>CM077030.1:106623647-107248647 GCA_039090855.1 Macrothele yani | reverse complement strand
TTGAAAGAATTAGTGATGAAATGCTTACTAAGAAAATATTTTCAGCCCAAGTGGCAGGAAGGAAAGGCAGAGGAAGGCCAAGGAAGACATGGGTGGATCAGATTCAGGAGTGTCTGCATGAGAAAAAGATTATGAGTATGAAGTATAAAAGATCTTGTGTACGGCATGTAATGGATATCAGTGAAGCACGAGTTGTATGTCAAGATCGCTGTAAATGGCGAAGTTTGATACAACAACAATAAGTAAAAATATCCGGAAGCTTGTCTTTCTTTTTGGAGCTAACCTCTGAATCTCAGAGAACAGCTTAGTGATATGTAATGTAATAAATAAAGGAAAAACCAAAGTTATGGTTTCTAAGCGAGGGACGGGTAGTACTGAATGTAATATACGGTTAAATGGCACATTTATTGACCAGGTGAGTGAGTTTATGTATTTAGGAAGCATGTTTGACAGAGAGAACAAATTGGATGGTGAAATTTGTAGGAGAGTGAATTCTTCATTGAAAGTCATAGCTGCCTTGGAAGGTTTTCACAGGAATGATGGGTTCTCATGCGAGTCCCGCATGGCTGTGTATGAAAGTGTAATTGTTCTTACTCTGATGTATGGCAGTGAAACCTGGGTGTTACAAAAGAAATATAGGAGTTGTTTGTGTGCTGGAGAAATGCGTTACTTACGGGGGGGGGGGGGGGACACGTTCTGATTATGTGAGGAATGAAGATGTGTTGCAGTTGTGTAATGTGAAGCAAAATGTTGTTAGCAAGGTGGAGACTAATATGCTTTGGTGGTTTGGGCATGTTGAAAGAATGAGTGAAGAGATGCTTACTAAGAATTTCTTTTAGCCCAGGTGGCAGGAAGGAAAGGCAGAGGAAGGCCAAGGAAGTCATGGGAGGATTAGATTCAGGAGTGTCTGCATGAGAAGAAGATCATGAGTATGAAGTATAAAAGGTCTTGTGTGTGTTGTGTGATGGATGTCAGTGAAGCCCAAGTTGTATGTCAAGATCGCTGTAAATGGAGAAGTTTGATATGGCAACAGTAAGTAAATAATCAGTTAAAAATTATCTGGTAGTTTGTTTTTTCTTTTTGGGGCTAACCTCTGAATCCCAGAGAACAGCTTAGTAATATGTATGTATGTAAATTAGTAGGTGACTGAATTCTTAATTTAAAGTCATAGCTGCTTTGGAAGGTTTTCACAGGAATGATGGGTTCTCAAGAGTCTCTCGCATGGCTGTGTACGAAAGTGTAATTGTTTGTACTCTGATGTATGGCAGTGAAACCTGGGTATCACAGAAGAAACATTGGAGTCGTTTGTGTGCTGGACGACAGTCGTTGTTTACTTCGTGCTGGTATTTTGCTCCATTTGGGATAATTTCCGAGTCTACAGCTCCTAATTTTGTGTGTGCAGCGTGTGTGAAGGTGCCGTCTTACTTCTGATCCATTTACCAGGTCTGTAAGTGCCCTTTCTGTGTTGCATTCCTCATTTTCCTGCTTTGGTCGAGTTGGCCAAAGCTCGTAATCTTATCGCCACTGCAAATGGCGGCTTCTGGGGGTAGCGGAGCTTCTATCCTCGCTTCCGGAAGTGACTCTTTATCCCTCTCAGCTGCTCAGCAGCAATCCGCCAATGGAGGGCTTCCTTTGATAAGCCCCTCCTCTCCGCAGCGTGACAAAGTTGCCTTGCCCATGGAGTCATCTCCTTCCCATCTGACGAAGAGTGGTGAACCATTGCCTTCTGCTGTGCCTTCTGACGACGCCATGGACGTTACACTTCCACCAGCCACTTCCGCGTCATCACAACACGCGCCAGGTGTGACGTATGCTGCCGTCACCTCAGGTGCGTCAACTTCTTCTTCTTCTCACCAGCTCCCTTCTTCAAAGTGCCCTTATCAGATGACATATGGTACAGACCAGATCTACGTGGATGTTCCGACTACTTGCCCTCAAGGTCAGCTTTTTCTTGATAAAATCGGGCTGGGTGCATTTTTCCGCAGCCTCCCCAACACAAAGCTGACGGCGTACAGCGCTGCCCTTCGACAAATTGTTCCAAAAGAGGCTGTTACTCACATGGGTAGAAGAACCAGTCAAGTAATTGCTTATCTTGCGACTCCAGCCTTCGCTCTTTGAGTTCTGACCGAAGGCATTTCCATTGGCAATCTCCATCTCCTTGCGACCCCACTCACACAAGCACCTACTACAGTCAGTTTCGCCCCTGTTCCTCCGGAAGTATCCGACGACCTATTGCTCTCCGTCGCTCAGAATTATGGACGTACTGTCGGATCGGTCATTACGTACTCCTCCTTTCCGGGAGTCCCTGAGGACCGTTATCTCTTAGGATTTCGCCGTAACGTACGTGTGATCTTTCCCTCGGAGGAAGCCATGTTACGTGTTCCATCGGTACTCAATGTATGCTGTGACACTCATATTAGGTGCATTTACATCACTGTGGGCACCTTTTGTTCGGTATGTAAGAGCACTGGTCACCCTAGTGCGCTATGCCCTCATCAGGCAGCTACTGCCTCCAAATCTTCAGTACAGCCTACTCAACGGTCAACTGGACCCCCGACATCTTCATCTGGCGCCTCTGACCAGCGTCAATCGAGTTATTCCGAAAGTCTGCATAAAACCGTTGGTCAACGCGTGACTTCGTCACAACCTTCCACTTCCAACTCAGCTTCTATACTCCAAACATGCCCACAACAGGAGAATTCTTCGACCGGAGACCAGTTGAACTCTCCTCTGCTTTCTGCATTTACTCCCCAGCACCCTTAAGAGCCCGATAATGGGGTTGATACGCCTGATGCCTTCACAGTGCCAGACAATCCTGCCTTTAGTCCCAAACAACAGAGTGTACCCTCGAAGCGTCGTCGGACTACTTGACGTCGTAATAAAAAGACACGCACATCTCCCACCTTTCAAGGAGGACGTGATCGCTCGGAAAGTCGTTCACTCGCATCTGACGCTTCTAGCATCTCCATCTCCGACGACAGCACACTGGTCCCACTTACTCTAGAGGATTTCATACAGCAATTGGAAGATTCCTTTCTACCACAGACACCGATTTCCGGTGCGGAGTTATACTCCTATCTCATCGGTCCTCGTAGCAAAACCATGTCTCATGATTTTCTCCAATCCTATCTCACGGAGCTTGCAGCAACTATGACGCAAGTGGCGGTTGTTCGATCTCACCTCCAAGCCTTACCATCCAGATCGTTCGGCGAAAGCGGTTGTCTCAAGAAAGTCTGCGATCGTCTCTCTCGGCTCCAACGAGCCGCTTACAAGCTCCTTGAACCGCCGTCGGACATTTCCGTTCAAGATGACACTGAACTGTAGGGGGTTTGGGTCCCCTCTGGCGAACTCGCTTGCTCGTGAGGATCTCCATCACCTCATAGCAGACATTCTTCTGCTCCAAGAGACAAATTGCCTGTCTACAACGCCCTTCAATCGATGGCGTACGTGGAACTATCAGTTCCACCACGCTTTCCGACACTCTACAATCGGCGGTCTGGCCATCGGCATCCGCACTCAGTTCCGTCAAGTTCTATCTTCAGTGACGGTGCAGATTCTCTGCCGTGACTTGTTTCAGCGCCTTACCTTTGTTCTGGACGAGCATCGTTATGTCGTTTTCAACATCTACGTTCCGTGCACACCTCAACATCACACCCTCCTTTTCATGGCGCTCCGTTCAGCTCTTCAGTCAACGTTGCCGTCGGATCACGTGTTGATCGGCGGCGATTTTAATTGCACGCTTGACCCTGATCTTGATCGTGCTCCAATTCATAAGGAAACTCGCTTACGTCTTGTGGAGCAATTACACTCCCTCATCACAGAGTTTGATCTTCGGGACGTCTTTCGTCAAATTTATCCTTCAACGGTCTCCCATACGTGGAGGTCCTCAGCTGCCACCTCGTCATCTTCCGCTAGATTTGACCGTTTCTACGCAACCACTGCCCTTCTGCCCGTGGTCACGGACTGTCAGCATCTACCCACTACCTCTTCTGACCATTGTGCCGTTTTGGCCACCTTCACCTCTTCTTTCCGTCAACGCTCCGAGTTTCACTCCTGGACATTAGATACCTCTCTCCTGGATGACCAGGCTTTGTGTTCGAACGTCCGGAATCTCCTTCACTCTTATCACCCTGGACTGTCCACTGCTTCCTGTGCACTAAGTTACTGGCTGGATGTCAAGTCACACCGGCTCCACCTTCTCAAGAGCCACTCGTTCACAGTTGCTAATCTGCGCACCATGGAAGAACGCAATCTCCGACAAGTTCTCACCCAGCTTGGAGCCTCTCACCCCCTCTATCCAGCATATTTGGTAGACCTCCGTGCTCTTCTGGAACCTCGAGCCCGGCAGGCCATTTTACGACTTCGTCTCCAGCACTTGTCTCCTGAAGACTGCTCTTTTGAGTTCTTGTCTTCGTTAGAGGATCAGTGCCGTTCTTCTCATCGACTCCGTGTGCTGCGTCTGCCTGACGGTCATGTGGCTTCGGACCCAGATGCGCTTTGCTCCCATGTTCGTCAATACTTCTCCGACAAGTACAGTGATACCCCTCCACCTTCTGCTTGTAATACTTTACTTTCTTCTCTCCCTCAAGTTCCCTCTCACCTCTCCGCTTCTCTTCTGCAGCCTATCTCTCCATCTGAACTTAGGACTGCACTTTCCTCTCTCAATCCCCGAGCTGTCCCTGGTCCTGACGGCCTCCCTCTATCATTGTATCCTATCTTTTTACCTTCTCTCCTTCCTTTCCTTCTCGCTGCTTACTCTTCTGCCTTTGCATCTATCTCCCTTCCGAGGGGCTTCACTGTTGCTGACATGGTACTTTTCCCTAAGAAGGGTGACCTCCTTGACCTGGGGAACTGGCGTCCGATTTCACTAATAAATCTTGATTACAAACTGTTCACTAAAATTCTCTCTCGCCGCCTAAATCAAGTTCTTCCGTATCTTCTCTCTTCCGAGCAGTCCTACACGGTACCTGGTCGTTCTATCGCTACTAACCTTCACCTCCTTCGTGATCTTCTGTATCTTGCCCAAACTAATTCTGAATCTCTTGCTCTACTAAATTTAGACCAACGTGCAGCTTTTGATAATATCTCCCATTCGTTTCTCTCAACTACTTTACACGCTTTTGGCTTTCCGTCTGTCTTCGTTACCACCATTCTTGCTCTCTATCACGACGCCGTCTTTCAGGTCAAGACAGCCGCCTTTCTGACAGCACCCATTTCTTTCCGTCGTGGAATACGACAGGGGTGTCCACTTTCTGGGCAATTATTTGCTCTGGCGTTTGAGCCTTTCCTACGCACAGTACATCGTGCATTTCTTGCAGCTCTTCCTCCTCCCACAGCAAGCACCGGCACTTCTCTATAACCTACTACGCCTACGCCGACGATACGACTTTCTGCGTTCGGATGGAATCGCAATTTAATACCCTCGCTCATGTATATGCACTCTACTCTTCTTGCTCCTCAGCGATGCTCAACACAACCAAGAGTGCCGGCCTGGGGTGTGGTGCCTGGGAGTCCAGGACGGACTCCCCATGGGGCGCCTCCTGGACTGGCTCTTCTCAGAAATTTCTTGGTGTACACCTGGGAGCTCCCAACAACACCTGGGCTGCTCTGGACTGGCTCTTCTCAGAAATTTCTTGGTGTACACCTGGGAGCTCCCAACAACACCTGGGCTGCTCAGAAATTTCTTGGTGTACACCTGGGAGCTCCGAAACAACACCTGGGCTGCTCTTCGTAATCGCCTTGCTCGATTGGCTGCCTTCTGGCGGAAAGCTCAGTTCAGCGCCTCTTACGTCCCGCTGGCACGCCTTGCTCGTACATATCTTCTGTCTCCTTGTCTTCATGTGTGAGCAGCTGCTCGCATGCCAGCTTACTATCGAGCTGAGGTCACAAGGATCATCTCTACTATGATCTGGTCAGCTCATCATTGGATACAAGTCTCAACTCTAAGTCGTCCGATCTCCACCGGTGGTATTGCGCTCCTGGATGTTCGCCAGTTCTACAAAGCACACCGGATATCATCCCTTCTGCGTCTACTCTGCGAACCAAGATCCGGAACCCCCGCTTCAAGTTCACAACTTTTCTACTGATGGGTCGCTTTTCTCTCCTTCGCTCCCGTCTTTCCCCCGTTTATTCAGAGGCGCTTTCCTTTCTTCGCTCTCTGCCCCACCCGCTACCACCTCAGAACTTCTACCTGAACCCCTCTTCTATTCCTCCATCCTCCTAACGCACCGTATTTCACTGACCTTTCCTGGCTCCCCACTGGGATCGTTTCCGTCCGAGACTTACTTTCCTCTGATGTAACATGGATACCCTTTTCAGACCTCTCTCCTTTCCTTCCACGCACCTCTGCCTCTCTTGCACTCCACGATTATCTTCGCTCCTCGATCATTACTCTTTTTCCTGATCTCGCTTCTCCGGCTGGCCTCTTTCTCGTTTCTTCTGCTTCTCTTCCCCTTCCTTTTTTTCTTCCTGTTCGTGGCTCTTTTCTTCCGATCTCCAGTTTCACTGTCCGTACTATCTATCGTTTTCTCCTTCTGGATCCATCGCCACCCAGCTCATTTCAGGAGTGCCGCCCGCCGCTCTTCCGAGTGTGTGGTCGGCAACAGCTTCACCCATCTCGACACCAGATGAAAGGAATATTCACTGGCTCTTCCTTCACCGCCGCCTGCCAGTGCTGGCCACGTTATTTCGGATGACGCTGGCAGCCGCACCCACCTGCATCTTCTGTTCTGAGCATGCTGATGTTCTACACATCTACCAGTACTGCCCGGCGATCCTTCCTTTACTACACCTAGCCTTTACCGTTGCCAAGTGTCTCTGTGCCAAAGAGCTGCCTTTTTCTTTATACAGTATACTGCTGGTTTCTTGTTCGCCACCAGTGCCTTTATCTGAGCCATGCGCATACATCTTTGTACTCGCAAAGCATGTGATTTACTGCTTCTATCTGCAACTCCGTCATACCTCTAATGTGCCTACGCTCCTTCAAGCAGGAGATACCCTCTGTGCGCAATTCCACAACCGGCTGACCTCCAGGCACCGATTGGCGTTTATCTCTGCCAGGGCCACTGACCAGAGCCTGCAGTTCCTGAGTGTATGGTCACCATTACACCGCTGGTTTTCCGGGCCTTCTGCAGACCTACATCTTCTGATTTGACTTCCATCCTCTACGTCGGGATCTTCCCCGCTTTGATCTTTGTGATTAACCCTGGACTGGCTCACCGGATCTGGAGAGTGTCTCCCTAAGCTTGTCAGACTTAGTTCTTCTGTACATTCTTCTTATTCCCATCTCCAGTTTATCTTTTTACTGTTAGTGTTTGCAGGTTATTCACGTGCACTTACTTTGTGTCTTCTGAATAAGTGATTTTTGTAGTGATTTTTTTTTTCTGTGTGACTCACATTGTACCTGTATATTCAATGTTTTTATTTCGTCATATATCTTCTGCTCATTCGTTCGTCATATTGCTCATATCAATTGTACATACACATCCTGTATGTTTCGCTGTTCATTCTGTACATATACATATTCCTTGGTACTGTGTATGCTCCGTTTTGGAGCCGTCCTACAAGCTCATTCTTTACTGTCTGCATCTTACATATCTCAGTCATGCACTTTTTGTACACATCTGTATATAGTACACATTTCAATTGCATCATTATGTTCTGCGTCATTTGTATTTATATTTTCATTGCATTGTATGTATATCTCACTTGCTGCACATAGTTCGTTCCCTGTTCCTATATGGCTTCATGCACATCTGTATATATTTCACGTAAATTGTACATTTATTCAGTCTCACGTATATCTTTTCTATTATCACACCCTGCACTGTTGCACTTATGTTGTATCATCGCTCATCTATCTCACTAGCACTGTATTATATATTCACCTCTCATACTGTAAAGCGCATTCGCTGTATATATACACCTCTCATACTGTAAAAAGCGCACTTCTTGAATACATACTCGGTAATTTTGTTTTGTAGTCCGCTCATCTATTTCACTTGCATTGTATATACCCCTTGCATAATGAAAATTGCACACACTTTGTATATATCTGACTCCTGTTATTATGATTTCAGGCACTGTAAAGACACATGCCGCCTACCGCCTTCGTTCCCTGTAAATTTCGCTCAGAATAAAACATTTTGAAAGTTTGTGTGCTGGAGAAATGAATTACTTACGGGGAGGGGGTGGGTGGCAAGACATGTGTTCTGATAGTGTGAGGAATGAAGATGTTTTGCAGTTGTGTAATGTGAAGCAAAATGTTGTTAGCAAGGTGGAGACTAATATGCTTCGGTGGTTTGGACATGTTGAAAGAATGAATGAATGCTTACTAACAAATTTTTTTTAACTAAGTGGCAGGAAGGGAAGGCAAAGGAATGCCAAGGAAGTCATGAGAGGTTCAGATTCAATAATGTCTTCATGAGAAAAAGATTATGAGTATGAAGTATTTTAGGTCTTGTGTACATCATATGATAGATGCCAGTGAAGCCCGAGTTGTGTGTCAGGATCGCTGTAAATGGAGAAGTTTGATACAACAACAGTAATTAAGTAATCAGTTAAAAACTTATCTGGTAGTTTGTATTTCTTTGTGAAGCTAACCTCTGAATCTCAGAGAACAGTTTAGTGATATGTATGTATGTATGTATGTATGTATGTATGTATGTATGTATGTATGTATGTATGTATGTATGTATGTATCATCATCATCATCATTGTCAACCATTATCAATCCACTGCTGGACGAAGGTCTCCCCAAGTTTCCTCCACAACGGTCTGTCTTGTGCCAGTCTCCTCCATGTCACTCCCGCATATTTACGAATTTCATCCACCCATCTCCCATGTGGTCTTTTTCTGGGTCTTTTCCTGTCCCTTGGAATCCAATCTAAAATTTCGGCTGTCCATCTATGGTCTGTCCTTCTGGCAGTATGTCCAGCCCATTGCCATTTCAGGGATTTAACTCTGATCATGATGTCTTCCACTCTCGTCATTTTTCGGATCCACGAGTTCCTCTTCTTATCTCTCCTGGTTATACCAAGCATGCACCTCTCCATGCTTCTTTGAGTTGTCTGCAGTCTTTGTATGTCTCTTTTAGTTAAGGTCCACGTCTCTGCACCATACGTAAGCACTGGAAGGATGCATTGATCAAACACTTTTCTTTTAAGACATAACGGCATATTGCTCTTGAAAATTATGCTGTTTCTTCCAAAAGCTCTCCAGGCAAGTTTTGTACGCCGATTAATTTCTTCATCAATGTGACCCTCACTTGATATCTGCTGTCCAAGATAAACATACGTATCTGTTATCTCCAGTTTTTCTCCATCAATCGATAAATCTTCATTTCTTGTAAAAGCATTGAACATCACTTTTGTCTTCTGAAAGTTCATTTTTAATCCCACTTCTTTACTCTTGTCAGCAAGTTCCTGGATCATACTCTGCAGCTCTGATGGGGTAGTTGCAAAAATGACTACGTCATCAGCAAAACGAAGGTGGGTTAGATAATCTCCATTAATCTTTATCCCTTTGTTTTCCCAGTTCAGTGATTGAAAGACATTTTCCAATGTAGCATTAAAGAGCTTCGGAGATATGGTGTCACCTTGTCTCACTCCCTTTCCAATTTTTATGTGTGTTGTATTTTCAAACAGCCGAATCTTTGCACTTGCATTTTCATAGATGTTATTAATAATATTAATGTATGCATCTTCAATACCGCAGGATTTCAGAGCCGTGGTAACTGCTGATGGTTTCACCGAATCAAAGGCTTTTTCATAATCGATAAAAGCCATGCACAATGGAAGTTCATATTCCCTCGCTCTTTCAATTAGTTCTCTCAGTACGTGGATATGATCTATTGTGCTGTAGCCACTCCTGAATCCAGCTTGTTCTCTCGGTTGAGCCATGTCCAGTGTTACCTTCAAGCGGTGTGAAAGAACTTTAGTGAAGATTTTATAAACCACTGATAGGAGGCTGATAGGTCTGTAGTTCCTGAGATCCTCAATGTCACCTTTTTTATGTAGCAGGATCATTGTAGCATTGTTCCAATCCTCAGGAATCTTCCCTTCATTAAGGCATCGAGTGAAAATTTGGGCGAGTACTGTTTCAATTTCTCCACTTGCTTCTTGTATGATGTCTATAGTAATTCCATCTTCTCCTGGAGCTTTCCCCCGCTTCATGTTCTTGATTGCATGAGCAACTTCTGCTGGAAGGACTGGAAGAACTCCGGTACCTTTCATGATGTCTGGAGTACATGTATCATCCCTTTCATATAGTTTGGAGTAGAAATCTTTCACTCTTGTCAAAATTTCGCCTCTATTTCTTGTTATAGAACCATCTTCTTTTCTCAGAGCCATAATCTGTTTTCTTCCCTTACTGAGATGTCCCTTTGCTATCTTTAGGCTTTGGTTGTTTTCAATTGCTTTCCTTACTAGTTCACAGTTGAATTTTCTTACGTCTTCAGTGATACTTTTTCTTACTGTCTTGCATAGCTCTATATATTCCACTTTGGAAGTCACATCTTCTTTAGTTGTCCTCATCTCTCTTCTTTTTTGCATCAACATTTTGGTTTTTCCTGATAATTTGTTTACATGCAACTTGTTCTTAGACCCAGCTAATTTTGTTGCTGTTTCCATAAGAGCTTTGGTTACTTTTCTGTTAACTTCAGAAATATCCACTTCTTCCGATGTTAGGCCTTCTAAAGCAGAGAATCTGTTCTTCAGTTCCAACTTGAAAGTATTATGGTGTTTTTTAAGGTTGGTTATGTCAATACATTTTGTTTGTCTTATGAGCTTGCCACGTTCCAGTTTAGTGTTGAGGTGCATCTTACATCTCACCAATCTATGGTCACTACCTGTGTTGAACTTGTTTAGCACACTGCAGTCTTCGATGACGAATTTTTTGTTACACATAATAAAATCAATTTCACTTGTCGTCCCAATTGGATGTCTCCATGTCCATTTCCTGTGTGGCTTTTTCTTGAAAAAGGAATTCAAGATGAAAAATCCTTCTGCCTCTGCAAACTCAACGAGAGTATTTCCACGCTGGTTTCTGTTGCCGTGACCGAATTTACCTACTGAAGTTTCATTCTGTTGCCGGTGCCCTATTTTTGCATTGAAATCTCCCATAATTATCTTCAAGTGCTGCTTACCTTTATTATTTAGATGACGAATTTCCTCATAAAATTCTTCAATTTCTTCTTCAGGATGACTTGTGGTGGGTGCATAAGTTTGAATAATCTGAACCTGGTATCTTCTCGATAGTTGGATAACGAGTCGTGCAGCTCTGTCAGAGGAACTTTCAACTTCTACCACTTTATCCTTCAGTTTCTTGTTTATTATAAATCCAACACCACTAGTTCTGCCAGTATCTGTCCCACGATAATAGAAGAGATGTCCACTTTTCAGTTCAATGAGATCTTCTCCTTTTCTCCTTACCTCACTCAGCCCGACGATGTCCCACTTGATCCTTTGTAGTTCCTCTTCCAATTCAAGAAGCCTTGAATCAGAAGATAGGGAGCGTCCGTTGTAGGTAGCCAAGGTCAGCATCAAATGGCAGCCTAGTCCGGTCCTCCGGGGATTCTTAGCACCCTCTGCCTTCATGTCGCACTGGCCGCTGCCTTGGCCAGGTACATTCCAGCTGCCGGAGACTGAGGGCCAAGATTTAAGTTGTAGAGTCATTTTGGAGGTGTTTGGCCATAACTCACCACGCTGGCCAAGCGGGTTGGTGAGTGTGGGATAGCATTTCCTCTGATCCCGATGGTATAGTTATACCGCTATTTGCGGTCGTCAGAGCCCCTTTAGTGGGAACAGGATGCACCACGAGAAGGCGGGGTTGACATTTGTCAAGGAGAGGCTGTGATGTTACGCATCACCTGACCTTACATCCCGTATGTATGTATATATGTATGTATGTATGTATGTATGTATGTATGACATCTTGGAAAGTGTTATAAAATGTAGTGAAGAAACTACACTCAGTGATGAAGATGATGTTGAAGAGGCTATCAAGAAGCCTTGACATGAAGAAATGCTAAAAGCATTCGATATGATTCGATGAAGATGACAGTTTCAAGAAAGTATTCCAGAGGAAATGTTCCTATGTTTACCAAAATGCAAAACTTTTTATGAACAAAATGTTTTTTATAGGATATCTTTGCGGAGAATGATTACAGAATTTTTTGCCATTTAAAATAAGTACATATGTTATTACGATAATGAAGGGGAGGGGTATGCTTTAGTCTTCATTTTCTTCTTCCTTCCTTCATTAATTTGTTTATTTAGACAATGTATTCTACTTCTACGAATAAATGTATAAAAATTTATGAAAAGTTTCTTCTCAAAAGTTCAATTTAATGTCTGAATTCAACTACATTTTCCATCTTTTTCATTTTATTTGATTAAGTTTTTTTCAATTTAAGTTCATTTTTCTATTAAAAATTTTTTTTTTATAATGAAGTTTTTAAGTGGAACAATCGGACTTTGTTAAATAGAGATTTAACTGTTAAAGAAGTAAATACTTATAACTACAAATCACTATATACTCTGAATTTATTATTAACTTCACAAAAGAATTACTTAAGGTTGCCATGTATTTCTCTGTAATTACATTGTTCTCTCTTTTGTGACAGGACTTATTTAAAAACTTTTTATTTGAAAAACTGGGAACAAAATGTGCCATTTAAAAGTTAAAAATATTTCAAGTTTTGCCTTTAGCAACTGATACAAAGCTACCATGGTCTTGATTTGAACATTAATAAACCATTACACCACTTTTTTTTTTTTTTTTTACAACAAAAAGGAAACAATGTGCCACCACCTCCTTCTCTCTTTGTTGCTGCCACACTAAAAAACAAAACTTACCAGTTGTGGACCATGAGTTTTTGAACACAAAGCAGTGCCTGATATCTAACATTAGGATCTTCATGGCTAAGAAGGTGCATGACTTGTTGCTTGCCACCTAGACTCTCAATAACACTTAAAAAGAAAGGGGGAAGAAAAAAGAAAGGTATGACAATATGCACGAAAAACTTGGAACACAAAACTAAACAACAGAAAAAAAATAAAACCAGCACAAATACATTTATATACCAAAACTATTTCACAATCTGGTAATACATCTTCTCTTATGCATTATCTCTTTTAACCACCTATGTAGCTTTCCACATTTTCCTGAAGCTAAATATGATATAAATTATAGTAACACTTTCTCTGATTACAAAAATACTCAGATTCTTGTAAAATATTTTTGTACATTTTTGAAATCCAGTGTTTTGAAAGAATGGAAATTAAAAAATACCATGTACATTATTGACAAACATTACATACACTAAAGGAAACAGAAAAATAAAAAACACCCTACCACGAAACAGTGATCTGATTCTGACCAAAGTTAGTAAAACATAAAAATCGATTACAGAAATAAACTTTAAAAGTTGGGTTCATTGATGTTTACATGCATGAATATAAGTGCTGTCCCTGGTTAAAGGTGAAATCTGTGCTAATCAAAGAGATGTCAGATGCCATCTTGCAGTATATGTTTCCTGCATTGTTCTATTTGGTCTTGTAACTGAGGAATCCAAAATATAGGTACTGGGCTTGAAATTGATCGCCTGTCAATCATGTCTAGAAATTTCATACTTGGAACAGATTCAATATTCGCACAGGAGGGCATTCAGGTCTTAACATTTTCACTTCTGCGCAACGCCAAATGGCGTCTTCAATATTTAGCCCAGGTGCTGATGCCGCTGAATGGTGTCATGATTGTGGCTTAATAATTATTTCCCTTCCTAAAACCTTTGGCACTTGAAGAGAGGTACCTGTTTTGTTACTGGCACTGAGAATAAGTATTAGGGTGTCCCAAAATTCAATGTAAATTTTTTTTTCTTAAAAAAGGTGGGTCTCACCCTCTAAAAAAGTTTCTTCTATTCCTATTATTAAAATATATGAAGTTAGAGCTCATTTGGAAAAGATTAAGAGGTCCCTCAAGGTCACACAAGCCTACACTGATTTATGTGAAAATTGGAATTTTAATCAAAAGCATAAGTGATGATCAATTACATATTTTACTTTCATTATTAATAAATTTTTAGTATCTATATAACAAAAAATAAAATGAAAAGCATAATTAAATATAAAAACATAATTAAAAGCTGTGCCTGCTTCTGTAGTGCAATTATATATCTATATATGATTTCTAAACCTTAACTGTAACCACTAGCATCACTTATTGCACCTTAACTGTAGCTTTAAACTTTAACCGTAACCACTAACATCCCTGCACATGTGTTGTTGTTTGTTCTATTGTATGTGTTGCCTTTTGCTGTTTGTTGAGATGAGTATTTTTGAGATATTTCTATTGCATGTGTTGCCTTTTTGCTGTTTTGTCCAGAAGAGAAATTTGTTTTAGTGTTTCTTTTTAATATAATGGAAAAACAAACTAGGAGTAGTAATTATGTATGGCTTATTAGATATCCTACTGAATCAATAACAGGTTCACCTCTGCCATCTGGAAGAGATGTTATGAAAAATTTTATGTACTTTCACCGTACTAAGAAGCTTTCGATCAGTGATAGAGCTGTTCTTGTAAACAATAACATTGTTCCATTTTGGAAAAAATCAAGGTTGCCAATAAGACATAAGCAGCATATCTTAAAAAAGATTAAAGATTTATATGGCAAACGAGTAGGCTTAATGAAAAATCGAAAAAGGAATAATGCAAAAAACCAAGAGAAACAAATAATGTATAGTGAAAATCTGGATATGTTATTTGACATAAGTCACGCTAATTCGGAACAGCTTATTAAAAATGAAGAGGATCGTCAGTTTCTCAGATTACAAACACAATCTAGGACAGGTTGTATTGGATCTCTGGACAGAAAGCTTTGTACACATGAGAAAAGATCAGCTGAATGACAGAAAAAATTTGCAAAGCGATTAAAAGAAGCTGCTTCATCTCGGAATTCCTTTGCTTTATCAACAGCATCTTCTACGTCAACAATGGATGAGACTGAAAGTGAAAACTCTAAAGAAGATTATATATAATTCAAGACTACACACTTGTGATGTTCATTTAGAATAAATTATCAACGTTTTTTCACAATTAAATGTTTTATTAACATCGACTATAGTTTCGCAGAGCGTCTGGCTCGGCATCATCAGGACGAATGGAGCGTAAACATTCAAATCATTGTGACATCATCAGAGTTCTGACAGTCACGGTTTTTGGCGAGTTGTTTCCACGCGCTTGAAATAAATGGCGTAGACGTCATGTCATTGACAAGTCGTGAAGAATTCCGATATATGTGGAAGGCTTCTAATACATTAAGCTTGTTAGTCGAATCAGGTTTGTCAATAAGAATAGCGTTTCCAAACAAAAATTTATGGTTATTTTCGTGACAATGTTGGGCTATTGATGACTTCTTCAGTTCATAGTTCCGTACGTAAGTTTTGTGCTCCTTCACACGGAAACTTAAAGCCCTGCGGGTCTGTCCTATATATGAAAGTCCACATTCACAAGGTATCTGATAAATTCCCCAGGAATTTATGTCTTGGACGCAGTCTTTTGATCCGTAAAAATTCATCTTGTTTATGGGTTTGAAAATCACTTTGAAATTAAAACTTTTGAGAATTTTTGAAATTCTGAAGCAAATCTGAGGAGCAAATGGGATAACCGCCCAATTCGTTCGTACTGGGAGGTCTCACTGGCGTGAGCGAGCAGGCGGGCTTCGGTTTCCTAAATTTTTGGACCGCTTTTTCTATCACGGAAGGGCTATATCCTCTGTGTACTGCAGTTCGTTTAAGAAAAGCAAGCTCTTTCTGAAAGGAATCCTCAGTTGAGCATATATGTACTGCACGATATACGTATGTGTAGAAAGCAGACATTTTTTGTTTCCATGGGTGATTTGATTTTGCATGTGGAGGTAAGGAAACAGCAAATGGCTTTCGATAAACTGTTGTACTAAAGGATCCTTCAGAGCGTGACACCAGGACATCTAGGAATGGTAAGCAGCCATTATTTTCAGTCTCACATGTGAACTGTATATGAGGATCAATTGAATTGATAAGTTCAACTAATTTAGGTAGTTCGGAATTCCTGCCTTTGAAATATTTGTTTCACCTTGAAAAAGATTCAAAAGAGGTGATCATTACAACCAAATATTGGGTGACATCTTTCTTGTTTTAATTCTCTTAATACTGGAAGTGTAAATGAAATGTAAAGCTCTGAGTTTCAGCTAACTGAATTTACAATATAAACACTGACTATAAAAAAACTGGATTTTAGTTTTTTTGGCTTTATTCCATGAAAATGGAGTAAGATAAGGAAAAATCAAAATGTATATTTTTTGAATGCGTATATTCGTTACCTGAATTTTTATTTCCCACCATTTTGAAATCATACGTATTTGCTTTACACATAAAAGATGAAAAAAAGTAAGTTTATTCCACATTCAGCCTTCACTGAGAAAAATAAAGTTTGAATCAACAGCCTTACTGTTTTCCACGAGGATAATGTCGTACATACTCTCCAATATCATGAGCAGCCACACTGAGAACCAAAGCATCTTTGCTACTTTCCAGTAGATAAATAAGAATCCTAAAATTATAACCAACACCATAATATCAGTAAAACAAACATTTTGATTGGTCTTAAATACATCAGGTCAGGGAGAGGGGTGATTTATGAACAAAGAAAGGTATAAAGCTAATGATAAACTTTTTTGCCAGCATAACTGTTCAATTTTCAGAGTGATTTATGTATAAATAAAAAAGTGAATTTTGTTTTTTATACAAATGTACAATATAACATATACTATCCACCAAATTTTGTAAGTATATCATAAACAATTTTTTCTTGACATCATGGAGAACTTTAATTACATGTCAACCCCTAATTTTGACCTCTTCTACAGAACTATTTTTTTTGGTACTCTGTTCAGAAAACACTACTTTTAGGCAGCTGCCCTGTCTACAAGAAACACAAAATGGTCTGCACATTAGAAATCATAGTTACACTCACAGCATGTGAAGTTGCAATGGTTCCATGTAAAGATGTATTTTCAATAAGCATTTAAACAATGAGCAATGCTGCCTCAAACATCCCAACTACAATCAAATACTGCTCCACATTACACTTACAGAATATTTCTTTTACATTTAAAACTGCTGCCCTTTTCATCTGATTTTAGTCACAGGAAGATAGGTTTCTACTTTCTTTTAAAAATGAAAAATCTGAACTTAGCTTATGAAGTACAGCCACATGAAATACAGAAATCAAATACTTTTCAGATCACACATTAAGAAGAATATTACTTCTTTATTAATGATTAGACTAAAATTTCTTAGTTACCATTCATGTCGTCGTGGGCAGTCCACACAACAATTACAAACAGAAAAATAATTATGATGGATCTTGAAGGTTGAAAGTTTGCATGCTATAAAACCAATATAATAGGCTATGTCTGTCCCTAATGCTCTGACATCATTCAGTACTTGCAGCGCCATTTGCTTTTATCCAGTGGCCGAAATCAGAACTAAGCTCACTGCTATCGAACGATACATAAAATAAAACAGAGTTAGTAAGACAAACAACTTCATCTGGGGTAACACGCACATGCTTGAACAACTGTCTGTGACGTTTGTTCCGTTACATAGGTGTCAACATTTTTATTACTTAAATTTTTACATTATATGATTTTTAATGTACTGTGACCATCACAGGATGGGTTAAAATCTATTAACCTATATAATAGGCTTTGGTCATGGGAATATTGAATGGGAACATTATGAAAATTGTGTTGTTGGTGACTTATCTTATAGACTGCCCATTAATAATTCAACCATTTATTATAATTATGTATATGTATTTTACAATTCGTGTTATAAAAATCTCAGTCACAGTTTTCTCACCCGTGTATGGTACAAGCTATGAGCTAGTAGTTACATAAAGAAAATTAAGAAACACAGACATATTTTTGACCTATTTCCAGTCTTGATCACCTGTAAACAATCAGAGCAAGACTGGTTGCTAGATTTGGTCTCCAAGTTCTTCATTACAGTTGTTGCTAAACAACAGGAGTGATTTCCAAATGATGAGGATAAAATAAAGGCTGTTGGTATTGCATTTTGAAGAGGGAGATATTTCAATGCTCTCATGAAAACAAAAAGCCCTCTTGTTGATGAAAGGAGTGATTATCTCAGTATTTCTTCTGAGGGGCACTGCTAAAGTATCTGAGACAGTAAGTAAAGCAAAGGAAGAATTAGGTCTACCTTGGATAACGTCCTTCTTATGCTCAGCCAAATGTTTAGAAATGCAGTGAAATGTGTTGCTAATGTAAACTGTGGTGCCAGCTGAAGTGGAAATAGGAATTTTGAACACACATGGAATACTGAGGTCTTCAACTGTATCCCTGTCCTGCTGGATGAGTTTTATGATGGATTTAATACCCATTAAATAACCAAAGGATTTGAAAATATGATGTAAATGGTAGGTAGAATGGTCAAGAATATACATCTAGCAAATTGATATCTGTTGACCTCTGAAGAATGTAGAGTAGTAGAATTCTTGACTTCAAACTTTTTAATGAGCTTGACCACCAAACCACTAGAGAATTAGTAGTGGGCAGCAATGGTTTCAATATTCTTTTATTCAAGGGCAAGAGATGCTGGGCTGTTGCATATGATGTTGGCATGAGCAATATAAGAAGTGAACACAAAAAGCTTGTAGGCACCAAAAGTGTGTGAAGTGAAGGGAATTACATTGGCAGCAGTAGGTTTAACAAGAAAGATGACACCAAATTTTCGGCTGCAATGAGCACGTCTTTTGAATCCCTTCTGACGAGAAAACAATCAACCTATTTCTACAATAAATAAATATCCTACTTAGTTCCACCAGCAGCTAAAAAGTATGTTATGAAAATTAACAAATGGTGCACAAAAGGTTTCAAGAAAGGTATCAGAAAAAATATTTTCAAATTGAACAGTTAAAAGAAGAAATATAGAAGGAAACATGATGTAGTCTACACATGCTGGCAGAAGAATTTTGCATAATTGGGAAGTTGAAACTCTTTTGGGGCAAAAGTTTAGAATTGCAGCCTAATCTCGAAATATAAACTGATAGACAAATTACTCATCACCATTGCAATCCACTAGCAACAGAATTTGGTAAAGGTTAAAAAAGAAAAAAAAAAAAAAAGAAAAACAGCAGCTATACACAAGTTATGTATTTATTACAATACACATGGTTACTGCAAATGAAATAGACAGTTTCAACATTTTATAAAACCAAAACATTATAAGATATTGACACTCGTTCTATACCAATTAGTAACAATTTTATTATAAAGATGGCGATACTAAAAGATTGTGCGTTTTCACAGTCACATGACCAGTCAGGCAAAATAGCCACACATGCTGTAGAGTAGGCACTCTGTGTGTTTGTATTAAGCAAACTGAATTCTGTTACTGTTTTGCAATGGCATTTTAGTACACATTTCAAGAAATTACTGCTAAATAGACAATCGATCTATGACTAGCACAAGAAATTTGAAACAACAAGATGTTTGTGTAAAGGTAAAAGTCCAGGGAGATCATGAGTATCTGATGAACATGTGGAGCATGTTCATGACATTTACCAATGCAGCCAGCCCAAGAAAATCCACAACTATGACAGATGTGGAGTTACAAATTCCACAATCAACTGTTTGAAAATTTTGAAGAAGCGGCTGAAAATGATTCCCTACAAACTGCAGTTATCGCAAAGTCTGAGTGGCAATGATAGAACCGCACATCGTGATTTCTATATAGAAATGCAGTAGCCTTTTGAAGATGGTTTTAGTGAGTATCTAATTTTCAGCAACAAATCAACATTTCGCATAGGTGGGGAAGTTAACAAACATAATATTTACATATGGAGGACTGAAAACCCAAGAGCAACCATGGTGCATGTGTGGGAATACCCAAAGGTTAATGTGTTCTGTGCTATATCCCATTAAAAAGTGCATGGCCCCTCCTTCTTCCAAGAAAACACTGTAACGGGAAGTTCTTATCTTGATGTGCTAATTATTTGGTTGATGCCTCAACTGCACAAAGACAGTGACCACTTCATTTTCCAACAGGATGGAGCACCACCCCACTACTGACATTGGGAAGTTAGAAATTACTTCAATGTAAATCTTCCACAGTGATGGATTCACCGCACAACAAGTGACAACATGCCACTCAGATATTGGCCACCACAAAAGTCTGGATCTAACACCTTGTGACTTTTTTATGGCACTACGTCAAAAACAAGGTCTTCGTTCTTCTCCTTCTGGTTAATTTAGCAGATCTGAAACAAAGTATCTGTCGCTGGAGTTGATAGAGATATGATAACATGTGTTTGGCAAGAATTTGACTACTGTGCTAAGTGACACTGACTACCAAATACTACCAAGAGCAATGACAAAACTTTTTGCAATAATAACCAGGGGCGGTATTCGAGGTATTTAGTCACTGACTGCCAAGTCAACAACATTGCATATTCAACCAACATTGACATTACCTTGTCAACCAACACTGACTATTTAAGGTATTTCGTCACTGACTATCAAGAATTTGGCTACCACGCTGAGTATACTGTGTGACTAAGGGTGCAATCATCAAACATCTGTAAGTTGCTGTAACAAACATCAACAATTTCTCTACAAAATTGCACAATGTAAGAGTCAATATCTTAAATAGTTTTTGTTTTATAAAATGTTGAAACTGTCTATTTCATTTGTAATAACCCTGTATATATCTACAGTACAGAGTGTAGGTAAATCAAAGGGCAACTTAACTAGAACAGCTGAAAATTCAGGAAAATGCAGCAGGAGCCATTTAAAAGGCTACAGAGTACATTTAGACACTACATCTTATATTATATTCTGAGTGCAAAAGGCAACCAATTTAGTAAGTTTCACAGTTACCAATTAGTGGGTGATTTAACAGAAAGCCAACCAGTACATATTCGTACTAGTTTAACAGTTTACATATCCAAGGACTGAATCATTATGATAATTGTTAAAAAGCAGACTGTTCTTCTCAACAACAACTAAATAATGACCATTCGTTCGCAATGGGTACGGGTTCAAATCCTGTAAGGCATGCATGTTGCGTTTGTCATGAGGCACTGGTTTTCTCCCTTCCCTGGAACCAGTGGCCCTAAATTAGGGATGGGCTTATAGCCCATTGAGTTGCTCTGGTCGTTAAACCCCCAATAAAAAACAAAAAAACAAAAAGAAGACAATATGTCGTGTGTCAGGCTTGCTAAGGATGAATGAATGGGTGCAAGAGCAAAGTACAGCTGCAAAATAGGACATTTGGAAATCTATTTCAACTTAGGTATATTGCAGAACTGAAGGGCTGGCTAACTTACAACCCAAACATATATATACAGAAGAAATGCAAAACCCGAAAAAAGAAACTAATTTTTAGAAAATTAATGAGGAAACATAAAACAAATTAAAACCGAGAACAAAACAGTAAAAAACAAAACAAACCCCAAACGACTGAAGCAACCAAGCTACGGAAGAAGCAAAAGACCAAAAAAAAAAAAAAAAGACAACCAGAAGAACATAGGGATGCAGACTAATGACTGGTTCTCTTTATGGCTTCGTCAGGGGCAAGCATGAAGAAAATCACCCACATATCTACAAAGACCAGAAATGTGTGGGTTTCTGGTAATCTAGTTTGCTATAGGGACTAATTAAATTTAAGATTAAATTCAACTAATGTTAAAAGGGACAAATAACCCAAAACCAGCAAACTAAATCACACTGCCCAATTCACACACACACACAAAATAACCAGCACAAGAGAATTTTGGCAAACAACGCTTTAGACAGAGAACGAACACCCCTAACAATACAAAACAAATGAAGAAATTAATTAACTGAAGAAAAAATTAAGAGTTTAGCCTAATGAAAAGGTAAACATATTGTAACAACGTCCTGAAACTTTGAAAAACTGAAAAATATATTTAAAAAAATAAAATAAAAACCCTAGTTAATTGTGTATGTGTTTTAAAATGCTAAACTTACACACACATAAAATAACCATCCCAAGGAAATTTTACCAAACAACAGGTAAGAATTGCAGACAAACACCCATATTAAAATAAAAAGAAAATAATTCACAAAAGAAAAGTGAATTGCTTAGCCTAAAGCAAAGGAAAATACACCGGTGTGCAAAAATTAAGGACGTAGAGGAGAAATTAGCATAACAGCGGAACGGACCGAAAGACCACTCAGGAGATAGACTAGGGTCCGGTACGGTAGGGCATGTGCATATATGAAGCATGACGTGGGAGGGGGGAGTATTGGAAGGGTATAAAGCACACGAGCGGTGCATGCTCAGCAATTCGGTGAGAGCTATTGCACGGTGTACATCGGTTTGAACGATGTCGAGTTGCTGCCACCATGTGGGCCAACAGGCAATCCAGTATACAACATCTGAATAACTTTACCCGAGGTCGTGTCATTGGGAAGTTGGAAGAAGGTCGAAGCGTGACCGAGGAGTTCGGGATCGCTCACAGCATCGTTTCACAAGCTTGGAGAGCATTTCAAATGACAGGAACAGCTGTCCGAGAGTTTAGCAGTGGTCGTCCACGAGCAACCACGGCGGCGGACGACCGGTATATTGTCCTACAGGCGAGAAGAGACAGACGGCAGACAGCGGGAGAAATCGCAAGGCACATGAAACAGACAACTGGACGTCTTTTATCACGTTTTACCGTGGTCAGAAGGCTGCACAAAGGAGGTCTATTTGCATGACGACCAGTACGGTGTGTGCCATTAACGCCTGCTCATCGGAGACGGTGGTTTCTGTAGTGCCAGGAACGCAAGAACTGGACACATCAGCAATGGGGTAGAGTTCTCTTTACGGATGAGAGTCAATTTAGTCTGACGAGCGATTCTGGACGTATACGCATCTGGAGAGAGCAGGGAACATGCAATCACACCTCCAACATCATCGAAAGGGACCGGTTTGGAGGTGGCGGAGTTCTTGTTTGGGGCGGTATCATGCTTGGTAGCAATACTGATCTCCACATCTTCCAAGGAGGTTCAGTCACTGGTGTCAGCTATTGTACCGAGGTTCTCCTGCCTCACGTGCATCTGTTTAGAGGTGCTGTGGGTCCTGAGTTACTCTTCATGGACGACAACGCTACACCTCATCATAGAGTGGCTGTCGCAGAGCTGCTGGAGAGTGAAGATATTCAACGTATGGATTGGCCCGCAAGGTCCCTGGACCTAAATCTAATCGAACACATGTAGGACCTTCTCGGGAGACGCTTGGCAGCACGTCACCGGCCGCCAGCAACGATTCCGCAGCTGCAATTGGTGCTACAAGAGGAATGGGCCGCGATGCCTCAACAGCTCCTTGACAACCTCGTCCTCAGTATGGACAGATGTTGTAAATCCTGCAATGCAGTGAGGGGTGATCATATCCACAACTAAAGACTGGATTTTTCTTGGCAGCCGCCTGTCACATGGACGTTTCTGTCTTCTGTCCAGTTATGCTCGAAGCTGCCTTTTCAATAAAGTGCCTTTGTATCCTTTGGATTTCTTGTTTGGACGGTTTTGCTCACTTGTCTCATATTCTTACATCTTGGGGATCTTATGGTATGATTTGAGTTGATGTGGAGCACTTCTGCACGACGTTACATTCGAAAAACTGTCTTGTCCTTAATTTTTGCATGGCAGTGTATATACGGAAACATATGCCCTGAAACTTATAAATACTGAAAACATTTTTTTTTTTAAGAAACACTAGTTAATTGTGCACGAGTATTAAATCACTAAGCTCACACACTCACAAAATGAGATTTCATTCTGCTGCATTTTTAACCAGCACGACTCCCCTAGGAATAATGTGGTTCATCTGGGAGTTACGCAACCATTCCACAAGCATCAGGAAAATGTCAGAACTTGAGGGGATGATGAGATGAGTGAGGAGATGATGTGAGTGCCAAATGTTATACAGAGAACTACTGCTGTTATGCACTGAATGTGGAAGTATCTGTCTTTCAGCAAGTGTGTGTGTTTCAAAACTGATCTCTCAATGCAAAGCAAAGCTATTTTTGTCTGACTTAAGAAAACAGTTTTCAGTTATTGTGTTCTCATGTATGCTCCTCAAAAAGCCAAGCTAAACAACTTGAAAAACGACAACTATAAAACAATTATGTTTCCTTGCTCTTCAAAAGCGATAAGGTACAATTTTTGCTTATTTTTAATTTTTTTAGTAGTTATACTACTATTTCAACACTACACTCAGGGTGTTCAGATGAAAAAATAGACACATAAGGTATCAGCTTTGACTAATGTTCTGTAACAATCATTAGTGAAGCTTTAACAATAAAGCTAATCTGTTGTAGTGCAAAAATCTTTGACACATTTTCCTGTTAGCAGTTATTTTTTCTATCTTCGTCAAAATAATGTGGCAATCACACTGCATTGTAGTATCATAATGATATACAAGGTATATTTGGAAAGTACTGTTAGGGTATTAAAAGTAAATGAGAATGTATTTGCAAAACATTTTATTTTATTTTTATAAGATTTGCAATACCTTAAACTAGTTTTCTATGTAGTTCCTACCATTACTGAGGAATTTACTGTAATGGAACACCAGTTTTTGTATTCCCTTGTTATAGAATGAGGCCACCTGTGAAGACAGCTGTTTCTGAAGTGTCCTTTGACTTCATCATCATTGAAGAAATGCCGACCAGAAAGGAACTTCTTCAGATGCAAGAACAGGTGATAGTCACTTGGCGCTAGGTCTGTGCTGTAGGGGGGATCCATGAGCAGAGGGGCTGACTACACCACTCCTCATCATGCATGTTCTCATGACCTCCCTTGAACTGCCTAACCCATTTCCATGCCATGTCATCACTCATGGCAGTTTGACCATAGACCTCCCAAATTTAAGGATGAATGTCAGTCGGTTTCACATTTCTTGCATTCAAAAATTGAATTACAGACCTTATCTTGCAGTCAGCGGGTTGCTTGATCTCCTTAAACATGTTAAATGCACAGAACAACATGCAAACATGATCTAATGTTCTTATAATGGTGTCTGTGGCTTGCCCACAAATGAGGGAAGTCAGCACACTTGTGCGATATCATGACCGCAGGGCTACAGCAAAAAATATTTGCAAACAGTACTTACTTTCCGAGTATGCCTCATATTTCTTATGTATGAATGACCCTGGGGAGCCCACAACTTAAAAATGAACAAAACTCATTCTCTGCATGGCTCTCCCAAATCCTTCCAACTTAAAATGTAATCAAAGAACTACGATTTCATATGTGATACTCAAAATCTAGTGCTTGCGGGGGTTTTTTTTTTTTTATAAATTCTGCATGTATCTCAAAAAATGAAATTGTGCACTAATACGTGAGTACTTCAAATTTTTTGCAAATTTCCAAGAATGAGTACATGATCACAGCTGAAACCCCAAATACTCAATTTTAAGAACTCTTCACATTTTCAAGTGATATTGAAATACACGACATACAGTGTCGAGCTACAATAAATAAACTCTTACTTTAACAGTTCATAATTCTTTTCATTCAACCTATGAGTGTTCTCCCTCCAAAATTTCTCAGAACCATGGACTGGACTCCATTCCAACCGACCTGATTTAATTTCAGTAGAGTACTCATCAAAGGAACTAAAAAATGCAAACAGGAACATACAAATATTTTAAAAGTTTGACACATCTATATAATCATACTCCTCAACACTAACAAAACAACATCTGATTTACTTATCTCAGAAACCAAAAAGAAGGAAATTGGGGTAGAAGAAGTGAATGGCACGGTGAGTGTGTGGTCTGGAGTATTGGATAATATGAGAGGACAGGCTGGTGTAGGTGTGATTTTAAGTGAAAAGATGAAGAACAACTTGATTCACTATAGTTGCATAAGTGAGAGAATTCTCTGCATTCGTTTGAAAGTGAAACTTCAGAGAATTGTAATTGTTGTAGTGTATGCTCCTTGTGACTCGGAACCTTCTGATAAGAAAGAAGATTTCTGGAATAAGCTAAAAGCTGTTTTGATTCAGTTTGGTGCTAAAGAAAAAGTTATAATAGCAGGGGATTTCATGCTAGAGTAGGTGTGCAGAATGCAATTTCTGACAATGTTCTGGATAAGTTTAATGATCCTTGTGTGAATGATAATGGTGAAAGATTAATTGAACTCTGCACTGAGAATGATTTGTGTGTATCTAATACATTTTTCAACCACAAGTATATACACACATATACTTGGGAAAATCGTACTCTTGGTCAAAAGAGTGTGACAGATTTTGTTGTTTGCAATCAGCATTTGAAACACTTAGTTGTTGACACCCGTGTGATGGGAGGTGCGGATGTTGGTTCTGATCATTACTTGGTAGTGTTACGAGTGAAACTTAATGTTGGTTGGAGGAAAAGGAATAGGAAGAGACCCAGGATAGAAAGAATAAAGGTTGATAAGCTCCTTGAATCATCAGCGGTATTCTGACTTACTCAGAGAACGACTGAAGGATCTGAAATCTTGTGAGAGGGATGTAGAAAAGTAGTGGGAATGTTTTAAGAACTGTGTTGTTACTGCTGCTAAAGAGGTCTATGGCACCACAATAGTGGGTAACAATACAGGTGATGCTTGGTGGAATAGTGAGATTGATGAAGCAGTAAAGAAAAAGAAGGAAGCCTATTTGGGGATGTTGCAAGGTAGAGTCTCTGTGGATGAATATCGCTGTAAGAAGCGTGAAGCTGCTAAGCTGGTTCGCCACAGTAAGGCAAAAGATAGGAAAGAGAAAGTGGAAAGGCATGAACTGGCTTTTTGGACAGATAGAAAGTCCTTCTGGAAGTACATGAGACTCAGGAAAAATAGGGGAAACAAAGTTGTAAGTTGTGTGAAGAATGAGATTGGGGAAATGATATGGGAGCCCAATGAGTTAAGTGACAGATGGGGCGAATACTTCTGTGAGTTATTAGATCAGGAGAGCAAAAATGATTCTGGGACAGATGCAGATGATGTCACAATGAGGAATGAAAGCACAGGAGGGATCTCAAGAGAAGAAGTGTGTAAAGCTCTAAAATCTCTTCAGAATGGTAAGGCTCCAGGAGTTGATGGCATAACTGCAGAGTTGTTGAAGTATGGTGGTGACTCTATAATTGACTGGTTAACTGAAATTTGCCAGTTGTGCTGGGAGTTGGGAATGGTCCCTCGGGATTGGAAGGATGCTATCATTGTTCCCTTGTATAAGGGAAAAGGTGATCAGACTGAATGCAAGAACTATCGTGGTATTAGCCTACTGAGTGTGCCAGGGAAAGTGTTTGGTAAGGTTGTTATTGAAAAAGTACGGGGTCTTGCATCATTGAAAGTATGGGATGTTCAGAGTGGTTTTATGCTTGGTAAAGGCTGCACTAACCAGATTTTTGCATTACGCATGATGATTGAAAAGTATCTGGCTGTTGGGAAGAAAGTTTTTACTGCCTTCATAGATTTAGAGAAAGCTTACGACCAAGTCAATAGGACACTTTTGTGGAAGGTATTGAATGAATATGGTGTTACTGGGAATCTACTTAATAGTGTAAAAGCCATGTATGCTGGTAGTAGAGTTTGTGTACGAGTGAATGGTGTTTTATCAAAATGGTTTTCCATTGGTGCAGGAGTTAGACAAGGTTGTGTAATGTCACCATGGCTGTTTAATATATTTATGGACGCATGCATGTGTGAGGCCAAAATAGATAATAGTGGTTTATGTCTTGGTGACATCCATGTGTGCAGATTGCTGTATGCTGATGACACTGTCCTGTTGGCAGAGAGCAAAAGTGAGTTGCAGAGTATGTTGACTCGGATGCACGAAGTTTGCATGAAATTCAAACTGAGTATAAATAAGGGAAAAACCAAAGTTATGGTGTTTGAGAGAGGAATGGGTAGCACTGAATGTAATGTAAGTATAAATGGCACTGTGATTGACCAGGTGAGTGAGTTTGTGTATTTAGGAAGCATGTTTGACAGAGAGAACAAGTTGGATGGTGAAATCAGTAGGCAAGTGAATTCATCTTTGAAAGTCATAGCTGCTCTGGGAGGTTTTCACAGGAATGATGGGTTCTCTCGAGAGTGCCGCATGGCTGTGTATGAAACAGTAATTGTTCCTACTCTGATGTATGACAGTGAAACCTGGGTACTGCAGAAGAAACATAGGAGTCGTTTGTGTGCTGGAGAAATGCGTTACTTACGTGGGGTTTGTGGCAAGACACGATTTGATTGTGTGAGGAATGAAGATGTATTGCAGTTGTGTGATGTAAAGCAAATGTTGTTAGCAAGGTGGAGACCAATATGCTTCGGTGGTTTGGCCATGTTGAAAGAATGAGTGATGAAATGCTTACTAAGAAAATATTTTCAGCCCAAGTGGCAGGAAGGAAAGGCAGAGGAAGGCCAAGGAAGACATGGGTGGATCAGATTCAGGAGTGTCTACATGAGAAAAAGATTATGAGTATGAAGTATAGAAGATCTTGTGTACGGCGTGTAATGGATATCAGTGAAGCACGAGTTGTATGTCAAGATCGCTGTAAATGGCGAAGTTTGATACGACAACAATAAGTAAAAATATCTGGAAGTTTGTATTTCTTTTTGGAGCTAACCTCTGAATCTCAGAGAACAGCTTAGTGATATGTATGTATGTAGAAATAAAGGGTAATTGAAATTAAATTAAGGTGTCATCTGAAAAGTAGAACTACTGCAACAGACATGAATTTTGTTGTTAAATACCTCATTAGTAAATACACCCATTGGCAGTTTTTTTGACTGTCATTAGATGTTTTACAGAGTAAATACTATGAATTTTTTAACTGAAAAAACTGCTCAGGCAGAGTAATGATCCAGAAGAGTGTGAAGTGCTGCTAGATACGTGTTAGCCCATCAAATACACATGCATACCTTGCACTATTTATGCAGTGAGTACTTTTACATCACCATTCACAGTATCACCATGGCAACAACAGATATTCTGTCACTGGCTGAGAGATACTGTGCTTCTGTGGAACACAGCATAAACCACATGTTTCATTACATGCTATTTCTTCACAATTGTTAGCCTTGGTGTGCACCAATGCTACCATGTAGATCCACAGATCTTCACAGCCTCTTTTGAAGAGTTTAGGTATGTATTTATGCTTTCTAGTGGTATGATTAGGCATGGGAAAAAGACCAATATAAGTGGATCTTTATTCTCACAGTTCAGTTTTTCCTAATGGAAAAAAAAATATTTAAAATTGGGCTAACAGGTGCAGAGATATGATGCCCACAGACAGATGGACATAGTGATACTGTATTAATGTAATTTTTCAAAAGACATGACAAAAACTGGGAAGGAAGGAAGGAAGGAAGGAAGGAAGGACACGGACACACACACACACACGGTTTACATAGAAATCCTACTAGTTAAATATTTAAATAATGTAAAAATAAGGAAGACAAATTTCATGGATGAAAATTTAAGATTCTACTTTGTCTTTGAACCAAATAATTTATTTCTGTTACACAACAGGACTTTAAAGAGTAGAAACACATTTCCAAAAGCAAAAGTTGTAAGGTAGCATGGGCACTATCAATCAATTACACTTCGGCGAAAAAATTCTCTCTTTATATCTACTAGCAAAAAAAAAAAAAGAAAAGAAGAACAACATGCCATGTGAGGGTAGCTTTAAAATCATGACACCACCACTCACAAACAACCTGCCATTGCCAATGGCCTCACATGCTGAGTGCAAACCAACCACTGAAAACTGTGCACTTAATTGTAAACAGGCGACATCTTTGTTTCATAGCTAATGAAAAAGTAGCGTTGCGAGTGCAATATACAGTGGTGTGTGTATATCTTAAATTCAAGAAAAAAAAATTGTGTTTGTTAAACTTTTTTTTGTTCAGTAGTTTTTTTTTTTTCTTCTCATGGTTCACTGTTGTACAAAATAGGAGCAAATTATCATGATCCACCTCCCCTTATCTGATGTTTGGATCATTTCAGTTGTAGTGGTGCACACACGTGAAGATCAAGGGTGTATGGAATGCTATGTATGACACCTGCAGTAACAGTCAGAATCAAAACAATGGTTGTAATGGGTAAGGAACAAGATCTAACCCCCTTGGGAAATGGCATGGTCATTGGATACAGTGCAAAGGGATGTCCATGAAATGGTGAACTTTGCTGACTGTTTACAGGCTGACATACACTTATGTCCAAAACTTAAGGAACACTTATATTTTCATAGCATACTTTTATTCCAACAGGATGTGGGTGAAAGTATCTTAATAGGGAGTAAACAAAGTTGAAAAGAACATGTACATAAATAAACATGAATTTGTGCTTATTGATAGAGAAAATCGAAAAAAGAACAAAACATACCATTTTCTGACATTGGCTCACAATAACTAAAATTGGCAGAAAGAAATTAATAATTTTTTGTGGATCATTTTAATAGGGTATATGTCTACCCCTGACTGCGATGCATGATTGGCATTGGTGGGCCATGCTTTTCACCAGATCATCCAGAAGATCCTGAGGGAAGTTTCTCCATTCTTCTTTCAATACTATCACCAGGCCTTTTTTGGTGCCAGATGGGGGATTGTGTTCAGCAATGCACCTCCCCAGAGCATCCCAAGCGTTTTTGATTGGATTCAGGTTGGGAGAGTACACAGGCCACTTTATTCGGTCGATATCCTTGCTCTCCAACAGTTCATCAACACATGAAGACTGATAGATAAGATGGGCATTATCCAAAAAACAAAGAATTTCCCACAGCACCATGAAACAGCTTTACAAGTTCTAAAATTTCCTCCTCACAATAATGTTGGGTCTTCATTGCCCTTTCTCCAACACTAGGAGCTCTGCACCCACATTGGATCATAATCCCAGACTAGACCATTACTCTACCACCCTTACATTGGTCAATTTCTATTATGTTTCTGGCTGAATAGGCAGTGCAGGTTCCCTCCAGTTTTATTGATGCCCAGAGTCAGATGATAAACACAATTGGCTTTCATCTGCAAACAGAACTTTGCCCTATTGCTCTTCATTCCGTGTCGAGTGTTCACGACACCATCGATAGCGAGTTGTTTTGCGTGCTGGGGTCAATGGAACACACTGTACAGTTTTTCGGGCATACAGTCCGACATTATTCAAACGCCTTGATGCGATATTTTGGTACTTGTGCTTGATTTCTGCTGATTTGCTAACTTGCCGGCAGTTATTCGGAGAGATCCTTTAATCATTATCACAAGATAACGATCGTGTGATGGAGTAGTTTTATGTGGTAAACCAGTACTTAACCATCTGGTAGTTATTCCATGTTCTGAAAATTGTTTCCAGATTCGTGATACTATGTTCTGGGCAACCACTAACTCGTTTGGTAAGTCTCTCATTGTTCGCTCTTTTTGCAGTTTACCAACAATTCACCCACAGGTAAAATCATGCAGATGAGTTCCTTTAGATGTACTACAAGTCTCCATAACAACAAAAAAGGCAGATTCACATTTCAACACCTGCAAAACAAACGATTTCTTTCCACTCATGTTTCAACTTTTATTGCCGACAGCAGTACACAAATGTCATGTGATTCCTGACAATTTGCATATGACCAAACACTCTCACATACCTTACTCTTAAGGGTATCGATGACATCAGAATGTTTTTACCGTTAACCAACTTGCAAGTCCGAAATTTAGCCTTTTGTCGTTGATCCTTAATTTTTGAACATGAGTGTAGTTAATGGGTATTGTGAGTGGATGGAAAGAGGTCCAATCACAACCAGTGGATAGATGTTGCACAGCCATGGCTGCTTAATTAATTAATGCTCAGGGAGAGAGGGAGCACAGCCAGATTGTTCAAAATAACAGATGGGTAATATTGGCAAAGCTGACTGTGGTCTGCAACCAGGAAGCACAGATGAATGCAGCCACAGCTACAGTGCAATGATTTATCCATTGTACAGGCCTACAGTGTAAAGCACAGATGAATGCAGCCACAGCTACAGTGCAATGATTCCTCCATTGTACAGGCCTACAGCACAAATACATGACCACAGCATACCTCTGGCAGCCATGTCATGAGTTTTGCAAAAAAAAACACCGGGAGTGGATCACGAAAAACAAGAAAGTTGTGTTTTCTGATGAATTACATTTTCTACTGCATTGAGTGGATGGATAGTGCTGGAGAAGGAGAACAGCTAGGAAAAAGATCTGTCTTCTTGTGACACTCTCAGTCCTGTGATAGTTGTGGGTAAACCTTGCCACTGCGTATCTGTCCATCACTACAGGCTAGGTTCCTTCGTTTTTCCTGACAGGGGTTTTCAGGTTGAGAGGGAGGGGGGAGTTCCAACAGGAAATTGTGCAATGTCCTAAGGCTTGTATCGTACAGGATTGATCCAAGGAACACGAGAATGACTTCCATGTTCTCCCATGACCATCTATGTAACCTGACATGGACCCATTTTAACACATTTGTGACCGTATATATGGATCAAAAGCTGTGGCATATGGACCCTCAACCATGGACACCAGACAAGTTACGGGTAGGACATAAACATGATATGGTACAGCCTTCCTGGAACTTGTGGAAACAAGTGGACACCTTCCTGGAGCTCATTGGATCCATGCCACATTACATGGCTGTAGTGATGAAAGCTCATTGAAGTCTTATACAACACTAAGTAGATGTTCATACAATGTACATAGATAACCACTAAATAAATCTTCCAATTTTTGTTTCCAGAGTAGAACAGGGTGAATTTCTTCGGGTTTTTTTATGTGCTAACTTTACAGACGCTATTGTCAGATTTATTACATCATTAATTTTATTCATGTAAAACATTTTCTTATAAAGTTCAATAAAAAATTTGAATAAAACATGAACAGAAATTAGAATTTTTTACTTTCTTAAATACAAGAATTTGGCACAATGACAAGGAATGGCAGTAATGCACATAACATCATAAAAATTGTGAGAAGCAATAAACTTATATCACGCATTGGTTATGTTATGAGAAAGTACATGGATGTTTTCACAGTTAAATGAATGGGACATTTTGGTAGTTAAGTTCCAAAACAAAAAAATAACCTTTCAACCAAATTTTGTGATAGCAAGGAAGATTTCTGGAATAAGCTAAAAGCTGTTTTGAGCCAGTTTGGTGCTAAAAAGAAAGTTATAATAGCAGGGAATTTCAATGCTGGAGGTGGTGTGCAGAATGCAATTTCTGACAATGTTCTGGATAAGTTTAATGATCCTTGTGTGAATGATAATGGTGAAAGAGTAATTGAACTCTGCATTGAGAATGGTTTGTGTGTATCAAATACGTTTTTCAACCACAAGTATATCCACACATATACTTAGGAAAATCGTACTCTTGGTCAAAAGAGTGTGATAGATTTTATTGTCTGTGATCAGCGTCTGAAACACTTAGTTGTTGACACTTGTGTGATGAGAGGTGCGGATGTTGGTTCTGATCATTACTTGGTAGTGTCACCACGAGTGAAACTGAATGTTGGTTGGAGGGAAAAGAATAGGAAGAGGCCCAGGATGGAAAGAATAAAGGTTGAAAAGCTTCCTGGAGATCATCAGCATTATTCTGACGTACTCAGAGAGCAACTAAAGGAGCTGAAGTCTAGAGGTCTGTGGCACTACAATAGTGGGTAACAATAGAGGTGATCCTTAGTGGAATAGTGAGATTGAAGAGGCAGTAAAGAGAAAGAAGGAAGCCTATTTGGGGATGTTGCAAGGCAGAGTTTATGTGGATGAATATCGCTGTAAGAAGCGTGAAGCCGCTAAACTGGTTCGCCACAGTAAGGCAAAAGATAGGAAGGAGAAGGTGGAAAGGCATTAATTGGCTTTTTGGGAAGATAGGTTTCTGGAAGTACATGAGACTCAGGAAAAATAGGGGGAACAAAGTTGTAAGTTGTGTGTAGAATAGGATCGGGAAAATGATATGGGAGCCCAATGAGTTAAGTGAAAGACGGGGTGAATACTTCTGTGAGTTATTATATCAGCAGAGTTGTATAAAAATAAAATGTATCTGCGTACACAACTATTATAACAGAAAACTTGCTGCAAACTCACGAATCACGATAACAATAGAACAAGATAATTTAAAGAAAAATTAATACGACAATAAATAATTATTAGAACATTACAGATTTCAGAGAGGACAAAAGTACATTGGCTGAATGTGTAAAAATATGTGTAAAATAGACCTTAAGGCCAAAACTTAAATATTGGACTATGAACCTCATAAAAACAAGATACTAATTAAAGAAAGTTTTTATATCAAGAAAAGCAGTTCCGTTAATGAACCTTCAAAAACAGTAGACTTATAAAATACATAAGGAAAAGATTTTAATTTAATAATTCACAACTGCAAGAAGAACCTGGCAATAAAATTTAAATTCCTTCTGTCTAAACAAAACTTTTGTTACAGTTCCTATATATTGAGAACAGGCCTTATAAAATAAAGAGGCCAGAAATGTCAGTAAAAACAAAAGAACTCACTATCGGAAGATGTGAGAAATAGTTGAACATTTTCACGTTAAGATAGAATTAAATATATTAATCTGAGTAAGCCTTGAGTAAGTGTTTCAGTTGCTGTAAATAACATTTTGATTTTTTAATCTACAAGCAAAAACTACCTGCAAAATCTGCTAATAATGTAGAAAATATCCGCGTACGGCATACGTCTATATTCTGCGACTCTGTATATCAGGAAAGCAAAGGTGATTCAGAGGCAGAAGCAGATGATGTCACAGTGAAGGATGGAAGCACAGGAGGGTTATCCAGAGAAGAGGTGTGTACAGCTCTAAAATCTCTTTAAAATGGTAAGGCTCTAAGAGTTGATGGCATAACTGCCAAGATGTTGAAATATGCTGGCGACTCTGTAATTGACTGGTTAACTGAAATTTGCCAGTTGTGTTGGGAGTGGTCCCAGTGGTCCCACGGGATTTGAAGGACATTATCATTGTTCCCTTGTATAAGGGAAAGGGTGATCAGACCGACTGCAAGAACTATCATGGTATTAGCCTACTGAGTGTGCCAGACAAAGTGTTTGGTAAGGTCATTATTGTAAAAGTATGGGGTCTTACATTAGAGAAAGTGTGGGATGTTCAGAGTGGTTTTATGCCTGGTAAAGGCTGCACTAAACAAATATTTGCATTACGCATGATGACTGAAAAGTATGTGGCTGTTGGTAAGAAAGTTTTTACTGCCTTCATAGATTTAGAGAAAGTTTACGACAGAGTAAATAGGACACTTTTATGGAAGGTGCTGAATGAATATGGTGTTACTAGGAATCTACTTAACAGTGTAAAAGCCATGTATGCTGGCAGTAGAGCTTGTGTACAAGTGAATGGAGTTTTATCAAAATGGTTTTCTATTGGTGCAGCAGTTAGACAAGGTTGTGTAATGTCACCATGGCTGTTTAATATATTTATGGATGTATACATGCGTGATACCAAAATAGATAATACTGGTTTATGTCATGGTAATATCTGTGTGCATATTGCTGTATGCTGATGACACTGTCCCAATGGCAGAGAGCAATAGTGTGTTGCACAGTATGTTGTCTTGGATGTATGAAGTTTGCATGAAATTTAAACTGTGTATAAATAAGGGAAAAACCAAAGTTATGGTTTTTGAGAGAGAAACTGGTAGTACTGAATATAAGTCTAAATGGCACAGTGATTGACCAGGTGAATGAATTTGTGTATTTAGGAAGCATGTTTGACAGAGAGAACAAATTGGATGGTGAAATTAGTAGGCGAGTGAATTCTTCATTGAAAGTCAGGAATGATGGGTTCTCAAGAGAGTCCTGCATGGCTGTGCATGAAAGTGTAATTGTTCCTACTCTGATGTACGGCAGTGAAACCTGGGTACTACAGAAGAAACATAGGAGTCGTTTGTGTGCTGCAAAAATGCGTTACTTATGGGTTTTTTTTTTTTTGGCAAGACATATTCTGATTGTGTGAGGAATGAAGATGTGTTGCAGTTGTGTAATGTAAAGCAAAATATTGTTAGCAAGGTGGAGACTAATATGCTTCAGTGGTTTGGTCATGTTGAAAGAATGAGTGATGAGATGCTTACTAAGAAAATCTTTTTAGCCCAAGTGGCAGGAAGGAAAAGCAGAGGAAGGCCAAGGAAGTCATGGGAGGATCAGATTCAGGAGTGTCTGCATGAGAAAAAGATTGAGTATGAAGTATAGAAGATCTTGTGTACGGCATGTGATGGATGTGAGTAAAGCCTGAGTTGTATGTCAAGATCAATTTAAATGGAGGTTTGATACGGCAACAGTAAGTAAAAATTATCTGGTAGTTCGTATTTCTTTGTGGAGCTAACCTCTGAATCTCAGAGAACAGCTTAGTGATATGTATGTATGTACTAAAAGACTGATATAAAAGAACTGAAAATAAAAGGATGAGAAAAACATCTGTTGTGCACATTTTATTTACTTCATTATAATCCATTATTTTATGCATTTAAATTTGGCTCACTTAATAATATTGCAGATCGATCTGGGCGAGAACTAAAAAAGTTTGCCCTTCACTGCCCCATTGTTAGCGTACACACACCACTAGCATTGGTACAAAAAAAATCAGTAGTTTTCATTAGCAACTTTAGTTAAAAAAAAAAAAAAAAAAAAAAAAGCTCAAAACTAAATTTAAAATACTAACCATCACTGTTGTTTAAAAAATTCTTTAGCTCTACATATATTTCATGGTAATCACATGAATAAACATAATAATGTTTGTCACTGATATAATTTTGACCAAATTCAAGACCATTTTATATCTGAATGTCATGAAAAAAAAAATCAATAAATCAAGTTCCCCACTGGACATTCTTGGGAACACCAGAAACCCAATTCCTGCATTCACCTTTGCTCTCAGGAATTGGCAAGAACTGGCATAGAACAATGACATCTGCAAAAAGAATGCAGATGGTGAATGATTCTTAGTGCCCATTTTCTCTCTTGAAGTGTGGCTATCATTTCTAAGGCAACACTGGTTTCATGACTACCAATCAACCAAAGGATGTGGAGTTTGGCACTGCTCTTCTTTGCTTCCTCCTCAAGGAAACTTAAGGCCAGGAGATGAGAGGACAAAGTTTGTATCTGGCATCATGTGCCGAGCTGTCATTTTACACACCTTACAGCTACACCCCCCCCCCTGATTACTTTTTCTTCCATTGGACTTGCAACTTTTACAGAAATGAAAGCATTCAGGGCCATACAATGAGGTATTAGCATCCAAAACTTCTGATAAAACCAGTTTGGCATTTAAAGGAATATAATAATTCCAGGAGTCATTGAAAAATTTTTTTTCCAGGGATCTGGAAAATGAAAATCTAATAAATGAGTGGTAGGCAATGCATGTAACTAACAAACAAATTAAGAAGAAGGTAGTGTAGAACACGCAAAGTTACGTATAAAAGTTTAATGCAAATATATTTCAGCCATTACTATGGCCTTCATCAGTGCGACTACGATTGGTTTACGTTGCCAGATTGGAAAGGTAAGTTTTGTAATGGTAACTCCGGGTGACGTGATGCAATGAGGGATTTCCAGATGTAAGGAACAAAAATGGGGAGCTCAGAGTTGCAATTTTTGGAAAATAAAATTTCCCAACTTTCTCTAAACCTCAGAGCATACCGATTTTGGAAGGGAGCCAACTTTTTAGTATCGGACCAAAGTGGAATAGCAGAAGTGTCAGCCATGGTAAGAAGAGACAAAGCAGATGAAGGTTTTCCAAATTTCACATCAGATTTGTGTTCTTGAAGTCTTGAGAGAATTTTCTGGAATGAACTTCCTATGTATGCAGTTAATCCAACGTTAGTCTTGATTGGAATTTTATACACTACAGGCGAAGAAAGCGGAGGTCTTGGGTCTCTGTCATTACGGAGTATAACAGAAATTGAAGGGGAAGAACGAATGGTAAGTCTATATCCTTCTCTTTTGAAGATACTGATGAGTTTGTAGGCAGAAGGTTCATGGTAAGGGATTGAGCCAGCAAACGTTAGTTCCTTTTTTGGTGAAACAGGTTGAAGAGCAACAATTGTCTTTTTCTTAGCATTTTGAATTAATTTAGAAACCAGGAGAGGGGGAAAGCCATGTTGAGTAGCGATCAAGCGGATGTTTGCCAATTCATTTGTTAGATTAACTTCAGTGTTACAAACCAAATGAGCTCGATGAATGAGAGACTTGAGGGCTGACAGTTTATATTGGTGGAAGGTATGAGCATTGAAAGGAATAATGCTATTAATAGAAACTGGTTTTCGGTAGACAGAAGTGGAAAGAAGATTATTACATTTTGAGATGCTGACATTCAAGAAATTTATCTTGCCATCAATTTCTTCATTAATAGTGAATCTAATGGACGAGAATTTTTCAGTGATTAAATTTGTGAGTTGCAATAGATCCTTTTTAGGATGAGGCCAGATGACAAAAATATCGTTGACATAACGGAGCCATAAGGTAGACTGTTGGTCATGTTGCATCACTATTGATTGCTCAATATTTTGCAGGTATACTTTAGCCAAAAGTGGGGAAAGAGGTGACCCCATCGGTACACCTTGGTTTTGTTGATAGCATTGATTATTAAAAACGAAGAAACTGTGTTGACGAAGAGAATATAGGCAATCATACAAATGCTTGGTTAAATTGCCGTCCATGGGGAAATTCCCCATGGACTCCTAGAAGTAGAGACATTGACAAAAATAAGATATACATCTACACCCCTGGTGTAGAAACCATGCATTATTTTCAGAAGAAAATGCTCCTAAAAGGTTTATCGATGTGAGTAGTATCAATCCACAAACAAATTTTTTTCAATCGAGATTTTAGGGGCTCAGATTTCGCTGCAAATACATCAGATGCAGAAATTAATGCTTACACCCCTTGTTGCCAAACCATTCTTTATCAAATATTAGAAATTATATGCAAAGCATTTCCCATCAAGAGCTGTATCCGGTGCAGAAAGAATTTTTCAAATCAGAGTTTTAGCAGCAGAGAGATATCTGGGAAAACACAATTTACCTTTACGCCCCCTAGCGGAAAGTCTATGCATTAATTGAAAATTTCAAAATTATATAAGAAACATTTTAGACTGGAAACGCTATCTAACGAAGAAGGAATTTTCCAAATCCGACTCTTAGAAGCAGAGATATTGACAGAAATAAGACATACACCTACATCCCCTGGAGGTGAAACCATGCATTATTTCAAGAAGGAAATATTCCGAAAAGGTTTACTGACATGAGTGGTATCTGTCCACAAAATAATTTTTTTCAATCAAGCTTTTAAAAGCTCAGATTTTGTTGCAAATACCTACGAAGCAGAAATTAAGCCTTACACTCCCTGGAGGCTAAACCATATTTTATAAAAAATTAGAAATTACAGTCAAAACATTTCCCACCAGGAGCTGTATTCCGTGCAGGAAGAATTTTTTAAATTGGAGTTTTAGAAAAAGAGATATAGGGCAAATAAAATTTACCTTTACTTCCCTGAGCAGAAAGTCAATGAATTACTTGAAAATTTTGAAATTATATGAAAAACATGTCGCACCAGAAACTATCCAGCAAAGAAGAAAATTTTCAAATCGGATTATTAGAAGAAGAGATACTGACAAAAATAAGATACATCTACGCCCCCTGGTGGAGAAACGATGCATTATTTTAAGGAGAAAATATTTCGAAAAGGTATATCGACGTGAGTAGGATCTGTCCATGAAAGAATTTTTTCAATCTAGATTTCAGAAGCTCAGATTTTGCTGCAAATGCATCAGAAGCAGAAATTAACACTTTACGCCCATTAGGGGCCAAACCACTTTATACCAAAAATTAGAAATTATATGCAAAATATTTCCCATCAGAAGCTGTATCTGCTGCAGAAAGAAATTTTCAAATTGGAGTTTTAGAAGCAGAGATATCAGGGGAAATGTAATATACTTTTACGCCACCTAGCAGAGGATCTATGCGTAACTTGAAAAGTGACTGTACCTGAAATTAATCTTCAACATGAATGGAACCAAAAGGTAAAAGAATTTTTTGAATTGGATGTTTAGAAGCAAATATATGGAATAAAATGTATTTTGAATTCGATATCATCTGCATTTACGCCCTATAGCGGCGAAATTGTGCATCGTAAAACAAGAAAAGAAATAAAGGATCATCATTTGCACATTTCAAGCTTCCTAATGCAAAAGGGATTTTTCAAATTGGACTATTAGTTGCAGAGATTTAGTGTCTACAGATGGACGGACAAACCGATAACATAAGCACGATCTTTTTTTTACAAAAGATGTGCTAAAAATGAAGCAGCTCAAAATTAAAACCTACAACAATATTGCAAAACATCTGGAATGAGACAACAAAAAAATTACCTTAAATCCTGGACACTAGCTTGTAATTTTTCATTTAAAAACTGAATATCATCAGTAAGATCCTGATCATCAAATTTACGTCCTTGAAGTATGTCCAGTTGTTTCAAAACTTTACACTGAACCATAGCAATAGCATTATCCCTACTTATTTCAGGCTCTTCAGGCTTTTCTATCAGGTTCTGAAAAGAAAAGGTATAATGGCAATGTTTCTCATACAAAAAAAAAAGGGGGGGGGCAACATAAATAAAATTATATTTTGATGTATAAAAAGTGAAATAAAGAGAAGTAATATGAAAATATTTATAACAAAAATTTTCAACTTGATTAGTTTCTTTTCTTCTCTTTTTGATTTTTAGAACATGTAGTATGGCAAGAAGCATGCAGATTGAGAATGGACATGGATTACTGCACACTGCATGCATCAAATTTTGAGAACATGGATCTGTTGTATACTACAGGGTGTGCCATATAAAAGAGGCCCGAGTATAATGAACAACAACAATCAGGCAATGTTACTATACATGGTAAAGAATAGCTCAAATGACAGAAAACAGGAGTAATTTACCTGCGTTTACAACAATTGCTGAAAGTGCTGTCCTCCGACATCAAGACACAGCTGCACACGACGGAACATGTTGTTCGCAACGTGCCAGAACTCATCGGCAGTAATTTGGGCTATGGCATCCATAATGTTTACTTTTAATTCATCAAGGGTGTGCAGATTAATTGCGTACACTTTCCCTTTCAATGCTCCCCACAGATAAAAGTCACAGGTGGAGAGATCAGGTGATCTGGGTTTCCATAGTCCCTTCGATACAGTTCTGTCCTCCCCAAACACTTCATGCACAGCACGAAAATGCAAATCCACCTTAAGTATGCGTCAGCATGACGTGGCAGATATTCCTGTTGCAGACGATAATTCCGAGGGCTTTGTAATATCATTGTGCACACATCCTTGATATTGTCTTCAGTACGAATTGTCTTGGGTTTGTTTCTTTTCCTGTTGCACACCGTGCCGGTTTCATGAAATTTCTGCACTAACTTCTGTACCTCTAATTTCACCGGTGTGGCACAATGTGGAAATTTTTCTGTAAAGAACTCATTTAAACCTTGTATGAGTTATTTCTGAAATGCTGTTCCACAACAAAAACCCACTGTTCCACACTTAAAACCATTTCTGTCGCCTTTGTTCTCTTTACTTACACTTATGACCCCGTACCTACACTGCTCTGGCTGTGACTAACCACTCTGGAGAATTCCTTTGCAGCTGTACATGCAGAAACCAGTAGTGGAACAAAGCGGCTTTAACTGGAAACCTGCCAAACAACTTTAACTCGCCTAACAACGTCTGGCCACTGGGCCTCTTTTATATGGCGCACCCGGTACTATCACAATGACACTGCAAATTGATCAATTTCAGAATGCAAACTATACTATACAATATGCAAAAGCTGGAGGATTTTTTTACTCAGTAACAGTTGATTATGGAAGGCATGGCTAACGAAACATAACACTGTGGTCAATTTTTAAAGACCTCCCCTTCACCTGTTTAAACATTTGAAGGTATGTACTTTTCCAACTATACTATCTTTGCTGCAGAATTACCAAAGCAAAGCTTCAGCTCAGAAGTGGTACAAACCTTTTTTAAATATAGATTGGGTGCCATCAATTTGAAACACTCATCCACACTGCGCTTGAAGGAAAAAAAAAAAAAAAGAAAAAACGAATTTATTAGGATCACCAACATTTGATAAAATAAAATGTTTTTGTACATTTTGATAAAATACAAGTGGAACACACACACACACACACAAATTGTGCACAATTTCTAAAGTTTCCTATGGATTCTGATTTTCATATATGTTGCACACTGGAAAAATTTTAGTTGGTCATTTAAAAAATTGAGAAAATTGCCTTTTTCCTAATATTTCCCCAGTCCCCACAAATGGCCACAGTGAACTCGGACTGTGTGAAATCACAGAGTAGGAACAAAGTGACTGCCAGTGATCTCCATACAAATGCCAGCAGATAGAGCAAGTGAAATGGGTGAGCGACTGATGGCTGCTTTCCCTCACGCTTCGACACGCGTCCAGACAAACTGTTCAGTTGTAGTTTAAGAAGCACATGTTGGGGTGAGAACACACACAAAAATAAACTTTCTCCTGCACAGCTTGTTTTCAATTGGTGAGTTGCGGAAAGCACTAAGCAACAGCTTCCGATTCTGTCAAAGGATAAAAAACTTTGAATTATTTTAAAACTTAGCAATACACTTACATATCTACAAAAGTCAGAAAAATGTTTCCTGTAAAAATAAAAAATTCCAAGACTTTTCACTTCTCTAATAAAAAAATTCCCTGATTTTTATGGAAAAACAGAATTTCCCCCAAGTTTTCCTTAATTTTTGGAATAATTTTCAAATTTCTCGATTTTCCAGGTTGTGTGGGAACCTTATCAAATGTTAAGGCAGTAATCTAATGTCTTTAAATAGGATAAAAAACAAATATTTAGAACAAAAATATCAAACTAAAAAAGAAAAATCTAGTTTTATAGACAAGAAATTTAAATGTAAGTAATATTGTCACAAACAAAGAAAAAGATACAAGAAAAAGATTAGAAAACAATTACTCATCACAGCTTATATGGGAAAGAAATCACAATGTTAGCTTTAACAATTAGTAATTCATATTCTGATCAGTGTCTGAAAAGTTTTCCAGCTTTTCTTTAGTTTTAAAATTATATCATGAAACTGAGCTGCACAGAAATCTCTTAAAAGTCACAGTCCCATGTGGCCTCTGATACAAAATATGAAATCTGTCAGATTCTGGTTTGCAGGCAGTAGTAGCATATTGAACCTTCAATAACTTCTCTGATTAATGCTTATGGTCATTGAACGTATTAACCTCAGCTTATCTCCAAGACTGGTGTCCCCAGCATTGAAATGCCAGAACCATTTTCATGCAGTGCTGTTGTCCACAGTTTCTTCGCCCTCAAGTGCACAAATTTCTCTTGCTGCAGGTGCCGTGTTTAATCCTTTTTTCCAATAATGGTGTAGAAGCACCCGAACAGCATGTTTATTGACTTCCATTTTCTGCTCACATGATAACATAATGTAGCTCTGTTCCAAGTGCACATCAACAGCTTTATGTATTTCACATCATTGCGGCACCCATTTAATGCTAACACACGTTTCACACAGGGATGGAGGCCCAACATTACGTGTACCTTAAACAGGATGAACTTTTGATTCATCCTGGTATATCTTTTTCTGAATTTTTTTAATGGTAATAACTTGGAATTTTGACTAAGAACGCAATGTCCAATTGTTGAAAGGTCAGACACTTGCTATGCCAAATCATACATTACCACAGTAATAACAGAGGTGCCAACCTCTAGCAGAACCTATCAGTAATCAATAGGGTATTTTTCAGTAATGTTTCAGTAATGGAACACAAACTTTCAGTAATGTAACACATCATTTTTTTCAAAGTTAAGGACAATATTATAGTACTACTGTGTAACATGTAATACTTGTATGAGGTGCCTGTCGCAAAGGTGCCAACCTTCTGCGGTGCCTACCAGTAATCACCATACGAAGCCTCATCTTTTATGCGTGGGAAGTGTATTTCATGAGAAATTAATGTGCGAAATGTGTAATAACCTTATAAAATAAAATACCTTACAACATGACCCTTCCATTTTAATGGTTAATATTTTTTGATAACCCAAGTGGGAATGAATATTGGCTAGATATTGGGCCGATATTGGTTATGGCGGCTGAATCTTGGTTAATATTGGACACATACCTGCCAACCAAATTTTCCTAAATCAAGAAAATTTACCATAAAATCAAGAAGATTTTCCCATAAAATCAAGATTTACCCTAAATGCCAGAAGATTTGAGACAGTACCAGAACTATTCATTCATGATTATCTATTATTAGGGGAGAGCTGTAATGTATGGGATGTGCTAGCAGTATGTTTGATGATACTTATTTTCAATTATTTTTCTGTATCAGTCACTTACAGATGGGGTTCAGAAATTGTGATGATTTTCAACATTTTGTATTTTTTTAAAATTGAATGACACAATTTTAGAAATAACTTGGTTTCATTTAAGCAATGACAAGACAGTGGCCTTTTTTTTTTTTTTTAATGCCCTTGGATGACAATTTTATCCATCAGGAATGCATGATAGCACTATTTTAGATAAAAGATGAATAGTGTAACTTTGAGAATATGAACACTTTTGAACATCATGATTGCATCAATTCTCACAAATTTGTAGCTTCATCACTTTTGTTTTCGACTCCCCCCCCTTCCTTTATCAAACTGAAATGCAAACCTTTGTTTTTTTGTTTTTTGGGGGGAGGGGGTTATTTAAGAGTACAGTATACATGTTCGGAAATTGTTGAAAAATAAAATACAGTTACAGGAGAAATCTTTGCTACATCCGATTTCTGTTTTCGGACATTGTCCCTTCATTTTCAAGTTGAAGTACAAATATTTATGAAATAAAATGATATTTAACAACAATACTAGGCAGAGGAAACATCGCATGAAAAATAAAATTATGATTACGAGAGAAATCTTCACTGCGCCTAACTTCCGTTTTCGAAAGTTCTAAAAGTTTCAGGCGAAAAACATCCTCCCCCACCACCAACTGCCACGAAATTTCTGTTCAGTTATGCATCGATCTTGAAGATAACTCAAATTATGACGGAAAAGGAGAAATTCCTCGAAGCCGTTGAACGCTCATGCCTGAAGATTACAGGGGAATTTTAGCGCCATCGAATTTCCATTTTCGGAAATTTTTCCTCCATTTTCAAACTGAAATACAAATATTTTTGGGATAAAGTTATGTATAACAACAATACTGGACAGATGCAACATCGCAGGAAAATGAAATTACGATTACGGAAAACATCTTTATTATTTTTTACTTTTGTTTCTGAAAGACGAAATACCATCCCGATGTGTACTTTTACGCATTGGTGTCTATTTTACGCGTTGGTAAAATTTTGATGCATAAACACACTTTTTGATGCGTACTAGATGCATAATTACGCATTTTGGTGAATTCTGCATGGCGCAGAATTAAAAAAATTTCGCACTTCGGTGCAATTAGCGCAGTTATTCTAACACTGAGAGAGAGGGAGTTTAGAAGGATTGGCAAGAGGCTTACTGCTAGAAACATGAGATAACATAAGGTTCAATTGCTATGAGATCATAATAAAACAAAAGCAGGAGTTTACACTAAGTGACAATAACAAAGATATCAATTTCCATCAATAGAAAAAAATTCACGAGCCATTTTGGCGAAAATCCAGAAGAAACTATCTTCCGGCCTTAAAAACCATAAAACTACCCCAAAATCCATAAAACTTCCGGGAAATCCAGAATACTCGGCAAGTATGCGGACATCATTGCACTGATATTGGCTTTTCAGACATGTGCAATATTGCCTTGCCATTCTTCACCCAACATTCGTCTGATATTGGCTTTGCCGATGAATCCAATATGTGAATTTCAATGGCGCTTACTTAGAAACACCACCAATTAAATGTTTTCGCATTTGTGCAAAAAGAACTATAAATATATTTGCCAAATGCGATCAGTTTAAACCGTGATTTTAACAAAAAAGGACACAAAATTCAGAACTTTTATAAAATACACTGAAATCCGTAATTCTTCCAACCTGTCCGTAATCAGGCAGTCAAAGCCGTAATAATTACGGAAAATCCGCAATGGTTGGCACCTCTGTAATAATAATAATCAGGGGTCAGACTGCCAGTCGTATTTTTCATAAATTACAAAAAAAAAAATTGTTTTGGCGAAAATACTGGTGATTAGTACTGTTATAACACTTTGGAGAAAACGGATAGGAAAAAGTGAAAAAAAAAAAGAGATGAATGTGGGAAATGGGTTGGTGAAAACTAAAAAAAAAAAAAAAAAACCAAAGCAACCACCGATAATAATAGTTCCAGTAACAACACATGATAGTGAAAAGTCAACAGTAAATCCATTCCAGTTAGTTAATTCTGACACTGCAGCCTGATTGCCACCTGCAGAAAACCACTATCTGGTATTATGGCACTTGTTATAATGTTATGATGTAACAAACAAAAACATAAAATAAATAAAAAATAACACAGTATTCACATAATATCAGCCCATCCTGGAAGTAACATTTGTCATTTTGCGCAAGCCCAACAGTAGTGAGCCACCTTGTGCCCAGACTATGACGTCGACCATGGTGAGTATAAGAGGGATCACACGAGCAGACCTTCAAGTCACTTGAGACCGCAAATGGGAGTTCTAGGTGCAGTTGTTGTGTACTTAAACCGCATAGGAAATGGCAGTGTCAGAAGACCACATTAGACGCATTAAGATGTATGAGTTCCACCATAGATATTCAGGGACTGTAGCAACACAAAACACCAATGCCATAACACTGAAGAGCAATTGAATTAGAGATACCTGTCTAGTAACATGTAGCACCACCTTTCGCCCTGATGATAGTGGCGATTCGTCTCGGCATGTACTCGACAAGACACCAGAAGCGTTGGGAAGCCATACGGATCCGCAACCCCTGAACAAGCTCCCACAGTTCACGAAGATTTGATGGAGGGGTGTCAGAGCCTCGAACATCTCTCTCGATGGCATCCCAGATGTGCTCGATGGGATTGAGGTCAGGTGACCTAGCTGGCCAAGGAAGTGAGGTCACGTCGGTGGAGTGTTTATCCAACCATCGGATACAATTCGGGAGCGATGGCATGGTGCATTGTCTTGTTGCAGGATGAGGTCTCCAGTGGGATGTTGAAGACGTACAAATGGGAGCAAATGGTCATCCAGGATATTCCGGCAATGTTGACCTGTGAGGGACAATGTCACACATACCAGGGGTCCCATTTCAGTCCATGTAAACAGTCCCCAGACAAGAATGCCACCCCCACCAGCTTAAAAAGTACCCTGCTGGTAAGAAGGATCCATCGCTTCATGTGGTTTGCGCCGTACTCGTATCCTGCCATCTGCATGTACCAACGTGAATCTCGACTCATCAGTCCAGGCAACATTTTTCCACGTGTCTAGGGTTCAGTGGCGATGTTTCCACACCCATGCTAATCTTTGCACCCTGTGATGTGCGGTCAGCAGCATAGCGAGGAGATGGTTCTGGATGGTGTGGCTGCTTATACGTTTTTGTGCACCAGCGCTAAATTGCCAATGCAAGCTAGACGATGATGACCCTGCTTTTCCACACGCTGTTGTCCCTTGCAGGGATGATTTTACCAGATTCGATGTACTCACGGTGCACCTGTGACACAGTGGTTCGTGAAAATCCCAGTGCCTGCATGACTTCCAAGATGGAGTGACCAATTTGTCGGGCCCCGACAGTTTGCCCATGATAAAATGCGCTTAGATCCTTCGTCTTACCCATACGGCGTCCGACTCTTACTGATTCATCTCATATCACTCCTTATATTGTCGGATCGCTGCATACGTCATGTCATTTCCGTTTGGAGGGCTGCCCACAGTGCCACATTTGCATACACCAGCTGTCTTTAATTCAATTGCTCTTCAGTGTATATGGACTGGGTACCCGGAGGTCAGGAAATGTCAACGCTGGTTCCAGAAATTTCAGGGGGGGGGGGGGGCACTAGTCTCAAGGATATGTAGCGACTCGGATGGCCTGTTGAGCTGGATAATGACGTGCTGAAAGCTGCTGTTGAGGGAAATCTGCAGACAACAGTCGAGGAATTGGCCACACTTGTTCATTCAACCCATTCCACTGTCCACAGGCATCTGCAGGACCTCGGTTATATGGATAAGTGGGTACACCAATGACCTCACTCCACAACAGCTGCAACAGCGTGTGGACATTTGCACTTCTTTGCTCTCCCATGAAAAAGGGGCCCTTTTTGGGCAGAATTGTCACGGGAGATGAAAAATGGATTGTTTATCACACCATTAAGCATAAACGGCAGTGGCTTCCCTAAGGGAATGTGCCTGCAGCAGTGGTGAAACCAGGACGTTTCCCACAAAAGGTTTTGATGTCTGTGTGGTGAGATATGAAGGCATAATCCATTATGAGCTGCTGACACCCAACAAAACCATTACAGGGGAAGTCTACTGTCAGCAGCTGCAGCGTCTACACACTGCTTTGCAGGATAAACGTCCAGCACTCGTGAATCGTAAAGGCGTGTTGCTGTAGCAGGACAACGCAAAACCACACACAGCGAAAATGACCAGTGCAACGCTGCAGGACTTCAGATGGGAAAATCTTCGGCATTCAGCATATTCCCCTGACATCGCCCCATGCGACTACCATCTCTTTCGCAGCCTGCAAAACCATCTTGCTGGGACTACGCTTCAAAATGTGGAGGAGGTACAGCGAACCCTTTCTGTCCTGTTTGCAACAAAACCCAGGGAATTCAACAAGTCTGGGATTCAAAACCTTGTCGATTGATGGGAGAATATTGTAATTACCAGAGGCTTTAATAAGGATTATTCGTGCGCTAAACAATATTTTAATTCGAAAAGCCTTTCAGCACGATAAGATATATTTAATAGTACAGTCTGTACTAAAAAATAGACATTTATAAGGCACAACAACTTACAAGATTTTCCAAGCACCATGTGCTCCATCGTCAGGTATTTCAATATACATAAACAAAACAACGGATAAAAGCAAGAAGCATTTTCAAATTACGCGAGCACGTGATAACAATAACGATGTTTACATTAAATATAGTAGAAGTTTCGTCATGTGTTAAAGGGTTTCAACAAATGATACTATGAATTGCTATTACATATGCGAAGAAAATATATACACAGAGGATAATTAATAAGTTGACATTATTCGTCAAACTGTAAATGAATTATTAGGAGTTAAGTGTTGCTGGATAGGAGTATGCTGTTCTGGCCGCATTAACATGGCCCAAGGCACTGGAACGAAACGTGGAGTTTCTTCATTACAGCAGTCAGAGTTGTGCGATAATATACATAAACTCTCAGCGAATCGAAGAGATCGCTTTGTACGATTTGAGCTCAGCACACTGGCATTGGTCCAGTCTGGTCGGTAGATACCTCTATTAACTAATCGTGCAAGAGAGGTAGCATCAGAGTTATTAGTAATTGAGTACTTGTGCTCATATATTCTTGTTCGCAATGGGCGTGCAGTGGATCCAATATATGCAATTGCTGGATCTTCTGGGTCAATAGGAATTAAGGGTATTTTGTAAACCCCATGTCTGTTGAGTGTGGAAACTTGGTCATGGTCTTTTTGCACGATGGCTCGAATACTTTTCGTACTTTCACCAAACGCAATGTGGTGTTTTTTGCATATGTTCTTTAGTATTGTAGTGACTTCAGGTATATAGTCCATAGTGCCAACATATTTTGTAATTCTGGTTTCCCTTTGTAAGGTACTTTTGTGTAGACATTTCACTGATCGAGCAATTTTTTCAACGATCGTTTTATGGTAGCCATGCGCCATCGTAATCATCTGGATATGATTTAACTCATTTCTTCTAGCCTGGATAGTTCTATCGCGTATAGAAACTATATGGCATCTTATCCATAAGTACTTAGGAATAATTTGAAGGTCTCGGTTAGTCGTTTATATTCTGTTATTCAAAAAGCAGAATATAAACGACTAACGGCCGAAATAAGAAGAAAGCGGTCTTATATAAATATTCTGCAACGTAACACGTATTCTGCCTACAAAACTTTTATGGCTTGCACTCACCCTATTATTCAAGATAGAACTATGGTTTTATTTACGTCTAAACTTCTTCAGAGAGTTGCTACAATGCAAGAAAGACACATTAGAAAACTGAGAAATCTCATTGCTGACAAGGTGGAATCTCAACGAGAACCATCGAATATGAGCAAAAATGCAAATGGTCTATATCAGACACAATTCTTAAACCTGAGTAACCTAGTCCTTAACCCCACACAGTCTGAGGCTCTAAAACGAGGACTAACGTTTGCTTACCCGACAAACAAAGTTAATAAATGTCACCTTATTACGCAGATGGAAAATATCGTTGAAACCATTCCTCAAACTGAAAGAGAACACGTACGATATAAACTGGCAAAATCCGTACAAAAGTTAGCCAATAAGTCTAGAACACCGGATGACCGTAAATTTTGTAATGAGATTAAACAGCTGATGTTATTGAAGTCTGATGAAACTATCTCCATTTTAAAAGCTGACAAGACGCAACAAATTGTCATCTTAAACAAAGCAGACTATGTTAATAAGATGAATGATGCCATTGCGAGTATACCGCACAAGATCCTATCTTCGGATCCAACCTCATCTACAGTATCAGCAGTGGCAAAACTCAGAAACCATGGAGGCTTACCTGCAAATGTTGCTAAGGATATATACCCTACTATAGGCCCTCGAATACCTGAGTTATTTGGCCAAGTAAAGATTCATAAGGAGGGTCTTCCTGTACGCCCACTTCTATCAGGATATGCAAGCCCAACCCGCCAGCTCGAAAGTGCTCTAGCAAAATTCCTCAAACCATTAACTACAGGTTCCTCCTACTCAGTTAATAGCTCTGTTAAGGCTATTGACAACATTAAGCCATTCTTACAAAAGGGAAAGCCGTTTGCTATGGCATCACTCGATGTTGTCTCTTTGTACTCCAATGTGCCGATTGGAGATGTACACTCCATTATTGAGAACCGTCTATTGGCTTTGAATTTTTATACTATTAATGAAATCCAAGCAATTATAAATGCTCTACGTTTTGTACAGAAACACACATTCTTCCGGTATGAAGGAACCATTTACCACCAGACTGAAGGTGCGCCGATGGGTTCCCCACTTTCAGGGGTGCTCGCTGAATTGTTAATGCAAGACCTAGAAAACAATGTTTTACAATATTTCCAACTTAAGCCTGATCTCTACATTAGATATGTAGACGACATACTTGTTTTCTGGCCGCATCATAAAAACAAAATTGAAGAGTTTGCTAAAGAGCTCTCAAAACATTACAGTTCCATAAATTTTACCATTGAGCATGAAAATGACAATACTCTTCCATTCTTGGACATATTACTAAAAAGACACCCAGATACCAATTGTTTATCCTATTCAGTGTACAGAAAGCCTGAAACACAATCTGCTATTATTCCGCATAATTCATCGCACCCAAGAAAACAAAAACTAGGAGCTATAGAGTACATGGTCCGAAGAGCCTTCACCCACTCCTCCAATATCCAGGCTAGAAGAAATGAGTTAAATCATATCTAGATGATTACGATGGCGCATGGCTACCATAAAACGATCGTTGAAAAAATTGCTCGATCAGTGAAATGTCTACACAAAAGTACCTTACAAAGGGAAACCAGAATTACAAAATATGTTGGCACTATGGACTATATACCTGAAGTCACTACAATACTAAAGAACATATGCAAAAAACACCACATTGCGTTTGGTGAAAGTACGAAAAGTATTCGAGCCATCGTGCAAAAAGACCGTGACCAAGTTTCCACACTCAACAGACATGGGGTTTACAAAATACCCTTAATTTCTATTGACCCAGAAGATCCAGCAATTGCATATATTGGATCCACTGCACGCCCATTGCGAATAAGAATATATGAGCACAAGTACTCAATTACTAATAACTCTGATGCTACCTCTCTTGCACGATTAGTTAATAGAGGTATCTACCGACCAGACTGGACCAATGCCAGTGTGCTGAGCTCAAATCGTACAAAGCGATCTCTTCGATTCGCTGAGAGTTTATGTATATTATTGCACAACTCTGACTGCTGTAATGAAGAAACTCCACGTTTCGTTCCAGTGCCTTGGGCCATGTTAATGTGGCCAGAACAGCATACTCCTATCCAGCAACACTTAACTCCTAATAATTCATTTACAGTTTGACGAATAATGTCAACTTATTAATTATCCTCTGTGTATATATTTTCTTCGCATATGTAATAGCAATTCATAGTATCATTTGTTGAAACCCTTTAACACATGACGAAACTTCTACTATATTTAATGTAAACATCGTTATTGTTATCACGTGCTCGCGTAATTTGAAAATGCTTCTTGCTTTTATCCGTTGTTTTGTTTATGTATATTGAAATACCTGACGATGGAGCACATGGTGCTTTGAAAGATCTTGTAAGTTAATGTGCCTTATAAATGTCTATTTTTTAGTACAGACTGTACTATTAAATATATCTTATCATGCTGAAAGGCTTTTCGAATTAAAATATTACCAGAGGCACTTATTATATGGATTAAAATATCTGTTTCAGGTACGTTTTTCTTTCTTTTCTTCACACGCTGAAAAAACGACAGTATTTTTGGCTTTACCTGATACAAATAATTCTATATTTCCTTAGCTGGAAATCACATTGAAGTAATGCTGCAATCTTCACAATATTAGAAACTGTATTCGAAATAAAGCCTGTTTCCTGGTCAAGATAAATTGAATTCAAATGATTTACATTTAAATAGGAAAGTAATCTTCCCTTATGGGAAACAAGAGTTTCCTGCTTTGGAATAAACTTGATTCACATTCAAATATGTGGCTTCAACGATCCCACCATTAGAAATTAACCTTTCCGGTCGAAATAAATTTATTCTGAATGATTCACATTAAAATAAAGCCATAACTATGGAAAAATCACATTTTCTGGGTGAAATGTGTGATTCTATACAATTTGCATTCAAAATAATGATATATCTGGAGTTTATAAATCTAAAATATAAGGCTTGTTTTTGTAAAACATAACATAAAAAATGAGGTGATTAAAACACAATGTAAATCATATTTATTTTTTTTAAGACTCAGTGGGCACTGAGATAACACACTGTTGTCAAGGGGAAAGAAAACACAAAGAGGGTTCTTTACTCATTAGGCAACAACATCAACAACAAAAAGCTCTTGCGAATTAAGTATGTGTTCATACTTCCCGCAATTTTAACAGCAAGAACATTCATATTTCAGCAGTTTGAAAAGCAAGACCCAAAAAGCACCTGCATCTACTGAACTATCAGCAACAAAGATCACTGTGAAAGTTGTTTCAATATCTTCAGATTTTCAGCAGCATAAAACATGGTAAAACAGGATATTTTTATGAGGTAACCATATTATTTAGAGATTCAAATGCAAGTTCTTGAAAATCATCACCATGGATGCAATGAAGATAGCAAAGTGAAAAAAAGCAATAAGTGGTGAACTAATTTTTCTTTGCGACAAACGTTTTGTATTTAAACAACCCAAATCTAAAGAAATCCAACACTTTTGTCTAATGCTAATTTTCAATATGATAATTTCTACCAGCAGAGAATTACATGACTGTTGGAAAATCTTGATCTCTGATTCTAAGCCCCAAAACCTAAAATTGTTTGTTGTATAGTAGAGGGAAGAGGATAGATAGAACAAGTCTACTTATACTGGTATGACAGTTTATGAAATAGAGAAACTTGATAAGTGCTTAGACACACACACACACACACCACTGCAAAGAAAATAGAATCTTGTATCAGGTGTGCAAAAATATTTCCACTGTACAAAAGGTTAGCTGGAAAACAAAATTGCTTGCGCATATTAATAAAGTATTTAAACATAGCTCCTCTTGTGGCAACAGAAGTGATGCACGTAATAAACAGAAATAAAGGATTATTCAAAAAGCTAAGAGTCAATAAAATAACAATGAAAAGCAGAATATCATGGGAAAATAATTGTAAAACAGAAGTAGTAATATAGACCTTTGAACTTGGCTGAGTACCTGACTGCTTCTTCAGAGGAAGAAAATGTTATTGAGGATGTACTGAGAAAGTCAGCATTAGAACAACCTCAATAGGGTGGGCAAAAACAGACTGTTATATTCATCAACATCTCTTTGCTCAGCTTTTGCATTTGTTCAGCTTCTGTATTTGTTCAGCTTCTGTATGCATTAGTGTCCCAAATTAGCTCTTCTTCTGTGAGCTCCTCCATGTTTGCATCCACACTGTACTAGCATCAAAATTTACCTCTTTTGGTAAACACGTCTTTTCTCTAAGTATCTGCATAAATTCATCACTTTCATCTTTATTTTGCATGGCACCAACATTCTCTTCTGTCAGATGCTAGCTGCAACTAGTCAAAGATGAAAGCCCACTTTCTTCCTTTATCAATCTTTCATGATGAAAACAATTAGAAATTGTTTCCTCACTTACTGCTAGTCAGGCTGCATGTGCCAAATGGATTGAAGCTAAAATGTCTAGCACATATGGCTTATTAATATTTTCCATGCCAGTGATGATGCATTTGATTAGCATTTTTTGGCAGTACTTCTTGAAGCTGTGGATGCCATGATCCAGAGGCTGAAGAACTGAAATGATGTTGGGTGGAAGAAATTCTATTTGAATTGATTTTAAGTATTTTGATTTCAGGGTGTGCTGTGCAATTGTTAATAATCAATATGATCTTTCTTCCATTATTTTCCATTTTTTTTGTTAAGTTTGCACACCCATTTTTAAAAAATGTTGGTTATCATACATGCCTTCTTATTTATAAAAAACAGGTAAATATTTCACCACCTTCAAAACAATGACTTTATAAAAAACAGATAAATATTTCACCACCTTCAAAACAATGACTTTATAAAAAACAGGTAAATATTTCACCACCTTCGAAACAATGACATTTCTGTGCATTAACGATTAACAAAAGTAGCTTTTCATTCCCTGACATCTTTTCAGTTAAAAGGATAGTTATTTGCTTTTGGCGAGCTTTTCACCAATGCAATTTTTCATTTTTAAAAGTTTTGTTAGGTAACATCTTAAAAAACAATGTAGGTTTCATTAACATTGAATATATCATTTGTGCCATATTCAGCTAGGAGTTCTTTTGCTTGCTTCCAGCCATGTTTCAATGTTAACAGAGGCACTTTTGCCATGCAGTTCTTTGAAGGACAGTCTGGGTCATAATTAAAATTTTTTATAGTCAGTCCCTTGAAGCCAAATTTTTTATCAGTATTCAATTTCAATGCCACTGTTTCAGCCTTTTCCATTAGCATATTTCCGCCAATCAGCATGTTAGAACAGCCTATATTCTTTATCCACTCAATCAGTATTTTCTCCAAAATTGGACATTTTCCATCTCTTGCACAAATATGATTGTGAGAAATGCTGGATCTACTATTTGTTGTAATCGTCTGCTAATTTTTGATAATCGTGAAGAGAGTACTTTTTGTTATGTCAAAAAATTTAGCAATCTGTTTTCCTAAGATGATTTATGGTAACTTCCTTCAAGATCTCAACTTTCCTGTCAACTGACAAAGCCCTAAATTATAACAAGAGAGGCATTGCAAAGCATAAAGCATGGCACATATACAAATTTTGATCAAAAGGTAAAAATTTAGCGCTGCACAGAAGAGACAAGTGAAAGACTCTGCGAGTAGGAATAGTCAATCGAGCGAGCTCTGACCTTGATGTGAGTCCATAACAGCCATTTCCCTAGTCCCCACTGTTTGAAGCAGCAACACATTTTCATAGTTGAGCAATGTACTGAGGGATGATTTACCCATCCACCCTATTTGAAGGTCAAGTGGGAATGACCCAACTTCTAAAAAATAGCCTTGATCTGCATCACAAATTAGTTTTTCATTACAGGAGCCTATTACATAACAATCTAGTTTTTTATTACAGGGACTTCTTGAGTGGGGTTGCTGTAAGGAGAAACTTAGACTTGTATTGGTCGTTATACGGATAGGAAATTAGCACTGTGCCTTATGGAGATGAGTTTGGAAACTCATGAACAGGTTGTTATCTTGAAAGGGTTGCTAAAAAGATGCTTGTTCCATCAAGAGTATACTGTATTTAGTGGTATCACATAACACACCGAAGGATTAATCTTAAATAAAATGGACAATGTAAAAAATTAGCCACTAGTGGCTGAGAAAGCAGATAGAGATAAAGTGTATTGCAAACTAGAATTAATTAAAAACTATTATTTTTATATTTGTATGAGCTAGTAATGTGCCAAACCACCATGTGGCATAATAAGTGTGAGCCAGATGATGATGAACTGAAATGTGTTGTGATTAATTCCCAAAGGTAATATAATAAAATCCTGAAACAAAAATATGGAAAAACCTACTTACACGTAAGGTAGCAAGTATTATTCTTGTTACTTTCTCCTTTGCAGATTCACTTAAAATATCGGCTAAAATTGGAATAACCTTAAATCTGAAAAATGGAATCCAAAGTCAGATACATATTTGCATTTAATGTGAAATTTCACATAAATAAAAATCACTCGCAGATAAAGAATGGCGTCGTTATTAGAGTAAAAATTTCAGGCAGCTTCTTTCGTTGCCCGATACCTTAAAAACCTAAAAGAGTTAAAATCCTCACAAGTCCAAAAGAATTTTATTTGATTGTTAAAAAATTAAAACATTAAAACATGAGACCTTTTGGACTTCGACTAAGCCCATTTCAGATGAATAAAAAAAAATATTTTTTTGTTCCATCTGAAGATGGGCTTAGTGAAAGGCTGAAAGGTCCCATGTTTTAAATTTTTAACAATCGAATAAAATCCTTTTGGACTTGTGAGGGTTTTTATTCTTAGGTTTTTAAGGTTTTAAGGTATCGTGCAATGAAAGAAGCTGCACGAAATTTTTACTTTATGTCACGTACGAAAAAAATAAGGTCTTTGTCATTATTAGATGCACAACACTGAACCTCAGAAACAATTTTGTCTTAAAACACCAATTGTAAAATGAAATGTTTAGCATTCAGGTCAATATGGTTCAGTTATACTAATTGCATGATACCTGTTAAAACAGTGAAGTGTACAAGTGTTATTAAGGAACACAAAACTGATTGCATTACCATACCAAAGTGTTTTTCATTGATTTTTATGTTACAATAGATGTTGGATAAGATCCTTTGTGGAAAAAGAGTGAATCTTAACACATTAAATATTGCAAGACTGGCAAGCAAACTGATAACACTTGGCAACTAATTACTTTACAGTTTTATCAAACAATTCCGTAAGTTTTTATTAATTTCAAATTTGAAACTCAGCATTCTAGTTTCATATTATTACCTGAATCTTTTGGATAAAAATGATATGAAAACAAAATGCAAGGGACAAGATCATATGGTAAAACAATAAACCCTGAAACTTTGATCTGAGTACCATATGCCCCCCCCCCTCTCACACATTCTCAATCTACTGCTGAACGAAGGTTTTCCACATCTTTCTGTCATGATCAATTTCCTATCATGTCACTCCAGCATGCTTTAGAAATTCGTCCACCCATCTCCCACATGGTCATATTCTGGGTCTTTTCCTGTCCCTTGGTATCCAGTCTAGTATTTCAGCTGCCCAACGGTGGTCAGTTCTTTTAGCAATGTGTCCAGCCCATTGCCACTTGAGGGTCTTGACTTTGATCATAATGTCATCCACTTGTGTCAATTTCTTGATCCATGAGTTACTTTCCTTATCTTTTTTGGTTACGCCAAGCATACATCTCTCCATTCTTCTTTGAGTTCTCCACAGCCTTTGTATGCCTTTTTCAGTTAAGGTCCAGGTTTCTGATCCATAAATTTCTTTTCAGACACAATGGTAAATGGCTTTTGAAAATAGTACTATTTTACCCAAATGCACTCCAGACAAGTTTGATATGAATATTAATTTCTTCTTTCAATTTGGTTTTCACTTTGATGTAACCAACATGGCTAGTAGTGGTGAGTTACACGCACACCCTTCCCAATGCATACCTATCAACTTGTATGGTTTACCAGTACTTTGTATGATTTTTTTACATCTTTGCTCATATACAGCTGTACAAACATTTTGTAAAATTTTTTATCCCTGAAAATTTTTTTCTGTTAATTATTTACATTAACTGGCTCTCTTTTAAAGCTTTCTTACCAAATAATATCAAGCATTTTATTTACATTTATCCCATGGCACACGCCCCCGTAGTAGAATCATGGTGATGGACAATGTATGTCCCAGATTATATTTCCAGAACCCAATTAAAGCTTTCCTTGCGGACTCCTAATCATGGATGCATGCTCTTCATCTTCAGATGGAATTTAGTCTTCAGAACTTTCTGAAAAGTGAAGTGCAACAGAGTGAGAATTTCTCCCATAATGTTATTTTTTCTCTCGCTATGTTTCCTTTTTCCTACATTGTTAAATATTTTATTAAGCTGTGTTTCAGTTTGAAATCGGAGGCAACAATTTTCAGAAATGGAAGTTAGACACAGCCTCGTAATCTTAAGCTCTTTTTTATCAAGATATTCTCTCTGCCTCATATGGTTGTTAAATATAATTTTATTAAATAAATTTTTGTACTTAAGATTTAAAATGGAGGAAAATTTTGCAAAATCAAAATTGAACCGGGCAAAAATTTCTCCAATAACTGAAAATGGGAGGCAAAAACATTTTGCCTCCCATTTCAAGATAAAAGTAGTGAAAATTTTTGAATTCATTTTTTTTTTCTGTAGTGTTCTCCCTGCACTGTATTATTGTTTAAACATCCTTTAATATTTAAGTTCGAAAATGAAGAAGGAAATTTACAAAAACAGAAGTAGGTTGGAGTGAAGATTTTTCTTGTAATCATATTTTGTTTTCTAGCGATGTTCTATTTGTCCTGTATTGTTAAACATAATTTCATTCCCTAAATCTTTTGTGTTTTAGCTTGAAAATGGAGGCAAAATCCTACATACAAAGGGCAGGGTGTTCTTGATTCTAGTCATCATTGCAATTGCTGTAGTATCTAGGTTAAGCTTTATTTATTTATTTATTTGCTTTTTTCTTTTTTTTAGGTAGAAGAGAAATATAAGGTAGTCAGTACTTCTCTCTCTTTAAATTTATACCAGTGCAAATCTTTATTGCTTTTTGCATCTAGTAGTTATCTTTACCAGTGACTACCCACAGATTGTTTTGTGGCACCATGATATCTGTCACAGACTGATCAAGAACTTTATATATGGGGGCTTGTGCTGAACATTCACCAAATCACCACTGAATCAGAAATGTGGCGAGAAAAAAAAAAAGCAAAATCAGTGAAACTGTTGGCAAATGATGTGCATCCTTACGAATATTAGACTATTTTTGACTGTGACATATTATGATGTATCGTTAAGTACACATCGTAACAGAATAAACATGATATTGACTATGTGAACTGTTGTTGATTCTTAAAACTTTGATTTCCCAAAGCTGCTGTCCTTAAGCTGATATTACTTATGTTTTATATATAAAATGTTTCTCACTTTTTTTAAAAAGGTTTTATGGCTGCTGAATCCCACAAGGTTTGATGTGGCAGTAGGACTGTTGTATGTCCCAAGAGCACTGATCACAGTTGTGTTATCAGTGCTCAGGGGAATGGGTGGAAGTGAGAATAAGAGCTGTTGAGAACAGTGGATATCATGATAAGATGACCTTGTACTTTGAGCACAAGCATGGGGTCCAGGTGTCATCCCATCCTCTCAGTGGCAGGCCCTTGGCAGCAGGGATGGACACATCAGTCTTACTTGCACCAGAAACATCGATGAATCAATAGTATTCAGAGTTGAAGACAATTCGGCGATGCCTGATTACTGTGTTATCATGAGGAATCGATAGTATCAGTGAAAACCTATATCATCATCATCATCATTGTCAACCATTATCAATCCACTGCTGGACGAAGGTCTCCCCAAGTTTCCTCCACAACGGTCTGTCTTGTGCCAGTCTCCTCCATGTCACCCCTGCATACTTTCGAATTTCATCCACCCATCTCCCATGTGGTCTTCTTCTGGGTCTTTTCCTGTCCCTTGGAATCCAATCTAAAATTTCGGCTGTCCATCGATGATCTGTCCTTCTGGCAGTATGTCCAGCCCATTGCCATTTCAGGGATTTAACTCTGGTCATGATGACTTCCACTCTTGTCATTTTTCGGATCCACGAGTTCCTCTTCTTATCTCTCCTGGTTACACCAAGCATGCACCTCTCCATGCTACTTTGAGTTGTCTGCAGTCTTTGTATATCTCTTTTAGTTAAGGTCCACGTCTCTGCACCATACGTAAGCACTGGAAGGATGCATTGATCAAACACTTTTCTTTTAAGACATAATGGCATATTGCTCTTGAAAATTATGCTGTTTCTTCCAAAAGCTCTCCAGGCAAGTTTTGTACGCCGATTAATTTCTTCATCAATGTGACCCTCACTTGATATCTGGTGTCCAAGATAAATGTACGTGTCTGTTATCTCCAGCTTTTCTCCATCAATCAATAAATCTTCATTTCTTGTAAAAGCATTGAACATCACTTTTGTCTTCTGAAAGTTCATTTTTAATCCCACTTCCTTACTCTTGTCAGCAAGTTCCTGGATCATACTCTGCAGCTCTGATGGGGTAGTTGCAAAAATGACTACGTCATCAGCAAAACGAAGGTGGGTTAGATAATCTCCATTAATCTTTATCCCTTTGTTTTCCCAGCTCAGCGACTGAAAAACACCCTCCAATGTGGCATTAAAGAGCTTCGGAGATATGGTGTCACCTTGTCTCACTCCCTTTCCAATTTTTATGTGTGTTGTATTTTCAAACAGCCGAATCTTTGCACTTGCATTTTCATAGATGTTATTAATAATATTAATGTATGCATCTTCAATACCGCAGGTTTTCAGAGCCATTGTAACTGCTGATGGTTTCACCGAATCAAAGGCTTTTTCATAATCGATAAAAGCCATGCACAATGGAAGTTCATATTCCCTCGCTCTTTCAATTAGTTCTCTCAGCACGTGGATATGATCTATTGTGCTGTAGCCACTCCTGAATCCAGCTTGTTCTCTCGGTTGAGCCATGTCCAGTGTTACCTTCAAGCGGTGTGAAAGAACTTTAGTGAAGATTTTATAAACTACTGATAGGAGGCTGATAGGTCTGTAGTTTCCGAGATCCTCAATGTCACCTTTCTTATGTAGCAGGATCATTGTAGCGGTGTTCCAATCCTCAGGAATCTTTCCTTCATTAAGGCATCGAGTGAAAATTTGGGCGAGTACTGTTTCGATTTCTCCACTTGCTTCTTGTATGATGTCTACAGTAATTCCATCTTCTCCTGGAGCTTTTCCCCGCTTCATGTTCTTGATTGCATGTGCAACTTCTGCTGGAAGGACTGGAGGAACTCTGGTACTGGTATCTTTCATGATGTCTGGAGTGCATGTATCATCCCTTTCATATAATTTGGAGTAGAAATCTTTCACTCTTGTCAAAATTTCGCCTCTATTTCTTGTTACAGAACCATCTTCTTTTCTCAGTGCCATAATCTGTTTTCTTCCCTTACTGAGATGTCCCTTTGCTATCTTTAGGCTTTGGTTGTTTTCAATTGCTTTCCTCACTAGTTCACAGTTGAATTTTCTTACGTCTTCAGTGATACTTTTTCTTACTGTCTTGCGTAGCTCTATATATTCCACTTTGGAAGTCACATCTTCTTTAGTTGTCCTCATCTCTCTTCTTTTTTGCATCAACATTTTCGTTTTTCCTGATAATTTGTTTACATGCAACTTGTTCTTAGACCCAGCTAATTTTGTTGCTGTTTCCATAAGAGCTTTGGTTACTTTTCTGTTAACTTCAGAGATGTCCACTTCTTCCGATGTTAGGCCTTCTAAAGCAGAGAACCTGTTCTTCAGTTCCAACTTGAAGGTATTATGGTGTTTTTTAAGGTTGGTTATGTCAATACATTTTGTTTGTCTTATGAGCTTGCCACGTTCAAGTTTGGTGTTGAGGTGCATCTTACATCTCACCAATCTATGGTCACTACCTGTGTTGAACTTGTTTAGCACACTGCAGTCTTCTATAACGAATTTTTTGTTACACATAATAAAATCAATTTCACTTGTCGTCCCATTTGGATGTCTCCATGTCCATTTCCTGTTTGGCTTTTTCTTGAAGAAGGAGTTCTAGATGAAAAACCCTTCTGCCTCTGCAAACTCAACGAGAGTATTTCCACGCTGGTTTCTGTTGCCGTGACCGAATTTACCTACTGAAGTTTCATTCTGTTGCCGTTGCCCTATTTTTGCATTGAAATCTCCCATAATTATTTTCAAGTGCTGCTTACCTTTATTATTTAGATGACAAATTTCCTCATAAAATTCTTCAATTTCTTCTTCAGGATGACTTGTGGTGGGTGCATAAGTTTGAATAATCTGAGCCTGGTATCTTTTCGAGAGTTGGATAACAAGTCGTGCAGCTCTGTCAGAGGAACTTTCAACTTCTACAACTTTATCCTTCAGTTTCTTGTTTATTATAAATCCAACACCACTAGTTCTGCCAGTATCTGTCCCATGGTAGTAGAAGAGATGTCCACTTTTCAGTTCGATGAGATCTTCTCCTTTTCTCCTTACCTCACTTAGCCCCACGATGTCCCACTTGATCCTTTGTAGTTCCTCTTCCAATTCAAGAAGCCTTGAATCAGAAGATAGGGAGCGTCCGTTGTACGTAGCCAAGGTCAGCATCAGATGGCAGCCTAGTCCGGTCCTCCGGGGATTCTTAGCACCCTCTGCCTTCATGTCGCACTGGCCGCTGCCTTGGCCAGGTACATTCCAGCTGCCGGAGACTGAGGGCCAAGATTTAAGTTGTGGAGTCATTTTGGAGGGGTTTGGCCATAACTCACCACGCTGGCCAAGCGGGTTGGTGAGTGTGGGATAGCATTTCCTCTAATCCCGATGGTATAGTTATACCGCTATCAGCCAATAGAAAGTTGATATTCCTTTCCTCTTTATAAGAATGTAACAAAAAGAAATTCATTTACTTTTCATACAGAATATTCTTTACCAGTTTCAAACATGTCATGAACCCCCAATGTTTTTTCAATGTATCGACTTCTGCAACATCGAGGTTAAAACATTTATTATCGGTGGCAAAACATTGATGTTCAAAAACATCAAGGTTTTTTTCCCATCCTTACAGTCAATCAAAACCCACACTTTTTCTGCTTCATACTGAACACTGGCAAGCTACCTTAATGTAACCATATTCACAAATTCTCATCACAGTTGAATTGTGAAAAAAGGTGACAACATTTTTGCAAAATTCAGCAGGAATTACAATTTTGTGGAAAGCTAGTGTAGTATAAGGAATTGTGTGAGCCTAAATATTTTTCTCAACTTATTTTGAATATCTCATCCATTAAATGGCTGAGAACTCAAAGAAACATTAAGTTTGAAGACAGAAACCAAAGCCATGGAAAGTTTCAGGCCCACTGGATTAAACTATTCCCTGGCATTGTTGATGTATCCTAGATAGAATCTTCCCATGCTTTTTGTAAAATATACAGCAATTACATTAAAGTTGTAGCATCAGGCTTATATGATCTGAAAGAACACTTTCAGACAAAAATGCATGAAAATAATTTTGAAATGAAGGAAGCGTCCATAGAGACTTTGCTGCTTCTGTAGCTGATCACTTTTCTGACTTAGTAGCTGAAATGTTTCCTGACAGTGCCCTTGCCAAGAAGTTTCTGTTAAAGAGGACCAAAACAACATTTATTATTAAAAACTGTTTAATCTCCATCTGCAACAGAACCAGTCATTAATATGTGCAAGGAGACACCCTTCTCATTAATGATAAATGAATCAAATGATAAGAAAACTGACAAGAGATCAGCTATTATGGAGAGAATTTTTGAAGATGGTTTGGGGCCCAGAATAAGATTCCTGGACAAGCCAGTATGTAGTGGTGGAAACGGTGAAGCCATTTTCAATGACATTGACACCATGTTCACCAGGCTAAATATCCCTTCGAGTAACTGCATTGGCTTTGCTACTGACAATTGGAGTGTTATGGTGAGGAAGGCAAACTCTGTACTTACCAGGGTGAAGCAGAGAAATCCTGATGTCTTCCCTATTGGATGCATTTGCCACCTTGCCAATTAGTATGCATAAGATGGAGTGAAGCAACTGACTGTGCCAGTAGATGGCATTCTGTTACACCTTTACTACCATTCTGAGCACAGTTCCAAACAACAAAAGACGTAAGGACTTGCAACTTTTTACTGAGGTGGATGACCTGAACTTACCGAAACATTGCCAGACTCAATGGCTATCATTGCACAAAGTGGTAGACAGGGTTCTCAACCAGTATGCAGCTCTTCCATCCTATTTTGAGATTCACAGTGACACTGAAAAGCCTTGTGCCTCGAGCAACAAGTTTCAAAATATGGCGTTTCCGACCACCAGTGTTTCTAAATTTTTTGTTTATACTCGCCAGACTTGTTAGTAATGTCTGCAACCCTTGAGAAAGCCTCCCGGTCGGAGAGCAAAAGCTCGGGAGATACAATTTTCCCTTGTATTTCTTCTTTAAATATACTTTCACACCAATAAACGGAGTGTGTATAGATTTGTTTATTGTATTTAGGTGTGAATCCCATTTCAACAAGTGTCAATAAACTTTTTCAAACAGACGAAACACAGATTGGTGCTATGATGGAGGAGATGGACAGATTACTCAGAAAGTTTATAGTTCAATTTGTGCCCATGAGACATGTCAAACAAGAATGGCTGATTTGAGGCAAATCCAATTTAATAATTGTGAGGTGCAGCACAATAACAGCACACTAGCAGTAGGCCTCTCCAACAGCCCCTTTAAAGGCACATGGATGCACTCTTTTTCCGATTATGAGCAATTTGCACTTATGCGTTCTAGCAGCGTTCGCACACATGAGAATAGTTAATCTTTCTTTTGAGTCTTTCATTCCCGGGGCTGCAACTACATTTATATCAGCAAGAGTTACTTTTGGTAAACAATGCCAGAATAACCCTGACTCATCAGTGTTTTATATTTGCTCTAGAGATAATTTTTCTTTCGTCATTCATTTACTAAATTCTTGAATGAATTTTTCTGCTGCTTCTTCATCAGCAGAAAGTTTTTCCCAACTAATGGCTAATTTTCTTGTTCTGTGATGTGCCTTAAATCAATGTAACCATTACCCTTGGCTGTAGTCACATGGCAGTTCAATTTTTAGCTCGTTGTGATAGGCTTTTGCCTGTTTTGTGAGCATAGGTCCCAGTATGGGAATACCTTCGCTCCTCCTTTGTCAAAACCATTCCAGAAGCACTTTTTCAACATCAACGCTTTTACCTTGATGTGTTGTTTTTCTTTTAGCCATTTCCTCCGGCACATCACTTTCCGCATAAAAATTAAGAATTTGTTCTCTTTACTTTTTAAGATCATACACAGTTGACAATCCTAATCAGTAATGCTCACAAAGCTTCTTAACAGACCAGCCATTTTCCAGTTTTCATAATAATTCCACTTTTTCCGCTACTGTTAAACTAACATGCTTTCATTTCACTTGCTTCAAGAGAGGCATAATTATTGAATGTATTAAAACGAACAGTTTGCAAAGAGAGAAACAAAGTTGGAATAAAAGAGCGTGAATACATATTGCAGTGGCAGAGGGGAAAAATTCTCTTTCGTGGAACGTCATCCAAAGCGGAGTTCAAAGGTCTCAACCATAAACGAGTGGGGGAGGACAGGAGGAAGAAACTATGATGGTGAAGAAAGGGGTGTGGGAAGTTTGAGTGACTAATTTGTCCTATTCTGAGAGAGTGCAGAAATGCAATTAGTCATCCTGATGTTTCAAGGAAAGCGTTTGCCGTCTGTGGAAAGACAAGTTGTATACAACGGAGTGAAACAAAAGAACGTGTGTTGAAAGGGATATTTTTTTCACCACAGAAAATGTAAAAACTTGAAAATAAAAGTACAATTTTAAATGTGATCAACAAATAGTAATAAAAAAATGAAATCAGAAAACTGCTATATTTCTGAAGTTGCCAGATTTGAGGTTTTACTGTATACCATAAAATAATAGCAAAAAAAAAAAAAAAAAAAAAAAAAAATTAAAATTCGTAGAATCCATAGTTTTAAGAGTGAGTTCCACAGTCAGGCAACTAAATCTGTAGAAACTACGGACATTCCGCAGCAGTTGGCAGGTATGCATAATGCTAAAACTGTTTTAGCATTTTTCAAGTTGACAAAAGAGAAGATAAAGAATCTCACAAGAAATTGATTCACACAAAATGCCCCAATATCTACTACTAAAAGAAAATAATGCATCTTGCAACAAAACTTCATTGCACTGTAAAAGCTATCACAGCTAGAAGAAAATGCAATGACAAAGTTCTAGATTGAAAGATGTTTTCCAAAAATGCTTAGGACAGCACCTACAAAAAGTACAGCAAAAGACCCAATAACTTTTAAAAAATCAAAAGATCTTTCACGTAAAGAGATAACATCTAAGAATTTCAGTATATAAAAAAACAAGAAAGATGATACCGAATTTTCGGGTGTAATAAGCACGTCTTTTGAATCCGTTCTGAAGCAAATTAAATTTATCAAAGCTATTCAAAGTCAACAGAACCGATATGGAAAACAATAGTATCTGATGGAAGAAAGAAGTTTTTCAATCGGGTTTTTAATCCCTCAGATATTGCTGTAAACGGAATCGTGAGCTTACGCCCTCTGGTTGCAGACTTGTGCGTTAAGAAAAACATGAATTTATATGAGAAACATTTCGCACCGGAAACGCTCTCCAATACCAAAATAATTTTTCATATCGGACTCTTAGAAACAAAGATATCAACAACAAAAAAAAAAGATGTGACTTTACGTCCGCTGGTGGAAAAACCATGCATTGTTTTAGGAAGAAAGTATTCTCAAAAGGCTTTTTCATATGAGCACTATGGGTCTAAGGAAAAAAAAAAAAAATCAGGAGCCCATATTTTGCTACAAATACATCAGAAGCAGAAATTAACACTTATGTCCCTGGTGATCAAACCATTCTTTACCAAACATTAGAAATTATGTGAAAAATATTTTCCATCAGGTCTTGTATGAGATACAGGAAGAATTTTTCAAATCGCAGTTTTAGAAGCAGAAATAACGCAGAAAACACAATTTACTTTTTGTGCCCTTAGCGGAAAGGCTATGATTTACTTGAAAATTTTGAATTTATAGGGAAAACATTTCACATCGGAAACACTATCCAACAAAGAAGGAATTTTTCAAATCGGACTCCTAGAAGTAGAGATATTGACAAAAATAAGATATATATCTACGCCCCTGGCATAGAAACCATGCATTATTTCAAGGAGAAAATGTTCCTAAAAGGTTTGTCGACATGAGTACTATCGGTCAACAAACCACTTTTTTTTCAATCGAGATTTTAGCTCATATTTTGCTGCAAATACACCAGAAGCGTAAATTAAGACTTATGCCACCTGGTGGCCAAACCATTTTTACAAAAATTAGAAATTATGTGCAAAGGATTTCCCATCAGGAGCTGTATCCGGTGCAGAAATAATTTTTCAAATCCGAAATTTAGAAGCAGAGATATAGGGGGAAAGCAATTTACCAGTACGCCCTAACAGAAAGTCTATGAATTAATTGAAAATTTTGAAATTATATGAAAAACATGTCGCACTGGAAACACTATCCAACAAAGAAGGAATTTTTCAAATCAGACTCCTAGAAGTAGAGATATTGACAAAAATAAGATATACATCTAGGCCCCCTGGCGTAGAAACCATGCATTATTTTAAGAAGAAAATGTTTTAAAAGGTTTGGCGACATGAGTACTATCGGTCTACAAACGACGAATTCTTTCAATTGAGAATTTAGAAGCTCATATTTTGCTGCAAATACCATAAGAAGCAGAAATTAAGACTTACGCCCCCTGGTGGCCAAACCATTTTTTTACAAAAATTAGAAATTATGTGCAAACGATTTTCCATCAGGAGCTGTATGCGATGCAGAAATAATTTTTCAAATCCGAGGTTTAGAAGCAGAGATATAGGGGGAAATGCAATTTACCTCTATGCCCCCTAGCGGAAAGTCTATGAATTACTTGAAAATTTTGAAATTATATGAAAACCATGTCACACTGGAAACACTATCCATGAAAGAAGGAATTTTTCAAATCGGACTCCTAGAAGTGGAGATATTGACAAAAATAAGAAATGCATGTACGCCCCCTGGCGGAGAAATTGTGGAATATTTTAAGAAGAAAATGTTTATCGATGCGAGTGGCATCAGTCCATGAAAGAATTTTTTCAATCGATATTTCAGAAGCTCAGATTTTATGGCAAATACATCAGAAGCAAAAATTGAAGCAAAGCTAAAGTATTCTTTACCAAAAAATTTAAATTATATGCAAAAGATTTTCCATCAGGAGGTGCATGCGCTGAAGAAAATTGTTTTCAAATCGGAGTTTTAGAAGAAGAGTTATCGGGAAAAATGTAATTTACCTCTACGCCCCCTAGCAGAAAATCTATGCGTAATTTGAAAAAGTAACTATATCTAAAATACTCTTTGACATAAATTGAATCGAAAGATAAAAGTATTTTTTCAATCGGATGTTTAGAAGGAAATGTGGAATAAAATGTATTTTTGAATTCGACATCATCTGCATTTACGCCCCCTAACGGTTAAATTGTACATCGCAAAAAACAAAACAAAATAAAGGATCGTCATTCTCGTATTTCATGCTTCCCAATGAAAAAAAGAATTTTTCAAATCGGACCAATAGTTGCAGAGATATCAAGGGGATGGATGGACAAACCGGTAACATGAGCACGATCTTTTTTTACAAAAGACGTGCTAAAACGATGTTACACAAAATTCAGCGATAGAAAGCAAATGAACAGAATGAGTGGTATGATGCTAAATTTACAGTGTGACAAAGGGAACTGAAGAAGAAAAAGAACGTTGGAAAAAAACAACAACAGGAAAATCGATCATATCCACAAATAAAATGGCTGACATGAGAGAAACGTAACTAATTTGAACTCTGAAAAATCAACTCAAGAAACTATAGAACAACAAAAGGTTGAAGACGTGGGCATGCAAAATAGTACACTATCAGTTCTGATGTTACTAGGAAAAAGTAAGTGGGATGAAGATTAGCATATAAAGCAAGCCAAAACGTATACAGGAAGATAAATAAGAATTTAGAAATTGCTGGAGCTACAGAAAATTAGAAAACTATAAGAAAAAGTTCAAAAATATAAGTGCTGATGCAACATCATAAAGAAACAAAGTTTCAGAGCAAGTGGGGAAATTCTCAGTTACATAGTAAATGAGACAAAATGGAACAGCAAAAACAAGTCCTTAATGAAAGAATCAATGATTTAACTTTAAAGACTAATGAATTGAACAATGGTATGTTATAATTATAATTTCTTAGAGCAGAAAAAGAAATTTCCAAACTTCAAAAATAATAGAGCATCTGACTAGAACACAAGAACTCCTGTGATTGATAATGAAATGACAAATGAAATCACTAAAATGTGCCAAGGTAAAAAAGATTTTGAAGTTTAAGGAAACATAACAAAAGGAAGAAAATGATTGCTTTTGGACTCAGTAAGAGAGTTACATTAAAAATTAGTAAAATATAATATGTATTGCAGACCTGATATTTATAACAGAAAATGTGCTGACCTCAAATCCTACAATGAAAGATCAAGAAATATGTTTATGCATCAAGCTTATAAACATAAAATTCTTGCTGCCAGAAGTGAATTCTGAGAAAATGATTAAATCGACCAACCTGCATGTTGTATTCCTACATGTATTGAATACAATGCTCAGCACCTGCTGCTTTTGTTCAAATACAGACCTGGAGAACTCTCTACAAAATAAAATTGAAGATAACTAATATGAGGAACATTACACCAACTAAGCTTAAAACAGTACAACTATTGGAGTTAAATTTGTAACCCAAATTTATTGGTGTAAAAAATTCAAAGTTTCCAAGCTTTAGCACATCACTCAGATGGCTTTTTCAAAGAAAGTAAACTGCAAACTGAATAATGAAACACTTCAACAATTTGAACATGGTGACTTGACAGGATAATAAGCAAATATATGCAAATATAATTATTTACTCAAAGACGCAGCATTTTGGAAAGAAAAACGAAAGGCTTTATTTGAAGAATTGGTTCCAAACTCATGGGACTCCAGCGAAACACCACCATTGCAGGTCTCACTATTGGTAATGATATCCAAGGTTTCATGAATGACAGCAGATTTAGGGGTGGAGTAGGAAACTAATTTTGTTATATCATCCCACGTTGGAAAAGAGGACTTGAACTTGACTTCTCTGCCAAGGTTAATTTACCATCTTTTGCATCTCTTTTATGCTCGTTGACTCTAATTCTAAATGAACACTTGGTCATTCTAATGTAATATCGCTTGGAGCTGTCCAGATATTGTAGAGGGATAGCATAAACACCTGCCTCTCTGGAAAGAGGAGGCTTGTCATTTTTCTCTTAAACCTGCCAACTTTCAGAAACCGAAAATTGTAAAAAAAATAATCGATATATTCGATGAAATTTTTAATCAAAATATACAATGAAATTACTTGTCACGCATATTGATTAAATGTACTGAACATATCAATTAAAAAACGATATGTTACCTAACTCAAGTATCAACTTTTAATTGATATGACTACAGATGTTTGAATTTATCGGCACGTTTATTTTGATTATCCATACAGAATTTCTCATTACTATGCTATATCATTATGATCTATAAAGAGATAAAAATTTATTTTTATGGAAGCTTGCATCTAAAGGGAAGAATGTTCCACACCCTTTGACCCCCAAATCCAATAGGATCGTATCCCATGCAGTCATGGAACAAACTAAAATGTTTTAAAAAACAAACCATTTTCATGCTACGATTATCTTACAAAGAGACAGGCGATGAGACAGTCAAATAAAAAAAATGAAATAAATGAGTGACACTAATTGGTAAATTATGCTCAACTAAAGACGAAGTGAACAAGCATTTTCAGGAATCGCATCCAGTTCATTAAAACTTTTAACAAAGGAAGTTAATTTCGTATTTTCTTTTTCCACGCAATCAACATTAGATTTGTACTGGGCACTAGAAATATGATTAGTAATATCATTCCTCCCACCACGCGAAACGCTGAAATTACATGACACGCAGTGCAAAATGCATACTTTTCATTTTTTGAAGATTTTGCAATACAAGGGAATTCCGCAGAATACGTATCACAGAATGTTTGATAGTACTCACCCCCCTCCTTTCATATTGCTGCTCATAGCGAATCACTAATACTAAATTTATTGAAAATAGTACCCCAACATATTAATTTCGTTGAATCAAGCCAAGACATTTTTATGCACGTTATCGAGCAACGAACAAAAAAAGCACAGTTGAAAAGAGTAGAAAACTTACTGACTAATGGACCAGCAAAATAAATCATTGCTGGAGAAGCACAGGCTTGAATGAACATCGGACTTTTTTTTTCAACTTTCTCTTACAATAGCATTCTTTTGTTAGGTCAAATTTATTGCCACAGAAGAAGTTATGAAACCATGCCTAACACATTTTTAATTTCACAAAACTGGCAGCTTTTGCTTAATTTCGTCATGTTGGGTATTGATCTGGGCTTAAAAATTCCACAGATTTAAAATCTGTTTGAATTTTTTTTCTACGATAACTACGTTCTGAAATAGCATTTTGAACTGGGAGTGCTGGAATGCAAGACACACCCACACTGGCCTCTGAGAAGCTGCGACCCGGGGACAAACAATGCGTTATCTGAAAAGGAGAACGGGGGAGGGGGGACAACGAGAGAGAGAGAACGTGATTCTAACCTTATGTTACGCAGCTGCATAGCCTGATGGGAATTATCATTAGCGTAGTGCCACTTGCGCAGGGAAAGGTACCCGGATCCATCCAGAAGTCCAACGTGTAAGCAGAAAACCGTGCTGCTCGCACTTAAAGCTCTTCACAGCGGAAATAAGGATATTTTTTTCTTTTTAATCATCTCGTGGAATAAAGATTTTTTTTTTTTTTGCTCTTGAAATGGGGAGGGAAAAAATAGGGATTTTTGGTATGAGAATGAAAAATCAGAAGAAATCACTTTCTGATCAAAATATCGGAAAGACGCCCCAAAATCTGAAGCTTTACGGGTAAATCGGAAGGATTGGCAGCTATGAACACAGTATACAAAGATGTCAGAGACCTTATATGCTGACAACGAGGTCTATTTTCTTGAGTGCATTCTTCAGTTCATAGGAAACATTTGGTATGTATAGAATTGATCCCAGGCAGTGTAGCGTGGTATAGAAAGAATAGCACGACTAGTTCCACATTTTTCGATAAAGCTATGTACCAGGTTCGAGGTGGGTCCTGCCTAAGTGGCCAATGTGATGATGTTTTTTAATTTGTATTGTGTAGATGGAAGAACATCGGAGACGGTGAAGGATCTTATAATTCGGGAATGGAAGAAAGCTGTCTTATATTCAGAGGGGCAGAATGAGCAACAGAACATCAGGTTGGGGCCCGATGTGGGTTTACAATAGATTTATGTACAAAGGCGATTTTCAGGTGATTTGTTCACTAAAACGTCCACATAAATTAAAGTACTATTGTGTTCAAGTTCCATAGTGTAATTGATCATAGGGTGTATATCATTGATTTTATTGAGAAAAACTGGACAGTCTCCTTTCTGTGAGGCCATATAAAAAAAAAAAAAAATACATTGCCAGCATATCATAGCCAGGTGGTAGGCCTTGGGGGTGATGCTGGTGAATATGTGCAGCTCAATCGCGTGAAGGACTGCTTCTGCGAGGATGGCTGAAAGCAAGGATCCCATTAGAATGCCATTTGTCTCTTTATAAAGATGTCCATGGAAACTGTAGCAGTCAGAATGTGAGACTAAGACCATTAATCTGAAGATGCTGAGGCAAGGCTCCTGCAAATAAAGCAATGAATTAGAAATCATCTCTTTTAACGTTCTGATGGCTTTCGGCATGGGGACCAAAAAGTAAAGAGGACCATGTCGGTACTGGCAATAACGTTGCATTGTTGAACAGTGAGCTGCTTTATTTTCATGATGAACTCTAGAATGGAAGTTATTATAAAGTCTGATTCAGGGAGATGATTAGCCTGGAATTGGATAGAGCTTTCTATTAATCGTAAGTCAGTGCAGACCTCCTGAATATGATGGGTCTCAATGGATTGCTGGGCTTGTGGTGTTTAAGTCTTCTGAAGAGCACTGGGATCTGGTTCAGCAGCTTTCTTGAGATCACCCAGGATAGAAAACAATCTCAAGAAATCCACATTGAAACTGCCCCACTGAACGTACGACAGCTTTCTTCTGTTGTCAAATCAGAAGAGCCTTTGTGGTCTCCTTCGACATTCCGTCTAGACCAGGGGTGCACAACCTTTTTATAAGTGGGGGCCAAGTTTATTTTTACATAATAAGTGGCGGGCCGCAAGTTACCTTTTCACATAGGCACTTGCCAAACCCTACCGCTAAAGCTAATTTTACTATTATCCGAATAATCTATTTTACCAGCAGACAAAAAATGTGTTTCAATACCATTTTTGTGTTCTCTAAATGGTTTAAATCCATTTTTGAAGTTTTTTGGCAAATTGCGTTATTAAGTTATCAAATTACTGATTTACAATCAACTTACTCCTAACTGGAAAAGGTTTAGGGGTATATAAAATAAAATAATACTATCACAAGGTTGTAAAATTTTTATTTTTACAAAAAACAGAATTCTTAACATCAAAGTATATAAAAAATTAAAATCAATATATCGTCAAACTGACCATCAAATCAAGTAGTAGCCTAATGCTCCTAATGAGATGCTTGGCATTGTTTATTTTTCAATAGTCTGTCAATATCAGGTTCAATGTTAGAGATGGTAATGCGCAAGTTTCCCTCCAATAGTGTATCACTTAAACGGGAACGACACTTTGACTTTATTTGTTTCATCAAAGAAAACGATTGCTCGCATAAGTAGGTACTTCCAAACAAAGTTGCCGTTTTTAAAGCATGATCTTTGAGCAATTTCATTTCTTTCGGTAAGAAATTTTTGTAAAATTCTAGGAGAGAAACTTCAGAGTATTTTGTTTTTAACTCATTGTTACACTGAAGATCAATTAATTCCATCTGGAAATCTAGTGGCACTGACGCAACGTCAGTAGTGAATGGTAGAGAAAACATATCAAACAAAACCTCAAATTTTCTTATATCTTCAAATCGTCTTTTAAACTCATTGTGAAGGTCCACTACAAGAGATGCATATTTAGCCACATTTACATGGAATTCAGAACTTTCAACAAAACTTTTCATTGTTGGAAAATTTGCTTGTAGTCCATTGCTTAGTTGTGACTGCCATAAACTGAGTTTAACCTCAAATGATTTTAATATGTAACACATGTTGTTGATCATGTTGTTTTTACCTTGAAGCTTAATGTTTAATTCATTGAGATGTTGGGTCATATCAACCAAAAAACATAAATCACTCACCCATTCGCTGTTCTCAAAATGTGCTGCTAGTTGAGACTCATTACGACTGTGTAAAAACATTATGATTTCTTGATGCAAGTCATACACTCGTTTCAGCATTTTCCCAGCACTAAGCCAACGAACTTGTGTAAAATAAATAACATCATCATATTGGGATTCCATGTCTGATAAGAATTCTCTGAACTGGCGGTGATTAAGAGCTCCGGCACGAAGGAAATTGACCACTTTAATCACAACCTTCATCACATGCTCCATACGTATGCTTTTAGCACACAGATTCTCTTGGTGTAAAATACAGTGAATAGTAACTAGATCACTGCACTCTTTAGCAAAATAGCTGACAGCCCCTTGTTTACTTCCAACCATGGCAGGTGCACCATCAGTTGATATGCCATGTAGTTTTTCCATATTTAAATTAAACTTCTCTAAAATATTTTTCACTTCACGATAAATATCACATCCTTTAGTTGTGTCTTTCATAGGAACCAATGCCAGTAATTCTTCTGAAATATGAAAATTCTCGTCAACACCACGCACAAAAATACAAAGCTGGGCAGTATCAGTCACATCTGTGCTTTCATCGATTGCCAGTGAGAAGTACTTGAAATCCAATATTTTTTCTTGTAGTGTTTGCTCAATGTCCACTGCCATTTCTTCTGCCTTCCTGGAAACTGTCATTCGATTAAGGCTAATTTTTGATATAATACTTTTTTCTCTGGGAATGCCACATTTGCCACTTCTTCCAAGCATTCCTTAACTAGCTCGCCATCTTGAAACGGCTTCATTCTTTTTACTAAAATCTTTGACACAATAAAACTTGCTTTTACCGCAATTTGCGATTCATCGTTAACCTTACGAAAAAGATTTTGTTGAAATTTTAATTTTCTTTGCAGTTCTTTTACTTTCTCTTTTCGCATATTACCAGAAAATTCGTTGTATTTTGAAGCATGTTTTGTCTCATAATGCCTTCTTACATTGTACTCTTTCATAACACCAACTGTTTCTTTGCAAATTAAACACGTTGCTTTGCTGTTGTATTCAATAAAAAAATATCTCTCACTCCAGGTCTCTTGAAACACTCGACACTCGTCCGTCACTTTACGCTTTTTTACAGACATGATACTGATATTATAATAATAATGTAGAAACTCTGTAAACTGCACACAAGCTGTAACAACACACAAACAACTCACAAACGTGAACTCTGCCACGACAACAATGATACTCCCAGTGCACGACGTGGCGTCCAGTCAGAAATAACAAACCTATAAATAGCCTCGCGCTACACCACTTCAAGGTCACACAGCGCCCTCATCCTCCCCTGCCGCACAACGATGAGTCGGTGTGTCAGTCACGTGCTCACATCCACTTGTATTGCAAGAGTGACTCCACAGTCAGTCTGAACCTTGCAGCAGTCTGGTTATGCAAAACTTAAAATCTGTCCAATAATTGTTTACTTTTTAATTTATTTTTAACAAACATTTTTATAATTTTCTTATTTCAACTAGGGCCTACAATAATGGGAAAAAATCTCATCATTCACAATATATATATTCACGTTTTCAATAGTATAAAATATTTATCCGCGGGCCGCGGGTTGTGCACCCCTGGTCTAGACAATGCGAATTAAAAACGCAATTGAATTGTCTACTGAGGAAAGATACAACTTGAACCCGGTACAGTGCCCGCCACTCATTATGATCACATCCGTTCCAAAATGCCCGCCGCTTATTATGATGACACCCGTTCCAATGATATTTGAGTTTATAAAGCGGCTGGTTTCTATAACGGCGATTTGAAATTTAGACTTTTTATGAAATTATGCACGTATGTAACTTGGAATGACTATGTACGTATAAGTAAAGTCAAAGTGATTAAAAGTGTTTAACTTTCAAAATGATTTATAAGTACATATGTGTACATTAATTAAAACAGTAAAAATTACACATACACGTAGTATAATACATTTACATACCTCAACCAAGCTTTCTTAAAAAATTGTCCTATTGTAGTTTGTGTGGTAGAGTCCGTAATTAATCTTTCAATTGTGTTAGTAAAAGAGTACAATTAACTGTAACTATCTGCGTCACCTCCTCTTTGTTCCAGCATTTTTCTTAGAACTTGCAAAGCTCGTCGGGCATTGGCTGTAGTTGGCGGTGGGTCAGCAATCTCTTCCTCTTCATCCTCGGACTCCTCATCACTTTTCTGGCACGGCGGCTTTTTTGAATCCAGAATTTCTTCCGCAATTTCAGAGTCGTTTTTTCCGACTGACATTTGCAGATGATCCTCAATTGAAACATTCTTTAAAAATTCTTCATCAAATTCTTCTTCAGCAACAGTAGAGTCGATTGCATCTTCTGATGTGATAGTTTCTTCAGGCATATTCAAACCTCGTTCTTTGAAGCAACTGGTGATCGTTTTTGGCGTACAAGAGTCCCAAGCATTTTTTATTAAATGCATTGCATTGCATCTAAGAGCATGAAGGACTTTGAAAATGTGTAAGCGGAACGTGACTCTGAAGATCAGGAGGTATTGATCTCTTTGATTGCCTTTCGAACCACTTGTTTTCTAAAGTGGCACTTGAAGGATCTGATGATGCCCTGGTCTAGTGGTTGCGTAACGCTGGTGGTGTTAGGGGGAAGAAACACCAATTTAATGTTCCTTAATTGGAGGTCAGCAGGATGTGCAGAACAGTTGTCCAACAAGAGAAGAATTTTGTCACTCTTCAGATCTATGTTGCAACTATGCTACCTGGGTACAATTCCCTACACACCACATTTGAAGAATTTGGAAACAGTTCTTCAAGAATGCCTTTTGCTTTGCTTTCCAAGATACCACATGATCAACCAACATGATGGATCATGTCTTTGAATGAATAATTACATTCGCATCTATTCATCTACTGTCCAGTTAAATCACAGAGTTCAAATTGTTGATGAGTTCCACCATTCCACCATTCAGTTTTTTGTCTACCTTCCTTGAAAATGCCATCTAGATGATGTGCAAAAGCTTGGAAAATTTGAATTGCATTTTACACCAATAAATTCAGATTACTAGTATAGTTCTACTATTTTAAAAAGTTGAAGATTATAAATGAAAAACTGCAGTAGAAAGAACTAAAGAAAAAACACATTAAAAAAAAAAAAGCATGCAGAATTTCAGATGTAAACCAGATTAACCATGCTGATATTTAGACCCCAAAGACTTTAGGGACTTCTTATGTTACAAAAAACCTCACCAGCACATGTTTCTTTAAGGTGCATTTTAAAAGAATGTGAAGATTTAAACAAATTAAAACAACCATTAATTTAACCCAGAAATTCATGCAATGCAACTCATTATCTGTCAAATATGTATGAAAAATTTTCAGTTTGTGACTACTGCTATCCTCATTAAAACAGTAGACCAACATTGCAATTCAAGTGCCATTCAGGAGATGCTTGCAAAATTACTTACATGAAATTTTATGAATTCCTTAGTTGCTTTTAACTGAAATTTGATAAGTAGCACATTAAACACCACTGACATAAGGAGAAAAAATCATAGAAAAAATATTGCTGTTTATGGAAGAAGTCTATAATGAAAAGACTGAATATCTCATTTTTTCTTATAGTCATACCTTCGTTAAAAATTAATAATGTTGAAGTGCAAAGTAGAGTTGCAATCTTAAAATTTGCACTCAATTCTCCTTTAACACGCTTACTGCCAGGTCACCTGAATTCGGGTGACATGTTATTTTCCTTGTGGGCTGCGCCGCACGTAAACGGGTGACGGTTGTATGGCTTGGTCACAAATGATCTAAGTAGTTATTGGGAAGGATGGTAAACAGGATAATAATAGGACACATAAATTATTATAATGGCATAATAATGTTGAATGATATATAGTTTTATTGAAGAAATTACTTTGAATTAACAGTTGTGAAACATGGTATACACAATTGAGGTTGGTTAGAACTATTTGGACAATAAGATGTTTTTTTCTTATTTTATCTTGCCTTTGACCAGCTCACAGAGCATTTATTTGCAAAACAAAATGTGCATGCATCTCTAATGCTTTGGCCTGAGGGGTTGTTTTTAATATTTCACGTGGCAGTCAACATATTAACCCTGATTGTTGTAGTTTATTATTCAAAAACCAGAGAAACTTTTAGCATAAAAAAGGTACCTGAAGAATGTTTTTAGAAGTAATTTTTGGTAAAAACATGGTAAAAAATTTTCAGAGCGAGCTTAATTTCATGTGAAAAATATATCAGAGCTGCTGAAACACCTAATTGCCACATCAAAATTACATTTTCGAATTCCTCATTCCATTATGCTCTGTTCTGTGATTTTGATCTTCATACACCTGAAGAATATTTTTTATTTTGATTTATAAAGAAACATGCTACGGAATAATTTTCATTGACAGAAATACAGCTGCAAATTTGAGGAAAACACTGAAGAAAAATATCTTTACAAAAATATTTATGCTCAGTAAAAAGAAAATATTCCTTACACAAGTATTTTGCACATTTTGGGAGGTGAATTACAAAAAAAATCACAGCACATTGACAATCCTTCATTCAATAATTAATATTAAAGAAAGAAACATATTTTAAATGAATCTTACTTGCTCATTTTTTCAGCTATTGCAACATTGAAAGTCATGACCCACAAGCAAAATGTAAGCTGATACTGAATTTGGAAGTTCAGTCTTCCAGCTAACACAGTAACCAACCTACAAAGAAAAGAAATCCATGTATTTGGCTAAAAGTTAAATTAAAGGCTTTACTTTAAAATTCAAATAATATTAATTAAATTAAGTAGTAGAAAACAGCCAGTGTTTTCCAACTGAGAAGTTTTAATAACATTTTATTCCTTCATACCATTTCAGGAGGGAGAGGTGACTTTGAGCCAGCTGGGGAAAGAAAACATTTAAAATCTCTAAACACATATTTTGAAAGCATATTTGGTACAAATTGATACTAGAAGACAAACATGCCTAACTGCTACAGTAGTCCAATGAAGGTAATTTAGTGAACCTATTTTGTAACAGGAATTTGGATATTTTCTGAACAAATTCTGAAGTTCCCGCAGGAGTTGGAAACACTGATAAATGTAAAAGTTTCTAGCACCAAATACAATGAGTTTAAAACTTACGCTGACAAACCGTCAACAGTCAGAACAAAGGCAAGTCGATACTCATCTATTCGTAGCATCATCTGAAGGCATCTTGCAACTGACTGAATGTATTCATTATTCTAGGGAAAAGAACTAAAAATTAACAAACAAATCTAACTTTCAAAATACATTTATGAAACATGTTTAAAAACACATGTACTGAGCAAGTTAAAGAAATTCAGAAGCCCATAGCAATTCACAATTCAGTAGGGAAGCTTTTTTGGACCTGTACACATCCCGCCCAAGCTCCAATAACATAGTACATTTATAAATGACAAATGCCTTTGTTAGTTTTCCTGAAAGATATCCTGATGCCATAGCATATGAACATGTTTTTTTTTTTTTTTTTTTTTGATTGGAGGTTTAACGACCACCGTGAGCAACTCAATGGGCTATAAGCAGTCGCCCGTCCCTAATTTAGGGCTACTGGTTCCAGGGAAGGGAGAGAGCCAGTGCCGTAAGACAAACACAACATCCATGCCTCACCGGGATTCGAACCCGGACCCCTTTCGGACAAATGATCAGAGGCCAACGCCTTAGACCACTGCGCCACCGGGGCGGCCATATGAACATGTTAACATTAGACACATTTAACGAATTAATATACAGTATCCCACATATTCCAAGAAGACTTTATTTAATTCTTTCATTCCGCACTATCCCCCTTGGATTAATTTCCCATGCTAGTGTAGATACTGTTCTCCCCAGAGCCACTAAGTTGTTTTCCTCCACCACCTGATTGTTGTGGTGACATAAAGATTGTGGATTTTCATTTCAATTTGAGCCAATCCCATTTTTATTCAGTCAAATTCTAATTTTTATATTATTAAAATTGGAATTTGACTTAATTAAACAAAAGAACATTTGATTTTATTAAAATTAATTGTTTCCCATTGCTCAGCCACTTCTTGCTACATCAACAAAAAAAGGGGGGATCAAGCAAAAAGGGCATTCATTTTTCTTGTTGTTTAAAAATAATTAAATTTCAAACCAGGAACTTCAACTCTCTGTCAACATCTTTCATTACCTGTAAACTCATTTTCTCTGCAGATTGAGTAGGCTATAACATTTCCATTTCCATTTACATTTAACATTCTTGAATTTAATTTTGCTTTAAGAAAAAAATGCTTGTTCTGTTCTTTTAAACAAAATTAAATTTCAAAAATCAGTGCTGCCATTGTTCACTCTGCTATGAAAGCAATTTTACAGGTCACAGAAATGGTGTTGATTCCATCACAGACACATCAAGTATCGATTTGAAAATTTATTAATTTCTAGAAAATTAATAAAGGGGGGGGAATACAAAAATGCTTGCTCTGCTGATTGATTTTGAAGAAGAGACTGTTACGGACAGCAAAACACACATCTTCATCATGAAAAATTGTTAAAAAACATGAAGTTGCTCCATTGTATTGGGTTGTCGGAAAAGTCATGACATATTTTAGCCATGTTTTGCAAAGATCATTTATTGATAGAAAGAACAAAGATTAATCAATGATATAATGCCCGTTTTGTTCGATAACCTTTTGCCATCTGTCAGTGATCTGCAGAATGCCTCTTTCATAGAAGGGCCTGTCTTTCGTGGCGAAAAACTGTACAAGGTGCTGATTTACAGCTTCATCTGAATTGAACGTTATACCACGCAAAGACTATTGAAGACAATGAAATAAGTGGAAGTCTGACGGCGCAAGGTCAGGCGAGTATGCTGGGTGTGGCAACACATTCCATCCAAGCTCCAATAATTTTTGGCAGGTGATCAAACTTGTGTGTGGTCTCGCGTTGTTGTGATGGAACACAACACCTTTACAATGAACTAGCTCTGGACGTTTCTGGATGATGGATTCATTCAAACTGTCCAATTGCCGACAGTACACATTCGAATTGATTGTTTGGTTCCATGGTAGGAGCTCAAAAAACACGACACATTTAAAATCCCACCACACTGAGACCAGAACCTTCCGCTGATGAATGTCTGCTTTGGATGTCGTTTGAGGCGAAGCAGCACGTCGGGACCAAGACCGTTTGCACAGCACATTGTTGTACACAATCAACTTTTCGTCACCAGTTATCAGTCGCTTCAAAAAAGGATCGTTTTCCTCACGTTTAATGAGCATATCGCAGATGTTTATACACGCCGTCCATTGAAATTCTTTGAGTTGGAACCCAAACATCGAGTTTGCTTAAGTATCCCAGCTTCTTCGGGTGGTCATGAATGCTTGAATGATGGATGTGCAATATGTCTGCAATCTCTCGTGTCGTGTAACGTGGGTTTGACTCGATCAATGCCTTGATTTGGTCGTCATTAACCTTGGTTGGCCTCCCGGACCGAGGAGCATCGTTGAGGTCAAAATCACCAGCACAGAATTTTGTGAACCACCGCTGGCACTGACGTTCTTGTAGAGCATTATCACCATACACTTTACGCAACTTTTCCCAAGCTTGACGCACGTTCTTCCCTTTACGGAAGTAAAACAGTAAAATATGGCGAAAATGCACAGTTTGGTCTTCCATCTTCAACTTGATGTCAAATCTCCACAAATCAACCAAATCGCTCACTATTTGTTTTAGACTGCAGCTATAACTGGTACCAGTCGAATGCCATAGCAATAACAGAGCTGTGTATGCCTCTAGTACTTCCAAAACCGCCCAAACACCATCGGGTGGCAAAATACGTCATGACTTTTCCGACAACCCAATAGTAAAGGACCATTCATGAATGAGTCGCTTACAATGAAAGACTCTTCACAGTGAATAGTAAATGGTATGTTCTAACCGCAGTGAAAATTCATTCAATCTGCCATTACTGCAACACACAGTGAAGTCGTAGCATGTTTAATTTTATTTCGCCCACATGATTTCAGAAACAAATTCCCCTTAATAAAAGTAATGTCAAGAATTAATAACTGTCAGCTGTTATGCAAGTGGGCAATCAGCAGTCAGCTACGAAATAATGGTAAAACTCATGAATGGGAATCATATGTGAATGCCATTCATTCAAATGGTGTGTCTGAATCATTCTCCACTAGCCACTCATGGCAAGTTATTTATCATGAATAGTGAATGATTAAGAGTTCACGCTCTTTGGGGCAGTTTACCCCATCATTTTGAAATCCCTTCTGCCAGTTGACAATAACTGTAATCATGAACTTGAAACACCAAATCTGGAAACCAATCTAGCTCCAAATGTTTACAGGTGATCAAGGACCAAGTTGGGCTAAAAGCTTCAGTGTGTCTTCAGTTTCTGTTTTAACATAACATGCGTGTATTTTCACAATCTAGATTTATCTGTTACATGTATATTGCATAATATCTATTTTTAAATAAAATCTATACAGGCACTGAAGGTTTTTTTTTTTCATTACCAGATCATGTAGATTTGAAAAATAAATAAATACAGCTTACTGGCAGTTTCAACTGGTCCCTTAACCATGTTAAGTAGAAGTTAAGATCAGATCCATCCATAAGTTCTCGACTCCAACATGCAATCTTGGCTATAATTCTACTAGTCTGAAATGAAAATTTTAAATCACTAAAGGTTTGTGAAAAATTAGTATATGTTAACAAAAGTTTTACTATCTCTATTTCTCTAAAACACACACACACAGTGAAATGGTGATTATACACCTTTCAAGGAACCAATATTGAAAAACTTATAAGTGAAATTAAAAGAGTGTTCTTAATTATAGAGCTGTTCCAGCTATAAACACATGTCACTGATGAGCATACAATCATCATACCCACTACATACAATATGTATATACAGGGTTCTTAGGAAAGTCCATTTACCCCCCCCCTCCAACTTTTAGACAGCTTATCGTACCGCCATGGAAGTACTGTGTACCTATAGGAAAGTGACCATGCGCAATCGATTGGACGTGCTTGTAGCGCCCCTAGTGGCAAAATAATGAACTTAGCAAAACTAACTCAGAAACCAAGAGAGATGCACAAAACAGTCCAATTACAAAATGAAAGAGCGAAGTTCAATTAGTACAAAACAACACTTGGTTCAACAGAAACACTTACACAAAAGACAAGACATGTTAAAGTAGTAAACTTGAAATTACACACAAAACAACACAGACGCAACACACAGTGTGTGTAGTGCAGGTGCAACTAACCTGGCAAGTAGTCTACTGTACACATTGTTCGAAGTGTGCACCATCAGCGACACGCACATATGGACTCGGGACAGAAATGCATCTCAAACAGCATGCAGCATCACAGGGGTTACAGAATTACAGGCCCTGATGATGCGTTCCTTTAAATCTGCCATGCTGGAAGGCTCCGTAGAGTACACTTGATCCTTCAGGTATCCCCAAAAAAAGAAGTCCATCGGTGTTAGGTCGGGTGACCGTGGTGGCCATTCTGTATAACCACCATACCCATTAATATTGTTGCCAAACATGCGAGATAAGAACGAGCAAACTGGAAAAGTTTAGTGAGAAGGACAGTCGTCATGTTGAAATCATATGCGTGATAACATATTCAAAGGAGCATATCCAACCAATCGCTTACTGGACCACATAACAGCTGCAAGTAACGCTGACCTGTTAAATTTCTCTCAATGAACACAGGTCCAATTACGGATGTTTGCCACATTCTACACCACACATTAAGTGACCGGCGTACTTGATGGCGCGCTTGTCTCGTTATGTGTGGATTTCTCACATCCCAGTAGTGGGAGTTCTGATGATTGATGATCCCGCCCCTTGTAAACGTTGACTCGTCAGTCCATAGGATGTTGTCCACAAACCACAGATTTTTCTGTAAGGTGTTCAAGACAAAATTACAAAAGCTTTACCACGTTTGAAGGTCTCCAGGCATCAGGTTTTGCACGACAGCATCGCGGTAGGGATGAACACCATGTTTGTTCAAGATTTTCCACACGCACGTCTCACTGCCGTCGTACTACTTCAGGGATTTGCAAGAATATAGCCCAAAACATCCGCAGGATATACTCGCACATCGGCACCAATGGGACGACCGGAACGATGATGCTCAGTAACGCTTCCCATTTCTCACAGGCACCGGACGACTTTGGCAACTGTCTGTGCAGATGGATGCTGACAGGTGGGAAACTGTACTCTATACAACCTCACAACCTTTTTTGCATTCTGCTGACATTCGCTGTACAGCAAGATCATATCACAGTACTCATCATTCGTGAAGATAGCCATCTACCTCAAACTCTGATTCACTGTCAATTAACACCCATCATTTATAGCCCTTCAGCTGTCTGAAGTCATTTTATGTGGAACTTTAAATTAGCATAACTACGTGTTATATCACATAACCACTTTTCTGCTGTTGTTGCGTGCTAGCATCCGGACATCTGACGCTTTGTTTGCGTTTTCTTGTCTTTTTTGTAAGTGTTTCTGTTGAACCTAGTGCCGTTTTGTACTAATTAAACACCACTCTTTCATTTTGTAATTGGATCTTTTTGCATATATCTCTCTTGGTTTCTGAGTTAGTTTTGCTAAGTTCCCTATTTCGCCACTAGGGGCGATACAAGCACGTCCAATCGATTGCGCATGGTCACTTTCCTACAGGTACACGTTACTTCCGCAGTGGTACGATAAGCGGTTTAAAAGTTAGAGGCGGGTAAACGAACTTTCCTAAGAACCCTGTATACACTATATTGACAAAAGTCACCGGACGCCTAGAAGAAAATCACAACATAGCATTTATTGACATACATTAGTATGGTGTTGGTCCCCCTTAGGCCTTAATGCATGCATGGACCCTTCGAGACATGCTTTCGACAAAGTTTTGGAAGACAGCGATAGGTATGCGCTTCCATTCAGTACATAATGTTGCTGCTAACTGTTGCTTAGTAGTAGGTCTTGGTTCCAAATTTCTTATGTGGTGCTTTAATTCATTCCATAGGTCCTCTATGGGATTAAGATCAGGGCTCTGTGCTGGCCAGTCCACACACGATACGGAATTATCATCAAACCACACCGTAACAGTCCTTGCTTTATGGCTCGGTGCATTATCCTGCTGGTACCAACGAAGCTCGGTTCCATAGTATTGCCACAGAGTTGGTAGGGCATAATTGTCCAGAATATTGAGGTAGACGAGCTGGTTAACAGGTTTGTCCACAATAATCAATAGGCAGGGACCATACCACGAAAAACACCCCCACACGAGTACACTGCTAGCTCCAAACTTGAAGGTAGGAACAGTACACTTTGGTAAATGGCATTCCCCCGGCTGCTGCCATACCAACACACGCCCATCAGATTGATGGATCGTGTATCTGGATTCATCAGTCCAGAGGACCCGTTTCCATTGATCTACAGTCCACGGTAAATGTTCTTTACACCATGATAAACGACGAGTAGCATTCCGAGTGGAGGTGAAAGGCTTATGAGCAGCCGCACGACCACGGTAACCCATGGAATGAAGTTCTCTGCAAATGGTACGTATGCATACCGAGTTTCCAGCCTTTTTACTCACCTGTACACTGAGGTCTTGTGCAGTACTCCGTCGATTAGCTGTAACGCCTCTCCTGAGGCTTCGACGTCCTCTATCACTGATATTCTTTGGTCTGCCGGTACGCTTTGCTCCTTCAGGCATGCCATTTGTCTTCCATTTATTCAGTACATCCAAAACAGTTGACTTGGGTATGTTTAAATGCCTCTTGGTTTCTCTTATGGACAACCCACTGATATAACACCCAACAATCTTTCCTTTCTCAAAGTCAGTTCTCTCCTGCCGCAACATTTTTACTCAACCTGACAGTGTGATATGATTGTGGTCAGCAGCAGGCTTGTTTTTATACCGTTTGCAGCTGTACTGTGCATCTTAACAACGCAGCGGATCTGTTCATTTGCTTTTGAAGGGATGTCCGGTGACTTTTGTCAATATAGTGTATATACAGACACACACTATGTTAATATTGTTAATAACATTTACGAAAATTTTACGAAAGTGCAAGTACACATGTTCAAGGTTCAATACCGTTTGAGGATTTAGCATGTACAAAAATTAGAAAGGGATTGAGATAAGTTAACATATCATCCAAGCTCTTCAAAGCCACATGCAGAATGTATTTCACTCATTGAACTGGAAGACAAAGGGATAAAGATTAATGGAAATTATTTAAACCACCTTTGTTTTGCTAATGGCACAGGTGTTTTTGCTAGTACCCCTTCAGAGCTGCAGAGTATGATCTAGGAACTTCTGATAAGAAGAAACAAGTGGGATTAAAGATGAACTTACATAAAACAAAGTTAATGTACAATACTTTTACAAGAACTGAAGATGTAGAAGTTGACGGGACAAATTTGCAGATAACTTATGCTTACGTCTACCTCGGACAATAGATATCAAAGCAAGGGCCACATCAAAGAAGAAATAAATAGGTGTGTCAAACTAGGCTGGAGTGCATTTTGAAGGAACAACACTATTTTCAAGAAGAATTTACTATTATGTCTCAAAAGTGTTTAATCAATGCATATTTTCCCCAGTTCTTACAGATCAGAGACATTGACATTAACTAAAAAAAAAGTGCGTACAGAGGCTGTGGACAACTTAAAGAAGCATGGAGAGACATGTGCTTGGTGTAACTAAGAAGGACAGGAAAAGGAACTCATAGATCAGGAGAACAAGAAATATGACACCGAATTTTTGGTTGTAATGAGCACGTCTTTTGAATCCATTCTGGCGCGAACGAAATTTATCAGAGCTATTCAAAATCAATGGAAATGGTTAGGAAAATGATCAGCCGGTTTCTGCAATTGATAAAACATCCATATACAGAAAGGTCTACTTAGTTCCACCAGTGGCTAACAAACTTATGAAAATCAACAAATGGTGCACAAAAAGTTTCTTATAGCATAAGAAGGTATCAGAGACAAAGAGATTTTCAAATCAAACAGTTAAAAGATAAACATAAAAAAGAAAACATAAGTCTATGTATGCTAGCGGAAGAATTTTACAGGTGGAAAATATTCTTCATGGGAAAAGCTATGCCAAGGAAAAAGAACTTTTCAAATATGTCTCCTGGAAGCAGAGATAGCGAAAAAAAAAAAAAAAAAAAAAAAACATCTTTACACACCTACCGGGAAATCTTTGCATTATTTAAAGAGGATTATTATTTATTTATTATGCTATTTATTACTTATAGGATCATTATTTAAGAGGATCTACATCTCTTCTTTTGTAGCAAATGGCATACAGTAAAAAGGAAATTTCTCAATGTTTTTAGAAGCAGCAATACAGCTTCAAACTGAAGTACACAAACAACACCTACTAACAGAACTAAGAACTACGAAATTCCTCATATACTCGCCTAAAATGTTCTACAAAGTAAATGGCATCCAGTGTTGAAATATTTTTTTTAAATCAGGCATGTAGAAGCAGCAATATTGAGAAAAATTAAGCTTTTGTGCCCCCTAGTGACAAAATTGTACATTATTTTGGGATGAAAACACGTACATGGAGTTTGGTTAGCTAGTACAGGATGGTCAAAAAGTCCCTTAAGGGTTTCAATTGACAACTGTACAAAAACGAACAGATCTACAGCAATGCGTTTGCAGCATTTGAAAGAGTAAATATTCAAGTTTAAAAATCTTACCTTAATACACCTCTATATGTGCACCTTTGGTGGCACGTAACACATCCAGTTTGTATTCAATTTCTTGCCATGTGAGCTCCAACATGTCGGGATCGATTATATCAAACACTGCTGCAATGTGCTGTTTGAGCTCCTGAAGGCTGCTTAATCCTTCCCACTAAACCATGTCCTTGACATAGCCCCTGAGGAAGAAGTCTAAAGGAGTGATATCCAGGGACCGGGGTGGCCAAGGAATGGGACCATCTCTGCCAATCCATCTGTAGGGAAACTCCCCATTCAGGTATTCATGAACGGCAAGTCCCCAATGTGGGGGAGCGCCATCTTGTTACAGTATGACGTTTGGTTGCAAATCCTGTAGTTAAGGAACCGCAATGTTCTGAAGCATGTCCAGGTAATTATTCATTTGCACTGTGGGCTCGAAGAAGAAGAATGGCCCAATTACACGATTATGCATGAGCCCACACCAATCATTCACCTTTGGACTGTGCACGACATGCTCCCTGACTGAATGTGGGTTTTCACTATCCCATATACAAACGTTCTGAGTATTGACTTTTCTGTGCACATAAAAGGTTACCTCATCTGAGAACATTATACGGTGAAGGAAACTTTCATCAACTTCCAGCCGCTCCAATATATCCCAAGCGAATGCTAAATGCTGAGGTCCATCGTTCGGTTTAATCTGGTGTAGGAGTTGCACTTTGTATGCAGTTAGTAGCAAACTCACAGATGCAGAAATTTTGGCAGATGTGCAGATGTTATGAACAATAGAAATAAGAGTGCATCTTCAGATGGAGGGGCACAGCCAGAAAATAGAAATAAGAGTGAAACAGAAATAAGAGTGAAGTAGAAATAAGAGTGAAGTAGAAATAAGAGTGAAACAGAAATAAGAGTGAAGTAGAAATAAGAGTGAAGTAGAAATAAGAGTGAAACAGAAATAAGCAGAGTTGCAAAATGTAGACGTACACGCGTACGCTGTACACAGATAGTTTCCAAGTTATTAGCAGATTTTGCAGATAGTTTTTGCTTGTAGATTTAAAAAATGGAAATAATTCTTATCTACAGCAATTAAAACACTTACTCAAGGCTTTATTCATATTAATATACTTAATTCTATTTTAACTTGAAGAACGTTCACTTATTTTCCACATCTTCAAAGTTCCTTTGTTTTTACAGAGTTTTTGGCCTCTAGATTTTATCAAGATCTGTTGTTCTCAGTGTATAGGAACTGTATCAAAAATTTTGTTTACACAAAAAGAACTTAAATTTTATTATTGCCAGGTTCCTCTTGCAGTTGCCAGTCATTAAATTCAAATCTTTTCCTTAAATGTTTTGTAAGTCTACTATTTTTAAATTAAGTTATTGAACATGCAATTTAAAGATTTTTATGGTTCATTGGTGGAACTGTTTTTCTGGATATAGAAGCTTTCTTTAATTAGTCTCTTTTTTTATGACGTTCATAGTCCAATACTTTAATATTTTGTGATAAAGGTCCATTTCACACACATTGTTGCACATTCAATTATAATGTGCTTATTTTGTCCTCAATACAAAACATTTCGTGCCATGAGTCACATATAGAAATATTCAGCCGTCTATGGGTGATAAACACAAATATTTTAAATTCGTGATACAACCTTAATTTGTGTTTATCGTGCATAGGCGGCTGGATATTACTATATATTTTGTCCTCATTGGAATCTGTAACGTTCTAATAATTATTTATTGTTTTATTAATTGATCTTTAAAGTCTTATTCTATTATATTAATGGTTCGCGCTTCGTGGGTTTGCTGCAAGTTTTCTGTTTCTATGGTTGTGTACGCAGATACATTTTATTTTTATACAACTGGAAATAAGACAGCATCTTCAGATGGAGGGGCACAGCCAGAACTTCCAGAGGAGCCAATCCCAACATCCAAGAATTGAGATGGTTTGTTGAGGGACAGCAGAACATAAGTGACTCAGTAGCATAGTTAATGGGGGAGCAATGGAGCGACCGCTCTTCTTGAACACATTTTTCAAAAGTGGCACCTTTTCAATAATTTTTTAACTCTTTTAGTTCATTTGTGCAATAAAAAAAGCCAAGGTCGAACAAAGTCAACATTGACTCAACCTGAAAGTCAAGGTTGAACCAAGGACCATTGCCTCAAATCTAATTATTACAATATATTCTTTTCTGTTAGCATGAAACACCATTTATACTCTGACAGACATCCTGAGACTCTCAGCCTGAGAGCAATATTTTGTGTAAGCCAAGAGAGGGGCAGAGAGCGCTCCGGTGCACACTCTCACGCTTGGAAAGAGGATGCCAGTTTTTTTCTCCCTTCCACTGTGAGAAGCTGTGTAGAAGTAGTTTCAGCAACATATCTGACTGTGTGTTGTGTTTATTTTGTTGTCGCCATTCCCAAAATGCAATGGTGTTTGTTTACTGAGTGTTATTAACGTAGTAAGCTTTTCTCTCAAAGAGGGAAATAATTAATAAATATCTTCCAGTTCCAATGCTCCATATTACAAATTACAATCTAAATTGTCAATTGTAAGCCAGTGTAACCTTCGTCTTCATTCGTTGAGGTTTTGATAAATAATCTTTAATCCAAAAGGTACATTTACTTTACTTTGGTGCTATTCTATTCTTAAATACATTTCTTCATAAGGAACACGCTTTCAGTAGATTAGGAGATTGAAGTGCTCATGGCCAGTACATGGGTGCCTGCAGGAAATTTTCCAAGGTGAGGTCAAGTGTAATTAATAAAGGTTTAGCTAATATGTAGAAAACAGTAATTCGTGAAAATAAAAGATTAATACTATTACTTACTTCACTAGAACACTACTACTACTACTACTACTACTAATTGATGCTGCTGTTGAAGAAAGTGTATGTTAGTAATAGTCATGTATTATCATGTACCGTACATAGGTAACTGTTTTCAAAATAATGAACAGTGTCAAGCAGGGCCATGCCAAGCCTTTTAAGTTCAGCACACATCACCCTCAGCGTAACTTGTTTGGACGTACTACCTTACAGTTTGCTAGGTTTTCCACTTTCACGTTATCATTTTCCAATTCCAAATTTCCAATAAAATTAGGATATTAAATTAAATGCCCCAAACTCCATCTTTCCTTGTGGTCCAGTTCTGTAAGACTAAAAAAAAAGTAAATAGAATAAAATAAAATAAAATAAAGGAAAAAACAATTCGGGGGGGGTGTCAAGTGATTCCTGTGACCCCCTGTCGGGAGCCCATGGGCCAGTATTATTTATTTAAAGAAAAAAAAATAGAAGTTCATTCCTAGCTGTGTAGCGGTAAGCCTGAAGATTTTTTCAGTGGTCACTTCCGGTCGCCATTTTTTATCATTGCACAACTTTTTAGCGAAAAACTTGCTTTTTCGTTTTATTGAGTGTGTTATATCATGTCTATTGTTAAGATTGTCTAAAAAAACAATATAGTTTTTTATCTGATAAGGAATGACATGGAGAAAAACACTAAGAAGAGGGAACTATCTGGGTGGGACAGAAAGAAGCTGAAAGAAGTTGCAAATCGAGAAAAAGAATTGTAAAAATGTCAGAGATTGGACGCGGGATGCCTACTATTCATTCGGCAAGCACACATCTGCTATGCCAGAGGTAGAACCCTCTGAAGACTTGCTACCTACTTTCAGCCCAGGAGATGGAGGCAGTGCCCAGGCCTTTGTGGTTGCTCCAGAGGTGGAACCCTCTAAAGACTTGCTAGTACCTACTTTAAGCCTAGAGGCTGGTGACAGCTGCTGCGGCTGCACAGATGGTGGAAGTGGAGCCTTTAGAAGACGTGACCACTTCAGCAGACTATCGTCCAGAGGACGAAGATGACAAAGTAAAACTATGTGCAATCATTGACACACATATTGAATACCCAACACATCCACACCTGTTTTGTGAAACACCTGTAACACCTGATCTCATAGTGTTCTTCTTGAGTTAGGCCCTTGTCAGCCAGGTCTTAAGGATAATTTTGACAGTTTTCCAAAAGATGAAGCTAGACGTCATTTCAGTGCAACTTGGTACAAGAAACAAGTTAAAAGTGGTTGTGAAATTGATGGACACTGGTTGGTTTACTCACCAAGGGCAAACACTATGCTTTGTTTTGCTTCTTGGCTATTTACAAATCGGTCAGATGGTTGGAGTGATCCAAAAACTGGTTGCAAGACTTTTGTTAAAGGTACACACAAAATTGAAAAACATGAAAAAAGTGAAACTCACAAAAAAGCGAAGAAAGATCTTTTTCTTACCAAATTTCATTTGTTCATCGACAGAACTGTCTTGGCTAGCCTTGTAACTGCGGAAAAGAGAGAGAGAGAAAAAAACAGGATGATTGTAACTCGTATTATAGATGCGGTTCTCTATTTGGGAAAACAGGGATTGGCATTTCGTGGTCATTGCGAGTATCAAGGTTTAGGTTCCCCAAATACAAATGAAGGCAATTTTTTGGAACTTATTAAGGTGTTTGCAAAAAATGATACATTACTGGAGCAACATTTATTACTGAGTGATCGAAATGCAACATATATCAGCCCGACATACAAAATGACCTGATAAAGTCCTTATCAGCCCAGGTTTTATCAAAGATAATAGCTGAAATCAAGGTGGCTAAGTACTTTACAATAATTGCTGACTCTACTATTGACATCAGCAGAATTGATAAATTTTCTATATCCTTGCGATATGTAACAGTACACAGTGATGCAGTGGAACGATTTACACAATTCATTAAATTACCTGAAGCAACGGCTGAAGATTTTTTTTACATTTTTTTTTCCAGCAATCAAAAACTTAGGGCTGTCAATAACCATGTGTTACGGTCAATCTTACGATGGAGCAAGCACCATGTCGGGTGAAATATCTGGTCTCCAAACAAAGATTAGGGAAGTTGCTCCAAATGCAATCCTTACACACTGCTGTGCACATAATTTAAATTTGATTTTAATAGATGCAGTAAGCTCCAATATTCAAACCAAGTTGCATTTTGGAACTCTAGAAAGTATCTATACCTTTTTTCTGGCAGTTTACCTCATCTTTCAGTACTAAAAGAAGAACAATGCAGCCAGATCAAATCTTTCGCACTGATCCTAAAGAAACTATGTGATACTAGATGGGTGTCCAGAGTGTCAGCAGTAGAGGCAGTTTTGCAGAATTTATCAGCACTAGTAGTTGCTCTACGAAGAATTATGGATTGTAAGATAAAAAACTGTTCTCCTAAACAGCTCGCTGAGGGAAAGGGTATACACTAAGTACTTATGAATTCTTAGTTGTTCTTATATTCTGGAGTAAAGTGCTAGACAAGGCTTTCAATATATCCACATATTTTCAGAAAAGTAGTCTAGATCTGGTAACAGCTTTTTGAAAAAGATATGAAAAATATGCAAAATGAGTATGAATCTCAATTCAAACAGATTGAAAATGAAGCAACTGAATTGGCCTGAAAATGTGATATTACAACGGAATATAAACTGCACAGAGAACATAAAAAAAAATTCCATGATGAATTTCAAAGGATGAAGGAATATTTGAAGCTCAAAAGAAATTCATGTTTGAATCCTACTTAACGTCCTTGGATTCTATTATAAATATCATAGGTAAAAGATTTGAGCATTTTAAAAATGTGGCTTCCATATTTAGTGTTTCAGATCCAAAGCATTTTGATAAAGCAGATAATGTGAACAAATTATAATTCTTATCAGGCACGTACTCAGATGTCATCGACAGTCAACCTGAAATCGTACAAGAGTTCCTTGCATTCAAAAACATATACAATGAAATAATGAGCAGTAGTAGTAAGGCAAATTGGAGTGTCGAGAAACTGCCCATCAACAATGTACTTAAATTCACGATCAGCAATGACACGGGTCCCATTTATTCTAACCTGTCAACACTGTACCACATTTTTCTGACCTTACCATAAACTAGCGCAGTTGCCGAACGATCCATTAGTCGGCTGAAACACAAAGTCCTACCTTCATTCTACAATGGGCGAGGATAGATTGTCTGGGTTGGCATTGCTCTCCATTGAAAGAGTTGGCTACTGAGGTGGATTATAATAAAGTAATACATAACTTTGCTAGAATGAAACCCAGATGAAAGAGACTGTTGTAGTTCCTTCATACATTTTTCACATTACCTCATTTTTGTTATCATTTTACATTGCTTCATTTTGTTTCCAAATAACACGTTTTTATTATGTTTTGAGATTTACAGTAGCGAACAAAAGTATTTGGCGAAACACTTTTTCGACCATAATTTTTTTCTGCTGGACCACATCGGGTCATTTTGGGATAGGATATGTGCTAATTCGTGTGTTACAATGCCGCGTAGTTTGGATTTCGCTCCGAGCGAATTTGTCATTCGAAATGGGCCATATTCAAGAGTCGCCAATTATTACCCATTTGTTTGCTGCATGTATTAATGTTTTTCTTGCGATTTTTGCGGGTTTTGTGATGTGTAGTGTGTTAATAAGTCAATCTTAGGTTTTTAGGAATGGGTAAAAAGGCGGATATCCCTCTTGGAGCTTGCCAGGCGGCCGTGAACATGATGGAATCCGGAATGCCGGTCACCGACATTCCGAGGGCCCTGAAGATCCGACACCAGTACATTTCAGCTATCCTGCAACGTTATAAGAAGACTGGGACTGTCGAGAACAGTCCGCGATGTGGTAGGCCTCGTTCCACTACGTCGCGTCAGGATAGACGCATCCTCCGTCGATCTCATGCTGATCCCACCTTGACTGCTGTGGACATAGTCACCGAATTCTGTGACAGCAACGACCTGAACGTCAGCCGAATGACCATCTCCCGTCGTCTCATTGCTGGGGGATTGAATGGAAGACGCCCCGCCAAGAAACCACTTATCGCAGTCAAGAATCGACGGGCAAAATCGTGTTTGCGTGCCGTCATCGATACTGGACCGCGGCAGACTGGAGTAAGGTGCTTTTCACCGATGAGAGCAAGTTCAACTTGTTCGGAAGTGATGGCATCCGATACGTACGACGTCCGTGTGGCCAGAGATTCAACCCCCAGTTCATTCAGTCGACTGTCTGTCAAGCGCAGAGGAGGATCACTCATGGTTTACGGTGCCTTCTCTCACAATGGAATGGGCCCAATCATCAAGATTGACGAAATAATGACCGGTCAGAGCTACAGGAACATGCTCATCAATGATGTCTTCCCATGGGCAAACCAGAACATACCACCCGGATGGATCATACAGCAAGACAACGACCGGAAGCACACCTCCACAGTAGCGAAGGCAGCCTTCTAGAAGCAACAGGTCAAACTTCTAGACTGGCCAAGCCAATCTCCAGACCTCAACCCCAATGAGCACATGTGGGAGGAGTTGGAGAGACGATGTGCGAAGAAAACCTGCCGGAATAGGGCCCAGAAGTTCGACCAGCTGTCTGCAGAATGGGCGCAAATTCCGCAGGTCACCGTCGAGAAGCTAGTGGACTCGATGCCGGCCCGTTGTGCAGCTCTTATTAAGTCTCGTGGTTACCCCACTAAGTATTAGTTATTGTTTTGTTGTTTTCTCGTACTTGTTTTCTGTTATCGTTGCATTAAATGAATGTGATATACACCTACTTTGTTGGTCAATTTTGTATGATCTTTGCGATTAAGCTCGGTACCTGATCTGTGTTAAGGTTTCCGATCCATCTGCAAATGGGTCATGTTTACAACTTAATAACACATATCATATTCCAAAATGACCAGATTTGGTCCAGCAGAAAAACAATTATGGTCGAAAAAGTGTTTCGCCAAATACTTTTGTTCGCTACTGAACATATGAGCTTACTGTAAAACTTTCTATTGTGTTTTGATTTTAAATACAAATAACAATTATGTACTTCCTTTAAAACTGTATTTTCCCTGTGTTTTGATTTCAAACACAATCACAAGATATAAATGTATAATGAGTTTAAAATTGTTTGGTATGTGTCATGGCGCCTCTTTTATATGCTCGCTTCCCTAACTGTAGAACCTGGCTACATATCTGAAATGATTATTTTCCCAGGTGCTCAATAAAATTCAAGAGTTTACTACCAATCAGAGTATTAACTAAAAAAAAAAAATTCTTGCTTTTTTTAAGAAACTGTAAATATGCTGTACTGTACATATTGCTACGGAAAATCTTTGAATAAAATGATACTGTATTTTACTTCACTGAATTGATGTTTGAAGTTATTTTTCTAGCCCATATTAAAACTTTCCTAATTGAAATTCATTTAGTGGTCCCTTCAGCTTTGAATTAGACAAGTCTGAATGCATTTGTATCCCCCCCCCAGCTTCCTACCTTCTTCTCAAAAGAAATTGACATACTCAGTTACTGGATAAACGCCAGATTTATTTAGAACTGATCTATTATTATTAGTAGTAAGTATACCTCCATTATCAATTACTGTTTCTGCAATGTTAATATTGTGGTTGTAACATTCTTTTTTAAAATAGTACTAATGGAGGTAATTATGGAAATTTTCCATAATGTTGCTTTTTTCTCTTTTTCAATATTATTTTCGGAACGATGCATACTGGCTGTAATGTTGTTATACAAAGATTTGATTATTTTTTTATTATATCCAAACTCTTCTGCAGTCTTTTCTATCCATTTGAGCTCTTTGATGTCTGATATTTTATTGGATGAGTAGTAATGGCTCTTTTAATATAAAAGTGGAAACGCTGCAGTCTTGTATTTCCAAGGGTGTGTAGAATCCTTTAGGATAATTGCCTGTACATATGCTACGTATAATTGCTTGTACATATGATATGTTCAGGCAATTATCCCAAAGGATTCTACACACCCTTGGAAATACAAGACTGCAGCGTTTCCACTTTTATATTAAAAGAGCCATTACTACTCATCCAATAAAATATCAGACATCAAAGAGCTCAAATGGATAGAAAAGACTGCAGAAGAGTTTGGATATAATAAAAAATAATGATATCTTTTATAGCAACATTACAGCCAGTATGCATCATTCCGAAAATAATATTGAAAAAGAAAAAGCAACATTATGGAAAATTTCCATAGTTACATCCATTAGTACTATTTTAAAAAAAGAATGTTACAACCACAATATTAACATTGCACAAACAGTCATTGATAATGGAGGTATACTTACTACTAATAATAATATATGTTCTAAATAAATCTGGCATTTATGTCATTCCAACAGTTAAATCTGGCATTTATGTCATTCCAACAGTTATCGGAAGTACACGTAGAAGATGTTTGACTAGATTAAATGAACATATTACGAATTGGACAAGTAGAGATGAAAAAACTTCATTAACACAACATTGAATTAGAAACTATGTAACTCCAGATTGGACTAACACAAAAATTATAACATCGCATAGATCACATGCCTAGATTCTGATCTCCAAGGCTGTGGTCATTGAGAAAACCAAAAGATACAACTGTAACGTTAAATAGTCCAGGAGAGCTTCAGTTTGCATGGAGGTACCTTATTGAACATGAGAAGAAACATTTCAAGAAGAAAAACAATAACATAAAACAGCTTACATCAAATATTATTTAAAAATAGAAGTGCATATTGCTACTCCGCAAATGCTACTTGATTAATTTGTTTAACTACAGATGGCGACACCATATACGTGCGCAGTAAAACCCAAACCATGATGCGCAAATATCTACACGACGAGGCTGAACATGAATTCAGGTTTATCAGCATACCGGAGCGTGTGAGTGCGGTAATTACAACGTCCGTGCGCTGACCACTGATGATAGCTATGAATATTAGCAGAAACTAGTTTGGTGCTTCGCAATCAGGAGATTTATTTCTTTGTGCTTCGCAGTCAAGGTGATTCTTCTTCTTCTTCAAGATTTTAGTTGTTGTTGTTTTTATTTCGACAAAGTAGTAATTTGTTTTCATGTTTTGTTGCTGTTGTGGTGCTTCGCAATCGGGAGATTTATTTTTTTGTGTTTCGAAGCCACGATGATTTCCTCTTCAAGATTTTAGTTCGATTTTAAAAAATTCGGCAAGTTTTTAATTTGTTTTCATGTTTTGTTGTTGTCAAGGAATTATTTGCCTTCATTGTAAATATTCATCTTGTTCAATTTTATCTGGTGCAGATTTTACAGTATCATGAATTTTATTTTTGAACTTCACATTTGCAAAAAGCTCACATTCATAGAGTGAGTCGGATACTTACGGCAACGTCTTATGAGTAGATTCATTACAGGCGTACATATGAAGCCCCGACAGCCACTACGAATATTGTAAGTACATATCATCATCATCATCATCATTGTCAACCATTATCAATCCACTGCTGGACGAAGGTCTCCCCAAGTTTCCTCCACAACGGTCTGTCTTGTGCCAGTCTCCTCCATGTCACCCCTGCATACTTTCGAATTTCATCCACCCATCTCCCATGTGGTCTTCTTCTGGGTCTTTTCCTGTCCCTTGGAATCCAATCTAAAATTTCGGCTGTCCATCGATGATCTGTCCTTCTGGCAGTATGTCCAGCGCATTGCCATTTCAGGGATTTAACTCTGATCATGATGTCTTCCACTCTTGTCATTTTTCGGATCCACGAGTTCCTCTTCTTATCTCTCCTGGTTACACCAAGTATGCACCTCTCCATGCTGCTTTGAGTTGTCTGCAGCCTTTGTATGTCTCTTTTAGTTAAGGTCCACGTCTCTGCACCATACGTAAGCACTGGAAGGATGCATTGATCAAACAATTTTCTTTTAAGACATAATGGCATATTGCTCTTGAAAATTATGCTGTTTCTTCCAAAAGCTCTCCAGGCAAGTTTTGTACGCCGATTTATTTCTTCATCAATGTGACCCTCACTTGATATCTGCTGTCCAAGATAAACGTACGTGTCTGTTATCTCCAGCTTTTCTCCATCAATCGATAAATCTTCATTTCTTGTAAAAGCATTGAACATCACTTTTGTCTTCTGAAAGTTCATTTTTAATCCCACTTCTTTACTCTTGTCAGCAAGTTCCTGGATCATACTCTGCAGCTCTGATGGGGTAGTTGCAAAAATGACTACGTCATCAGCAAAACGAAGGTGGGTTAGATAATATCCATTAATCTTTATCCCCTTGTTTTCCCAGCTCAGCGACTGAAAAACACCCTCCAATGTGGCATTAAAGAGTTTCGGAGATATGGTGTCACCTTGTCTCACTCCCTTTCCAATTTTTACGTGTGTTGTATTTTCAAACAGCCTAATCTTTGCACTTGCATTTTCATAGATGTTATTAATAATATTAATGTATGCATCTTCAATACCGCAGGTTTTAAGAGCCATTGTAACTGCTGATGGTTTCACCGAATCAAAGGCTTTTTCATAATCGATAAAAGCCATGCACAATGGAAGTTCATATTCCCTCGCTCTTTCAATTAGTTCTCTCAGCACGTGGATATGATCTATTGTGCTGTAGCCACTCCTGAATCCAGCTTGTTCTCTCGGTTGAGCCATGTCCAGTGTTACCTTCAAGCGGTGTGAAAGAACTTTAGTGAAGATTTTATAAACTACTGATAGGAGGCTGATAGGTCTGTAGTTTCCAAGATCCTCAATGTCACCTTTCTTATGTAGCAGGATCATTGTAGCGGTGTTCCAATCCTCAGGAATCTTTCCTTCATTAAGGCATCGAGTGAAAATTTGGGCGAGTACTGTTTCGATTTCTCCACTTGCTTCTTGTATGATGTCTACAGTAATTCCATCTTCTCCTGGAGCTTTTCCCCACTTCATGTTCTTGATTGCATGTGCAACTTCTGCTGGAAGGACTGGAGGAACTCTGGTACTGGTATCTTTCATGATGTCTGAAGTGCATGTATCATCCCTTTCATATAATTTGGAGTAGAAATCTTTCACTCTTGTCAAAATTTCGCCTCTATTTCTTGTTACAGAACCATCTTCTTTTCTCAGTGCCATAATCTGTTTTCTTCCCTTACTGAGATGTCCCTTTGCTATCTTTATAGTTCATTATTTCTTGTTTTTAATTGCTGATATTGTGCCCCATATGTATCTAACATCATTTAATAATCTCCTGATTGCAGAACTTACATAACGTGTGAAACAGTAATGACTGACATTTAATGTCAATTAAGTTACATTATTGTGGCCACGTAAAAATATGTTCATCGCAAACTGGCGAAATTTGAACAACAATACATTTTCACTCATATTCCTTAGCACTTTCCTTCCACATTTTTTTTTTTTATTTGAACTGCGTAGTTCTACTACAGCATCACTCTCTTCAACAATTCCACTTCTATGCTTTTTATGAGAAACTGATTATGTAAGACAAAACTTATAGTGCACAGCACCATGAACAATTTTGTTTTCCTACTTTAAAATGTAGAATTTCGCAAAAGTGAATAGTTTGTCCTTAATTTAAGACACTTAAACTTTTATACTACACACTTATACAATCACATATAAATTATTGCTTTTCCTCATGGGGACAAACCACTGAAATTAATATCAATAAACTACAAATATTACAGAATAAATACATAAGGTAATAGACTTAAAAATAAATTCTGCTTCTTATACCAACTTCCCACTTCTCACCATATTCACGCCAACCCCAACAATTATGGAATTTCATCTGTTAAACAATTAATTGACATCAAAATTGGCAAACAAACTAATGTTCCAAAGAATAAAACAAAATTTACACACAGATATCATTGAATTGAATTTTCAAATTTATAACTACGAAATGAGACATAGGTCATTATTAAGACCCATATATCCAAAAACTCTTATGATGAAACAGAGTTTAAATTATATTGGTCCTGAATTTTGGAATGCACAGCCTGTCGAGTTGACTATAATAAATAACCTAAATTTACCCCAAAAAAAAAAAAAAAAAAAATGTAAGTTAAATTAAAAAAAATAATAAACAAATTACTTATAATATAACTAACTTAACACTTAACTACCTAACTGCTGTGTTTGATGAACCTATGCTTGCTTGTCTATATACAGGGTGTGCCATATAAAAGAGGCCCGAGTATAATGAGCGACAACAGTCAGGCAATGTTACTATACACGGTAAAGAATAGTTGAAATGACAGAAAACAGGAGTAATTTACCTGTGTTTACAACAATTGGTGAAAGTGCTGTCCTCTGACATCAAGACACAGCTGCACATGATGAAACATGTTGTTCGTAACGCACCACAAATCATCGGCAGTAATCCGCAATGTTCACTTTTAATTCATCAAGGGTGTGCGGATTAGTTGTGTACACTTTCCCTTTAAATGCTCCCCACAGATAAGTTACAGGTGGAGAGATTGGGTGATCTGGGTGGCCATAGTCCCTTCGATACAGTTATGTCCTCCCCAAACACTTTGTGCACAGATTATCCTCTTCGCAGACACAGCACACCAAATGCCTATCTTTTGGTCGTACAGGGGTGTCTCCACTGTCCGTCTGGGATTCGTGTTGGTCCAAATCCTGCTGTTTTGCGCATTGACATACCCAGACAAATGAGATCATGCTTTATCTGCCAGGTAATAAAGTGCTGGGTCCATTTCACCTCTGACAATGGTCTCCTGAAACCACTTACAATATTGCATCCATTTTGCATAATCAGGAGTTCTTGGAGCACCATAACTTTGTACGGCCGAAAATGCAAATCCACCTTAAGTATGCTTTAAGTATGCATTGGTATGACGTGGCAGATATTCCCGTTGCAGACGATAATCGGCAAATTGACTTCCGAGGGCTTTGTAACATCATTGTGCACACATCCTTGATATTGTCTTCAGTATGAATTTTCTTGGGTTTGTTTCTTTTCCTGTTGCACACCGTGTCAGTTTCACGAAATTTCCGCACTAACTTCTGTACCACTGATTTTGCCGGTGCTGCACAATGTGGAAATTTTTCTGTAAAGAATTCCTTTAAAACCTTGTACGAGTTATTTCTGAAATACTGTTCCACAATAAAAATCCACTGTTCCGTACTTAAAACCATTTCCGTTGCCTTTGTTCTCTCTTCACTTACACTTATGACCAGGGTTCGAAAATTCCGGGCACCCAGTCGCCGCGGGCGACTAGAAATAAGGAATGGGCGTGTAACGTTTGGTGCACAGAACACTCAGTGCAGAGAAATTTTGCTGCATCGTTTTTTTTTGTTTTTTTTTGTTATTACTTCTTTCGTGCGTTTTTCTAAATTGATTTTTGCCAAAAGAATTTGCTGCAGTGTTCAAAAGCAACATTTTAGTGACTAACACTTAACAGATTTTTTGCTTCCTTCAAACACACCCCATGCCCCAAGGCTGTGTTGCCTTGCGGCAAGCTGAGAGGAATCCCTGTGAGAACACGTGTGACTTGGAACTCTGCCAACAAGAACGCAGCAGTATGAAGGCATTAGATATTCTTTGATGAAGGGCTGGGGAGAAGAGAAAGTTCGTCTTAATACACTCGTGACCTGCGAGCGTGAGGTCAAGTACCGTAGCTGCCGCGGGACCCCGAGTTCCACTAAAGTTTACGCGCATATGCCAATGTCCCTCTTACTTATGTCGTTTCCCGTGAAAGTGTCCGTTTATTGTTTTAACCACAACAGGCGAAGATCAAAGTCCATGCGATTTACGACGAGACTGCTTTAGAGAGGGAATGGACTACAGAGGCTTTCAGCTTACCTCTTTTTTCCACCTCGCATTCACGTGTATTGTGCTATTGATTTCTTTGTTAGTTAGTATGCTGCTCAGAAATCGCGATAACACCTCTACACGCGTATTTCACACCTTAAAAATGCAGAATACACTTTAAAATTTAGAAATGCGTATTTATAAGCATTGTTTTTCCGTATGCAATTTCCTTTTATAATCAGTGATTTCACCCAGATTTTGTCATAAAAATGGCCTTTGTTTTTTCTTTTTTTTTTTATCAAGAAATATACACTGCCGGAAAGTGAAAAAGGAACACCAAGAAGGAATTGGCGGACGATCATGAAATTTACAGTTTACGTAGGTGTGATGTTAATTTCGGGACCAACCGGTGAGCGCTTACGCCACAGCACTGCATAATATGCAAATTATCGTCGGTGGTATTTAAGGAGTAGGGCGAAGTGAATGTTATCAGTAGTCGGCGTACGGACACGTGCGAAGACCCTGAAGAAGCTGCAATGCCTGGACATGGAAGACGTGTATGATTTCAGCAGTTATCGGACTTTGAGTGAGGTCGTCTAGTCGGACTCCGCGAGGCCGGGTTGTCGCATCGTCGTATTGCGGAATGAATTGGACGAAAAGTATTGGTGGTGGTACGATGGTGGCGTAGATGGTCCGAGGAACATTCCCACATGAGAAGACGTGGAACCGGGAGTCACAGACGGACTAATGAGCGGACCGATCGACGCATAAGAAGAGCGGCGTTGTCAAGCACAACATCCACTGCGGCGCAAATCCAAGCTGCCGTTGCACCTGAGGTAACTGTGCGAACAATCCGCAACCATCTACTGGATGCAGGACTACATGCACGTGTGCTTCTGGCATGTGTACCTCTGACTCCAGCCCACCGTCAGGAATGGCTGCAGTGGTGTTGCCAACGTCTGCACTGGAGAACGCAATCGCGATCTGTAGTGTTCAGCAATGAAAGCAGATTCTGCTTGGGAGCCTCCGATGTCTGTATGCATGTTCGCAGACGCACAGGGGAGCGTCTCCACCCTTCTTGCATCCGCCAGCAACACACAGGGCCTACGCCTGGTCTCCTGGTGTGGGGAGAGATCAGCTATCACTCCCGTACACAACTAGTGTTTGTACCGGGTACGTTAAACAGCACCTCCTACATCAACAACATCATTCAGTCCGTTGTTGTGCCATTTGTAAGGTCGGTCCATTGTGGTGTTTTCCAGCAATATAACACATGCCCACACACGACACATGCAACGCAACATGCACTTCAGGGTGTGAGACAACTTCCATGGCCCGCACGTTCACCGGATTTGTCCCCCACTGAGCACGTGTAGGATTTGATGGGGCAACGATTTATCTGGTCTCCACGGCCATCCCCGATTTATGCGTCCAGGTTGAGGATGCTTGGAACTCAATACCCCAAACTTACATCCAACATCTGTACGAGACTCCATACCAGAATTGCACAGTGTGATGCAGTTCATGGCGGTTCAACCTCATACTCACCATGTTACCTGGAAATGTTATTTTTCAGTTTACCAGCAAATACAGCTTTATTTTGCCATAATGTTTTTATCACGTTATCCTCTGTATTCCGTTATTATGCTGTATAAATTTCGTTGGTATCAGAAGTCTCCTTCTTGGTGTTCTTTTTTCACTTTCCGCCAGTGTATGTTAACTTTCACGTCACAGTTTATGAAAAGAAGTGAAAAGCGATGTGTTTTAAAGTTCGTTTAATTGCCATTTCAGGGCGGGATGGCGGGATTCCTGCCAAAACAAAGCTGTTAAGCAGGAGCCTCCTGCCTTACTAAATTTAAAGAAAAAATATATATACATATAAAATCGTGGGTCCGTTTTTGGATTGCTCGCAAAATTTGCGTGTTAAAACGTATCCTTTGTAAAAATATGTGATTTAGAAACGGACCATTCAGAGTTCCGAAAATTGCAATCGAATACGTCGGGAACATAATCAGTTTATGGACCCGTGAATTGGCTTCCATGCGTAGTTGTATGAGCAGTTCATTTTGCATATCGCAGACTGTCACAAATCAGGCACGAGATTGTTCTTCGGATTTGCGGAATTCCACATTTCGGTTACACTTGAGAGCGATGAAAAAAAAAACAACTGAAGATGATGTTTTATTTTTGGAGGATTAGGGGTTGCTCATTTTTCGCCTCGGGAGCGGTATTCTGTTTTTTAGAACTTCCGAAAACGAAAGCTAAACGGAGTGAAAATTTCCCCCGCGATCATAATTTCTTTTCCTCGCGAAGTTTCCTCTGTCCAGTATTCTTATTAAATATCAATTTATTGCATAAATGTTTGCATTTCAGCTTGGAAGGGTAGACAATAGTTTCTGATAACAGAAGTTCGAAGGAGCAAAAAAAAACAAAAAAAAAACACGCCTTTTTCAGATATACACTGAAGAGCAATTGAATTAGAGATACCTGTCTAGTAACGTGTAGTACCACCTTTCACCCTGATGACAGTGGCAATTCGTCTCGGCATGGACTCGACAAGACACCGGAAGTGTTGGGAAGCCATACAGATCCACGACCCCTGAACAAGCTCCCGCAGTTCACGAAAATTTGATGGAGGAGGGTCACAGCCTCAAACATCTCTCTCGATGACATCCCAGATGGGCTCAATGGGATTGAGGTTAGGTGACCTAGCTGGCCAAGGAAGCGAGGTTACGTCGGTGGAGTGTTCATCCAACCATTTGGATACAATTCGAGAGTGATGGCATGGTGCATTGTCTTGTTGCAGGATGAGGTCCCTAGTGGGATGTTGAAGACGCACAAACGGGAGCAAATGGTCGTCCAGGATATCCCAGTAATGTTGACCTGTGAGGGACGATGTCACACGTACCAGGGGTCCCATTTCAGTCCACGTAAACAGTCCCCAGACAGGAATGCCACCCCCACCAGCTTGAAGAGTACCCTGCTGGCAAGAAGGATCCATCGCTTCATGTGGTTTGCGCCGTACTCGTATCCTGCCATACGCATGTACCAACGTGAATCTCGACTCATCAGTCCAGGCAACATTTTCCCACATGTCTAGGGTCCAGCGGCGATGTTCCCGCACCCATGCTAATCTTTGCACCCTGTGATGTGCGGTCAGCGGCGGTACCCTCGTGGGATGATGGCTTCTGTACCACATAGCGAGAAGATGGTTCTGGATGGTGTGGCTGCTTACACGGTTTTGTGCACCAGCGTTAAATTGCCGAGTGATTTCTTGCACTGTGGCCCGTCTATCCGCTGTTAAAATGCGAGCTAGCCGACGATGACCCCGCTCATCCACACTCTGTTGTCCACGGCAGTTGGCCCTTGCAGGGATGGTTTTACCGGATTTGATGTACTCACGGTGCACTCGTGACACAGTGGGTCATGAAAATCCCAGTGCTTGCACGACTTCCGAGATGGAGTGACCCATTCGTCAGGCCCCGACAATTTGCCCATGATCAAATGCGCTTAGATCCTTCGTCTTACCCATACTGCGTCCAACTCTTGCCGATTCCCGTTGCATCACTCCTTATATTGTCGGATCGCTGCATATGTCATGCCGTTTCCATTTACAGGGCCACCCCACAGCGCCACATTTGCATAACGCCAGCTGTCTCTAATTCAATTGCTCTTCAGTGTATGTGACTTGCTAACTTGCTTAAAAATTTGATATTGATGTTTTGGAAGAATATGGTAATGAAAAACGGTGCAAAGAGTTCATTGAACATATTCTTCAAGTCATTCAAGTCATAAGAGGAGATCTTTTAGCTGAAATAAAGAATTGCCCCCATGTTAGTCTTCTGGTCGATTCTTCAACAGATGCATGATCAGTAGAACAGCTCATTCTCTGTATGAGATATGTAAAAGATGAAAAAGTTAAAGAAGTGTTTTTGACTATTGGTGAATTAAAAATTGCTACTGCAGAAGATTACATCAATGCAACTACAAAAGTACTGGATTGAGTAGGCCTACCGTGGCGTGATAGTAAGTGGCTTCTAGAATTGTTCTGACGGTGCAGCAATGATGGTTGGTCATTCAAATGGTCTTGCAGCAAATGAAAGAATGTGGACCATTGGTATTTTTCTTCAAAAGGTATTTGGCATGTTCAAGGACATCACAGAAACAGTGGACCTGTGTATGAAACTGATACTGTCCTTAAGAAACAGAAGAATTAAAGTAAGTTATCTTCACCACTTATGTAAATAGGTTTCTATTAAAAGATGTAATTAGTAAAAATGTTATGTAAATAGATTTTCTATTAAACATATTTTTGAGAAATTATTTGTTATAATTTTCACAATTTCTCAGATTTTGTCTAATTTTCTTCAAATTGACTTGATATTGAAGTCAATACTGTTTCTTTTATTAGTACATTAATAGTTATTAATACAAACTTCTGTGGACAAGTTTAATTTTTATTATAGCAGAACTGCTGATTATTAGCAAAAAATCAGTCTTATGTATTGTAGGAATTATCAGGAGAGAACAACAGTCAAATATTATGTAAACTTTCTTAATCCTTTATCAGTAGGACAAATATATAATTATAATATGATAACTTCCATCCTAGAAAAATATTTGACAAAATATATCACAGATTTATGTAGAAGTCTGTTTCATTTTTATTCATAATTACATTAGCATACCACTGCATTTTTTTTTTATTCCCTTAAATTTTAAACCTCCTGGCATTTGGTGATCTGAAAAGTGTGTGTTTCCCCAACAAACCAGATTTATAATTTCAGCGCTTTGGAAAATGTATAAATACTACTCATTTTCATCCTATTATATTTCTCAGGTTTGGCTTTATATTGTCATGCTCATTTATTGTTTAAGATCCATAAAAAGCAAACTTGATAATTGACGGTGGCATTTCTTTATACCTCAAAGCTGGTTTCCGCATTTTTTGTCCTACATCGATTTTCAGGAACGAGTACTTTGATTGGGGGGGTCCTGATTTTTTCAGCTGGCTCCTAAATTTCAAAATATTTTTCGACCTCTGCTTATGACCACACCTACACTGCTTTGGCTGTGACTAACAACTCCAGAGAATTCCTCTGCAGCTGTACATGCAGAAACCAGTTAAAAGTGGAACAAAGCAGTTTTAACTGGAAACCCGCCAAACACCTTTAATCCGCCGAACAACGTCTGGACAAAGGGGCCTCTTTTATATGGTGCACCGGTATTTGGGAATTCAGGGCTGTCTCTCTCTGAGGCCTTTTTCCTGATTCTCCCTTGCTGTTCTCTATAATACATAATATTGATGTACATTCATAAATCCTAAACATAACAGCAAGAATAAAATTATTATTTATAAGGGCTCCACAAATGCGGTCGCCAGGCTGCCAACGGCGACCAAAATATTTTGGCTGGCGACTATGTTTCCAGCAGTTTTAATTAGTAGTTATTATTATTTTGTTAACGTAATGAAGCAAATTTCGGAATGGTTGTATTTTTATCTTTTACGGAAAGCAGTAAACAGTGGTGTGCATGTGTCCGCACGAATTGCAGTATTTCTCTCTCCTATCTGCCTATCCCCCACCACACATCATGTGACCAGTGGGAAAGGCTTGCTCCTTGTGGTGCTCTCTGTCATGATCCAGGAAGGGTAGGGGCCCCAGAATCATTTGCGCTGAACGAATCTTAACTGGGAAGGATGCTTGCTGGCTGCTATGCTGCATAATACAAAATATTTGTGATAAAGGAACTTCTGTCCCAGTCGCAACTTTCTTGACCTACTTAACAGGTCAACAAAATAACTATGTTAAGAGAGTTTGATATGGAAATAAAACTTATAGATTCTCTTTTCTTTTTTTACTGTAAAGAAAAGTGTTTTAGTGATTACGTAATTCTGCATAAAAATGTAATAGCTTTGCTTTATCACTTTAATTTCTGAGTGCATGCTCTTTTTGTAAACAACTCCATACTTTTTTTTTGTGTACTGTTAAAGTAAACCAAAGCTCTCCGTCTTCCAAAGAGGGATATCATTGGAACTTTTGTCATTGCTTTGTTTCGAATTAAAGAGTTTCGGCTGTAATGACATAGCCTCAGTCCGCTACGCGTCGTAGTGCAGGTGGCCATCTCAGAACCCATTGTTCTCGGTTTTTTGTTTTTTTTTTTTTACTTTGGAGGGAGTGGGGATGGGGGCATGAAATTGCAAAGTAAAAGGGTTTTTTTTTCTTTTTTAAATCATGCAGAAGCGTGTGAACCCGATTTGCTTCATGCAACTATATATTTCTTGCATTACCCTTAGTGCTTCAAAGGGAGGACGAGGTACAATTTTTTTTAAAGTAAATTTATGACAGTAAGATTATGTAAACAACGTATGTTGATTTCTGGAACTCCTTTCCAGTGGTTGGCATCTCGGTATATATTTATATAGCTCTGTATATATCTCTGTGTGTGTGTGTGCGTGTTAATTATTTATTTGAAAAAGCTAAAAATGCTTTTCTTTGTAATTTTTAAGTATTTATAATGCACTCATAAATTGACTTTTGCACCATATTCTCTTCTTGATTTTTGAAATATCTTCAGAATGTTTTTAAGCAGTTTTCTAGATTTTTGCTAAAATTAGTTGGCAGGTATGCAATTAGGAAATTCACTTCCTTCATCAACTATTATTTTTAAGCACCCAGACTTATGCTAAAGCAAGCAGATCTTTGAAGTTGAATGGTTGTTTCATTTTTTTTGTGTAAAACAGTCTTAACACAGCAGAAGGAACAAGAGATTGAGTGTATCATCATTCTTTGGTGTCATCTCCCTCCCGGTCACAGGTGCACCATCTTTTGTCCCACTGGACTTCGGGTGCCAATACCCATGCCGGTCACAGGTGTGCTATCTTTGTCCCACTGGACTTCGGGTTCCGTGCTGCTTAAATGCTTATGGAGAAGCATGTGTTACTTGGCTGTTCTGATGCATTGGAAGGATTCCGACTGTGATAATAAAAATTTATAACCAGCTTCATGCGACTTAAAAACTATTTAGTGCTATTTGCTTCAAATTAAAAGTGCTTGACTTCCTCAACTAACTTCGAGGCGTGGTTATTTCATACTCAAGTTGTTTTTATGATGGAACAAAAGAGTCTACTTTAATGTTTTCAGAAGCGACCGTCATTTGGAACTCCGCAAAATGATGACAAAGGCCAAACTGAACAAGTGTCAGAAAAACAAACTTGGATTGTCTCAAAAGACTACAAGTGAAAATAAGAAAGATGGCATGAGAAAATTTCAGAAAAAATGGTGTGAAGAATTTTCATGGTTAGTGTTTGAAAACGATAAAGCTTCATGCAAAATATGCTCCAAATATCCCAATATTTCAGATAGAAACTCAAAATTTGTTCATGGTGTCCAGTGGCCTTTCAAAATTGAGACTTTCAAGATACACCAGCTATCAAACATGCACAGAAACTGCATTGAACATGATCTTGCTGTAGAAAAACCAGAGTGTAGAAAAGCCAGAGAAAAACCAATGTCACAAAAAGATGGATGAAATTTTTTTTAACCATCTTGAAAAGCACTTCAACGCTGCATATTATGTGGCAAAATATAATAAGCCATTTACAGATTTTTCAAATTTGATTGTGTTATTAAATAAATTTGATGTAAATGTGAGTCTTGAACAATATCAGAGAAAAGAGTTCATATCATGTATTGCAGATGAGGTTAGGCAAGAACTAATTGCAGAAGTTAAACAGTGTAACCATGCAACTATCCTTCTTGATGCATCAACTGATCCACAGTAGAAGAGTTACTTGTTTATATTTGCTATGTCAAAGACAAGAAAGTAAAAGAAGTGTTCCTGTCAGTAGTACCTCTTCAGTATCTACTGCTGAAGGGTACTACAATGTCTTGGATGAAGAAATGAGAAATTTGGGAATTGGTTGGTTAGAAGGACAGTGGTTGGTCAGACTTGGTACAGATGGTGCGACAAATATGATTGGGAAAGAAAAGGGGCTACCTACAAAAATAAAGAGAAGCATCCCAGATGTTGTTTCCCAACACTGTGTTGCTCACAAATTAAATTTTAGTGTTCTGAGCTCAATAAAAAATGTTAAATATCTTGATGAATTAGATACTGTTCTCAAAAAGCTATACATGTTTTACTGGAACTCGCCTAAACGAATGGGACAGTGAAACAGTATTGCTAAAATTCTGGAGTCAAAGATTCTGAAATTTCAGTATCTACACAAGGTTTGGTGGGTTTCAAGCAAAGTAGGTGTTTTTATTGCATTAGTAAAGAATTATAATGTAGTTATAGCTCATTTAGAAGATGTATCAAATGAGAAGGGGGATGATGCTGCTGTAGCCAGAGAAATTGTAAACAAAATTAAGTTTCAGATTTGTTGCAATGCTGCACTTTTTGCTAATATTTAAAGAAGTTTCATTGATTTTTCAAAAAGAGCAGTTACTTTAAAGCCAAGTTGAGCTACACAATAAAATATCACTAAATTAACTTAAGAACTTGGAATCTAGGCTTGCCTCACATGAAAGCCAGTTCACAAATGTGACAACTATCAGTAGAAAAAACTTGGACATTCAACTTACAAACATTGACAGTAAAAGCTTTGAATCAGACAAGAACAAAATGATCAGCGGTGGGATAAGGTACCTTCAGGAATGATTTTTAGAGTCTGAGACTACTTTACAAAAAGGTTCTTCAGTGTTCGACACCTATGTCGGGCCAGAAGAAAACCTGGAAGATTTTGGGAAAAGTGAAATTGAAGTTCTTGCCAAGCACTTTCAAAAATATCTTTCCTCCCGTAATGAAACCTCATGGGAAACTAAAATGGAGTCTCTAATGAGTGAGGCACTAAATATTATTTCACAGGCCCCAGGCCTTTTTAAACAGTTTTTATTCTAACCTTGTCCCATTCATAACAGTTACGTATTAACTCAAATTAATTATATAAATTCAGGTTAAAACATCCATAGCACAAGCCACAGTCGTTTTTAAATTTATGTGCATACAATTATAATAATTACAAGGTTGCTTACCTTTTTCACATTTCACTTCACGTTTTATTCTCTTTGTCATCATGCTTGGTTTAAACCTCCGGTGTGGTGTTCTATTTTTTTTCCTTCAGGTTCTTTCAAATGTTCTATGAACACTCAAGTCCATGAAGTGCCTTGCTGTCCAGGTTGCAAAATTGTATCCCCCCCCCCCCCCGCTCCCTTCACATCCTCGTGTAAAACCTAACCTTCGTTGAAAAAACCCCCAATTCTTGAACTCAAAAACTTTTCATATTATCAACTGAGCATAAACTGCTTATTTACATACATACAAAATGCGAACGAAAATGTTAAAAACGTATATACAACTATTTACATACGACTCATCTTATGCTTTCGACTCTCCTTCTCAACACCCCATGAACAACCAGAACATTCATTCACCACACCCCAAGCCATTCCAACACAGACTGCCTCAAGTACTTTCTGCCCTCAGCTGGGCTATCTTCAGGAGGTATGCTAGATGTTTTCTCTTCTGCCACTGCAGCAAGAGTGAGTGATGCGCTCGGCTTCCTCGCCCCGCCCCCACGTCATCCACGATAAAACCTTCCACCGTGGCTCCATCTGTTATTGACTTTAGTGAACTCTTTATTTTCTTCTTCTGGGTTTTTGGTTTTTTTTTTTTTTTTGGTCAATTTTTTATTAGTTCTTTCCATTTTTCATTAAGGATATTTGGATCATTATTACTACAAATTCGATCTCTATTTTTTTCAATTAGTACAGACTCTGTGCAATACGCAGGTGTCTCTCATTGCGACATGATTTTATTATTTTAATATCTTCAAACTTCGGGTATGTCTGGTTATCCATACACTATTGTATCAGCAGGGATCATAGCATACTTCTGGAAAATTTTAGGTAGGAATTTTAGGAATTTTAGGAATTTTTAGAAAAATTTTAGGAAAATTTTAGGAGTGTATTTCAATAAAAACTAGATGTATATTTGTATACATCTAGTAAAACAACTTTGTATACATTGTAAAGAGTTTGCTTCACACCCTTCAACCATATATACTGATAGACTGCGCATGATATCAAAATTTCTGGCTCCAACATAAAATCACATGACAACAGTCAAAAAGATGGGTTACACCTGCTGTGCTTATGGTTGCTCTGAGCGATATAGTAAAGAAAGTTCTATGATTTTTCATGGGTAAGAAACAAATTAAATACCTAAGTCAATAAAGTTCAATTACTTAACCAGAAACTTGCAGCTATTGATATAAAAATATAGTAACTTAAGAAAAAAATGGAATGCATGTTCCAAATTCTTCGCAAATGTTCATCACATTATAAACCACAAAATGTAAACAACCCGATCATGCATGTATATAGCTCATAAGTAAACTTACCTGAAGAGTTTTCATTATATATGAGGCGCATTCACATAATACACCGAAAACACTGAAGTTCTGCAGCGTAAATTAGTAATCATAACAGCATTTGTACACGAAATTTGGAGTCTGATGATGACGTGCCCAATGTTTGAGCCATGGCGGCTTTGATGCAGCTATTGCCAATGTGCAGTCCATTAGTATATATGGTCGAAGTTAACACCCAAATTTTTTGCATAACGTCTAATGTCTAAAGTTTAAGTATGATTTACTTCTAATGTTCAGTTCTTATCTTTTCACGTGTTGTTATCATATTCAAGTATATTTACCACATTCAAGTTTCACTTTGAACATTAATATGCTGTTGAACCAGAAGCAATTCACGATTTTCACAGTAAAGTTTTCAGGTTTCACATTAAATTATAATATCCTAAAAAGGTAATTGAAAACCAAGAACTATGTACAATTGTTCACTGAATTACTTTTTTCATATTATTGTTTTAACCTTTTCCTGATTAGCCTATCTTTTTCTGCTTCTACCACAACTAATTTACTTTCAGTTTTCTTTATTTCAGCTGAACCTTGTATGATCAAGTTAGAGGCAACTGCTATTTCAACAGTATTTTGTTTTTCTACAGCTTTTCTCATTCTTTCTGTTCCCTCTTGAATTATTGCTAGGGAGGCTTCTTTATCGTTTTTAAGTCTATTTATTTCTGCATCATTTTCTTTTATTTTGTCATCAAACTCAGCTTTTCTTTTTTTCTTTAGCTGCTTTTCCTTATTTTCCCTCTCTTTCTGCTTCCTTTCTTTTACCTTTTTTGATTCTTCTTCCTTCAGCTTATCAACATACTCTTTATAAAATTTATGTGAATCACAAACACTATTTAACAAATTTCTTGTTATGGGAACTTTACTTACACATCCATAGTGTTTAATGGCCCCTTTAACTATTCTTAATGATGTTATAGTTGAGTCTTTTAAGTTAGCCTTGTCCTTCCTTAACAGAGCAGTGTTAACCGAAAATCCCCTTTCTGCATCAGCATTACCATGAGGTAAAACTAAAATTGACTTTATGAGTTTAGCAAGATTTGAGTATTTTTCTTTTCCGCTAGAGTCTTTAATACTAAATATATTACGCCAGTAAAGATCAATCCGCACTGGAATATGCCCTTCCTCTGAAAATTTCACTAGTTCATCTAGAGTTGGCTTATCGCAATTTAAAAGTTTCCACTCTTCTCTTACTCTATCAATTTGTTCCTCAGAAAGATGCAAAACACTTGAAATTCTGGTTATTTCCGAAAGTCCTTCAGTGACTGAAAGTTGAGTTGGCTCTTTCTTTGGTTCTTTTACCTTTAAAACTTCTATGTCTCTTAGCTTTTGATTGCAGAATGGCAAATTTGACTTTAAATATTTTGTGGTTGCAATTAGTGATGATCTTACATCTAAGAGAAATAATTTCTGCCTGGTCTCCTGAACATTCCTGAGGAGATTTTTTGTCTTCATACCAACTTCTAACTCCCCTAGTTTTTTCCATGAATTTTTGTTTTCAAAATCTACATTCTTTAGGTCTTCTCCAAATTTCCCTGCTATAACATCATCTTGGATAAACTGAGCCATAACATTCCTCATTAAAGTATTTAAATCAGAATATAACTGGTGTATTTTTGGTTCTTCACTCTGATAACATAATGAAAACTTTTCAAAATTTTGGTGTGAAAATGAAATTAATGCTAAATAGCAAGGAGTAAGCTCATTTTTCAGGAAACAGTGAATTCTTTTATACCTTGCCGAATTGCGCAGTTGTTTTTCAAATATTTTTTGAGATGGCAAGAAGTTTAAAAAATATTCTGTAATATTTAGCCATTGATCCAAGAGCCTCTGGGCTACAGAACCAACGGTTAACCATCTGTTGCTGACATGACGCAAAAGAAATTTGGCAGTGACCAATGTTATATCCTCGACAGATTTATAATCCTCTCGTCTTGCAGCACTACTCTTTAAAAAGTAATGCATATCAGTAGCAAATTCGTCAAAATCTATATTTAAGCTTGTCAAAAAAATTTTAAATGCATTACTAACAACATGCAGGTTGCAAAAACCTAGTTCCAAAGATTTCTGGCCTGTTTCTTGTTTTACAACTTCATTGAATTTGCGTAAAAAGCACTTATTTACATTTGGGCTGTCCATGGATACACAAATAATTCTGTTCAACGAAATATTGAAGGATGATAACACATCAAGAATTTCTTTTAGCAAAATATCTGTTGTTGCATGACCCAGAAAAACGCTTGTTAGGTATCGGCAAGAAACTGAATTTATTTCTGAAGACCAGTACCTGAGATACACATCCAACTGCCGTTTCACTTGTGTATTTGTAGTTTCATCAAATGCTATAGTAACCTTTCCTGGGCTACTAGATGCAATGTCTTTTTTCAAATCCTCTTCAAAATATTTTGACAATCCATGTGATATCACATAAGCAACTTTTTTTCTTTAAGGTGCATTTTGGCTGCAATAGCAGAATCAGGAAACATTTCTTTGAAAAGTTCAACTGTTTCAGTGCATGAAACAAAAGACATATTGTCCTTAGCAACTTTCATGGCCCATAATGCTTCGGCTTTAGCCAACTGTAAATCATGACTCAGTACTTCACTAATATTTGTTTTGGGCTGAAGATCCCGTCCTCCAAAGGCTTTCAGGATGGACTTATTTTGAAATTTCTGCAAATGTTTTTTCCTTTATGATGCGCTTTTACTTGTGAAAAGCCACTATTAGAAATGTTGAAAATTTCTGAACACAATATACACTTAGCAGAAAATATTGTTTCAGTTGCAGAACACCATTCTTTCAACTTCACTCCGTCCAATTCTTTGGCGAGCCACGCATCTTGAAATTTCGTTTTGGATTTAGGCATCTTAAACACTTGTATTACTAACCAGAAAATGAAAGGGAAGTACAAAAACACGTTCCAATATTGCAAAACCAGACAACTTCCCGAAATTTGGCTGCGAGGATGTCAGAAGATATGAAAAAAAAAAAAAAAAAAAAAGCAGGTCACCACTAGAGAACTGAACCTGCACACAGCACAGAGAACACCATAAAAGACGTAAAACCAGAAACTATCATACGCATCTCACGCAAGTTCAGTCAAAGCGAGTCGGAGCCGAGATATATTGCGCATCGAAGATCGCTGTCGCCGACGCATGATCGAAGGTCAATGATCACGTGCTCTACTGCCTGCAAAGATAATACTCAGCTACCATCCCATCGTCATTACCGGAGGTTACGGAAGGAGACCACATGTTTCCTCTTTGCTTCCACCCACCTGCGGTTTACAATAACAAAACATCAGCAGAAAGAGGAGGTTCCACAAGGCATGTACAAAAATAAAGTACGATCTTCTGCGTGCCACGGAGTTCGTCTGCAAAGCGCAAACCAGGGGTGAAAATGACCCCTCCCCTTTTCCCTTAGATCTCTTGTTACTCTCGAAAACTGTTCGAAGGCAAAAAAATGGAACGCCCGCCCCGAAGCAAGTGCATCTCGATGGCGTCATTTTTCCCTCCCTTCAGCAGCACAGCATATAGGCTGTGTTTCTACAATAACAGGTCTTTTTACCTTACCGTAATGGTAAATTTATTGGCGTTAATAACGGTTGTGTTTTTAATAAAAATAAGCTTACGAAAATTTTAGGATGAATAGCAAATTTTAGGTCTAATTTTAGGAATTTAAGGAGGGTCACAAAATATTAGGAATTTTAGGAATTTTAGGAGGAATGCGATCCCTGTATCAGTGCTGTTTTTGCTTCTTTTTTTTTTTTTTTTGCCAATTTTCGATATGCTGTTGTAGGCGATGTTTTAACTGATTTTTAGTACTTCCAATGTATGATACTGGTGGGATTCCACTCATAGGTATTTCATACACACCAGCTTTTTCCAAGATACTACATTTTCCAGTGTTATTAATTATCATATCTCCAATAGTCATTACCTTGTTTCCCATCTGGATTCCGTATTTATGGCATAATTTATTGATTTCTGTTGAGATTCCTGGTAGGTAAGGTGTTGCTCCGACATATTGTAATTGTTTTTTCCTTTTAGGTGAATATGTATCTTGCATCTTTACTTGTACTTCATAAATCCATTTATTTATCTTCTGTGGAGGGTATCCATAGCTGTATGCAATTTCTTTAATATAATTTAATTCTTCATTACAAAATTCTTCATTAGAGGAATGTGTGATAGCTCTTTTTATTAATGTTTTTATGCTATTACATTTCTGTGTGTATGGGTGTGTTGAGTTATATGGTATCAGAACTGGGACATATGTTTGTTTTCTATGTACCTTGTACTGTAGTTGGTTATTTTGCTTGATGATCTTAACATCCAGGTAAGGTAATATATTTTCTTCTTCATGTTCTATTGTCAATTTAATTGTGGGATAGACATTACTAAGTTGTTGAATTAAAGATTCCAGCTCATCAATTTTCATTCTGGTCATGATGAAGATATCATCTACGTATCTGCAGTAAACCAATGGTGGTTCATCCAATGTACTGATAATTTGTTTTTCTATGTTGTTCATAATTACTTCAGCAAACAGGTTTGACAGAGGAGAGTCCCTATTGGGCCTCCAAAATTTTGTATGTATATTTTCTCATCATATTTGAAGATATTATTTTCATAGATGTATAATAAAATTGCTTTTAACTCTTGTAGTTGTGTGTTATTAAGAGATTGATCATGTTGTAATTTTTTATTAATAATCTCAATTGCTTCTGGTACAGGGATACTTGGAAACAGTACCTTGACATCCATACTAGCCATTCTGTAATCTTTTAAATCTTGGTTTACATTTTTCACAATTTCAATAAATTCATATGTATTCTTTACATTGCATTGTTTTTTCATTAATATTGGTGCCAAGAAACTGTAAATATTATTTTCAAGATTAATCAATGGAGCGTTCTTTTTGGACACTATAAGTCTCATGGGGTTACCATCCTTGTGCGTTTTAATTTTTGCAAACATTCGTGGTACCTTTGTACCCATTGGTGGTTTTGCATTTTTGATCTCATTAGGTAAGGTGCTGTGGTTCCTGATGTTAGCCAAATATCTTACTTGATTATCAGTTGGGTCCCTTTTCACTTCAGAACATTTCAATTCTTCTATTGCTAATTTCATTTTTAGGTTATATTCAACTGTATTCAAGATCACAATTTGGCCTGTTTTATCAGCCTCACAAAATGTGATATTCTCGTCTTCTTTTAATTTCAACAGTTGATTTTTTTTCATATTTTAACTTCTTTAAATAATATTTTTTATTATTATTTTCATTATATTCCTTTAATATAATTCGGAATAGTTTACCACTAAACTCCTCCTTATCCTCATTAGGGATATTTCTGATGATATCTTCAAAATTTGGTATTAAATCTTCGGTGTTTGTTATCTTCTGTGAGAATGCATATTTTTCCCCCGTTGTAATACTGCTCTCTGTGAATAAGTTAGCTCGTGTGATGACATGTTCTGGTAAACTTCGTAGTTATTTTCTTTTTCTTCATGTCCTGTGTATTGGTCCAATAGTCGATGTAATTTTGCCGTAACACTTTGTTTGGCAGGCTTTCTTTCTTTTTCAACTATTTCAGTAATTTCTCTTAATGTAGTATCCAAAATTTCATTCTTTCATGATCCACTGAAATTTCTGTATGTTGTATTACTTATATTTTTCCATAATTTTAAACAGGTGGTTTGTAAACCAAAAATTATTATTCTTTTATTTACTATCTCTGCACTTAATCTTTTCTTTTGACAAGTTTTTAATATTTTCTCATCTTTCTTATTCATTGAAGGGTTCGCTTTTCTTATATATTTCGGGGTTAAGTCAAAGTCTCTACATGCAATCAAAAATTCAACCTGGGTTTCAAATTTTGTTAATTTGATTTTCTTTTTTTTTTTTAATTCTCTCAATATATTCAATTTCTGTTTTTGAAAAAGCCACGGTAGTGCATTCTTACCCACTACTCCGAGACCGGGTCATCTCAGCCGCACGATCACCCCACTCCGGGAAATTTGCATGTATTCCAATATAAATTCAGGTTAAAACATCCATAGCACAAGCCACAGTTGTTTTTAAATTTATGTGCATACAATTATAATAATTACAAGGTTGCTTACCTTTTTCACATTTCACTGCACGTTTCTCCTCTGTCAAACCTGTTTGATGAAGTAATTATGAACAGCATAGAAGAACAAATTATCAGTACAATGGATGAACCACCATTGGTTTACTGCAGATACGTAGATGATATCTTCATCATGACCAGAATGAAAATTGATGAGCTGGAATCTTTAACTCAACAACTTAGTAATGTCTATCCCACAATTAAATTGACAGTAGAACATGAAGAAGAAAATATATTACCTTAACTGGATGTTAAGATCATCAAGCAAAATAACCAACTGATGGGTTCCATTTCAACTCAGGCAGGGTCGTACCATCATGGTCTCAGATTTCTCTAAAAAAATTAAGGGGTGTTCCTTGACTAAAATAAGGAGACCCATATTTTTTCTTTCGGCAAGAAAAAATTTTCCCTTCGAGATAGAGGGTTTCAAATCTTGCACCGTCAAACAAGCTCTCTAGAAAACGGTTATTTTTCCTAACTTCAGCTAGTCATTGCAGCAGAGTTAAAAAAGATATCGTGTTCTTGTATTTTTTTTACATTGTGTGTATAACATATAATAATATATAGTGCTAATATTTGCTCCACATCGTATGATTAAAATTTAAAAAAAATCGTAAACTTTGTGATTTTTAAAAAAAAATTGAATTTTAAAAGTTTTTTTTAAACAGGTTTGGATGGAGTTTTTTCTATATTCGTTTTTTTCGTTAAAGACATACAAATGTGCACTTAATTTGTAATTTTTTGTGTGTCTGTGAAACTGCTAGTTTCCGCGTTTCGGCAGCGTTAAAAACAGCCGATTTTGAAAAATCTCTAACTTTGCCAACGATTTTCTCAAAAAGGCCATTTTTTAAAATTCTGAAAATTAAATCCCTGTTTCATTACCAACAGGAGAATATCTGTGTAAATTTTCACGGACCTAAAAACGCTCGTTTCCGAGTTAGACGCGTTTGAATTCGGTTTGAAAGCCTACGATTTCCCGTGTTCTAAAGGCGCCATTTTGGAAAAATCTCAGGCGCAAAGTACGTACGTTATCTCTTACCCGAATCAAAGCGTTAGATATTCTTTGCCCGAATGATGGAATGAGAGCATTGGGTCAGTTCCCCGAGTGATGACATGCCTATAAAACTCTCGGGGGGGGGATAACCAATACATAAAGAAAATTCTTGCTGCTCCACTAACAAAGTTGAGTTGCGAAAGACAGCAGCAGTAGTTGTTTGTTTGTTTACGTATATACTTAAACATCGCATAAGAAAAGACTATGAAAGAGTAGAAAACTGTTGTGAAACAATTTTAAGAAAAAGAGTGCAGGCACGTGTACTGTAAGTTAATTTTCGATGGCTAAACACCCTCGAGTTTTTCTGGGAGTTGCTAATTGTAGGCTACTGTCAGAAGAGCAGTTGCTGTTTTGTTATAGTTGCTAAAATTAACTTCTCAGTTTTTCGTAATAGTTAAATATTCGCTCAGGAGAGTTTTGTCCTCTGCGAACGGGGGAGAAGGTGCAATGCTCTTGACCTCGCTGCTGGGTTGATAGCGCTGGTCGCTACCAAAACTCTGCTTACCTCCTCTCCAAAACGTAATGGCAATTGTCTAATCTACTAAATAAATAACAATTAACACATACGCATGCATGCTTATTCATAAAATGCAAGTTGAGTATATTTCCTGTTCAATCAGCTGATTTTACAAGTAAAATTCATATACAACTTATGCGCTTATAATGGTGTAAAGGTTTTTATCTATTTAAAACATATTCAAAGATTTCAATTTTTTTAAAGAGGGGGTGGGGATTGTGTTCGTAGTGATTTTTTTAAAGAGGGGGGTCACGATAAACCATGGCCACGATAAACCACGATAAACCATGCACTGCCCATGTCTTCTGTTCCCTTAGAAGATAATCCTGGATCGATGGGAGACCAGCGGAGTTTTGACCCCCCTCCCTCTCACGTGGTGGTGAGATGTCTCAAAGCTAGGTAGCTTTCAAAAATGTTCAACTCAGTTGGCTGGTAATAAGAGAGGGATTCTACTTCAACTCTGGCAGGGTCGTACCATCACGGTCTCAGATTTCTCTAGAAAAATTAAGGGGTGTTCCTTGATTAAAATAAGGGGATCTATATCTTTTCTTTCGGCAAGAAAAAATTTTCCCTTCGAGACAGAGGGTTTCAAATCTTCCACCGACAAACAAGCTCTCTAAAAAACCGGTTATTTTTCATAACTTCAGTGAGTCATTGCAGCAGAATTAAAAAGATCTTTTGTTCGGGTATTTTTTATTACATTGTGTGTATAACGTATAATAACATTTGATGCTAATATTTTTTACACATCGTATGATTAAAATTTAAAAAAAATCGTAAACTTTGATTTTTTTAAAAAATTGAAATTTTTAAGATTTTTTTAACTGGTTCAAATGGAGTTTTTGTTTTATATACTCATTTTTTTGTTAAAGACATACTAATGTACACTTTATTTGCAAATTTTTATGTGTCTGTGAAACTGCTAGTTTCTGCAGCGTTAAAAACAGCCGATTTTGAAAAATCTCCAACTTTGCCAACGATTTTCTCAAAAAAGCCCTTTTTTAAAATTCTGAAAATTAAATCCCTGTTTCATTATCAACAGGAGAATATATGTGTAAATTTTCACGGACCTAAAAACGTCCGTTTCCGAGTTAGACACGTTTGTATTTTATTTGAAAACCTAGATTTCTCCGTGTTCTAAAGGCGCAATTTTGGAAAAATCTCAGGCGCAAAGTACGTATTCTCTTACCCGAATGAGAGCGTTGGATCCGTCCACCTGACCCTACCCTGGGCGATAACATGCCTAAAAAATGGTCTTGGAAAAAAAATAACAAATCTATATATATAGATTTGAATGTATGTCTGCTAAACAAATTTACAGTTTTCAATTTAGAACCACCAAATTTGGAATACTATAGCATGGTACCCTAACTTAAACCGTAGACGGTTTTTGGAAGGGGTCGGAGCCCGGGGTCAAGGGGCTCCACACAAAATTTCCGTAAAATATACTTGTAAACTATAGTGCCCTAACTGAGACCGTAGATGGTGGGTGGGAGCCCGTGGTCAAGGGCCCTACGCAAAATTTCCGTAAAATCTAGTTTTCAATTTAGAACCATCAAATTTGGTACACTTTTTCTTGGCACCCTAACTTTGTAAAATATTTTACGAAAATTTTGTAGGGGTGGGGGCTTGACCCCGGGTTCCGACCCCTTCCCAAAACCGTCTAGTCAAAGTTAGGGTGCCAAGAAAAAGTATACAAAATTTGATGGTTCTAAATTGAAAACTAGATTTTACGGAAATTTTGCGTGAGGCCCTTTGACCCGGGCTCCCCCTTCCAAAAACCGTCTACGGTCTAAGTTAGGGTACCATGAGATAGTATACCAACTTTGATGGTTCTAAATTGACATACATTCAATTCTCTATATATATAGATTTTTTTTTTCCCAGACCGTTTTTTAGGCTCAGGTTAGGGTGAGGTAGTCGGATCCAACACTCTCATTCGAGTAAGAGAATGTGTACTTTGCCCCTTAGATTTTTCCAAAATGGCGCCTTTAGAACACGGAGAAATCGTAGGTTTTCAAACCAAATTCAAACGCGTCTAACTCGGAAACGGGCGTTTTTAGGTCCGTGAAAATTTACACAGATATTCTCCTGTTGATAATAAAACAGGGATTTAATTTTCAGAATTAAAAAAAAAGGCTTTTTTGAGAAAATCGTTGGCAAAGTTGGAGATTTTTCAAAATCGGCTGTTTTTAACGCTGCGGAAACTAGCAGTTTCACAGACACATAAAAATGTATGTCTTTAACAAAAAGCGAGTATAGAAAAAAAAACTCCATTTGAACCAGTTAAAAAATCTTAAAAATTTCAATTTTTTTTTTTAAATCGAAGTTTACGAAATTTTAATCATACGATGTGTAAAAAATATTAGCATCACATATTATTATACGTTATACACACAATGTAATAAAAAATACCAGAACAAAATATCTTTAATTCTGCTGCAATGACTCGCTGAAGTTAGGAAAAATAACCGTTTTTTAGAGAGCTTGTTTGACGGTGGAAGATTTGAAAACCTCTGTCTCAAAGGGAAAAATTTTTCTTGTCGAAAGAAAAGATATGGGTCTCCTTATTTTAATCAAGGAACACCCCCTTAATTTTTTTAGAGAAATCTGAGACCGTGATGGTACGACCCTGCCGGAGTTGAAATGGCCCTCTCTTGTTACCAGCCAACTAAGTTGAAACATTTTTGAAAGCTACCTAGCTTTGAGACACCTCACCACCACGAGAGGGGGGGTCAAAACTCCGCTGGTCTCCCATCGATCCAGGATTATCTTCTAAGGGAACAGAAGCCATGGGCAGTGCATGGTTTATCGTGGCCCAGGTGGAAATCACTAAGAACACAATCACCCCCCCCCCCTTTAAAAAAATTTAAATCTATGAATATGTTTTAAATAGATAAAATTCTTTACATTATTATAAGTGCATAAGTTGTATATGTATTCTACTTGTAAAATCAGTTGATTGAACAGGAAATATACTCAACTTACATTTTATGAATAAGCTTGCACGCGTATGTGTTTTTTATTTAGTAGATTAGACAATTGCCATTACCGTTTTGGAGCGGAGGTAAGCAGAGTTTCGGTAGCGACCAGCGCTATCAACCCAGCAGCGAGGTCAAGAGCATTGCACCTTCTCCCCCGTTCGCAGAGGACAAAACTCTCCTGAGCGAATATTTTACTATTACGAAAAACTGAGGTTAACTTTAGCAACTATAACAAAAAAGCAACTACTCTTCTGACAGTAGCCTACAATTAGCAACTCCCAGAAAAACTAGAGGTTGTTTAGCTATCGAAAAATAACTTACGGTACACGTGCCTGCACTCGTTTTCTTAAAATTATTTCACAACAGTTTTCTACTCTTTCATAGTTTTTTCTTATGCGATGTTTAAGTATATACGTAAACAAACAAACAACTGCTGCTGCTGTCTTTCGCAACTCAACTTTGTTAGTGGAGCAGGTGAGGTGGATGTATCCAACCAGGGCCAGCTGACCCCAATGCTCTCACTCCATCATTCGGGCAAAGAATATCTAATGCTTTGATTCGGGTAAGAGATAACATAACGTACGTACTTTGCGCCTGAGATTTTTCCAAAATGGCGCCTTTAGAACACGGGAAATCGTAGGCTTTCAAACCGAATTCAAACGCGTCTAACTCGGAAACGGGCGTTTTTAGGTCCGTGAAAATTTACACAGATATTCTCCTGTTGATAATGAAACAGGTATTTAATTTTCAGAATTTTAAAAAATGGCCTTTTTGAGAAAATCGTTGGCAAAGTTAGAGATTTTTCAAAATCGGCTGTTTTTAACGCTGCCGAAACGCGGCAACTAGCAGTTTCACAGACACACAAAAAATTACAAATTAAGTGCACATTTGTATGTCTTTAACGAAAAAAACAAATATAGAAAAAACTTCATCCAAACCTGTTTAAAAAAAACTTTTAAAATTCAATTTTTTTAAAAATCACAAAGTTTACGATTTTTTTAAATTTTAATCATACGATGTGTAGCAAATATTAGCACTATATATTATTATATGTTATACACACAATGTAAAAAATACAAGAACACGATATCTTTTTTAACTCTGCTGCAATGACTAGCTGAAGTTAGGAAAAATAACCGTTTTCTAGAGAGCTTGTTTGACGGTGCAAGATTTGAAACCCTCTATCTCGAAGGGAAAATTTTTCTTGCCGAAAGAAAAAATATGGGTCTCCTTATTTTAGTCAAGGAACACCCCTTAATTTTTTTAGAGAAATCTGAGACCATGATGGTACGACCCTGCCTGAGTTGAAATGGAACCCATCAACTGCAGTACAAGGTACATAGAAAACAAACATATGTACCAGTTCTGATACCATATAACTCAACACACCCATACACACAGAAATGTAATAGCATAAAAACATTAATAAAAAGAGCTATCACACATTCTTCTAATGAAGAACTAAATTATATTAAAGAAGTCACATACAGCTATGGATACCCTCCACAGAAGATAAATAAATGGATTTATGAAGTACAAGTAAAGATGCAAGATACATATTCACCTAAAAGGAAAACAATTACAATATGTCGGAGCAACACCTTACCTACCAGGAATCTCAACAGAAATCAATAAATTATGCCATAAATACGGAATCCAGATGGGAAACAAGGTAATGACTATTGGAGATATGATAATTAATAACACTGGAAAATGTAGTATCTTGGAAAAAGCTGGTGTGTATGAAATACCTATAAGTGGAATCCCACCAGTATCATACATTGGAAGTACTAAAAATCAGTTAAAACATCGCCTACAACAGCATATCAAAAATTGGCAAAAAGAAAAGAAGCAAAAACTGCACTGATACAATAGTGTATGGATAACCAGACATACCCGAAGTTTGAAGATATTAAAATAATAAAATCATGTCGCAATGAGAGACACCTGCGTATTGCACAGAGTCTGTACTAATTGAAAAAAATAGAGATCGAATTTGTAGTAATAATGATCCAAATATCCTTAATGAAAAATGGAAAGAACTAATAAAAAATTGACCAAAAAAAAAAACCAAAAACCCAGAAGAAAATAAAGAGTTCACTAAAGTCAATAACAGATGGAGCCACGGTGGAAGGTTTTATCGTGGATGACGTGGGGGCGGGGCGAGGAAGCCGAGCGCATCACTCACTCTTGCTGCAGTGGCAGAAGAGAAAACATCTAGCATACCTCCTGAAGATAGCCCAGCTGAGGGCAGAAAGTACTTGAGGCAGTCTGCGTTGGAATGGCTTGGGGTGTGGTGAATGAATGTTCTGGTTGTTCATGGGGTGTTGAGAAGGAGAGTCGAAAGCATAAGATGAGTCGTATGTAAATAGTTGTATATACGTTTTTAACATTTTCGTTCGCATTTTGTATGTATGTAAACAAGCAGTTTATGTTCAGTTGATAATATCAAAAGTTTTTGAGTTCAAGAATTGGGTTTTTTATCAACAAAGGTTAGGTTTTACAAGAGGATGTGAAGGGAGGGGGAGGGGATACAATTACGCAACCTGGACAGCAAGGCACTTCATGGACTTGAGCGTTCGTAGAACATTTGAAAGAACCTGAAGGTAAAAAAAAATAGAACTTCTAATTATTAAGTTAATAATAATAATGCATTTTTGCTTAAGCACTAAATAATAACTATGTAAGCTACTATGTCTTTTCCCCTTTCTTTGAAGAAAAAAAGTAGCAAATGGAAAACTTTGTATAGTAAATGGATCATGGCTTTTCTTTGCAGTCGTTTTTTATAGCACTCCTTTTGTACAAACAGCTGGTGCTTATCCTACCACTTTGTCCCATTTACCTTGTGGCACACTATAGGTTTGTATTTGATATTATATTTTGTGATTCGCAGTTCTGTTGCTAGGTTGTGTTTATGTACTGTGTTTAGAGCCGTATCTTCTCTTAAAAAATCCTATTGAGAATTGTTTCTTACTGTATGCCATTCGCTACAATAAATATGGGGTGAAATATTCTCTTTAAACGATGTACAGCTTTCCCGGTAAAGCCCCTAAAGGTCAAAACCTTTTTCTTGCTATTTGTGCTTCCGGGAAATGTATTTGAAAAGTTTTGTTTTCATTTCAAAAGAGTACTTTTCACATTTTTGCAATTTTTCATTATGCCAAATTTTTCTAGTACAAGGCGTTGAGTTATATGTTTCCTTCTGTATGTTTTGTTTTAACTGTTGATTTGAAAATCTTTTTTTCGTCTCCGATACTTTCCTTCTGCTGTGAGAAACCTTTTTGTTCACCATTTGTTAATTTTCGTAACATATTTTCAGCCGCTGGTGAAAGTCAATAGTTTTTTTTTTACTTATGTACATATCATCGATTGTACAAATCCACTTCATTTTGGTTTTTAACCGGTTCCATTGAAATTGAATAAGTATGATAGATTTCATTAGCTTCGGAAAGGATTCGAAAGAAACCAAAAAATTACGAGAAAATTCTGTCTTATTTTTCCTTGGTTGTGATTGATACTTATGTTATTAGAATTTTTGACACTATAGTAGTGCCAATTGAATCGTATTCACCTTGGCACTTTGTGATGTAATACAGAGGTGAATTACGTGTCAAGACGACAAATTTGGAGCGGTACATTCCTTTCGTGTAGCTTAGTTGGGAGAGCATGTTGGCAGAAGACCGCCACACAGGAAAACTGCCACACGTCTTTCAGCAACTTGGAAAACCGCCACACATTGGAAAACCACCACATAGGAAAACTGCCACACAAGAAAAATGTCGCGTTTTTTATTAAGGGGCTGGGCTTAAATTGCTGTTCCTCCGAGGAACACTTTGAATGTGTGGTAGTTTTCCGAATTTGTGTGGCAGTTTTACAAGTTTCCGAATTATGTGCGGCTGTTTTACAAGGTGCCTAACGACGGGAAGAAGCTCTTTTGTTTGTCCGAATATTCATGTTGGTTCATACTTAGGGCAACAGGCCACAGAAGTTCGGGGGGGGGGGGGGGTATAAAGATTGCCTTTTCCTGGCCTATATTTATATTGAGAATTGAATTGGGAACTCCAAACAAATTTCCAGAAAACGTTCTATGTAAGCCAAGCGAAAATTGCTGTGTTCAGGAAAGGACAATAAGGTGGGATTTTTTAATAACACTACATTTTTACTTGGGCACTAAATATTTGCATAACATGTCAAATGTGTAATATTTTCTTTTACTTAATTAATTCATAGGCCCTACACACCTCGGACTTTTTAACAGCTTTTAATCCGCCGACTTCATATTCATAACACTTACGTATCAAATCAAGTCAATAGCATTGCGCTTTTACTTAGGCACTAAATATTAAAGTCATAGGCCACAGGCATAGGCCCTTTTACTAGTTTTTATTCTACCAATGTCATATTCACAACGTTTACACAGAATATCAAGTTAATATTGGGCGTTTTCTTAGGCACGAAATATTAATTCATATGCTCTAGGCCTACACCTTTTTAATAGTTTTTACTTTATCATTGTCATATTCACAACGTTTACACAACAGATAAACGTAATGATATTGCGCTTTTACTTAAGCAGGAAATATTAATTCATAGGCCCTAGGTCTGAGCCTATGAATTAATATTTCATGCCCAAGTAAAAGCATAATACTATTAAACTGATTTGCTGTGTAAACGTTGTGAATATGGCATTGATAGAGTCAAAACTATTAAAAAGGCCTAGGGCCTATGAATTATATTTCATGCCTAAGTAAACGCCCAATGTTATTAACATGATTCGCTGTGTAAACGTTGTGAATATGACATTGGTAAAATAAAAACTAGTTAAAGGTCCTAAGCCTAGGCCTAGGGCCTGTGAATAAATATTTCATGCCTAAATAAAAGCGCAATATTATTAACTTGATTTGATATGTAAACGTTGTGAATATGACACTGGCAGAATTAAAACTCTTAAAAAGGCCTATGCCTGTGGCCTATGAATTAATATTTAGTGCCTAAGTAAAAGCACAATACTACTAACCTGACTTGTTATGTAAACTTTATGAATATGACATCGGTAGAATAAAAACTGTTGAAAAGGCCTAGGCCTAAGGCCTATAAATTAATATTTAGTGCCTAAGAAAAAGCGCAATGCTATTAACTTGATTTGATACGTAAACGTTATGAATATGAAGTCGGCTTATAAAAAGCTGTTGAAAAAGGCCTAGGTGTTGGGCATGTGAAATAATTAAGTACAAAAAAAAATATTACAAATTTGACATATGTTATGTAAATATTTAGTGCTTAAGTAAAAATGCAGTGTTATTAAAAAATCCCACCTTATTGTCCTTTCCTGAACACATAAAAAATCCCATCTTATTATTGTCCTTTCCTGGTTCAAGTTTGAGGTTTTTAGAGCTCATGAAAAAGATCATATACGTTAGTTTACATTTGGGAGGTTAAATCCCCCTAAATTTAAACTTTTCCAAATTTTCAAGCGTGTTCGTTCCTCTATTGATAGGATTGCCATATGGTTTAAGTTTGAGGTTTTTAGAGCTCATGAAAAAGATCATATATGTTAGTTTACATTTGAGGGGTTAAATCCCCCTAAATTTAAACTTTTCCAAATTTTCAAGGCCGTTGTTCGTCATTTGATAGGATTGCCTTATGGTTCAAGTTTGAGGTTTTTAGAGCTCATGAAAAGATCATGTACGTTAGTTTACATTTGGGGGTTAAATCCCCCTAAATTTAAACTTTCCCAAGTTTTCAAGCGTGTTTGTTCCTCTATTGATAGAATTGCCTTATGGTTTAAGTTTGAGGTTTTTAGAAATCATGAAAAAGATCATATACGTTAATTTACATTTGGGGGTTAAATCCCCCTAAATTTAAACTTTCCCAAATTTTCAAGCGTGTTTGTTCCTCTATTGATAGGATTGCCTTATGGTTTAAGTTTGAGGTTTTTAGAGCTCATGCAAAAGATCATATACGTTAGTTTACATTTGGGGGTTAAATCCCCCTAAATTTAAACTTTTCCAAATTTTCAAGGCAGTTGTTCGTCTTTTGATGCCTTATGGTTCAAGTTTGAGGTTTTTAGAGCCCATGAAAGAGATCATATATGTTAGTTACATGGGGGTTAACCCCCAAAATTTGAACTTTTCCAAATTTTCAAGTGCGTTGTTTGTCTATTGATAACATTGTGAGTTTTTAGAGCCCACGAAAAGCATTATGTATGTTAGTTTGCATTGGGTGGTAAACACCCCCTAAATTTAAACTTCTCCATTTGTTTTTGTTTTTTTTTTTTGATTGGAAGTTTAACATCCACCGTGAGCAACTCAATGGGGTATAAGCAGTTCCCCATCCCTTATTTAGGGCCACTGGTTACAGGGAAGGGAGAGAGTCAGTGCCGTGACACAAACACAACGTACATGCCTCACAGACTCGAACCCGGACCCCCTTCCAGACGAATGATCAGAAGCCATGGCTTAGACCACTGCGCCAACGAGGCGACCCAAATTATCAAGTTCGTTGTTTGTCTATTAATGGTGTTGTCTTATGAATTAAGTTTGAGCTTTTCGAATCCATAAGAAAGGTGATATATATATATATATATATTAGTTTAGGTTTGGGGGTAACCCCCGTACATTAACATTTGTAAAACAAAAAGCAATTTTTATACAATCCATAAATATTTATGTGATCAGTTTTCCTACACTTGATCGGAAACATCCTCCGAAGTTGCGTATTATCCACAAATCATCCATAGTGGGCAAGTGTCTGGTGGGCAAATGTCCAGCGGGCTTTTGTCCAGACCCCACTTTTTTTGTTAATGTGAGAATATGAAAAGTGTAACTTTGGACACAAACATTTCAACTTATGTATAGTGTTATACAATTTCTTATTAATATATTTATTATGCATGTTGGAAACATTCTATGATCACTTACTGAAACAGTACAGTCTACTTTACATAATTTCTGATTTCCACATAAATAAATGTATGTAATTTATGTAAAAGCATATACAGTATACTTGTAACTAGGATCCACAAATATGTTTGCCACTGGAAACTATGGTTTCAGCAGTTTTATTAGTACATCTTTTCTGCCATGCAATGAGCTACAGCTAAAAAAAAAATCTGTGCTATTGATCTATAACAAATCCTCAGTCTGTGAAAAAATAACTTCATGTTTATGCAATTTTTCCTTCCATCAGATTTTTTTTCAATAATGCTTTTGGGAATCTAGGGAAAATGATGCAGGTGTTTCATATCTGCCACCGAGACCTGTTCCTTTTGTATTTTACAAAAGGGACTGAAAATAAATAAATTCTGTAGACTGCTTTTTGTAGAACTTTTATGATATGTTTGTCACAGTAAAAAAAAAAGTCCAGTCAATGAAAGTTAAGCTTAGCCCCACACTATTTATGCTGGAAGAAGCACATGAACAGCGATTCTGTGTGGGAAGGAGGGGGGGGGTCATAAATATGTTCTGTACTTGAAAAAATGGAGTGGGGGGGGGGCTGGCCACTGAAAACTTTTGCTGGCTACCAGGTTTTTCAATTTGTGGAGGCCTGATTATTATTATTATTAATATTATTTAAATAGCTGACAGTAAATACTGTTTTTGCAAGCCTAATGATTTAATAATTTATTTGACAAATTCTATCTAGCTAAAAGATTTCAACTTTTTAGCCACTGTTTGCTAGTGTTTAAACATGTTTGTGAGTTATGTATAAGAAACCCAAAAAAGGAGATAAATTATTAAAATATATTTACAGAGATTACAGAAATAAACACTTGTACATGCTATAGATCTTGATGTAATTTTGAGAAAACTGGAAGATAATTTCTCATGCAAAGAAACTTGATTTTCATTCCAGATGAGATACATATGTTTCATTTCACCTGCTCCATTCCCAGCAGTACATGAATGTAACCTAGTACCCTATAACTCCATTTCCTTAACCAAAGTTCACTTTTGAAACACAGTATACATACTGAGACTTTCCAGTTTACAGACTGATGAGAACAAACAGTAGAAAGGTTTGAACTCGAGCAAATTACACAAACACAAAAGCACAGATTTTAACAAAATCTCATATTCTACATACCAGAGAATAATCAACATTTAAAATTATTATATACAAGTCACACTCCTATAGTCTGTATGCTATGGCAACTTCACATATTAGAGAAGTCAATCGTTACTGTCCTAAAATGTTAAACAAAAGTCAATTTTTACCATATTCATGATGAAACCATCAGGTCTGTTCAGTAAAGTAAGAAAAGGACTCCATGCAGATTCACTTTTTTCTTGGAATGTTTAACATGCTTGAAGATCTCCACACGAGACTTGTCTTCCTGCGAATAATACACATAAAATATACATTCCAGTAATGAAACATAACATACACATTTACTGCCAATGAAATTTTCCCAAATATTTTTCATGTTATAATTAAAAGAAAACAAAAATGATTCTTATCAATTCTGTTCTTCAGTTTTTCTCACATCCATTCTGATAAAGCAGTAATATTTAATAACGTGCTCTAAGCTTTTAAACGTAAACCCTTATGCAGCAAACATAGCATAACAACAAAATATTCTTTGAATTTAGAAAAAAAGGAAATAAATTAGAAGAAAAAAATTATTTAAGCTCTGAAAATTATAAACTCCAACAAATATTTCTCTTGCAATAACATGATTTATGAAGAAAAATCAAGTGCACCCATGGGATCACATAGCCAATTAACAAGAAACCAAAAATGAAATCATGAATGATGTTAACCAAAAATCACCTGCACTCTGAATATGTAACAATGATGAAACATTGGTCTTTTGGCAACACCATATAGAAGAAATCGACAAAATTTGCACAAAACTATAACTTAAATCTCCTATTTCAATTCGTGACAAGGACCTTGCCAATATGAAATAGTGATTGGTATATGCGTTTTTTTTTTGTTTGTTTTTTTTTATTGGAGGTTTAACGACCACCGTGAGCAACTCAATGGGCTATAAGCAGTCACCCGTCCCTAATTTAGGGTCACTGGTTCCAGGGAAGGGAGAGAGCCAGTGCCGTAAGACAAACACAACATCCATGCCTGACCGGGATTTGAACCCGAGCCCCTGACGGACGAATGATCAGAGGCCAGCGCCTTAGACCACTGCGCCACCGGGGCGGCTATGCGTTTTTAATAAAAACAATTCAGAACATGAAAATGTTCCATCAACTGCTGTTACTCACATCATTGTTAGCTTTGCATTCAACAGAAGAACTACAATGATGTTCTAAATAAAAATTAAAAAAGTTGAACATGAAGTTACTCACATCATTCTTCACATTATTGTCAGCTTTGCGTTCAACAGAAGAACTACAATGATGTTCTAAATAAAAATTTAAAAAGTTGAACACACTATTAAATGAAGCTCACCTTGTGAAATGCAAACGGTAAGCAATGTGCATGAAAAACAAAAGCAATAGGAACAACAACAATAAAAGTTGAAAAATGAAGTACAGAAATTGAAGTGAAATGAAATTAAAATCCAAAGGTCCTTATAATGAATTGGCAAGCATTAAAAACTCAGAAAGAACATCGCCTCCATCCCACGTATTTGCCAAATGCATTTCAGCACATAAACCCATACAATCCTCAGGTCTTTGAACAGTCAGTCACTTGTGCCTGGCCACTGCAACGCCCATCTAACTGCACTATCAGACTGCCATGTGTGTGCTTTCTGGAGAGCACATACATGGCATTGTGCAGTTAAACAGGTGTGGTGGTGGTCACACATGAGTGGCTGACTGTTCAAAGACTACTGAAAATGGCATGGGTTTATGTGCTGAAATGCATTTGGCAACTATATGTGGGATGGTTATGTGCTGAAATGCATTTGGTAACTATATGGCAATGTTCTTTCTGAGTTTGTAACATCTGTCAATTAATTTTAAGAACCATAGGATCTTAACTTCATTTCACTATTATAAATATTTAACGGGAATTATTGAGGATAAATTTATTAAGGTACATTACCTCTCAAATTTTCGATCTAAACACTAGATCTTTGTCAGGAGTTCTTGCTTCCTTCTACTTCCACAGGTCTGGTGACCAAGCCTGATGGATTTTCCATCCAGCATGGCCAATGATGTTGCCACCTTGTGTCTTGTAAATTTCCAGGGATTCCTCTAATTTCCGGATAATTGCATGGGATTGATGTTTGATCACTTTTAAGGAGTCCCAGTCCATTTTGTGGCCAGTTTCTTGTATGTGCCTGTCTAATCCTGTTTTATTTGAGCTGTTCTTTATTGCTGCTTTGTGTTCTTTAATTCTGGTGGTTAACCATCTTCCTGTTTCTCCTATATATGGTAATCCACAAGAACAAACTATTTTATAAATGACTCCTTCCTGGAGTAAAATTTTTTCTTCTTTTTGTTTTAGGGATGGTAAGTATTTTTTAATTTTGTTATTCAAGCCTGGAGCTAACCTAATTTTATATTTAGTGCTGATTTTTTTCAGTTTTTCAAACAGTCCCTTGTGGTAAGTGACTTTTCTTGTGAATAAATATTCAATTTTCTCCTTATTTTTTTCTGTAGTGCCTGTTCTGTTCCTAGTAGGATTTTCGTCCAGTAGTTCATGAATTTCTTTTGAAGGGTAATCATTTTCTAATAAGATTGATTTAAACTTATTTTTATGTTTTTTCTTAGCTTCTGAAGTTGAATTCAGCTTTTCAACTTTTTCTTTAAATTGTTAAGCTACATTCTTCTTTATATAATTAGAGTGATCTGATTTATAATTTAAAATTTTTCCTGTATTTGTAGGCTTCTTGTATAATTCTGTGGTAATATATTTTCCTTCCCACTTCAAAGCAATATCTAGGTAATTTAGCTTATTTTCGTTTTGCTCTTCTAAAGTGAATTTTAGGGATTCATCTTGGGCATTAAAACTTTCTAGGATTTTTGATGGGTATCCACTCGCATCTTGATCTATGATGAAAAGGATATCATCCATGTATCTAATATACATGCAGAAAATTGAAGGTTTCAATAGGAAGGGCTCTTCTATTTTACTTACGTAATAATTTGCTAGTAGAGGTGCTAATGACGAACCCATTGCTAGTCCACATCTTTGCTTATAGAAGCAGCCTTGGAATTGAAAAAAATTGTTGTTCAGAGCAAACACTGTAAGTTCATGAAGGCCTATTGCTTCTTCTTTATTCTATTCGTGAAACACTACTAGGTCAGATTGGTCATCTGCTATGTAATCTATGAGTTTGTCCAGGTTTATATTCGTATACATGGACACTACATCTAAACTTGCCATGGAAGGGTTTTCTAATTCTGGAAGTTCTTCTATTTTCTTTAATAGCTCTTCAGTGTTCTTTATCAGTGCCTTAGGTTTAGGAAGCAACTTTGATAGATGAAACAGTAAATAATAATTCAAATTGGACAGAGGAGAATATTTTGAGTCAATAATAGGCCTGACAGGTTGTCCTTCTTTATGCAGTTTTAACAAACCATACATCTGCGGAGTATGATGGGTAAACTTTGAATAATTTTTGAAGTTGTCACAAATCATATTTTTCTTCTTAAGTGAAAAGAGCAATTTTCTATAATTTGCGATCGTCATTTCTAGCGGATCGCTATCCAATTTTTCATATATTGGTTTGCTTAGTTCTTCTTCCATTTTTAACAAATAATCTGCTTTTTTAATTAGGGTTATTTTCTTGTTTTTATCTGCTCTTACTGCAACTGTTTCTGAGTTCTTTTCGAATTTTTCCAGGGCTATTAATTCTTCCTTCAAAAGATTTTTATCGGCATTCCGCTGAATGACCTTGAAATTCGAGAGGCATGAATTATATTCTTTCCTTAGCGCTAATGCTGCTTCAGGATTTTGCCTTTCCAGAGAATAACTTATGCATTCAAGTTCCATCATTTTTTTTCTTCTTATCTACCTTATTCTTGTGAACATTAAAGTTGCATCCTTTATCCAAAGCACTTAACAAATCTCTTTCAGCGCTATTTGTGAGATCTACCACGTGTTTTAGTTCCGCTCTTTCACGTGGTACTACGGGAGCCGCGGGGCGGATTTTTCCCGTTTTTTCCTTAGAGAATCATGGAATTTCTTATTCTTATCCCTTACTGCGCATATTAGCCAAGTATTCAATTCATTTTTTATATTTTCACTTAAAAAAGAAAGTTCCAAATTCCAGATTGTATTTTCCAATCTCTTGTTTACGCTAATGCTTTTGTACTTTTTTTAAGCAAAGATGTGGGCTAGCAATGGGTTCGTCATTAGCACCTCTACTAGCAAATTATTATGTAAGTAAAATAGAAGAGCCCTTCCTATTGAAACCTTCAATTTTCTGCATGTATATTACATACATGGATGATATCCTTTTCATCATAGATCAAGATGCAAGTGGATACCCATCAAAAATCCTAGAAGGTTTTAATGCCCAAGATAAATCCCTAAAATTCACTTTTAGAAGAGCAAAATGAAAATAAGCTAAATTACCTAGATATTACTTTGAAGTGAGAAGGAAAATATATTACCACAGAATTATACAAGAAGCCTACAAATACAGGAAAAATTTTAAATTATAAATCAAATCACCCTAATTATATAGAGAAGAATGTAGCTTTACAATTTAAAGAAAAAGTTGAAAAGCTGAATTCAACTTCAGAAGCTAAGAAAAAACATAAAAATAAGTTTAAATCAATCTTATTAGAAAATGATTACCCTTCAAAAGAAATTTGTGAACTACTGGACGAAAATCCTACTAGGAACAGAACAGGCACTACAGACAAAAATAAGGAGAAAATTGAATATTTATTCACAAGAAAAGTCACTTACCACAAGGGACTGTTTGAAAAACTGAAAAAAATTAGCACTAAATATAAAATTAGGTTAGCTCCAGGTTTGAATAACAAAATTAAAAAATACTTACCATCCCTAAAACAAAAAAGAAGAAAAATTTTACTCCAGGAAGGAGTCATTTATAAAATAGTTTGTTCTTGTGGATTACCATATATAGGAGAAACAGGAAGAAGGTTAACCACCAGAATTAAAGAACACAAAGCAGCAATAAGGAACAGCTCAAATAAAACAGGATTAGACAGGCACACACAAGAAACTGGCCACAAAATGGACTGGGACTCCTTAAAAGTGATCAAACATCAATCCCATGCAATTATCCGGAAATTAGAGGAATCCCTGGAAATTTACAAGACACAAGGTGGCAACATCATTGGCCATGCTGGATGGAAAATCCATCAGGCTTGGTCACCAGACCTTTTTTTTTTTTTTTTTTTTTTTTTTTTTGAGGTTTAACGACCACCGTGAGCAACTCAATGGGCTATAAGCAGTCGCCGTCCCTAATTTAGGGTCACTGGTTCCAGGGAAGGGAGAGAGCCAGTGCCGTAAGACAAACACAACATCCATGCCTGACCGGGATTCGAACCCGGACCCCTTCGGGCGAATGATCAGAGGCCAACGCCTTAGACCACTGCGCCACCGGGGCGGCGTCACCAGACCTGTGGAAGTAGAAGGAAGCAAGAACTCCTGACAAAGATCTAGTGTTTAGATCGAAAATTTGAGAGGTAATGCACCTTAATAAATTTATCCTCAATAATTCCCGTTAAATATTTATAATACTGAAAGTAATAAGTGGAAGCCATGAAGTCATTAATTACTTCATTTCACTTCAATTTCTGCACTTAACATTCTTTAACCTTTGTCGTTGTCATTCCTATTTCTTTTGTTTTTCATGCATATTGCATACCATTTGCATCAGTATCAACATGGACGAGGCCTTAACATTCCTTTAGCGAAGAGGTAAAGTTTGCATTTCACAAGGTGAGCTTCATTTAATAGTATGTTCAACTGTTTTAATTTTTATTTAGAACACCATTGTAGTTCCTCTGTTGAATGCAAAGCTGACAATGACGTGAGTAACAGAAGTCGATGAACATTTTCATGTTCCAAATTGTATTTGCACAAAACTTCTTTACTATATACCAACAAAAAGTCACACCTGAAATACACACTGACTCAGAATAAAATACCTTTCTTAGAAATTTTGATTTCCAAGAAACAAGGCATTATTGAATATGAAGTATTTAGAAAGGACACCATACATTCCACTTATTATCCCAGCTAATTCTTACCATCAAGTATAAAATTGTGGCATTTCAGTCATAAATAAATAGAGCATTCTCACACCCACATAATCATGAAAACTTCAATCAAGAACTAAACTGGATCAGGAGACTTCCATCTGAAAATGGATATAATAAAAGAATGGTAAATAAACTCATCAATAGCAAACACCATTCAATTAAAAAAAAAACATCTGAACAAAGTTCCTCTCATATTTTGCATTTCATGTCAATATCTTCCCTAATGTTTTAATTAGGGAAGATGAAACAATTTTCAAGGAGAAACCACCCATGAAAACAGCTGGTTCAAATAAAAAAGAAAAATACATGAGTTAAACATTGAGCTCATTTGAAAAGAATAAATAAATTATTAAAATAAGAAATCAAACCAAAGGAATATGTGATAGCTCTACAGCAGGTTCATAAGATTGGAGCATTAAGCTCTATTTGCTGAGAAAACATTTAAGAAGTGTCATGAAAGTAACGTATGCATACATGCACACACACAAATACTAGACATCCCAAATAAACTCATTAGCAGATGACACAATTAAAAATTCATAATTTGCAGCTATAATAATTCATAGTCTACAACTCTCTGATAAGCGGCAAGATTCTGAGACACTGGAATATACACTCTTTGCCAAAAAGAAACAAAGAAACTGAGAAAGTCGTTCGATCCTAATCAAACTCCGCATGCAAGTACCTCAGGGCCGAATACAAATGATTAAAAAAAAAAAAAAAATAGTGGCCCACAACAGTGCATGCAAACCACACACTGAGGAGGGCACATCAAGAGTAAAGTTTGCATATGGGAACAATTGTGACAGCGGACTGTGGTTGCATTAACCTCCACGGAGTGCGAGGATTCCTCGACATTGGATCCATGAATACGAGCAGTTGAGTGGGTTTGAGAGAGGATGTATAACTGGGCTGACAGAAGCCGGTTGGTCAAGTCACTGCATCGTCAGGTGTTTGGGTTGGAGCAAAGCAGCAATCGAACGATGTTGGTGTCAGTGGTTGAGAAGGGCACAACCCAGCAGCATGCAGGTAGTGGAGGGCCAAAGGCAACAACAGAACATGAGCAATTGTGACAGCCACATGAACAGAACTAAATACATTGGTATCCATCTCTTTCTTTTTTGACCGAGTGTTTACTGACCCCTGTGAGCAACTCAATGGGCTATAAGCAGTAACCCATCCCTGATTTAGAACTGCTGACTCCAGGAAAGCCAGTGCTGCAAGACAAACACAGCATCCATGCTTCACCAGGATTCGAACCTGGACCCATCACGGACGAATGATCAGAAGCCATTGCTTAGACCACTGCGCCGGCCTTTCAACCATTCGTGGCCAAACTGCGTCATCTACAGGTACAGATGTGGCCATCCGGACCATTGCCAGATGACTTGCGGCACAGGGACTACATTTGAGGAGGCAAACTCCTGCACCTACCACTGACTAGTGAGCATTGCCGGTACAAGTTGCAGTGGTGTCAGGCCCAATCAACGTGAGATAATGTCCAGCGGCATCATATTGTCTTCAGTGATGAGTCATGGTTTCCACTTGGCACCGATGACCAGTGCATACATGTCAGGAGATGAGCCGGCCACAGCACAGATTTTGCCTTTACCATGGAATGGCACATGGCTTGCACACTGGGAGTGATGGACTAGGGAGCCATTTCCTACGATAGCCAGACACCCTTGGTATTCCTTCACACCACCCTCACGGCTCAACGGCACATCAATGACATTCTACGACCTGTTGTCTTGCCATTTCTATCACAGCTTTACCGAGCAATTTGTCAACAGGATAATGCCCGGTCACACGTAGCACAACTCTTCCAGGCCTGCCTCTGTAATGTTGACACCCTTCCATGGTCAGCCCGACTTTTCACTGATCGAACATGTTTCGAATATGATGGAACGGCACGTATGCCCATCCTGGAAGGTTGGCGAACTGCCTGCAATTTGAACATCAGTATCCATGAACTGTATGCGTCTATACCACACCAAGTAACTGCTTGTATCTGAGCCAGAGGTGGTGCTACAATGCACTGACTAGTACTACAATCATTTCCTTTGCTATACATGTACATACCAATTTTAATCTCAATTGGATGATTCCTTCCGGGTGCTTTTTTTTTTTTTTTTTTTGGTAGAGTGGATTAGGAAAAATTGAAAGATGAATACAACAGAAGCAAAGAAAGATATGCCATATACATACAAATTCCACAGCAGAACTCAAAGTGAGTAATAAACCCAAAAGTGTATTTTGAATTCAATAGTACCTGCATTTACACCCTCCAGCAACTAAGTTATGCATCAGGAAATAAATCAAAGGGCACAGGATCATTGTTCTTGCATTTAGATATATGGTGTCCACTGACAGATGAACAAACATAGTCATAACACAATCACATTTAAAAAAAAAAAAAAAAAAAAAGACATGCTAAAAAAGAAAGATGTGCTGCCCAGTGGTGAAAGTGCAGACTACCCATTTTGGAGCAGCCTCTGGACCAGGAAAATCCACATTTCGGAGCAGTTCGGAGCAGCTAATAAAATGCCTTGAGTTTTGTTAGGAGGGGGAGGGGGGAAATCTGTATTTTTTAGCACTAATTAATACTTGGAAGGACACAGCAAAATTTCTAAGCATGATTACTCACAATCGCACAACAATGGTAGTTCTAATTTCACATTTTGTAAAATCACTAGCTTTCAAAAGTGAAAATTCTGAACTATCACAGTCTTTTCATGAGCACATTGGTAAACTAATTTCAGAAATAATTAGCATATAACAAAAATGTTAAGATAAAAAATTAATTATACATTCTAAACCTTTTTCACAAATTAAAACTATTTAATAACTAAATACTTACCAGTTACAAATTTTGAAGGTGACAATCCGATTTTTGGCGTAAATGTGACAAGGATGGCAAGTCAGATAATATCCGAAAACTTGAAAATTTTCATCGTCCTGGAGCGGGACTCGAACCCGCGTCTCCCAGAAAACGCCTGGGTATGCTAACCACTACACCACCCAGAACGACCAAGTTTCAAGTTTCCGATCAATTCGAATTTAACCATCACAGGATTCGCTAGTCGAAGCAACCGGCATTCATTCACAGGATTCGCTTTCATGGTTTATCTGCTTCTCCGGGCAAACACGGGATAAGATTCTTAACCTCCAGATTCGCTAAACATGAATGCCGGTTGCTTCGACTAGCGAATCCTGTGATGGTTAAATTCAAATTGATCGGAAACTTGAAACTTGGTCGTTCTGGGTGGTGTAGTGGTTAGCATACCCGGGCCTTTTTGGGAGACGCAGGTTCGAGTCCCGCTCCAGGACGATGAAAATTTTCAAGTTTTCGGATATTATCTGACTTGCCATCCTTGTCACATTTACGTCGAAAATCGGATTGTCATCATCAAAATTTGTATTATATGGCGTAATCCCATATTTCTTTCACGACTTACCAGTTAATTACAGTTTTGCTGTTTCAGTTTCCATTGAATGAGATTCATATTTATAATCCTACATCACTGTGCTACTAAATGTGATTTAAAATTGTCAATTTTATACTAGTAAATCTTCATGTCAAAGTCATTTGATGAAGGTTGGTGTACATGAGAACTGAACTCATTATTTAAACAGGAATATATATACTATACCTGAAGCAGAATCTTTTTCAGGAGTCTGCAACACAGAAAGGAAAAGCTAAAAACTGTTTGCAAGATAAAGAGAAGCCTAAATATTTTTTCTAGAAAATTTATCATTCTGCACCGTAACAAAGCAAAATTTTAGAAAATTAGCAAATTTATGATTTTGATAACTATACAAATTAGTATTTAGTCGCAATAATCAAACTAGCTTTTCCCTGATAAGAAAAAAAGAAAGATTTTATTTTATTCAGAATTTAAACATCATTCCACAAATGCTTTTGAATTTTTTTTTAATAATCAGGAAGTATAAATAATAGTAAATAATTTGAAATTTGTAAAATGATTTTTTTTAATTTTGCATTTAGTTAATTGATTAAACTTTCAAATCCATCCTTTAAAGGATGTTCCACCTGATACAATTTTGCTCTTATTATTTCCTGCAGCAATTCTGTTGTATTGGAGGCCTCATCAGCTGATAATTCAGACAGCTGTGTAAGTGTAATGATCATGTCAAGTGTGGAAATGATAGCAATCATATATGTTGTTTGAAATCTCTTTTGTGAATTGACTGCAGTTTTGAGAAAAAAATACTGAATTTGTTAAAATGTGGTGTGAGCATTTTCACTGATATAATTAAACCCCCAAAAATAATAAAATTAAAGTGATAAATAAAGCAGGAGTTCTTGTAAAGAAAAAAGAAAAACTTCCCCTCATCAATCTGAAATGAAATTATCTGAAAGTAAATAAAAAAGAAAAAAATTGTGATCGTCAGCTATTGGAATGCTGCGTAATACGACCGTGGAAATGCAACAAGAGACATTAAATATACAATTTTAAAAGGTAGAAATATGATTTTAGTAAAACACACACACACACACACACACACACACACACACACACACACACAAACTTTCACATTAATCTATCTAAGATAAAGCTATCTCAAAGAATAAAAAAAAAAGTAAAAAAAACCCTGCGACTGTCAACTTCCGGAATGCCATGGAAACGGAGAACAAGATGTTGCAAACGCTAAAAAAATATGGCTCTTCAAAAAACACACACACACACACTTCTTTAATCTAACTAAAACAAAGCTATCTGGAAGCTAAAAACAGAAAATTTGCGATCATCAGCTCCCAGAATGCCACATAATACGCCCGTGAAAACGGAGTGACGATAAATAATGCATAAAAATATGATCCTAAAAAAAAAAAGAAGAAGAAGCTTCATAAATCTAACTAAGATGAAGCCATCTGGAAGAAAAAAAAAAAAATTTGACGTCAAGTCCCGGAACACCGATGGCCGCGAAAACGGCCATCGGTGGCCGTTTTTTAAAGCGTTTTCAACGATTTTTAAAACGTTGAAAATGCTTTAAAAATATTGGTCTTGTAAAAAAAAAACAACATAAATCTAACAAATGAGATTATATGGATGCCAAAAAAAGGAAAATTGTGGCCATCAGCTCCTGGAATGCCGCGTAAGACGGATGTTGTGGAAACAGAAAAGCCGTTAAAAGTGCACAAAAGCATCGCTTTCTAGCTTTATTATTGAACGAAAGCAAAATGTCTCGTCAACTTGAAGTTATCTGTTTGTAAAATAAGGAAGAAAGAAAATTAAAATAAAATGAAATACAATAATTGCCTATGTGATCTGTCGATATAACTTCATGTCTGGAAGGGGGATACAACGTTAAAATCGTGCCAAAATTATTTCCCTTCCTTTGCTTTAAAATCGAAAGGAAGGCTAGAAACAATGATGTCGAAGAAATAGCATAAAAAAAAAAAAAACCGATCTGCACACCTTTCCAAAAATCTGATCACGGTGTTGTGCTGTTTCTGCTCCCGTGGTGAGTTCAGCAAATAGTACAAATAGTAAAGAATTTTTTATTTTTAATATATGAAATAAATAATATAAACTTTTGAAAGTAATCTGCGGCGCCGGCCGCCATGCCGCTTCTGCTAATGGGCAGAACCAAAGCGTAAGGCAATCATAATGCATTCTGGGGTCCCACCAGAGAGGCTAAAAATAGACGGGAAAATGTAAGTAGGTGACAGTTGTATAGAGCCTTAGCACCGACGTCATTTTTGATGTCACGGTTACTTCCGGGAGGTTAAGAGAAAGTTCGGCTGCTAAGGTTCCCAAAGGATTACTATGGGGAAGCGATTTCTGGACCCTCTGTCACTCGATTGTCTGAAGTTTTAAAAATGGTTAAAAGTTATATGGCATATGGGTGCTTCTCAAAGTACGAGTAAGATAGTGGAATTTCCTTTTATCGCTTTTCAACAGTAGAAAAACGCCTGTTTATGTGGAAAATAGCAGTAAATCGGAAAGCATGGTCACCCAGGCCGACAGGTTCTGTAGTAATCACTATGTTTCGGGTATCGTAAATCTGCATATTTTACTACGTTAATAGTCGAATTTATATCGGTACATTTTCTTGCTCACTCTTATGTATTATTTTCAAGTTTTTACGCAATTTTTTTTTTTATTCTGTTTAAAATACTCCTAATGCATGACGGATTAACTTTGCTGTTGAATCGGAATTCGTGAACTTTCAAGATTTTGTACTATTACTGATTTCTAAATACTGAAACAGAAGCCTTTTTTCCGAACCAAAATTTAAGGATATACGTCCACGTAGAATTAAAGGGTGCCGTCATACATTGTGATGTCCGTTTTTCCGGATCTGTTTTCTTTTTTTTCTGGTGAAAAAATAGTCCGTTTTCGGGATATGATAAGTCGGTATTTTCTTTTTTTTTTTTAATTGCAATACACACTGGAACCAGTCAGAAATGTAACAACTTACCTTAGACCGAGTAAGAAATTTTTCATTTTCAGTCTTCAGAATTAAAACATTTCTAACCCACCCACTCGTAAAATATGTATATTCGTCAAGGCTTTTATAAGCGTTTAGAGCTTTTCCAGTGTAACACAAAAAACTGCCTATTAAATAGTTATAAATATCGTGATGGTTGAGATCAGGGAGGTCCGTAGCAACACAAACTTCCAGAGGATAAAAATATCTTTCAGGTATGTCATATGGATCTTCTATGCCATTATTTCAAAGCTTTTCTTCGTAACGTTGTTTTTCCACCACATTAGGATGGCAAATTTTGTCAGAAAAAACAGTTTTTTAACTCTATTTACAGCAACAGCAGCCATTGAAAAGCATGGAGAGAGACGAGCTCAGGTGGTGAGTCTAGCAGCCAGTTTTGTGATGTCACATGCAAAGGCTCTATACAGAACAGAGGAGGTGCAGGGGGATTCCGCTGGGGAAAACAATCGCCAAATGTATAATCATTTCATCACAGCCATTTTAAAATTGATTTGAGAGCTTTTTAAGATTTCAGGATGTTACGAAATTTATTTTTATATCAAAACAGATTTTTTTTTTAAACATATTATATTTTGGGGTAAGCTTGGCGCAATTCAATGAAAATTATGCATTTCGGAGCAGAACTTGAAAATTTGAGCATTTCGGCGCAGCTCTTCCCACCACTGGCTGCCCCGGTGGTGCAGTGGTCCAGGCGATGGCTTCTTATCATTTGTCCAAGATGGGTCTGGGTTTGAATTCCGGTGAGGCATGGATTCTGTGTTCGTCTTACAGCACTGACTCTCTCCCTTCCCTGGAGTCAGCAACCCTAAAATCAGGAACGGGAGTGGCTCATCATTAAATCCCCAATAAAAAAAAAAAAGAAAGAACGAAAGATATGCATCCACCTGAATGAGAACAGGATGTATAAAATTGTGAAAGAGAAACAAACAAAAGTAAAAGTACTCTACCACAATCAGAAAATCATCTTTTTTTACAAAAAATGACAGATACTGGATTCGATATGACTTTAAAAAACACTACTGCACCACAAAGCACAGTCAAATCTTTGCAGCATTGACCATGAAGCCCACGTAAGCTCCAACAGGAGTACGAAGTGAAATGACTGAAACAGCAGTACACTGTGAAAAACAAACTGCACAAATCTATGACAAACTGGAAAGACAGATTCAATGTCCTCTGGGAAATTGATATAATGTTAGTGAAAGAATTGAAATCATTCCACTATAAAAAGATAATGCCAAGTGAATATCAAAAACAAAGGGGAAAAGCAGAAAACCCATATCTCAAAGAAACTGAAATCATTCCAAAAAGTTGGCAAAACTTTGGAATAGATACATAATCACCAGTGGCGTATCTTGGGTCCAAGACCTGGGTTATCTCACCCCCAGTACTGTTTTTTTTTTTAATTGCAAAGTTTAATTTTTAATTGTTATTAAGTAATAGAAGTTACTTTTTTCTAAATTTTAGGCACATGCCATTACTAACATGATACCAAATAATTATGAGGATTAGGATTTGAACACTTATTTGTACATTAACTCTGTTCTTCTTCTTAATACTTTATTTGTACATGAACTCCATTCTTCTTTCCTTTTGTGTAAACTTGAGTGTTACGTTTTCATAAAATGTTTCTTCCGAGTACTTTTTCATATTTAAAAAGAATGTTTTTCTCTACTGACAAAACAGCCAAGTTTGTCAAATGTGCATGTCCTTGTGTGGCTCTAAGATATATCTTGATTCTTTTCAATGCAAAAAAACTTTTGGCAGTTGCAGTTGTTGATGGAAAGCTTAATATGAGATCTACTAATTTGTACAATTCACTAAACACTACGTCCAATTTATTCAACTTTATGTAACATGTAATGTCTCTTACTGATTTGTTTTTGTATTCATCAAGGGAATAAAACACCTTCAGTTCATTTTTTAGTCGAGCTGAATCAAAATTTGAAGCATAGAGTTCTTACAGTTCTGACAGTAGATGTTCAGGGAAGCTTTCACAAAATTTATCAAAACAGTTCGAATCCAACAAGGCCACGAATTTAAGATATAATATCTCTGATTTTAATTCATTGCCACATCACAAAAACTGAACAACTCTCGCGAAACACTCTTATGGGCGGGAGTATGTGAGTGCCCGAGACAGTCTAAGTCTTCTCTATTCTGAGTGAACTGTTTCCCAAAGCAATGGCCCATTCCCCTCTACCAGCTAATTCATGTTGTCATGGAAATGCTAGCAGGCAATGGTACGAAAGGTTTTCACATCAGAACTGCAAAGACTCTGAAAGAGCTGCTTGCATTATGCTGTTAGTTTTCACTCGCCAGACTGAGTCAAAGAAGCGAATCCGCAAGCGGTTTTTTTTCTCAGCGAAAGCATCAACATATTTTAATACCATTGACAATTGACTTTTATTTGTGTATATTTAATTCAGTTTAATTTGTGCATTCTCTGGGCTTTGCAACTAGCTTAGCTAGCCTTGAATATATGCCACTGATAATCACATATGTGAACCTAACAGGTAACAACTCCTGAAGATAAAGATACTTCAAAATAATAACAACAGTTATTAAAGATTCTTTTATGCATATTTAGTTAGCATAGCTGCCAACTTTGAAGGGTCAAAATAGGGAGATTTTCTGAGTATCGTGTATGTATAAACAGAGTTGGAAATTATTGAGATGTCTTCATGCACAATTTAGTGAAACTGTACAAGTGTTAGATATGTATTACAATTTATGTAAAACACAGTCACAGTAAAATAAATTCTACCTTTTTCGAAGAAACTCAGTGCTGTTTCAGTAAAAGTGATATGTATGCTTTTGCAAGAAATTTTTGGCTGTGAGTGGTTTTGAAGCACTTTCTGATCCCAATGACACAAACATTGTTACCAACAATTTTTCTGGTATGTCATTAGTCATTGATCATCTGAATTGAGTTCTCAGATTTTTTAACTCTGCTTTTTAATACTCTCTCACATTCTGCATTGAGTGAGGATGAGTCAAAACTGATAACAATAGTCTTGACAGCTTTTAATATCAACAAACATTTTTGCTTTTAAAGCAAAATTAAAATTCAAAATTGGTACTTAATCCATCCATGATGCCACACCATTTCTATGACCCATCCAATTGTTTTCATAGTGGAGTGAATGAAAGTGCCAATTTTTGAAATTAAATTTCACTTAAAATGCAAATTTTTCTATTCTGTAGTAACTCCTTGATATAAAGAAACAAAGAAAATGGCATTTCTCCCTTTGATTTGAAAAGAAATTAGAGTTCAAAATCGGAATTTTCCGTTGTCATCTTCTGTTACCCATAGTCATTTTTTCTACGCAAACTGACCAGGCAGTGTTGAACTATTAATTTCACTTTAAAAAAAAAAAACAGAAAAGAAAACTTCTGCTCTGTTCCTAGACACAGCAAGAAGGGTTTAAGTAATGTGCAAATATGCATTTTAAGCAAAATTAAATTTCAAAAAACAACACTGTTGTTCCTCACTCTGTCATGAAAACAATTTTACAGATCATAAATAGGTGCATCACGGACATATTAAATACCGATTTTGAGATTATATTTCACTTTAAAAAAGGAAGGATGTGTGGCAAAAATGCTTGCTCTGTTGATTGATTTGGAGAGACTGCAAGGAATAGGAAAACATGCATTTAATTAGAAATATTTCTTAAAAAATACTAAGTCGCCCCTTCGCACTATTACTCAAAGCATAAAAACTAAAGAGCATGACTTGAAAAATATTTGAAAAAAGAACATAATCAGAAAATAAAATTAAAAAAAAACAATGCAGAACTTTGCCAGAAAAGTTCAAAATGCAAATAACCAAAGAACATTTTCACCCCGCAAGATCCATGATCTTTCCTCCAGTCCGACCTTTTTCTCATTTCATGAACTATCCATAGCTTTCGTAACTTCCAGTACCTGGTATACTCTGTTGTAGCATAGGGAAAAAGTAACAAAACCAGGGTCTACCAAATTTTTGAAATGCAATTTCATGTTCAATTAGCAATTTTCATGAACATTTTCAAAAGAGCTTTGTGTGTGTGTATATATATGTGTGTGTATACATAAATATTGACTATCTCCTCTCATTCTCTCTGTTTTACTTATGGATATATATATATCCATAAATAAAACAAAGTACAGATACAAGAATTAAAAAAAAAATTTAAACAAAAAAACAAAACTTTGAAATTCTAAAGCGCCAAAGGCTGCATAGAAGAAAATTCAAAACAAATAAGGACAAAACAAGAGTAAAGCAGGAAATAAAATAAAAAATAAAAAATGCAAGCATGGATTCGATTTAGCAAAAAAAAAAAAAAAAAATCCAGAAATTCAACCAGGAGAAAAGACAAGGATTGTAGTACATAAGGTAAATACCACCCATGGTGTAGTCAGGGGCAATCATGGATAACATCTCTCATGTTTCTACAAAAACCTGAAAGTGTGGGGTTTTGATCAGTAGCATTCAGTTAGCAAGAAAAGAAAAAATTAAGAAATTGAAAATTAAAGTAAAACCCCTTACTAACTAACACTTAATAAGTAAGTTAAATGCTAAAAAACAAGATAAAAAAAACCTCAGCAGCAAACTGAATAACCATTTGCCCAACTCACACTCAACAAACTACTGTTGCAAAATAATACCTGCTGAAAACATTACTGAATAATAAAAAACGTTCATTACACCACATATCCACTTAGAATAACCATTTAATGAAAAATATGAAGAAGAGCATTACTTGAAAAGGTTTGCTTATTTACAAATTATTGCTCAAATAAGTCCTAAGGTTGAAATGCAGTGTTAAGCCTAAAATGCATGAGAGCAATTTCAAACTAAAAACTTGGTTACTTCAACAAAGAAGCACGTTTGGAGACCTCAAAAGGAACAGAAATCTGTAAAAAAACAAAACTGCTCCGGATTTCAATTTTAAAAAGGAGATAGGGAATAATCCCAAACCTAAAGTAAATAAAAACAAAAACGTTCAGACTTACCCAACCTAGGGAGAAGAGTTAGGAGCTAGGAACCGTAGTAGCTCCTCCGAGAAAATCACGAGAGAAATGACGTCTGCAGTGCCACCTAGCAGACAAACTGGCAAACCACCCTACTAATGCTATGGGTTGGAGGCTACCATTGGAAGAGTCCAATTTTTCAATCCAGAAGATGATTTTGTACAGTAACAGATTTAAGGTTGCAACACCAAACCAAAATACTAAAAAATTTCCCCTGGGATTAGACATTTTTTTCTTGCTCCCAAAAGGTTTAAGAAGTATTAAAACACCTAAATAACAGAATCCTTTCCAAACCTTTAATTATTAAGATATTACTATTTTTATTTAGTTTTTTGTTTTTAATTTTTTTGTAGAAGCTTTTTATGTTATTCAATATATCTTTGCGATATTTTCAATTTTAAACTTTTTTTAAATCAAAAGGAGTGGGAATTAATAAGATATTTTAAGTTCCGATATGAGTGATGGTGACATCTTCATCTAAACCTCTAAAATTTAACTTTAATTTAGACAATTCATTTGGTCACCAAGTATTTAAATTAAGTCTGCCATCCTAACTCTATACTTGAACTATTTTTCTTAATGCTACTTTTAAGAAGGTTTTAGGTACTTGGTTATCTATAAACTGATTGATTAAAGCTTTGACATGTTTCTCAAGTTCCGAATCCAAGCTAAGAATTCTTGCTAATCTTAATATTTGAAAATACACACATTTTAAATAGCCTTATTTGATATCATATATTCATACAGCATTGCAAATGTCATCTAGCTGCTTAATTATTCACATGCTATTTAGACATAATCTATATTTTGAGATTACTCACCTTTATTCCCAAAATCTTTTAGGAGGTTTTCATCTCTACACATTTACAACACGTATTTTTTTTTTTATTTACATCGTGGTTCAAGGCCGCAAAAAAAAAAAAAAAAACATCTTTTTCAACTCACGCAAACTTCGTTCACTTCCTTTCTTTTCCCTATGACCAAATTCGGATACAAAATAATCTACCACAAGTATACACAATTGAACTCCCTAAAACACTTATATCTAATTAAAACTTCAATCAATAAAACCTATATCACACATTTCCTAAAACGTCAAAGTTAAAAAACTGTAACCTATAATTATTTACAATTGCACATCAGTGCCCAATTAAAACAAACCTAAATATCTGACACAACCACTATACTCGACAATCACGGACCTCTCTCCACTCAGAAATAAGCATAATATCCTAGCACTTTCAGCCTCTGCCCAGGCCATTATCAAGGAGTGGACGCAACAGATGAACCACCCGTCACCACCCACAAAACATAGCGAATGATCAGTGCTCACGCAGCATCATCTCATTCCTGTTATCCGCCTTTCAGGCGCAGTGGCGCCATCTATCAGATGACCCAATAGCCTTCTTTTCCCTTCGGAAGGGTCATCTGATAGATGGTGCCATCAGATGACCCAATAGTATTATTTTCCCTTCAGAAGGCTATTGGGGCATCTGATAGATGGCGCCACTGTGCCTGAATGGCGGAGAACGGGAATGAGACGATGCCGCGCCAGCACTGGAACATTCGCTACGTTTTGTGGGTGGTGACGGGTGGTTCATCTGTTGCGTCCACTCCTTGATAATGGCCTGGGCAGAGGCTGAAAGTGCTAGGATATTATGCTTATTTCTGAGTGGAGAAAGGTCCGTGATTGTAGAGTATAGTGGTTGTGTCAAGTATTTAGGTTTGTTTTCATTGGGTACCGGTGTGCAATTGTAAATAATTATGGGTTATAGTTTTTTAACTTTGGCGTTTTAGGAAATGTGTAATACACTGCTGGACAATTGCTAAGGACGGATCATAAACGGCTAATAGCGCATAAAAAAGTAAGTGTGGTTGGATGCCAAGTGAAATAAAATAATGTCAGAATGCCAGGACATTACAAGAAAGACAATTTATTGTGCTCTGAAATCCAGAAGGCTTAGGAACGTGTTCAAGGGACAAACAGGCCATTTTGTGCAGAATACGTAAACGTGAAAAAAATGGAATTACCGTCCGCAGACGTTCCGGCGTAAGATGTCAATACGGGATATGGCCACCATGGAGGGTGATGCAAGATTCCACACGTGGTGTCATGCTTTGCACAACATTATCAAGCAGCTGTTGGGGTAATTTATCCCATTCCTCTGTCAGTGCACGGATGAGGGTGTCCTTGTTTATTGGAGGGCATTGGCGACCAGCAAGACTCCTCCCCAAAGCATCCCACACATTTTCAATGGGATTCAGAATGTGAGAACATGCTGGCCATACGAGGCGTTGAATATCCTGGAGAACGTGCTGGCCATACGAGGCGTTGAATATCCTCGCTCTTAAGACACTCCTGGACAGCGACTGTTCGATGACATGTTGCGTTGTCGTCCATGAAAATGAATCTATCACCGACAGCACCACGGAACATGCGAACATGAGGTAGCAGAACATCATTAATGTGTCGTTGGCCAGTCATAGTCCCAGTTGGAAGCACATAGAGGGACGTACGGCCATTGATCATGATGCCAGCCCATACCATGACACTACATGTCGGATATCGGTCCCTTTCCTGTATGTTTGCTGGACAATATGCAGTACCACTATCACGCCAGATCAGTTGTCGTCGACAACCAGCCGATAGACTGTATCTACTCTCATCTGAGAAGAGGACAGCAGATCAGTCATTATCAGTCCAATTGCGATGTTGATGGCACCATTGCAAACGGGCGGTACGGTGACCTCTGGACAATGGGATGCACACAACAGGACGGTGGGCGTATAGTCCTCCTTCATGCAAACGTCTGGCGACAGTTTTTCGGGAGATCCGCTTGCCAGTAGCAGCCATAAACTGATTTGCTACCTCACTAGCTGTGCTGCGCCGGTGTCTTTTGTTGATAGCACTATGTACCGACCTTTTGCAGGTGTCGTACTGCGAACACGACCTCCCCCGTGACGTTTGCTACACTCTCCATTTGTTTGAAATGATTTCCCAAGCCTTGAAACAACACTGTGGCTGACGTCGAACTCCCTGGCAACATCTGTTATTTTTCGACCTTCTTCAATCTTGCCAATAATACGGCCACGCGTAAAATCATCTAGGTGATGTCGGGAAGACATACTGAAAATTGCAAGTTCGTCAATTGATTCTTTCCCTTTCAACTTTGCTTTTGAACAACAACGGTCAATATGCGTCAAATCCTTTATATCTCTTATCAGCGCTATGACTTCACGAACAAGTTCGGCAATCCAAAATTAGCATAGGCACAACACATCTTACTGTATCCCGCACTTATGCTAATTTCCACATTTTCCTGCCTTCCAGTTTATGGTTGCTTTCGTTGCTATTGTCATCCGTCCTTAGCAATTTTCCGGCAGTGTATAAGTTTTATTGACTGAAGTTTTAATTAGATATAAGTGTTTTAGGGAGTTCAATTATGTATACTTGTGGTAGATTATTTTGAATCCGAATTTGGTCATAGCGAAAAGAAAGGAAGGGAACGAAGTTTGCGTGAGTTGAAAAAGATGTTTCTTTTTCTTTTTTTTTTGCGGCCTTGAACCATGATGTAAATAAAAAAAAAATACGTGTTGGAAATGTGTAGAGACGAAAACCTCCTAAAAGATTTTGGGAGTAAAGGTGAGTAACCTCAAAATATAGATTACTTACTTAATATATTACTACACCACACTCCATATTTAATAATTTAAAATTTAAAATTGTTTCCCTTATTATATAGGCTAATAATTTGGTTACCTTTATTAAGATTAATAGCTAAATCTAGAAAATCAGGTTCCTGGTTACTTTCATTAGTTTTATTTATTTACGGCAGCTAGGATATATAGCAGAAAAGTCATTTTCAAGGCTTTCTGAATTATTAAAGGAAAGAAGGTCATCTACATGCCTGTAAATATATAAGTAGCTATCCTGATTGGAAGAATTCGACTTCATGAACTGATACTCTTTAAAAAATAGAAACAAATTGCATACCACTGTAGAATGGGAGCATCCCATTGGGATTCCATTAACCTACTTGTAGAACTTATTGTTGAAAAAGACAAAATTATTTTAAATACAGCAATTTAAAAGTGTATGCCAGGTATTTTCCGAAACAATGTTTGAAGCCTTAAATTCCACAAAGAGTAACTTAAGGGTATGAATAATATCATCAAATTCTTCCAACCAGGATAGCTAATTGTATACTTACATCACTCATTCTTTCAACATGCCCAAACCACCAAAGCATATTAGTCTACACCTTGCTAACAACATTTTGCTTCACATTACATAACTCCAACACATTTTCATTCCTCACACGATCAGAACGTGTCTTGCCACCCGTAAGTAACGCATTCCTCCAGCACACAAACGACTGCTATGTTTCTTCTGTAGTACCCAGGTTTCACTGCCATACATCAGAGAAGGAACAATTACACTTTTATACACGGCCATGCGGGACTCCCTTGAGAACCCATCATTACTGTGAAAACCTCCCAAGCAGGGTTGGCAAAGTAATTTACTAGTTACATATTTTATGTAAATTATGCGTAATATGCAGGTAATTTACTTGGCGTAGAAAAGCAGTTTCCTACGCAGACGTAAAAAATTAATTTTCTTTCATGAGTGTGTATAAATAATATAATATAAAAACCACTTTAATTATATTATATTTTAAACTTAAAATTTCTTGTATATTTCACTACGAAATCATTATTCTCTTAAGATTGTTCATACAGCTCAGCCACCTATTAACAGATTTATTTTTAGAAATTACAATGTATCTGTTCTTTCTTGTATATTAAAAATGGAGAAAATAATCTACCTCTTGCACTAGCATCGATAAAAATCACAATGTATATTGAATAGAATTCAAGATTTTATTAACAGGTTCAAATTTGTCGAGTGTATTTTCATATTTATGTAATTCTATAAAATAAACAATTTTATGATCAGTTTGTTCATCAAAGATAATATTTTGACATGAATGTCTATGGCATGTCTATAATGCAAAATATTGTGTGTTTTCATTTAATAATATTTGTGTTTGACATGTTATCCAGGTGTACACTTCAAAATTATAATTTTACCCTTTTAATACACTAAACGTTTTTCATATTGATTGTGCTATACTTATACCCTTAAAGAAAAAAACTGTGGATTTGACAAAGCATTAAATTACGTGTTTTAAATATAACTCTTTAAATGTTTATAATTGTTATTCTCAGTTCTCACACACCCTTAATCAGACTAATAATCCTCACTGTTATGATCTTGTAACTTAAGAGTAAAATATATTTAAACCAATTTCTTCGAATGTTCGAAGCTGAGCCAGTTTCTTGTAGTATTATGGACAAAAGACCGATTGGAAAAAAGTCTTTCAAGTTGGGCTGAAGATGCTGGGATGTTAATTAACTTCAAAGCAACTGCTGACAACTCCTTATGGTGCCGACTGGCAAAGTACTAGAATGTCCGTGGTGATTTAACACCCTTCTTCATAAGCGCTCCAAACTTGCCAGATTTTTCTCGATACTGTTGAAAACTGGTCATCCCCGAGGAGTCGAGGTTCTCTAAAATGAACTCCTCTACTTGTTCATGATGTTTCTCATTCATTTTCTACCCCTGGTACACAGGATGGAAGACATTGGCTGCAAGGCTGTATACATTTAGTGATTGGTTTCTCCTTTTTTCTACATGTGGCATGAGGTCTTTATGGTCCTCAGAATTCATCCACAATTCAACTGCATCTGCAGCAGTTGCTTCTTTTTTCTGGCATACATTTATTAGCTGACTTACTGGATTAGGCACTGCGGTTGTATCGGCAACTTCTTTCAGAAAGGCACTATCGTAGAGGAGGAACTTAATTTGAGAAGACAATTTCTCAGCTTCATCAGTGGCAGCAACTTTCCTCATTGCACTTAGATTGTTAGTCAAGGACAAACAGGCATCCCTCTGAGAACACAATCGAGTGTCTGCAGCGAAGCATACTTTAGAGCCACCATTTTCTGTCAGTTCATGTTCTCAATCAGGATGCTTGAAAGACCTCAACACCATGTTCACATGAGATACAATGTTTTTCGAGAGAAGATCCTTAGCTAGAAGATTTCCAGTATGGGCATTGCAGGCAGAATGCCACAGGCCGTGATTTTTACAGATTTTAACCATGTTACTGGCATTGTCGGAAACTGTACAATAAATATTCACATTGTATCATTCTTCAGCTAGCTTTTTTGATTCACTGACCACATCACAAAGTGTTTCACCTGTTTCTGGCAAACCAGACGTCGAAAGCATCAAGAAAAACACTTTGAGCATTGCCACTACTTCCACAGGGATTGTGAAGAAGTGTTACAACATTTTTCGTGTTGTTCGACTCATTTTTCCAACAGTCTATGAGCAAAAGGGAGTCTGTGTCTGCAGCACAGATGGTGATCTTAGTAACTTCATCATACACTTTGTCCAGAAGTTTATCAGAAAGGGCTTTTCTTGTTGGTGGTTTATAGGCAGGCCGCATTTTTTGACAGGACTGTTTAAAATGCACTGATTCTATCACACTAAATGGGATGTTGCAACCATAGAAAACCTTGGCAATAGCAAGATCTATTTCCAGCTTTGTGGAGGCATTCTTCCTGTCCAAAATATCGGTTATCTGTCGTTTCACCATGGAAGGTTTAGAACTTACAGTGATGGGTGATTCAAGGTAGAAACGGTCTCCCTTTTCATGAAATGAGGAGGGTACACTCGTCACCACGGACATGTTTGAACAGGAACTGGGGCTGGGGCTTGCAACTGGAATCAGAAGATCGTCAATGTCTATAGACATTTCTGAGTCCGATCTATGCAGACTTTCTAAACGGCGTATGAGAAAGAGATCTCCGCTGAGTGAATGTAAGATTGGTGTATGGAATACTAGAGGTATAAATGGCAAGATGAGTGAGGTGATTGAGGAGATGAATAAGTATAGACTGGATGTGCTGTGTGCAAGTGAAACCAAAAAGTAGGAAATTGGGGTAGAAGAAGTGAATGGCACGGTGAGTGTGTGGTCTGGAGTATTGGATAATATAAAAGGACAGGCTGGTGTAGGTGTGATTTTAAGTGAAAAGATGAAGAACAACTTGATTCACTACAGTTGCTAAAGTGAGAGAATTCTCTGGATTCCTTTGAAAGTGAAACTTCAGGGAATTGTAATTGTTGTAGTGTATGCCCCTTGTGACTCGGAACCTTATGATAAGAAAAAAGATTTCTGGAATGAGCTAAAAGCTGTTTTGAGCCAGTTTGGTGCTAAAGAAAAAGTTATAATAGCAGGGGATTTCAATGCTAGAGTAGGTGTGCAGAATGCAATTTCTGACAATGTTCTGGGTAAGTTTAATGATCCTTGTGTGAATGATAATGGTGAAAGATTAATTGAACTCTGCATTGAGAATGGTTTGTGTGTATCTAATACATTTTTCAACCACAAGTATATCCACACATATACTTGGGAAAATCATACTCTTGGTCAAAAGAGTGTGATAGATTTTGTTGTCTACGATCAGCATTTGAAACACTTAGTTGTTGACACCCGTGTGATGAGAGGTACGGATGTTGGTTCTGATCATTACTTGGTAGTGTCACGAGTGAAACTTAATGTAGGTTGGAGGAAAAGGAATAGGAAGAAACCCAGGATAGAAAGAATAAAGATTGATAGGCTCCTTGAAGATCATCAGCGGTATTCTGACTTACTCAGAGAACGACTGAAGGATCTGAAGTCTGGTCAGAGGGATGTAGAAAAGAAGTGGGGATGTTTTAAGAACTGTGTTGTCACTGCCGCTAAAGAGGTCTGTGGCACCACAATAGTGGGTAACAACAGAGGTGATGCTTGGTGGAATAGTGAGATTGAAGAGGGAGACCAATATGCTTCGGTGGTTTGGCCATGTTGAAAGAATGAGTGATGAAATGCTTACTAAGCAAATCTTTTCAGCCCAAGTGGCAGGAAGGAAAGGCAGAGGAAGGCCAAGGAAGACATGGGTGGATCAGATTCAGGAGTGTCTACATGAGAAAAATATTATGAGTATGAAGTATAAAAGATCTGCGTACGGCGTGTAATGGATATCAGTGAAGCACGAGTTGTATGTCAAGATCGCTGTAAATGGAGAAGTTTGATACGACAACAATAAATAAAAATATCTGGAAGTTTGTATTTCTTTTTTTCTTTTTTTTTGGATTGGAGGTTTAACGACCACCGTGAGCAACTCAATGGGCTATAAGCAGTCGCCTGTCCCTAATTTAGGGTCACTGGTTCCCGGGAAGGGAGAGAGCCAGTGCCGTAAGACAAGCACAACATCCATGCCTCACCGGGATTTGAACCCGGACCCCTTTTGGACGAATGATCAGAGGCCATTGCTTAGACTACTGCACCACCGGGGCGGCGTATTTCTTTTTGGAGCTAACCTCTGAATCTCAGAGAACACCTTAGTGATATGTATGTATGTAAAGAGAAAGAAGGAAGCCTACTTTGGGATGTTGCAAGGTGGAGTCTCTGTGGATGAATATCGCTGTAAGAAGCGTGAAGCTGCTAAGCTGGTTTGCCACAGTAAGGCAAAAGATAGGAAGGAAAAAGTGGAAAGGCATGAACTGGCTTTTTGGAAAGATAGGTAATCCTTCTGGAAGTACACGATACTCAGGAAAAATAGGGGAAACAAAGTTGTAAGTTGTGCGAAGAATGAGATAGGGGAAATGATTTGGGAGCCCAATGAGTTAAGTGACAGGTGGGGTGAATATTTCTGTGAGTTATTAGATCAGGAAAGCAAAGATGATTCAGAGACAGATGCAGATGATGTCAGAATGAGGGATGAAAGCACAGGAGGGATCTCAAGAGAAGAAGTGTGTAAAGCTCTAAAATCTCTTCAGAATGGTAAGGCTCTGGGAGTTGATGGCATAACTGCTCAGATGTCGAAATATGGTGGTGACTCTGTAATTGACAGGTTAACTGAAATTTGCCAGTTGTGCTGGGAGTAAGGAATGGTCCCTCGGGATTGGAAGGATGCTGTCATTGTTCCCTTGTATAAGGGAAAAGGTGATCAGACTGAATGCAAGAACTATTGTGGTATTAGCCTACTGAGTGTGCCAGGGAAAGTATTTGGTAAGGTTTTTATTGAAAAAGTATGGGGTCTTACATCATTGAAAGTGTGGGATGTTCACTGTGGTTTTATGCCTGGTAAAGGCTGCACTAACCAAATTTTTGCATTACGCACGATGATTGAAAAGTATCTGGCTGTTGGGAAGAAAGTTTTTACTGCCTTCATAGATTTAGAGAAAGCTTACAACCGAGTCAATAGGACAATTTTGTGGAAGGTATTGAATGAATATGGTGTTACTGGGAATCTACTTAATAGTGTAAAAGCCATGTATGCTGGTAGTAGAGCTTGTGTACGAGTGAATGGTGTTTTATCGAAATGGTTTTCCATTGGTGCAGGAGTTAGACAAGGTTGTGTGATGTCACCATGGCTGTTTAATATATTTATGGATGCATGCATGCGTGATGCCAAAATAGATAATAAAGGTTTATGTCTTGGTGATATCTGTGTGTGCAGATTGCTGTATGCTGATGACACTGTCCTGTTGGCAGAGAGCAAAAGTGAGTTGCAGAGTATGTTGACTCCGATGCACGAAGTTTTCATGAAATTCAAACTAAGTATAAATAAGGGAAAAACCAAAGTTATGGTGTTTGAGAGAGGAATGGGTAGCACTGAATGTAATGTAAGTATAAATGGCACTGTGATTGACCAGGTTGGTTGGTTGGTTGATAGATTTTAATGGCGCAAGGGCCATGGTTGGCCAAAGAGCGCCAAACAAAAGACATGAAAACAAAACATAATCAATAAAAAACGTACACAAGGTTAAAAACAGGCTTATGTGGTAAAAATGAAACATGAGAGTGAACAAGTTAAAATCTAGATGAGTTTAAAAAAGTCAATTTCTCGTAAAAACGAAAACACTGCTTTCATGTTGCAGGCTTCGCCAATAATAACTTGCAGCGTAGCTGCTCCTTCGTCCAACAGATGAGAGTGAACATGACGAAAACGATGATCACAAAACCGAACACAAGTACACAAAACATGAAGGACAGTGAGACGACAGTTGCACGCCTCACACACCGGGACACTCTTACCACACAGCAAAAAGCGGTGAGTAAAACGACAGTGCCCAATGCGGAGATGTGCAAGAACTACTTCCTCACGACGGTTCTTCCACAAACTAGACTTCCATAGTCCGAGCTGTGGTTTGATAGCATGCAGCTTATTGCTGCCCTGCTGAGACCACAGGGACTGCCACTCGTCCATGAGAAATGTCCGGATCAAAGGTCTAAAATCACGGAAAGACAGTGGCAGCCGAGCTGGCGACATGGTGGAAACAGACCTGGCAGAGAGATCTGCCAGCTCGTTACCCGGATCCCAACATGGCCAGGAACCCAACACAATTAGACCAGAAAGCCATCACCCTCCAAAGTTCCAAGAAGACGATGGACATCACGGACGACAGGTGAGTCCGTGTCCTCTGGAGAAGATAAAACTTGGATGACGGACTGGGAATCAGAGCAAACCATAGCGCAACGATGTGATCGAGACTGTATGTGGCACAAAGCGAGGTGCACCGCACGCATCTCTGCCGAAAAGACGGTGGACTCAGGCGGAAGCCTCTCAGCACGTGAGGCATCGCCACACACAAAAGCGGATCCAACGACATCCCCGGATTTCGAGCCATCGGTGAACACAGGCACGAAATCCGGGTAGACAGACTGTAATTCAGCAAAGAGCTGCTGGTACACCAGAGCAGGAGTGGACGACTTTGGCCACACACAAAGAGAAAGGTCAGCCATTGCTTGAATGGGCTGCCAAGGAGGTTGGTTGAAAAAGGTGGTCAAACCAATCCTAGACAAGTTTAGACCAGCATCGCGCACTATGGCAGACATCCGAATCCCAAACATCGGAACACAGGAGGGGCGGTGGGAAAACAAGCGGACACAGTCCAGTTGGAAGATGGAACCATGCAGTGGATGATCAGGAAGAGATTTCAGTTTTGTATAAAACTGAAGAGACAGCTGCTTACGACGGATGCATAACGGCGGCTCATGAGCCTCCGCATACAGGCTATGTACGGGAGAGGTACGGAAAGCACCAGTACACAGCTGCGATGCCTGGTGATGGACGGGGTCCAAAGGCTTTAAAACCGATGGACGTGCTGAACCGTACGTAATGCATCCGAAGTCTAACTTTGACCGAATAAGAGAGTGGTAAATGCGAAGCATTGAGCACCTGCCAGCCCCCCAAGATGTTCGAGAGAGGACCTTCAGGATACTCAATGACTTCGTGCACTTCACCTTCAAAGACTGAATGTGAGGCCGGAAGGTGAGCGCTTGGTCAAAAGTTAGCCCAAGGAACGTGGCTTCTGATACCACAGGGATGGTAGAACACCCCAGATGGAGGCTGGGGTCTGGGTGAAGACCCCGTTTGCAGCAAAAATGCACGCAAACGGTCTTCTGCGACGAGAAGTCAAATCCATTTAGGGAAACCCAGTGAGAGATCTTGGTAATGGCAGACTGGAGCTGTCTCTCAATGGTGCGCATGTTTACAGAGGTGCAAGAGATCTGCAGATCATCCACGTACATGGTTCCATGAACCGTCGGAGGAAGCAGTTGGAAAATATGGTTGACACAAAGGATGAACAATGTAACGGGAAGAACGGAGCCCTGAGGTAAACCTTGTTCTTGTGGGTACATTGCAGAGAGGGTCGACCCGACGCGCACATGGAAACAACTCCGGTCCTGGAGAAATCCGGTGATGAAAGATGGTAAGTTTCCACGCAATCCGCATTAGTGCAGATCACGGAGAATGCCGTATCTCCAGGTATGGTCATAGGCTTTCTCCATGTCGAAGAACACGGAGACCATGTGCTGACGCCGGACAAACGCCTCCCTGACAGATGTCTCAAGGCGAAGATGATGATCGGTGGTGGAACGATATCTGCGAAATCCACTCTGATGAGGTGAAAAAATGTGATGAAACTCCAAATAAAAAAATGAGACTAAGATTAATGATGCGCTCGAGTACTTTGCAAAGGCAGCTCGTCATAGCAATTGGCCGATAGTACAACGGGTTGGTGGGATCTTTACCAGGTTTGGGAACAGGAATGACAATGGCAGTGCTCCAAGATTCGGGAAAGGCATGCTCTTGCCAAATCCTGTTAAACAGGATTAGCAGACATTCAAGAGAGGACGGAGAAAGGTGCTTCAGCATTTCGCAATGGATGTTACCTGGTCTGACAGATGTCCGGCTGAACCGATTCAGAGCGGTCTTCAGCTCCACAGCAGTCAGCGGGCTGTTATAATCTGTGGAAGAAAATGGTCCAAAGGAAATCTTGGACCTTTCAAGCCGCGGCTGTAACTGCCGGAACGAAGCAGGGTAATTGCTGCTGCTGGACACCATAGAAAATGCGGCGCCCAGACAGTCAGCAATACCCTGAGCGTCAGCAACCGTTCCTCCATCACTCTCAAGAATGGAGATTTCCCCAGATGGGTACTGTCCCCTAATCTTATGGATCCTGCCCCAAACGATCTTAGGGCTGGTATTGGTGTTAATCCCGGATACATATTGTATCCAGGACTCCCGTTGACTACGCCTACGAACCAATCACACGTAGGACTTAGCTTTCTTGAAAGCAAGTAGGTTCGCATCGGTTGGGTACCGACGAAACCTACCCCAAGCCCGATGTTGGGCCTGACGAGCTGCCATGCAAGTGGAATTCCACCAAGGTCTCGGGCAACGTGGAAGTTTAGTCGACGTCCTGGGGATGGTAAGTTCTGCCGCCTGCACAATACAATTCGTTACTGCCGCAACAGCGTCATCGACCGTTCCTGAGGTCACCATAGCATGGGTAAGACTTGCCGAAGCCGTGAATGGGTCCCACTTGGCTCGATCAATATTCCATCTAGCAGGGCGAGTAGGGTAACGGTACCCGCCACTCGCTAGACGGAGAAAGATGGGAAAGTGATCGCTGCCAAGGGGATCACCAGTCACGCTCCAGGACCAGGCAGGATATAATGATGGTGAACTCAGAGACAAATCAATGGCTGAGTACGAGCGGGTGGGTTCATGAAAATAAGTAGTAGCTCCCATGTTGTGGAGACAGAGGGACACACTGGAGAGAAGAGACTCAACAACACGGCCCCTGGAGTCTCAAGTGGTAGAACCCCACAATGGATTGTGTGCATTGAAATCTCCTAAGATGAAGAAAGGAGGCGGCAGCTGGTCAACTAAATCTTCCAGATCCGAAAGGCTTACAGCTTCATCTGGTGGTATGTAGATGGAACACACTGTGAACAGAGTGTTCACAGATTGTCGCACTGCTACTGCCTGCAAAGGCGTCTGAAGGGCAACTGCAGTGACAGGAACAACATGAGGAACAACGACGGCCACTCCTCCGCAGGCGATAACGCCGTCCTGGTGATCTTTGCGGAAAAGAATGTCTCCGCAGCGAAGGAGTGTCCGTCGTGCGAAGCTTTGTCTCCTGGAGACACACGCACACAGGTGTGTGCGAAGACAGTAAGCCTTTCAAATCATCAATGCGTGATCGCAGACCTCGGCAATTCCACTGAATGAGTGTGGCCATAATGAAAAATGAAATGAAAGAATGAAAAAGACAGACAACTAGAAGATCTCCATGTCATCCATCACCTCCAATCCATTGTCAGTGTCTGGAGGTAACACAGGGCTGTGTTTACCCCGTGTTGAGTGGTGGTTTTTGCCTGCTCTTTTTCGGGGAGGATGAGTCTGGTTTCACCTTGTCCTGCTTCTTCTTTGCAGTGGCCTGGACCTGGATCCCTGTGCTGGCAGAAGATGTTTTCGGCATAGAGGATGGTTTAGGCAACAATGTTGACGTCGCCTTCGAGTCAATGCAGCGAGACTTTAGCGCCTCCAATCCAGGAGTAACGATGTCCTCAAAAACATAAGGACACCGTGCTGGGATGGTCACCTCAGTCTGGACCGCCACGGAAGCCTTCTGCATCACAACTGAAGCATATGACCGCCGGCCTGGTTGTAAAGGGGCGATCCGCCGTCTAGCCTCGGGATACGAGAGATGCTCAGTTGTCTTCAGGCGTTGGATTGCCTGTTCCTCTATCCACTTTGGACACTGCTTAGAAGATGCAGGATGAGACCCTTCGCAGTTGACACAATGATCAGACTCTGCAGAGCATTCCGCCTAAGAGTGTTCCGTGGTACCACAGCGACCACACTTCGCAACATTACGGCAAGACTGCTGGGAGTGACCATAATGCTGGCACCTGAAACGTCTCAAGGGGTTCGGGATATACGGCCGAACATCAAGCCGTAAATAACCTGCCTAGATGGAAGTAGGCAGGGTTGGGGAGTCAAAAGTTAGGATGATGTTACGGGAGAGAATAGATGTCCCATCCCGCCTAAAAAGAATCCGCCGAACCCCAATGATATGCTTTTCACCAAGTTCCTCAAGCAATTCCTCATCGCTGCATTCAAGTAGGTCGCGGGAGTTGACTACACTGCGAGAGGAATTGAGGTAACCATGGGGAGAAACCTGAACAGGAATGCCAAGCAAAACCGTCGTTTCCAGCAAGGTGGTACTGTGGCGTGGATTAGAGGTTTCCACGAGAAGATCCCCTGAAGGGAGCTTCTTGACACTCTTTGGAGAGCCAGCAACGACTTGCAGAGCCTTGTTGATCCAGAAAGGACTCTTGCTACTGAGTGACTGTGAAGAGTCACCAGATTTGATTAGAAGAAACAGAGCATTGCAATTAGTTGCGACAAGTTTCTTTGTGGAGGAAGTTGTACCTTCCTCCACAGGGCGCTTTAAAGTGGTAGCATTGGAAACACTTTGTGTTGCCATGAATAAGAGAAAAGATTCGTCTGCCGACCTCCCCACCCACTACCGAGCCCAACGAGGGAGAGCCGGAGGTCCGCAAGCCCAAGAGGACGCAAGACATGGCTCTAGGGATAGTCAGCAGATATAGCAAGTTAGTAGGGCAGACATACACTCGGCGTGCACCTAGACTTTCCCGTGCCAGGGGAACACCCCTTTGGCATGCCCACCCTACCCCCAAACTCACCCTGCCGAACAGAACGACAAGCCGCTAGAAGTGTGGACGCCTCTCGGCCACAGACTTCCTGACGAGGAGTGGGTTAGCTCCCAGCCTCCCGTTTAGGGTGAAGCAGAGGGCAAAGAGGAGTGTTGGCATCTGGAGACAACTACAACCCGGTCCCCGGATACCTCAGCCTCCAGCATACCCATTTCCACCTGTACGGGTCACCGCACACGGCAAACATGCAGGTAGGTCTAAGCTAACCAGCTCCGGAAAAAACAGAAAATGTAACATAAAAGAGAAAAGATAGGGAAAAGAACAAGGAACAAAACCCGGAGCTGGCGCCTCATCAAAACCTCAGCAGCCTATGTGTGGGATTAGCCCACAGCTGATGGTTCCAGTTGGTCATTAAACCTAAGGATTTTGGAACAAAACCCAGTGAGTTGGGGTCTTTTTGCCAATGTCACACAGAACTAGCTGGTACCTCTCCAAGATTCACAGAGACCCTATCATCATCATCATTGTCAACCATTATCAATCCACTGCTGGACGAAGGACTCCCCAAGTTTTTTTTTTATTTTTTTTTAGTTTTTTTTTTTTGAGGTTTAACGACCACCGTGAGCAACACAATGGGCTATAAGCAGTCGCCCGTCCCTAATTTAGGGTCACTGGTTCCCGGGAAGGGAGAGAGCCAGTGCCGTAAGACAAACACAACCTCCATGCCTCACCGGGATTCGAACCCGGACCCCTTCGGACGAATAATCAGAGGCCAACGCCTTAGACCACTGCGCCACCTCCCCAAGTTTCCCCCACAACGGTCTGTCTTGTGCCAGTCTCCTCCATGTCACTCCCGCATACTTTCAAATTTCATCCACCCATCTCCCATGTGGTCTTCTTCTGGGTCTTTTCCTGTCCCTTGGAATCCAATCTAAAATTTCGGCTGTCCATCGATGATCTGTCCTTCTGGCAGTATGTCCAGCCCATTGCCATTTCAGGGATTTAACTCTGATCATGATGTCTTCCACTCTTGTCATTTTTCGGATCCACGAGTTCCTCTTCTTATCTCTCCTGGTTACACCAAGCATGCACCTCTCCATGCTGCTTTGAGTTGTCTGCAGCCTTTGTATGTCTCTTTTAGTTAATGTCCACGTATCTGCACCATACGTAAGCACTGGAAGGATGCATTGATCAAACACTTTTCTTTTAAGACATAATGGCATATTGCTCTTGAAAATTATGCTGTTTCTTCCAAAAGTTCTCCAGGCAAGTTTTGTACGCCGATTAATTTCTTCATCAATGTGACCCTCATTTGAGATCTGCTGTCCAAGATAAACGTACGTGTCTGTTATCTCCAGCTTTTCTCCATCAATCGATAAATCTTCATTTCTTGTAAAAGCATTGAACATCACTTTTTTTCTTCTGAAAGTTCATTTTTAATCCCACTTCTTTACTCTTGTCAGCAAGTTCCTGGATCATACTCTGCAGCTCTGATGGGGTAGTTGCAAAAATGACTACGTCATCAGCAAAACGAAGGTGGGTTAGATAATTTCCATTAATCTTTATCCCTTTGTTTTCCCAGTTCAGTGATTGAAAGACATTTTCCAATATGGCATTAAAGAGCTTGGGAGATATGGTGTCACCTTGTCTCACTCCCTTTCCAATTTTTATGTGTGCTGTATTTTCAAACAGCCGAATCTTTGCACTTGCATTTTCATAGATGTTATTAATAACATTAATGTATGCATCTTCAATACCGCAGGATTTCAGAGCCATTGTAACTGCTGATGGTTTCACCGAATCAAAGGCTTTTTCATAATCGATAAAAGCCATGCACAATGGAAGTTCATATTCCCTCGCTCTTTCAATTAGTTCTCTCAGTACGTGGATATGATCTATTGTGCTGTAGCCACTCCTGAATCCAGCTTGTTCTCTCAGTTGAGCCATGTCCAGTGTTACCTTCAAACGGTGTGAAAGAACTTTAGTGAAGATTTTATAAACCACTGATAGGAGGCTGATAGGTCTGTAGTTCCTGAGATCCTCAATGTCACCTTTTTTTTATGTAGCAAGATCATTGTAGCGTTGTTCCAATCCTCAGGAATCTTCCCTTCATTAAGGCATCGAGTGAAAATTTGGGCGAGTACTGTTTCGATTTCTCCACTTGCTTCTTTTTTGATGTCTACAGTAATTCAATTTTCTCCTGGAGCTTTTCCCCGCTTCATGTTCTTGATTGCATGTGCAACTTCTGCTGGGAGGACTGGAAGAACTCTGGTACCTTTCATGATGTCTGGAGTACATGTATCATCCCTTTCATATAATTTGGAGTAGAAATCTTTCACTCTTGTCAAAATTTCGCCTCTATTTCTTGTTACAGAACCATCTTCTTTTCTCAGTGCCATAATCTGTTTTCTTCCCTTACTGAGATGTCCCTTTGCTATCTTTAGGCTTTGGTTGTTTTCAATTGCTTTCCTCACTAGTTCACAGTTGAATTTCCTTACGTCTTCAGTGATACTTTTTCATACTGTCTTGCCTATACTGGTGCTAAAACAAAACTAAAATCTCAATGGAATAAAAATATTACATTTAATTACCTCACACCTTCAAGCTTCCTCACTTAGAAAATGAAAGGAAGGTGCCCTCAATCACCACATAATCAGTTACAATGTCATTCAGTCTAAAAGGTATGCAGTGTTTCTACTTCCAGTGAACATGGGGTTTTTACTAATATTATAATTTGGCCCATCAGTTTATTTGTTTTTAGCTGAACTGGTAAAGCATGAATAGCAAGTTCTTACCAAATCAATTGGTTTACATTAATTTGGCAAAAATTAACTAAAAAGCAGCACTTTTTCTTTTTTCCACAGAAGAAATATTATAAGCGTGGAATATAATATGTGATTTGCATTGAGAAATGGAAAGTGAAGACATGGCACAATGACAATAGCATGTGTGCAAGACTGTTTTTTAAGGCCAGCTTAACATTTCACATGATGGCCTCTAAAACAAAGAAAATATAAAACTTAATTAAATGCATAGCAAAAATCCATACTTCCTTAAGTTCATAGCAAAAATATGGTTCATGTATCCATATTTTCACTGAAATACTGAACTTTCTATGGTTTTTAGCATTACCGGTATCCTACTTTAAGGTGTACAAATAAAATCAGGTACTCTTTGGTCTACTGACACTCTTGTGCCAATAAAATCAAATAACCAAACAAACTGAAGTTACAAACTTATACCAACATCCTCCTTTAAGGTGCATAAATACAAAATTACTAGCATCCTACAATCCTTGCATGCTCCTAATTTTATTTATACACCTTAAAGGTCATCATCATCATCATTGTCAACCATTATCAATCCACTGCTGGACAAAGGTCTCCCCAAGTTTCCTCCACAACGGTCTGTCTTGTGCCAGTCTCCTCCATGTCACTCCCGCATACTTTCGAATTTCATCCACCCATCTTCCATGTGGTCTTTTTCTGGGTCTTTTCCTGTCCCTTGGAATCCAATCTAAAATTTCGGCTGTCCATCGTTGGTCTGTTCTTCTGGCAGTATGTCCAGCCCATTGCCATTTCAGGGATTTAACTCTGATCATGATGTCTTTCACTCTTGTCATTTTTTGGATCCAAGTGTTCCTCTTCTTATCCCTCCTGGTTACACCAAGCATGCACCTCTCCATGCTTCTTTGAGTTGTCTGCAGCCTTTGTATGTCTCTTTTAGCTAAGGTCCACGTCTCTGCACCATATATGTAAGCACTGGAAGGATGCATTGATCAAACACTTTTCTTTTAAGACATAATGGCATATTGCTCTTGAAAATTATGCTGTTTCTTCCAAAAGCTCTCCAGGCAAGTTTTGTACGCCGATTAATTTCTTCACCAATGTGACCCTCACTTGATATCTGCTGTCCAAGATAAAAGTATGTGTCTGTTAATCTCCAGCTTTTCTCCATCAATCGATAAATCTTCATTTCTTGTAAAAGCATTGAACATCACTTTTGTCTTCTGAAAGTTCATTTTTAATCCCACTTCTTTACTCTTGTCAGCAAGTTCCTGGATCATACTCTGTAGCTCTGATGAGGTAGTTGCAAAAATGACTACGTCATCAGCAAAACGAAGGTGGGTTAGATAATCTCCATTAATCTTTATCCTTTGTTTTCCCAGTTCAGTGATTGAAAGACATTTTCCAATGTAGCATTAAAGAGCTTCGGAGATATGGTGTCACCTTGTCTCACTCCTTTTCCAATTTTTGTGTGTGTTGTATTTTCAAACAGCCGAATCTTTGCACTTGCATTTTCATAGATGTTACTAATAATATTAATGTATGCATCTTCAATACCGCAGGATTTCAGAGCCATTGCAATTGCTGATGGTTTCACCGAATCAAAGGCTTTTTCATAATCGATAAAAGCCATGCACAATGGAAGTTCATATTCCCTCGCTCTTTCAATTAGTTCTCTCAGTACGTAGATATGATCTATTGTGCTGTAGCCACTCCTGAATCCAGCTTGTTCTCTCGGTTGAGCCATGTCCAGTGTCACCTTTAAGCGGTGTGAAAGAACTTTAGTGAAGATTTTATAAACCACTGATAGGAGGCTGATAGGTCTGTAGTTCCTGAGATCCTCAATGTCACCTTTTTTATGTAGCAAGATCATTGTAGCGTTGTTCCAATCCTCGGGAATTTTCCCTTCATTAAGGCATCGAGTGAAAATTTGGGCGAGTACTGTTTCGATTTCTCCACTTGCTTCTTGTATGATGTCTACAGTAATTCCATCTTCTCCTGGAGCTTTTCCCCGCTTCATGTTCTTGATTGCATGTGCAACTTCTGCTGGAAGGACTGGAAGAACTCTGGTACTGGTACCTTTCATGATGTCTGGAGTACATGTATCATCCCTTTCATATAATTTGGAGTAGAAATCTTTCACTCTTGTCAAAATTTCGCCTCTATTTCTTGTTACAGAACCATCTTCTTTTCTCAGTGCCATAATCTGTTTTTTTCCCTTACTGAGATGTCCCTTTGCTATCTTTAGGCTTTGGTTGTTTTCAATTGCCTTCCTTACTAGTTCACAGTTGAATTTCCTTACGTCTTCAGTGATACTTTTTCGTACTGTCTTGCATAGCTCTATATATTCCACTTTGGAAGTCACATCTTGTTTAGTTGTCCTCATCTCTCTTCTTTTTTGCATCAACATTTTGGTTTCTCCTGATAATTTGTTCACATACAATTTGTTCTTAGACCCAGCTAATTTTGTTGCTGTTTCCATAAGAGCTTTGGTTACTTTTCTGTTAACTTCAGAAATATCCACTTCTTCCGATGTTAGGCCTTCTAAAGCAGAGAATCTGTTCTTCAGTTCCAATTTGAAGGTATTATGGTGTTTTTTAAGGTTGGTTATGTCAATACATTCTGTTTGTCTTATGAGCTTGCTACGTTCGAGTTCAGTGTTGAGGTGCATCTTACATCTCACCAATCTATGGTCACTGCCTGTGTTGAACTTGCTTAGCACACTGCAGTCTTCTATGACGAATTTTTTGTTACACATAATAAAATCAATTTCACTTGTCGTCCCATTTGGATGTCTCCATGTCCATTTCCTGTGTGGCTTTTTCTTGAAAAAGGAGTTCAAGATGAAAAACCCTTCTGCCTCTGCAAACTCTACGAGAGTATTTCCACGCTGGTTTCTGTTGCCGTGACCGAATTTACCTACTGAAGTTTCATTCTGTTGCCGGTGCCCTATTTTTGCATTGAAATCTCCCATAATTATCTTCAAGTGCTGCTTACCTTTATTATTTAGATGACAAATTCCCTCATAAAATTCTTCAATTTCTTCTTCAGGATGACTTGTGGTGGTGTGCATAAGTTTGAATAATCTGAGTCTGGTATCTTCTCGAGAGTTGGATAACGAGTCGTGCTGCTCTGTCAGAGGAACTTTCAACTTCTACAACTTTATCCTTCAGTTTCTTGTTTATTATAAACCCAACACCACTAGTTCTACCAGTATCTGTCCCATGATAGTAGAAGAGATGTCCACTTTTCAGTTCAATGAGATCTTCTCCTTTTCTCCTTACCTCACTTAGCCCGACGATGTCCCACTTGATCCTTTGTAGTTCCTCTTCCAATTCAAGAAGCCTTGAATCAGAAGATAGGGAGCGTCCGTTATACGTGGCCAAGGTCAGCATCAGATGGCAGCCTAGTCCGGTCCTCCGGGGATTCTTAGCACCCTCTGCCTTCATGTCGCACTGGCCGCTGCCTTGGCCAGGTACATTCCAGCTGCCGGAGACTGAGGGCTAAGATTTAAGTTGTGGAGTCATTTTGGAGGGGTTCGGCCATAACTCACCACGCTGGCCAAGCGGGTTGGTGAGTGTGGGATAGCATTTCCTCTAATCCCAATGGTATAGTTATACCGCTATTGGCGGTCGTCAGAGCCCCTTTAGTGGGAACAGGATGTACCACGAGAAGGCGGGGTTGACATTTGTCAAGGAGAGGCTGTGATGTTACGCATCACCTGACCTTACATCCCTCCTTAAAGGTATACAAATAAAAATTAGATCTTTGGCTTACTGACACATTTGTGCCAATAAAACAAAATAACCAAACAAACTGAACATAAGTTATAAACTTGAGTAACAGCAGCCACACAGACCTGGAGCATATCATCAATCATGATAAGAATGTACTGAAGAGTTTGATCTTTAGATATGTGACCAAGCAAGCTGAGGAAGGTTTTGGAACACTGATGGGACTGGGACTTCAACAGAGTCTCCCTCTGCTCAGGTGTTGAAGAGTCAAAGGCAATTATGAAGTTATAGTCATCTTGGTTTATCATCTGACTCCTTAAGAAAAAAAGGAACACAGAAATTTTTAACTCACAAAAAAAAAATTTATATTCGAAATACATATTGACAAAATGAAAGATTTTCAGATAATGAACTAATATTTATGTAATACTGCCACATGAGTCATCACATTTCAAAAGTTTTTCATAAAACTTCGCACTACATATGCAAATGAAACTGTTTCAATTTCATACATAAACACACAGAGAGAGGTTAGTGCTTTGCATGGGATTGGTTTAAGAAACATTCAACATTTGCCTGCCATATTTATTTCACCTGTAATTCTAGTCACCACTACTGATGATCAGTATATTTCATCTGTAGTTCTAGTCCCCACTAGTGATGATCATTATATTTTGGCCATAATTCTGGTTACCACTGTTGATCACCCTGTATATGAGGGACATTCAAAAAGTAAGTTACACCTGCCACCATCTCTTGGTATAATTATGCGACAAATGTGGTGAATGCAAGGAATGGAGTTCATACCATACACTCCCTAGTAGATAAGTATCGTTGACCTAGCAGTAAGGGTTGTGTAGAAGCAAGAGGTCATTATGGCATATTAGCTACAATGTTACTCCAAATTTGAGATATGAGGAACAGTACAAAATGTCTTAACTTTCACGAGATTCATTGTGAAATAATAGCAATGCGTGGGGGAAATGCAATACCACATCCAGCCATTGTGAAGTGCTGCCAGCAGTTTGAAAGTGGTAGCACAGATTTGGCTGATGCTGATCGAAAAGGAAGGCCATGAATGTTGACCACAGCAGACAACATGATGCAGGTTGAAAATTGGTTCACAATAATCGAAGACTGACAGCCACAGAAATGGCAAATAAGTTAGATATTTCAATAGGCAGTGTTTATTCCATTGTCCATGAACATCTTGGCTATTGCAAATTGTGTACAAAATGGGTTTCTCATTCACCGACAGATGAACACAAAGGTCACCAAGGTTTTTATGGCTACTCTAGACTTCCTTCAACACTATTCTGTGGAAGGCCATGACTTCCTAGATGCCACATCGGCACTGATGATGAAACAAGGGTGCATCATGTCACCCCAGAAATGAAGAGAGTGTCTATATGTGGAAGAAATTCAAAGCTGCGCTATCAGCAGGAAAAGACATGGCCACTGTGTTTTTCGACTGTGAAGGAATTCTTTACCCAGAATTTATGGCAAATGGCAGAACAGTTAATGCTGTCTCACACTGCCAAACATTAAGGTTGTTGATAACAGCCGTGAAAAAGAAGAGGTGTCAAAAGTTAAGCAAAGGTGTTCTCATTCATGACAATGACACACTACACACTTCACACACAACAGGACAGCTGCAACAACGTTCTGAATGTGAGTCATGGCAACATCCGCAGAGCTGTTCTGTTCGTTCGCAGTGTGATTATCACATCTTATTGCAAACTGAAAGAACATCTAGGGGAACAACAATTTGCAAATGAGAAGAGGTACAGACAGCAGTTCTACAGTGGCTGAATGACAGAGAAGTGAATCTCTATCATCAGGGAGTTAAACTTTTAGTCACACATTCAGACAAGTGTTTACACCAACTAGGTGACTAAAAGTAGAGCAAAGTATGTGCTTTTCATTGAATAATGTTACATAGCTCAATAAATTTCTATTGGGCTATAATGGCCAAGTGCAACTTATTTTTTGAATGCTCTACATATATGCATGGTCGAGTCAGATTATTGTGACCACCAGCTAATGTTCAGAGTAACCGCCGTGTGCAGGGCGGACAGCAGCTAGATGGGCTGGGAGTGACTCAATAAGGTGCTGGAAGGTGTTCACAGGTATGTGGAGCCATGCTGACTGCAGTGCATCTGACAGCTGCTGAAGGGTGTGTGGTGGAGGATCCACAGAGCGAACAACATGATCGAGGAGGTCCCACAGATGCTCAATTGGGTTTAAGTCTGGGGAGTTAGGGGGCCAAAGAAGTACTTTGAAGTCTTTGTCATGCTCTTCCAACCACTCTCGGGCATTTCCAGCTGTGTGACACGTCGCATTGTCGTGCTGGAAGATCCCATACACCGTAGGGAAGACAATCTGCATGTATGGGTGTACGTGGTCTACAAGGATGGATTCACAATGAATTTGGTCCATAGTGCCTTCCACAGGTATGAGTGGACCCAGAGAATGCCACGAAAACAATTCCCTGACCATAATGCTGCACCCACCAGCTTGTGTTCTTCCAGCAGTGGTTGAAGAGTTTGGTGTATAAAGCGAGAAGCATCGCAGAACAATGTCCATCCGTTCGATGAAGAAGAAAACGCGACTCATCGGAGAAGGCAATCCTTAGCCAATCAGCAAGGTCCAATTCCGATACTGCCCTACAAATGTAAGCCTTTTCTGCTGATGCACCTTTGTTAGCATCAGCAGAAAAGGCTTACATTTGTAGGGCAGTATCGGAATTGGACCTTTGCTGATTGGCTAAGGATTGCCTTCTCCGATGAGTCGAGCCCCATACGCAGCAGGGTTCGCTGAACTGGCATTTTAGACACACTTCCGGTAGCCCCCCCATCCCGGTTCATTCGGCCAGTGAGTTGCTCCACTGTAGCATGTTGATCAGTCCTCACGCACCTTTGAAGCCGAAGTTCACCTCTCACATCAATGGCACATGGTGCTTCGCAGTTTCCACATCACTGATTCGCAATGCTGCCATTTCTCCAATCGCGATACGCTTTAACCACAGCAACACATGAGCAATTCACAAACTGCGCTGTTTCAGAAATACTGCCACCCTGGGCACAAAAGCCAATAATAATTCCTTTTTGCAAATCTGATAAATCGCTCCTTTTATCCATGACAGCAATGAGTGAAATGTTTTCAGAATGCCTACAGCACACCTTATATAACCTCCAAGCCAGCTCACGACACGTGTCTTCTTTCATTGACTACGAGCTGTTGATGATAAAAGTAGGAGGTGGTCACAATAATGTGACTCGACTGTGTATAACACACTGTTGATGACCACCCTGTATATATATGCATTGGACAAAATAATGTGATGACATGAACATTATGATTATAAGGGTTAATGTTATTTGTATAGATTACGCTGAAGACAACCAATGTTATGATCATGTTTTGTGCATCTTTCCTTTGTGTATAATCTCCAGGTTGTATGCCAGTGTAGTACAAGTTGTGTTCAAAAGCGTTTCATACAAGCAGTCCCTGAAAAGGGTGACTTATCAGACTTCCAGAGAACAAATCGTGTGAACCCATTTATCAGGAGAGTTTTTAACCACAGTAATATCGTTTGGGGTTTCGAGAGCAAATCTCTGTGGTTACGAATGCATACACAAAACATGGCAAGACTTCGTTGGCGAAGAATAGTGGGCAAAAACAGAGTCTGAATGAGAGGGACGGTCGAACACTAATAAGGGTTGTGTCCAAAGAACACAGAACTACTGTAGCAAAAGGGATGGAAGAACTCAATATCCACCTGGAAGACTGTTCCCACAAAAATAGTCCACAGAGAATTTCACAAAGGCAACATCCATAGAAGAGCTGCAATTGCTAAATATTTAATCATAGCAACAATGCACAAAAGATGATATCATGAGCATAAAACCTGGACAGCTGATGACTAGAAACATGGAATATGGTCCGACGAATCCTCACTTACATTATGGTCCTAATAGTAGGTCATGTTTATGTATGGAGAACCCCTAAGAAAGCATACAATTTAGAACATCTGGTTCTAACTATCAAACATGGGGGTAGATCTGGGATGATTTGGGCAGCCATATTTTTGTATTCGGCTGGCATCATCAGAACTCTACTTGGTCAAGTTACTGTCAGCGAGTACTTGGACATTCTAGGTGATAAGGTGTATCCTATGGTCAAAATGTTGTTTCCCAACAATGATGCCATTTTTCAAGATGATAATGCATGCATATACACAGCCAGAACAGCACAGTCTTGATTTGAGGACCACCAAGATGAACTTCAACAACTGCCCTGGCCAGTTCAAACACTTGACTTGAATATTGTCGAACCACTGTGGGCAGTTTTGGAGAGCAAAGTGAGAAGAAGATTCCCTTCTCTAGCATATCTAAAGCAATTGGATGATGTTCTGTTTGACAAATGGTATAACATTCCACTGGAGACTATTCAAAAGCTGCATGAATCTATTCCAAGAAAGTTGGAAGCTGTATTAAAGGCAAATGTGGTCAAACACCTTATAATAATGACATATACACTGCCGGACAATTGCTAAGGATGGATGACAATAGCAACAATAGCAACCATAAAATGGAAGGCAGGAAAATGTGGAAATTAGCATAAGTGCGGGATACAATAAGACGTGTTGTGCGTATGCAAATTTTGGATGATTGCTGAACTTGTTCGTGACGTCAAAGCGCTGATAAGAGATATAAAGGATCTGATGTGTATTGACCGTTGTTGTTCAAACGCAAAGTTGAAAAGGAAAGAATCAATTGACGAACTTGCAATTTTCAGTATGTCTTCCCGACATTACCTAGATGATTTTACGCTTCGCCATATTATTGGCAAGATTGAAGAAGGGCGAAAAATAACAGATGTTGCCAGGGAGTTCGACGTCAGCCACAGTGTTGTTTCAAGGCTTTGGAAATCATTTCAAACAAATGCAAACGTCACGGGGGAGGTCGTGTTCGCAGTACGACACCTGCAGAAGATCGGTACATAGTGCTATCAACAAAAAGACACCGGCGCAGCACAGCTAGTGAGGTAGCAAATCAGTTTATGGCTGCTACTGGCAAGCGGATCTCCCGAAAAACTGTCGCCAGACGTTTGCATGAAGGAGGACTATACGCCCGCCGCCCTGTTGTGTACATCCCATTGTCCAGACGTCACCGTACCGCCCGTTTGCAATGGTGCCATCAACATCGCAATTGGACTCATAACGACTGGTCTGCTGCCCTCTTCTCAGATGAGAGTAGATACAGTGTATCGTCTGATTGTCGACGACGACTGATCTGGCGTGATAGTGGTACTGCATATTATCCAGCAAACATACAGGAAAGGGACCGATATCCGACATGTAGTGTCATGGTATGGGCTGGCATCATGATCAATGGCCGTACGTCCCTCTATGTGCTTCCAACTGGGACTATGACTGGCAAACGATACATTAATGATGTTCTGCTACCTCATGTTCCGTGGTGCTGTCGGTGATAGATTCATTTTCATGGACGACAACGCAACATGTCATCAAACAGTCGCTGTCCAGAAGTGTCTTGAGAGCGAGGATATTCAACGCCTCATATGGCCAGCACGTTCTCCAGATCTGAATCCCATTGAAAATGTGTGGGATGCTTTCGGGAGGAGTCTTGCTGGTCGCCAATGCCCTCCAATAAACAAGGACACCCTCATCTGTGCACTGACAGAGGAATGGGATAAATTACCCCAACAGCTGCATGATAATGTTGTGCAAAGCATGACACGACATGTGGAATCTTGCATCGCCCTCCATGGTGGCCATATCCTGTATTGACATCTTACGCCGGAACGCCTGCGGACGGTATTTGCATTTTTTTCACGTTTACGTATTCTGCACAAAATGGCCTGTTTGTCCCTTGAACACGTTCCAAAGCCTTCTGGATTTCAGAGCACAATAAATTGTCTTTCTTGTAATGTCCTGGCATTCTGACATTATTTTATTTTACTTGGCATCCAACCACGCGTACTTTTTTATGCGCTATATAGCCGTTTATGATCCGTCCTTAGCGATTGTCCAGCAGTGTATATGTCTTTATTATAACATGTATTTCCCAGGTGTTCACATTATTTTGTCTAGCCCTGGAATCACCCCACAGTTGATGATCACCCTGTATATAATGTTAAGTACCTATATTCTGATGTAAAGACTATTCCTTTGTAACAGATCAGTGGACTGCATTGTTATCTTAGCAATAAATGATATTTAAAAGTTATTATTCTTCTAACTTTAAAAAATTATGGAGTTTTTTCTGGGCAAAATATGCTTTTCAAATATGACAAGAAAGTTGAAATCATATATTTCCTATAAAAAATCCATTAACTTTTAAAGCTTTTAGAGTAAGAATTATGTTTGTTCAATGAATGAAATACGAGATTACACCATTGTACAATAAAAATTTGGAAGATGTGAATCCATTTATTGGTGTGAATATGGCATGGATATTAAGTCAGATATTAAAAACTTGAAAATTTCGTATTCCTGGAGAGGAAATCGAACCTCCATCTCCCAGATAGTGCCCTCTCTCGGGAGCTATCTGGGAGATGGAGGTTCGATTCCCGCCTAGGACGACGAAATTTCAAGTTTTTGGATATTATCTGACTTTATATCCATGCCATATTCACACCAATAAATGGATTCACATCTTCCAAACTGTTTGTTCATCCTCAAGACCCTTCCTCTTCATATCATCATCATCATCATTGTCAACCATTATCAATCCACTGCTGGACGAAGGTCTCCCCAAGTTTCCTCCACAACGGTCTGTCTTGTGCCAGTCTCCTCCATGTCACCCCTGCATACTTTCGAATTTCATCCACCCATCTCCCATGTGGTCTTCTTCTGGGTCTTTTTCTGTCCCTTGGAATCCAATCTAAAATTTCGGCTGTCCATCGATGATCTGTCCTTCTGGCAGTATGTCCAGCCCATTGCCATTTCAGGGATTTAACTCTGATCATTATGCCTTCCACTCTTGTCATTTTTCGGATCCACGAGTTCCTCTTCTTATCGCTTATGGTTACACCAAGCATGCACTTCTCCATGCTTCTTTGAGTTGTCTGCAGCCTTTGTATGTCTCTTTTAGTTAAGGTCCACGTCTCTGCACCATACGTAAGCACTGGAAGGATGCATTGATCAAACACTTTTCTTTTAAGACATAATGGCATATTGCTCTTGAAAATTATGCTGTTTCTTCCAAAAGCTCTCCAGGCAAGTTTTGTACGCCGATTAATTTCTTCATCAATGTGACCCTTATTTGATATCTGCTGTCCAAGATAAACGTACGTGTCTGTTATCTCCAGCTTTTCTCCATCAATCGATAAATCTTCATTTCTTGTAAAAGCATTGAACATCGCTTTTGTCTTCTGAAAGTTCATTTTTAATCCCACTTCTTTACTCTTGTCAGCAAGTTCCTGGATCATACTCTGCAGCTCTGATGGGGTAGTTGCAAAAATGACTACGTCATCAGCAAAGCGAAGGTGGGTTAGATAATCTCCATTAATCTTTATCCCCTTGTTTTCCCAGCTCAGCGACTGAAAAACACCCTCCAATGTGGCATTAAAGAGCTTCGGAGATATGGTGTCACCTTGGCTCACTCCCTTTCCAATTTTTACGTGTGTTGTATTTTCAAACAGCCGAATCTTTGCACTTGCCTTTTCATAGATGTTATTAATAATATTAATGTATGCATCTTCAATACCGCAGGTTTTCAGAGCCATTGTAACTGCTGATGGTTTCACCGAATCAAAGGCTTTTTCATAATCGATAAAAGCCATGCACAAATATATCTATACCTATATCAACTAGGGGATGTAAGGTCAGGTGATGCATAACATCACAGCCTCTCCTTGAAAAATGTCAACCCCGCCTTCTCGTGGTACATCCTGTTCCCACTAAAGGGGCTCTGACGACCGCCAATAGCGGTATAACTATACCATCGGGATTAGAGGAAATGCTATCCCACACTCACCAACCCGCTTCGCCAGCGTGGTGAGTTATGGCCAAACCCCTCCAAAATGATTCCACAACTTAAATCTTGGCCCTCAGTCTCCGGCAGCTGGAATGTACCTGGCCAAGGCAGCGGCCAGTGCGACATGAAGGCAGAGGGTGCTAAGAATCCCCGGAGGACCGGACTAGGCTGCCATCTGATGCTGACCTTGGCTACGTATAATGGACGCTCCCTATCTTCTGATTCAAGGCTTCTTGAATTGGAAGAGGAACTACAAAGGATCAAGTGGGACATCGTCGGGCTAAGTGAGGTAAGGAGAAAAGGAGAAGATCTCATTGAACTGAAAAGTGGACATCTCTTCTACTATCGTGGGACAGATACTGGCAGAACTAAAGGTGTTGGATTTATAATAAACAAGAAACTGAAGGATAAAGTTGTAGAAGTTGAAAGTTCCTCTGACAGAGCAGCACGACTCGTTATCCAACTCTCGAGAAGATGCCAGGCTCAGATTATTCAAACTTATAAACCCACCACAAGTCATCCTGAAGAACAAATTGAAGAATTTTATGAGGAAATTCTTCATCTAAATAATAAAGCTAAGTCGCACTTAAAGATAAGTATGGGAGATTTAAATGCAAAAATAGGGCAACGACAACAGAATGAAACTTCAGTAGGTAAATTCGGTCACGGCAACAGAAACCAGCGTGGAAATACTCTCGTAGAGTTTGCAGAGGCAGAAGGGTTTTTCATCTTGAACTCCTTTTTCAAGAAAAAACCACACAGAAAATGGACATGGAGACATCCAAATGGGACGACAAGTGAAATTGATTTTATTATGTGTAACAAAAAATTCATCATAGAAGACTGCAGTGTGCTAAACAAGTTCAACACAGGTAGTGACCATAGATTGGTGAGATGCAAGATGCACCTCAACACTAAACTCGAACGTGGCAAGCTCATAAGACAAACAAAATGTACTGACATAACCAACTTTAAAAAACACCATAAAACCTTCCAGTTGAAACTGAAGAACAGATTCTCTGCTTTAGAAGGCCTAACATCGGAAGAAGTGGATATTTCTGAAGTTAACAGAAAAGTAACCAAAGCTCTTATGGAAACAGCAACAAAATTAGCTGGGTCTAAGAACAAGTTGCATGTGAACAAATTATCAGGAAAAACCAAAATGTTGATGCAAAAAGAAGAGAGATGAGGACAACTAAAGAAGATGTGACTTCCAAAGTGGAATATATAGAGCTATGCAAGACAGTACGAAAAAGTATCACTGAAGACGTAAGGAAATTCAACTGTGAACTAGTGAGGAAAGCAATTGAAAACAACCAAAGCCTGAAGATAGCAAAGGGACATCTCAGTAAGGGAAGAAAACAGATTATGGCACTGAGAAAAGAAGATGGTTCTGTAACAAGAAATAGAGGCGAAATTTTGACAAGAGTAAAAGATTTCTACTCCAAATTATATGAAAGGGATGATACATGCACTCCAGACATCATGAAAGGTACCAGAGTTCTTCCAGTCCTCCCAGCAAAAGTTACACATGCAATCAAGAACATGAAGCGGGGAAAAGCTCCAGGAGCAGATGGAATTACTGTAGACATCATACAAGAAGCAAGTGGAGAAATCGAAACAGTACTCACCCAAATTTTCACTCGATGCCTTAATGAAGGGAAGATTCCTGAGGATTGGAACAACGCTACAATGATCTTGCTACATAAAAAAGTATACATTGATGATCTCAGGAACTACAGACCTGTCAGCCTCCTATCAGTGGTTTATAAAATCTTCACTAAAATTCTTTCACACCGTTTAAAGGTGACACTGGAAATGGCTCAACCGAGAGAACAAGCTGGATTCAGGAGTGGCTACAGCACAATACATCATATCCACATACTGAGAGAACTAATTGAAAGAGCAAGGGAATATGAACTTCCATTGTGCATGGCTTTTATCGATTATGAAAATGCCTTTGATTCGGTGAAACCATCAGCAGTTACAGTGGCCCTGAAATCCTGCGGTATTGAAGATGCATACATTAATATTACTAATAACATCTATGAAAATGCAAGTGCAAAGATACGGCTGTTTGAAAATACAACACACATAAAAATTGGAAAAGGAGTGAGACAAGGTGACACCATATCTCCCAAGCTCTTTAACGCCACATTGGAAAATGTCTTTCAATCACTGAACTGGGAAAACAAAGGGATAAAGGTTAATGGAGATTATCTAACCCACATTCGTTTTGCCGGTGACGTAGTCATTTTTGCAACTACCCCATCAGAGCTGCAGAGTATGATCCAGGAACTTGCTGACAAGAGTAAAGAAGTGGGATTAAAAGTGAACTTTCAGAAGACAAAAGTGATGTTCAATGCTTTTACAAGAAATGAAGATTTATCGATTGATGGAGAAAAGCTGGAGATAACAGACACGTACGTTTATCTTGGACAGCAGATATCAAGTAAGGGTCACATTGATGAAGAAATTAATCGGCGTACAAAACTTGCCTGGAGAGCTTTTGGAAGAAACAGCATAATTTTCAAGAGCAATATGCCATTATGTCTTAAAAGAAAAGTGTTTGATCAATGCATCCTTCCAGTGCTTACGTATGGTGCAGAGACGTGGATCTTAACTAAAAGAGACATACAAAGGCTGCAGACAACTCAAAGCAGCATGGAGAGGTGCATGCTTGGTGTAACCAGGAGAGATAAGAAGAGAAACTCGTGGATCCGAAAAATGACAAGAGTGGAAGACATCATGATCAGAGTTAAATCCCTGAAATGGCAATGGGCTGGACATACTGCCAGAAGGACAGACCATCGATGGACAGCCGAAATTTTAGATTGGATTCCAAGGGACAGGAAAAGACCCAGAAAAAGACCAAATGGAAGATGGGTGGATGAAATTCGAAAGTATGCGGGAGTGACATGAAGGAGATTAGCACAAGACAGACCGTTGTGGAGGAAACTTGGGGAGACCTTCGTCCGGCAGTGGATTGATAATGGTTGACAATGATGATGATGATATCAACTTGGGCCTTTGTGAATTTTGGAGAGGTGCAAGCTAGTTCTATGTGACATTGGCGAAAAGACCCCAACTCACTGGGTTTTGTTCCAGAATCCTTAGGTTGAATGATCAACTGGAACCCTCAGCTGTGGGCTAATCCCCCACACTGATGTACTTACCTGATTAAAAAGACAAAAAGAAATATTAAGAATGACTCAAGTGTGGGATATGGTGGACCTACCACACTTGAGAAGGACGGTCCACCACGGAATCGACCTGGACTTTCTAAACGGCGTATGAGAAAGAGATCTCGGCTGAGTGAATGTAAGATTGGTGTATGGAATACTAGAGATATAAATGGCAAGATGAGTGAGGTGATTGAGGAGATGAATAAGTATAGACTGGATGTGCTGCGTGCAAGTGAAACCCAAAAGAAGGAAATTGCGGTAGAAGAAGTGAATGGCACGGTGAGTGTGTGGTCTGGAGTATTGGATAATATAAGAGGACAGGCTGGTGTAGGTGTGATTTTAAGTGAAAAGATAAAGAACAACTTGATTCACTATAGTTGCATAAGTGAGAGAATTCTCTGGATTCGTTTGAAAGTGAAACTTCAGAGAATTGTAATTGTTGTAGTGTATGCTCCTTTTGACTCGGAACCTTCTGATAAGAAGGAAGATTTCTGGAATAAGCTAAAAGCTGTTTTGAGCCAGTTTGGTGCTAAAGAAAAAGTTATAATAGCAGGGGATTTCAATGCTAGAGTAGGTGTGCAGAATGCGATTTCTGACAATGTTCTGGGTAAGTTTAATGATCCTTGTGTGAATAATAATGGTGAAAGATTAATTGAACTCTGCATTGAGAATGGTTTGTGTGTATCTAATACATTTTTTAACCACAAGTATATCCGCACATATACTTGGAAAAATCATACTCTTGGTCAAAAGAGTGTGATAGATTTTGTTGCCTATGATCAGTGTTTGAAACACTTAGTTGTTGACACCCGTGTGATGAGAGGTACGGATGTTGGTTCTGATCATTACTTGGTAGTGTCACGAGTGAAACTTAATGTTGGTTGGAGGAAAAGGAATAGGAAGAGACCCAGAATAGAAAGAATAAAGGTTGATAGGTTCCTTGAAGATCATCAGCAGTATTCTGACTTACTCAGAGAACGACTGAAAGATCTGAAGTCTGGTGAGAAGAATGTAGAAAAGCAGTGGGAAAGTTTTAAGAACTGTGTTGTCACTGCTGCTAAAGAGGTCTGTGGCACCACAATAGTGGGTAACAATAGAGGTGATGCTTGGTGGAATAGTGAGATTGAAGAGGCAGTAAAGAGAAAGAAGGAAGCCTATTTGGGGATGTTGCAAGGTAGAGTCACTGTGGATGAATATCGCTGTAAGAAGCGTGAAGCTGATAGGCTGGTTTGCCACAGTAAGGTAAAAGATAGGAAGGAGAAAGTGGAAAGGCATGAACTGGCTTTTTGGAAAGATAGGAAGCCCTTCTGGAAGTACTTGAGACTCAGGAAAAATAGGTGAAACAAAGTTGTAAGTTGTGTGAAGAATGAGATTGGGGAAATGATATGGGAGCCCAATGAGTTAAGTGATAGATGGGGTGAATTCTTCTGTGAGTTATTAGATCAGGAAAGCAAAGATGATTCTGAGACAGACGCAGATGATGTCACAATGAGGGATGAAAGCACAGGAGGGATCTCAAGAGAAGAAGTGTGTAAAGCTCTAAAATCTCTTCAGAATGGTAAGGCTCCTGGAGTTGATGGTATAACTGCAGAGATGTTAAAATCTCTGCACTCTATAATTGACTGGTTAACTGAAATTTGCCAGTTGTGCTGGGAGTTAGGAATGGTCCCTTGGGATTGGAAGGATGCTGTCATTGTTCCCTTGTATAAGGGAAAAGGTGATCAGACTGAATGCAAGAACTATCGTGGTATTAGCCTACTGAGTGTGCCAGGGAAAGTATTTGGTAAGGTTGTTATTGAAAAAGTATGGGGTCTTACATCATTGAAAGTGTGGGATGTTCAGAGTGGTTTCATGTCTGGTAAAGGCTGCACTAACCAGATTTTTGCATTACGCATGATGATTGAAAAGTATCTGGCTGTTGGGAAGAAAGTTTTTACTGCCTTCATAGATTTAGAGAAAGCTTACGACCGAGTGAATAGGACACTTTTGTGGAAGGTATTGAATGAATATGGTGTTACTGGGAATCTACTTAATAGTGTAAAAGCCATGTATGCTGGTAGTAGAGCTTGTGTACGAGTGAATGGTGTTTTACCAAAATGGTTTTCCATTGGTGCAGGAGTTATACAAGGTTGTGTAATTTCATCATGGCTGTTTAATATATTTATGGATGCATGCATGCATGATGCCAAAATAGATAATAGTGGTTTATGTCTTGGTGATATCTGTGTGTGCAGATTGCTGTATGCTGATGACACTGTCCTGTTGGCAGAGAGCAAAAGTGAGTTGCAGAGTATGTTGACTCGGATGCACGAAGTTTGCATGAAATTCAAACTGAGTATAAATAAGGGAAAAACCAAAGTTATGGTGTTTGAGAGAAGAATGGGTAGCACTGAATGTAATGTAAGTATAAATGGCACTGTGATTGACCAGGTGAGTGAGTTTGTGTATTTAGGAAGCATGTTTGACAGAGAGAACAAGTTGGATGGTGAAACAGTAGGCAAGTGAATTCTTCCTTGAAAGTCATAGCTGCTCTGGGAAGTTTTCACAGGAATGATGGGTTCTCTAGAGAGTCCCGCAGGGCTGTGTATGAAACTGTAATTGTTCCTACTCTGATGTATGGCAGTGAAACCTGGGTACTGCAGAAGAAACATAGGGAGTTGTTTGTGTGCTGGAGAAATGCGTTACCTACGTGGGGTTTGTGGCAAGACACGATATGATTGTGTGAGAAATGATGTATTGCAGTTGTGTGATGTGAAGCAAAATGTTGTTAGCAAGGTGGAGACCAATATGCTTCGGTGGTTTGGCCATGTTGAAAGAATGAGTGATGAAATGCTTACTAAGAAAATATTTTCAGCCCAAGTGGTAGGAAGGAAAGGCAGAGGAAGGCCAAGGAAGACATGGGTGGATCAGATTCAGAAGTGTCTGCATGAAAAAAATATTATGAGTATGAAGTATAAAAGATCTTGTGTACGGCGTGTAATGGATATCAGTGAAGCACGAGTTGTATGTCAAGATCGCTGTAAATGGAGAAGTTTGATACAACAACAATAAGTAAAAATATCTGGAAGTTTGTATTTCTTTTTGGAGCTAACCTCTGAATCTCAGAGAACAGCTTAGTGATATGTATGTATGTATGTAATAAAACAACAGTAAAAGCAATTTTGAAATTCTAAAGTGCCCAAGGCTACGCAAAAGAAAATTCAAAACATACAAGGACAAAATTTAGTAACTTTTCCAGTGATGGAACTTATAATTTCCCTTCACTCAAAATAACTGAATGTTACATTTACACTGTTTGTCACATTTATACCAGATTGTAAGTATTTCACACCATGAATTGAGCACTCTCTCTGCAAAAGGTCAAGAATCACACATACAAAGCAATTCTATGCAGTGCACTTGCAGCATACTCTGATATTCATTTCATATAAAAAAAAAAAAATTCTGTGGTTATAACACATCACCATTGATCTAGAAGATCAAATTTTGTACAAATTTCTAAATTAGATATCAGTGCAAAGTCCAAATGTTAACTCTTGTGCTTGATAACTCACAAGTAATTAAAGTCCAGCTGCTAAAATGTTCATGTACAAGTTTTTATATTGTGATAAAAAATTATATAAACTGAATTATGAGCAAGAATAACTAATCACTAAAAGTTGCATATATGTGTTTTGTATTGTTAGTTCATTTAATTTTGCAAAATGCTTATCTTCATATCAGAACATCATATACATTATATAGTTATGGTACGTTTTCCTAGCATGGAAATTCTTTTATTTCTTGTTGCTTTTGATGCCATTTATTTGCCACCTCTAAATTTATACTAGATAATCACTGTATTATGCATTTTCTTGTAATTTTTTTTTTCGAAAACATAAAAATGCCACTTTCAAAGAAATTCAAGGTTAAATTTCAAAAATTCATTACCTTGAATTTAAAATTATGTGTTAAGTACCATCATTTTAAAGACAGTACAAAGATATTTCAGAAAAACCAAACATAATCTGTGATAAAAAGGACTTGAGTTATAAATACTTTTATGATGCACAAAACAATGAAACTTGGTACATTTTTTGAATTTCATGACCTATCTCTGGCAATTACAATCTACAGAGACAAAACTGTATGCACATTAATTTCTTTTGTATTTAAAACACACAAGAAATTATTAAAATCCAATCAGGTTGATCATTACATTGGTAAACACAGATTTAATCCCATTGTGTTTCTGAAGTAACTTTTATGCTGAATTCAAAAATGTAATCAGAATCTTTCTAACACCCACAGTTTTTGTGTTACATCATTTATTTCAGTATTGGTTACTGAATTTTTAAATATTACATCAACAGAAACAATGTACATAAAATATGTTTTGTTTTTAAATTTTAGTTGTATTTTATTTCAAATCTGGTGTAGGAAAAAACAATAATCTATCATTATAAAGGCACTTATATGAGCTTAGCCACAGTCTGGGATGATTCATGCACCAATGCATCAAGACAACATCTGAGCAGCCATTATTCTGCCAGTTGTGAGTTGCCCCATCATGGTGTAAGCATTGCAAGTGTTGTGTTATCTTTTTGAAGTGAATAAAAACTTGCACAAAAGTGCTGTGTGTCAAACCATGTCATTAAGCCAAGGAAGTGTTTAAATCACCCTATAGTTTCTGTGATGTGTGTGGGGAAGTAACCTTCAATGCTCAGAGGCAAAATTTTACCCTGTTAATCAAAAACTGTTATGAGCTTTTTTTTTTTTTTTTTTGATCGCGTCATTCCACATGAAATCACTAGATTTTAAAAAAAATTGCAGTTGTAGGTTTTTTGATTTTCGTCATTTTTTTATGTTACAGTACAACACAAAAGTACCCTGAAAACAAAGTTTGAGATTTATTTTCCCAACCCCATTGGAGATATGGGTCCTCCAATCCCCCCCCAACCACCCCAGCTAAAATAAGAATAAGGGTTATTGTTAATTAACACAAATTGAGTAATTGTGGAGATAATAACACTTAATGGGTGCCTACATAGAGGTAATAACCGGTACTTTCATATGTAATAACCTCATTTCCATAGCATAACAATTTGACAGGTTGTAGGGGGATCATGGTGCCAATTTCGCCACTTTTCGGCAGCATTTTTATACCAGAAGGGTACTTGAACACAAAGTGAATATTTTTTCAGGCAATCCTCATATGTTGCTAAGAATGTTAAAGCATATTTAAACTTGTGTTATGTTTCCCTTTTTCAATCAGAAAATATTTTATAACTGCAACATTGCCAAAATTTCCATTTTGGAGATAAAATAATTCAAAAGGGGTAGCAGATAAACACCTTATTTTTTCTGAGGACTATCTTCTATTGCATATCTAAATATTCTCAAAGTTTTGTTCTGTGTTTCACAATAGTTTCCGAAATGATGATAATGCAAATCTGCCCTTTATGGTATGTAATATGGCCATACTTTTAGCATTTAATCTAACATGAAATAGTTAGTATAAATACATGCATTTAATAAACATGTTTACTTTAATACATAAAAAATGTATATAATTGTTTTGCAAAGTAATAAGGCCAGTCATTGTTACTATGCAACTGCAATACCCCCTCCTCCCCATTTGTTTTAAAAAATGTTCCAAACAAATTCTTATTTGCATTCATATAACTGCCAACATTGGCAAGAGCCTTGTCAGTAGTAACTAGTATTACTGCATGGCACACATAGACGCCTTTTTACAAAACGATCCATCTTTTTGTGAAAAAGAAGTTCGCGCCACAACAAAACGTCACGACAAACAAGGACACTAATGAAACTAACTTAACACATGCGAAACACAAAGTTGATCCCCATGGTGAAGGCACGATAGGTAACATTGCGATATTTAAGTTCAAAACTTCCACCAGTAAAAATTAGTCAGATGGGTTCAGTATTCCACAATGCTTAACAGACGGGGAAATCCAAAATTTATAAAAACAAGCATCAATTATTACAAATTTTCCAACTTTGTGACTTCTATTTTGGGAATTTCCCCTCCCTTATCAAGCTTAAATGCAAAAACTTGCGGGAGGGGATATTTAACAACACAAGAAAGTGGGAACATCGTGGGGAGAGGGGGAGGTGCGATTACGGGAGAAAACTTTGCTTCGCCCGACTTTCGGTTTTGGAAATTTTCCCCCTATTTTCAAGCTGAAATAAAAATATTTATACAGTAAAATATTTTTTTTTTTAATAATACTGGACACAAGCGACATCGTGAGAAAAAGAAATTACCACTACGGAAAAAATCTTAACTCCGTCAACCTTCCGTTTTAGAAAGTTTTGTAAAGGTGGAATTCTGTCCTTTGACAAACATCCCCCGCCACCTCCCCCTTCCCCAATTTCAGTTCACTTGTGCATCAATCACGTGAATGACCAAAATAATAACGAAAATGGCAGAATTCCTCGAATTCGCGGAGGAATCTTATGCCTGAAGAATATGGGGAAATTTTTGAGGCGTCTAACTTCCGCTTTCGCAAACTGTTGCCTACAGTTTCTGCTGAAATACAAACATTTATGCAATAAAATGATATTTAACAATACTGGACACAAAGGCAACATCGCGAGAAAAAATTACGATTACGGAAATTTTTTTACTACGTTTATCTACCGTTTTCGGAATTTTGGAACACGAAATACCACCCCCAGACAGGAAACAACACTCCGCCTACAAATGCTCTTGTTTTGCATCAAAATTGAAAATTATCTAAACGATGAAAAAAAAAAAAGCGGAATTTGGCGGATCTGCTTAAGAATCTCATGTGTATCATAAAATAATAGCAACATAAGAAAAAGAAATGAAAATTTGTAGAATCCATAGTTTCAACAGTGAGTTCCATAGCTTTGTAGTCAGACAACAAAATCCATAGAAACTAAGGACATTCCATAGTAATTGGCAGGTATGCATTCATGTTGTAGGTCCTTTTGCTAAAATATAATGCCCTTGCCCAGTTTTAAGAGTTTTAGAAAAGTGATGCAATCATAAACTAACATGTCATCATTCATGACAGTCTGATATGTCCATTTGAAGGACTTTCAGTGTTCCTAAACCTCAAGTAGCAGAACTCAACTCCACGGTCAATTCAGTCAGCTTAGAACCTAGTGTGAAACATCGAAGTCTCTTAGCTTTGTTTCAAATTTAAAATACCAGTGTTGTAAATATGTATAATTTTTATGCAAATCAGATTTGCTGAATTAGTTTTAAAGTTGTGTAATCCAATTTTTTTATTACAACTACAAATTCAGAAATTATTTGTATCATAAGTGTATTCAGTAATGCAGTGTTGTGTTGGTGTCTTGACTGAGGAAGACTACTAATGTATCATACAGCTCTTAAAGAAAAGTAACTAAAATTTGTTATTCACTTGAGCAACAGAAATTATTAAAAATGAGAATTAAAGACAATATTCCAGTGTATGTTAGCACCATAAAATTAAATATTTAGATAAATACTGCCACTTATATGGAAATACATGTTGTGATCCATACAGTATCCAAAAAAAAAAATAATAAAGAAATCATTGCATGAGACAACCATCAGCTTTGCTGAAGAAAACTCACATCTGGAACTACAGCTTGTGCCTGGGAAATCATTATGTTCTAACTGTCAAAAAATGGTCACTAAGAGTGATAAGACTCATCATAGAACAGGAAAATGCAATGAAAGTAAATTACAAGGAATCATACTCTGAATATGATATTTCAAACCATGATGCTGAAAGTAAACTGATGAGAATACCTTGTATGAACCAAAACATGTCCGATTGGAATCAGTTAATCAAGCATGTAGCATTTTAGGAATTTCTTCAGTGAAAGCTCAAACTTTGCCAGCACAGAGGAAATATGCTGGCATAGAAAAAAAGTTACCCAAAACTTTCTGGTAATGTTTCACATAAACTGCATCATTTGTTTGAGGTTTATAATGAGCCCAGTACTTCAAAATCAAAAGAGACAAAACAACAGAATGAATATGAAACATTAATTTCAAACCTTAAACAAAGGTAAATAATGTTATTAGTTTTGAAGAAAAGGTCGTGATTATTAGCTTGCTTCCACAATCATGGTCAATCTCCAAAATTTGTATGCAAATGTAAGTCAGTGAACTCATATGAACGACAAGAAAAATTGTACAAAATCATGGTGTATTACCAAATTTTGCTCACCAAAAACAAATTGGCAAGAAGATTTCAGATAATACTTTATCCCAAGTAATCAGTTTTTATGAGGATGATGAATGCAGCAGACTGTGTCCAACAATAAAAGATTTTGTTACCATAAGAAACAACTTGGGAGGAAAAGAACAAAGACAAAAGTGGCTAGTACTTTGCAACTTAAAAGAACTGTATGAAAGGTTTAAAAGAATTGCATTCAGAAGCAAAAATTGGATTTTCCAAATTCTGTAAATTGTGTCCAAAATGGTGTGTGCTAGCTGGGGCACCAGGCACACATTCAGTATGTATGTGCTGTATAAGTCAAAATGTCAAGATGATTGATGGGGCAAAACTTAATTTATACTTACAAGGAATTGCTTTCACAGATGGTTTGTAGCATGAACAATGAAGTGTGTATGCTTCATGGATGTCCAGTGTTCACTCTGCCCTGGTCAAGATTTTGTTTTAGAATGCTTGGATTCATTCCAAGATGATATATACACTATCTACCAACAAGTAATTGGACACCCCTGCAATCAACGATATCTGCGGTCCTGATACACGTCACGGCCACCGCCATTAAATATTGTGTGGGAAACAACAACGCAACCAGTCGCATGCAAGATGCCACGCAGTTCGGAGCTCTCTGATTTCGAGAAAGGTGTAATCGTCGGGTATCACAGAAATGGCCGATCCATATTCGACATATCCAGCGAGTTGAAGTACCCAAAATCGACAGTGGCCTACGTGATTGGCAAGTGGAAGATGAGAGGTGACTTTTGGAATGTGCCCCGATCCGGCAGACCCACAAAACTGGGAGTTAGAGACCGACGGGTGCTGGCCAGAGAAATTTGGAAGAACCGCACCAAATCGATGGGCCACATCCGCGAGGAGTTTCAACAAAATACCATCCGTAAGGAAGCCCATCTGCTCGGTTATCATGGACGTGCTGCCGCCCACAAGCCTTTGATTACCAAGTCCAATAGCGCTGCTCGGCTAACGTGGTGCAAAGAACGTCGACAGTGGACCGTTGAACAGTGGAAACAGGTTCTCTGGAGCAACGAATCAAGGTTCACCCTCTACCGTTCGGATGGCAGAGTCTGGTTTGGCGTCTGCCTGGAGAACGCCTCCTGCCGGAATGTATTGTGCCAACTGTGAAGTTCGGCAGCAGTGGAATTATGCTATGGGGGTGTTTCTTCTGGTATGGCACAGGACTCTTGTTAGCAATTCCTGGTAGACTCAACGCCGAGACCTACTGCATCATTTTGGATGACCATGCGCTTCCTACGTTGTGGCAGTTTTACGGGGTGGACCCCATGTTACTTTCAGGATGACAATGCCACCTGTCATGTTGCGAGGTCCACCATGGCTTGGTATGGTGACAATGGGGTTAATCGAATGGACTGGCCTGCGCAGAGCCCGGACCTTAACCCTATCGAGCACCTCTGGGACGAGTTGGAGTGCCAACTTAATGGGTGCCCCCACCATCCAAAATCGGTGAAGGAACTGACCTGTCTTCTCCAAGCCGAGTGGAAGAAAATACCGCTAGCCGTCATACAACGCCTGGTTGAGAGTATGCCCCGGAGGGTTGCAGCTGTAATTGCCACTCGTGGAGGCTCCACCAACTATTGAAGGTGAATAAACTTTGTTTTCCTTTGCTATCACAGGTGTCCAATTACTTGTTGGTAGATAGTGTATATTCCAAATATCCTACAAACAGTGGGTTATAACAGATCGATGAACTTTAGTGACAATTGTGGAGCCATATGCAGAATTCAAGGAAAATTTACTCGCGAAACTTAATACTTTGAAAAAAAAACAAAAAACATCATTACATAGCAATCATGTTTCCTTAAGACCAAGAAAGCACCCCTGAATTCTGACGAGTGTATACTACTTTGTGACTTTTCAGAAAACTTTACTTTGGTGGTGCAAGATGAAATTCAATCGTATCACTGGGTAAATAAGCCAAGCTACTCTTCACCCATTTGCTTGTTATTGTAAAGCTCATGACAAATTACAAGTAAGTTTTTGTGTAATTAGTGATTCGATGACACAATGCAACATCAATACATACATTTCTACGAAAACTTTTACCCATCTTAAAAGACCATCTTCCCAATGTGAAAAGGGTCATTTATTTTACAGATGGTGCTGGAGGACAATATAAAAACAAAACAAAAAATTATTAACCTAGTTCACTATAAGAAAGATTTCAAACTAGAAGTAGAGCCTGATTTCTGCACATGTATGCAGTGCATGTGCAGCACAGGGCCTCCGAATTTGGGGGGCCTCCAAAAGTACCTCCAAAACTCAAATATATTTTTAAGTCCCTTCATGCCAAATTAATGAAAAAGAGACTGCTTTGTTAACACTTATCTGGGACAATATTGCAATGAATCAACAAAGTGAGCACTTCCCTGTAATCTTCCATGGGCAATTTGTCATTAGTTTTACCATTATATGAGTCAATTATTGATTTCATCCTGAATTTTCTGAGAAAAAATTTCGAACTGTTCGAAAAAGAATCCAACCAGCTGCTATGGAGAGAAATGGATTATGAATCCTCAAGAAGGAAGAAAATACCCAAGAGCGGACTTCTATATATTCATCAACTCCAGGTATTGTTTTTAATAATCCAGATTCCTTCATCACTCAAATGTTTTACATAATATGTGACAATCTTGTTTCACAGTTGCAAACCAGAAAGAAGTCATATGAAAAATTGCACTCTAGATTTGGATTTGTCTACAAAAATGACCTAAGTGATGTGATTGAAGCAGCTGAATTGTTGCAAAAGCAATATTCAAATGAACTTGAAGAAGACTTTGCTGAAAGGTTCCTTCAGTTTTGAATGCTGACGAAACAATTCATTGAGAGTATAGATTCCCACATATGCCTTGGGAAGTTAAAGAAGTTGAATTTAATGAATTAAATACAGGATTACACCATTGTACAACACAAATTAGGAAGATGTGAATCCGTTTATTGGTGTAAATATGACATGAATGTTAAGTCAGATAATATCCAAAAACTTAAAAATTTCATCATCCTGGAGCGGAAATCGTACCTGCATCTCCCAGACAGTGCCCGAGTATGTTTTCAAGTTTTTGGATATTATCTGACTTAACATTCATGTCAAATTTACACCAATAAACAGATTCACATCTTCCAAATTTGAGTTGAATTTAGTTCATATTTTTCCCAATGTTGACACATGCCTCAGGAATTTTTTTTAACAATACTAATTTCCAACTGTTCAAGCAAATGCTCAGTTTTGGTTCTGAAAAGAACTGAGCATAGACTTTAAAAGAAGTGTCAATTGATGCTCTTGGTATACTATCCACTGAAAGTGATGTAACAGCAGATTTAAGTTTTGACGATAGAATTGATGATTTTGCAGCCACAATAAGTTAAAAAAAGCCATTTTTTAATGCCCTGCTGCCAATTTAACAGTTAAAAATTATTATCAGGTATTTTTTTAGACAGTTTTATTCATACATTTCTAATGGATTGTTTAAAAACGGGGTATGACTTATAATTACACTCCAATAATAATATATAGGTATGGTTTTTTTGTTTGTTTTTTCTTGAGGTCTCATCATGGGTGAAGCCTATATTCGGATCAATATGGTATATTATACATGAAAAGCATTTCAGTAAAACATGTAGAATTTACTAAAAAATATTTTTATTATTAACATCAGCTTTGTGAGAGCAAGATTTGTGAATCAATATTCATAATTATGTAGGATTTATTTTTACATAAATAAAAATACGAAAAAAGTTCAATTGACACTACGTTATTTAAAGACTGTTGTAATAATTTATATGGAGTGTGACAATAATTTATCCCACAATGTATGTAGTCAGCTGTAACATTTTGTGAGGGATTAATTCTTACAGCTTAAACTATCATCGGTTCATCATTTCCATTTAAATTTATGGTAAACTAGAGGTTTTAAATTATATCTCTGGGGCGGGAGGATAGTTATTTGTTTCATAAATTACATTATAAAACAAAAATATCAGAGTAATTGTTACATCTGTAAGCTCTACGGGTGCGGGGAAGTACAAGTGGTGTGAATGCTCGTCTACAAGCCACATTGGCTATAAAGTTGACTAGCATGTGGGAATACTACTAAAAAACTGCTTGAAAAAAAAAATAGTTACCAGCAAATAATCTTTTCAACTGTTGATTGAAAATTTTAATTGAGGGTGCCCCAGACAAAGGATGTGCACAGGGCCTCAACTGACCTAAGTCTGGCCCTGCCTAGAAGCTGAATGGCATTTCTTTGCCACTTCTCATGGAAAATGGCCATGCAATGGAATAGGGGGCACTGTGAAGTGACATGTAACAAAAGCATCCTTACAACTTATTGACAAACATATTTTAACACCAGGAGACATGTTCAAATACTTTACAGAAAAAAAAAAAGGAATATAGTTCCTTTTTGTATCACAAAAAGACATTGATGAAGAAAATACCATACTTGCAGATAGATATGTTTCTGCTTTAAAAATAGCAAACACTAAAATTCATCATTGCTTTACTCCAATGAAGAGCAATAGATTAAGAATTCAATTTGTGTCAAGCAGCAAGAAATATGAAGTTGTTAACATATCTAAAGTTTTTGCAAATACAGAACTTGCAGAGAAATCAAAAAAGTTGGTGATTACATTGCATGTGAGTATGAATCAAAATGGTGACTTGGTATTATCAAAGAACATTCTGAAGAACAGAGAGATTTCAAAATTCATTTTTTTCATTCACCAGGGCCATTTTCTTTGTCAACTAACGACCAAGCATGGGTTCCACAATTTCAAAATTCAGTTTTTTCATCCACCACCATCATTTTCTTTTTGTCAACTAATGACCAAGCATGGGTTCCACAGACCAACATTTTAAAAAGTCCCCACACCACTGCAATTAACCACTGCTACTAGAAGAGGACACAACATTACCAACAAACTCTCTTTGTCTTTGACGTAATTGCTAGTAGGCCATTTAAACTACTCTTCTGGTATAAAAATGTTGGCAAAAAGTGGCAAAATCAGCACTGCGACCATGAACTTTGACCCCCTCCCCATACAACCAAACAAATTATTATGCTATGGAAATAAGGTTATTACATATGAATGTACAGGTTATTATTACCTCTATTTAGGCACCCATTAAGTGTCATTATCTTCACAATTACTCAATTTGTACCAAGATAATAAATCTGTTGTGTAACATGCTAGGCTTCTCGTGCGATGGGTGAATGGCTCTTACCACAAGACTTTTGCAGTTCCCATGGTTTGAAAGGAACAAAAGACCACTCTTTGGACTGTTATTTCTTTTTAACAAATACACTGAGGTGCCAAAAATTGGGAAGAGTGCTACCATTTCCATTACATTCCACCACACCCAATGGAATAATCTGCAAACAACATATATAGAGAGGCAGATATCTCTGCAAGCTCAAGTAGTAGCATTCACAGTTCTGATGGCAGCTTATCAGGATTTTTAGCTATTTCAAATGTGGTATGATAGTCAGTGCCCAGAAGATGGGCCACTCCATCTCAGAAGTTATCACAAAATTTGGATTTTCGCAGTCAACAATTTCAAGGATGTACCTGAATTACACAAACTCTGGGGGAAATCCAGAGGGCAAGACTGGTGTGGCCATAGAAAAGCCCTGGATCATCATGAACAGTGACGTCTGGCATACATCGTAGCATCCACCTGGCGTGCAACATTGCCACAAATCACAGTGCAATTCAATGCTGGGGTCAGTAGTGGCATCATCATTTGAATAGTGCAATGTTCCCTGTGTTGTATGAGATTTCAGAGCTGACAGCCCACCCTGGTGCCATTGCTGAACCAACGACACAAGGCTGTTCATCTCGCCTGGGCTTAGGAACACCACCATTGGATGCAAGATGACTGGAAACATGTTGCCTGGTCGAATGAATCATGGGACCAACTGTTTCGGGCAGATGGCCGACTTTGGATGTGGTGACAACCCCATGAGGCAATGGATTCCACATGCCTACAAAGGACAGCGCAGACCAGCAGTGGCTCTGTTATGGTGTGGGATGTTTTCAGCTGGTACACGTTAGGACCCCTCGCACATCTGCAGACCGCTCTGACCAGTGGAGGCTATGTAACCATCCTTGGGGATCATTTGCACTTGTTCATGTCACACAAACACCCTGGTGGGTGCAACCTCTTTCAACAGAACAATGCACCACAGCACACACCCACAGCTGCCCGATTATGGCTGGAGGAACATTCCACGGAGTTTGGCATCATGATTTGGCCCTCCCCTCGTTTGGTGGATTTAAATGCCATCAAACAGATCTTTGCACTAACTCATGGGAACTCAAATAGGTAAGTGTTTTGAATTAGTGAAAATCTATTATTATAATTGCACTTTTAAGGTATTAAACCCTTGCAAAGTGCGCATAGTTTACGTGCAATTCATAAATGATATACTATTAAAAAGCACCAATCACTTACCCTAAAGATCATGGTAATTTCCATCCACAACACATTTCCAGCACGTCAATTATCGTAATGTTGTTGGCCTTCAAAGGTTTACAGACACCTTGCTTACGATTCCTTCTTCCGGGGATGAAACATCGTATTTTTTTTTATTAAGCCATATGAGATGTAACTATAAGCTCGCCAATTCCATAAAAAACACACAAGCATACTACTCATTCATACAATTCAATTAAAAACTATGTACATATTTACACAACCTTACATTCCTAGGTGGTTAAACCTTTGTCAACTGTTGAGAGGGGCTGAATGAGTGTGACACTTGCATTGAGAGTGGCAGGGGTTTTGAAACAGAAAGAGCATTTTGTTACTCACAGTTGACAAAGGTTTAACCACCTAGGAATGTAAGGTTGTGTAAATATGTACATAGTTTTTAATTGAATTGTATGAATGAGTAGTATGCATGTGTGGTTTTTATGGAATTGACAAGCTTATAGTTACATCTCATATAGCTTAAAAAAAAAAAAAAAAAAAAAAAAAACGATGTTTCATCCCCGGAAGAAGGAATCGTAAGCAAGATGTCTGTAAACCTTTGAAGGCCAACAACATTACGATAATTGACGTGCTGGAAGTGTGTTGTGGATGGAAATTACCATGATCTTTAGGGTAAGTGATTGGTGCTTTTTAATAGTATATCATTAGTGAAAATCTGTTTTACGATTGTTGATTGAAATGTCTTCCTTCTCGCCGGAAATCATAATCTTTCTCTGTGGGCATGGTTTCCTTTTAGTGTAATTCTTATCTGCATTTCTTCTTAAGAATTGCTGTATGGTTTGGGATTAGTGGGAAAATGCGATTTGTTCTCAAAAAAGCGTGCAGTTGCATCAGTTTCTTTCGCTGAAACCAATGCTGTTGTTTCAGAGTTTGAGCCAGAAATAGTTTTGGGCTGTTTGCAAACTTTAATTTTTTGTGTAGTGTTAACTGTGAACATATATAGAATCATGAAGCGTACTGCTGTTACTAGTGAAAAAAGGAAAATGCAAAACAGCAAGGCTAATCACTTATTTCGTTACCCCCTGTGTTCTCTGCAAGAACAGAAAATGACACTTTCAAAACACTTTGTGCATACTAAGTTAAGAAATGTATGATTCAAATATTTCATATGAATTGAATCATAAATATGATTCATGATTCAAATTTAATGGGTAAGTTGTAGATGTTTTAAACTACACCAATAGCATAATGACCGACACTTTTTCTGTTTTATGCATGTTGTGCATATTCAGATTTATTTTTAAATGTATGAAAAATAAATATTTTTCGAATACAAAACATCATTTGCATATCAGTAATCACTGAAAAGTTTAGTGGATATAAATCAGTAGAGTAAACATAATGCATGACATTACATAACATCATTCTCTTCTTATTGCATTCTCATTCATTATTTGTTATGTAGTGTTAATTTTTTTTAAATGTACCATCAAGTCCATCATAAAGAATGTTATGTTTCATAATTACATTGAAGAATGAAGAGGTACTTAACAGTTGAATTGGGTTTGCCTCCTCGGGGCGCTCCGTGGTAATAATGGCAAACACAACAGCAACTAGGGCCTCTCTATGAAGCTTGGAGAGGTGCAAGCTAGTTCTGTGTGACATTGGTAAAAAGACCCCAACTCACTGGGTTTTGTTCCAGAATATTTAGGTTGAATGACCAACTGGAACCCTCAGCTGTGGGCTAATCCCCCACACGGATGTACTTGCCTGATTAAAAAGACAAAAAGAAATATTAAGAATGAGTCAAGTGTGGGATATGGTGGACCTACCACACTTGAGAAGGACGGTCCACCACGGAATCGATGTAGACTTTCTAAACGGCGTATGAGAAAGAGATCTCGGCTGAGTGAATGTAAGATTGGTGTATGGAATACTAGAGGTATAAATGGCAAGATGAGTGAGGTGATTGAAGAGATGAATAAGTATAGACTGGATGTGCTGTGTGTAAGTGAAACCAAAAAGAAGGAAATTGGGGTAGAAGAAGTGAATGGCACGGTGAGCGTGTGGTCTGGAGTATTGGATAATATAAGAGGACAGGCTGGTGTAGGTGTGATTTTAAGTGAAAAGATGAAGAACAACTTGATTCACTATAGTTGCGTAAGTGAGAGAATTCTCTGGATTCATTTAAAAGTGAAACTTCAGAGAATTGTAATTGTTGTAGTGTATGCTCCTTTTGACTCGGAACCTTCTGATACGAAGGAAGATTTCTGGAATGAGCTAAAAGCTGTTTTGAGCCAGTTTGGTGCTAAAGAAAAAGTTATAATAGCAGGGGATTTCAATGCTAGAGTAGGTGTGCAGAATGCAATTTCTGACAATGTTCTGGGTAAGTTTAATGATCCTTGTGTGAATGATAATGGTGAAAGATTAATTGAACTCTGCATTGAGAATGGTTTGTGTGTATCTAATACATTTTTCAACCACAAGTATATCCACACATATACTTGGGAAAATCGTACTCTTGGTCAAAAGAGTGTGATAGATTTTGTTGTCTACGATCAGCGTTTGAAACACTTAGTTGTTGACACCTGTGTGATGAGAGGTGCGGATATTGGTTCTGATCATTACTTGGTAGTGTCAAGAGTGAAACTTAATGTTGGTTGGAGGAAAAGGAATAGGAAGAGACCCAGGATAGAAAGAACAAAGGTTGATAGGCTCCTTGAAGATCATCAGCGGTATTCTGACTTACTCAGAGAACGACTGAAGGATCTGAAGTCTGGTGAGAGGAATGTAGAAAAGAAGTGGGCATGTTTTAAGAACTGTGTTGTCACTGCTGCTAAAGAGGTCTGTGGCACCACAATAGTGGATGACAATAGAGGTGATGCTTGGTGGAATAGTGAGATTGAAGAGGCAGTAAAGAAAAAGAAGGAAGCCTATTTGAGGATGTTGCAAGGTAGAGTCTGTGGATGCATATCGCTGTAAAAAGCGTGAAGCTGCTAAGCTGGTTCACCACAGTAAGGCAAAAGATAGGAAGGAGAAAGTGGAAAGGCATGAACTGGCTTTTTGGAAAGATAGGAAGTCCTTCTGGAAATACATGAGACTCAGGAAAAATAGGGGAAACAAAGTTGTAATTCTTTGAATAAAGCTCATGTTGAGAAATGGCTTCCTAGTTTAATTGAATTAATAATCTAAAGCAACTTATGGGATTTTACTAGGAAATTTTTTCTTTAATAGCAAATTTTCGGAGAAAATTCTTCTCCTTCTTCAGGCTGTCTTGTTGTTGTCACTTTTTCCTTGTCACTATCCCGGTTACGGTTTACCTTGACGGTTACGGTTAACCTTGACGGTTTAGGTTATTTTTCAACAAATCCTGCCAGATGTTAGGCAGGGAAAATCCTTTGCAGTCATTGATGATGGAATTTTGATTTTTCTCAATCTCTATTCCTTCTTTCAGTTTTCTTTTTTGGAAATTGCTTTGGAAACTGATTACTTTAAGGGAATTCCAATCCATGCTGTGCCCAGTTTCTCTAACATGCCTATCTAATCCAGTCTTGTTGGAGCAATTTTTTATAGCTGCTTTATGCTCAGCTATACGAGTTTCTAGTCTGCGACCTGTTTCACCTATGTAAGATAGTCCACAACTACAATTTACTTCATAAACTACTCCTTGCATTTTTAAAATATCTTCTTCTCTTTGAACTATTTTAGGGAAAAAAATTTTAACTTTGTTCTCTAAACTTGGAGCTAGCCTAATATTGTATTTTTTACTAATTCTCTTTAAAGCCTCAAATAGACCTTTGTGATAAGAAATTTTTCTAGTGAATTTTACTTGTTGCTTTTGTGGGTTCTTCGTACCATTAAAATTCAGAAGCTTCTCAATTTCTTCTTTAGGATAGTTATTTTCTGCAAGTATGACTTTAAGTTCTTCTTTTTGGGCTTCTTTTTTATCTGCAGTAGAAACTATTTTATTATTTTTTTCTAAAAACTGACTTGCTACATTTTTCTTAATAGAAACTGGGTGATACGAATTGAAATCCAGTAGTCTTTTAGTATTCATTGGTTTTTTATACCAACTAGTGAGGAATTTTTCATCTTCATAATAGATAGTAATATCTAAGAAGTTTATTCTTCTTTCTTTTTGAAGTTCAATAGTGAACTTAAGGGAATCATCTAATTCATTGAATGAGTCTAGAATTCTTTCTGGAATAATTTCTGAGCTATCTATTATAAATAAGATGTCATCCATGTATCTGCTATATAAGCAGAAGTATGTGGGTTGTACTAGTATCTTTTCTTCTAGTTTTCCCACATAATAGTTAGCTAAGAGTGGGGAGAGTTGGGAGCCCATTGCTAGCCCCGATTTTTGAATGAAAAACGTTTTCCCAAATTGAAAGTAGTTGTTCTGCAAAGAGAAAGTAAGCATTTCAAAAATTCCTACTAATATGTTTTTTTCCTTGTTGTGAAAAACTATTAGGTCTGCCAAGTCTTCCGCTATAAAGTCTATAAGTTGATCTATATTAATGTGAGTATACATAGACACTATATCTAAACTACCCATAATAGGAGAATCTAATTTAGGAAGAGTTCTAGTTTTTCTTTTAGCTGTATTGAGTTTTTAATCAAGTTAGGTGGCTCTTTTAAAAGATTCTGAAGGTGTGACTTTAAAAAATAGTTTAGATTTGAAAGAATAGAGTTTTTTGAGTCTATTATTGGTCTAATTGGTTGGTGTTCTTTATGCAGTTTGACTATTCCATATATTTGAGGTAATCTGAACTGTAATTTTGAGAAGAAGGAGAAGAGTTTTCTCCGAAAATTTGCTATTAAAGAAAAAAATTCCTAGTAAAATCCCATAAGTTGCTTTAGATTATTAATTCAATTAAACTAGGAAGCCATTTCTCAACATGAGCTTTATTCAAAGAATTAGAACAGAGTATGGGTCAGATACTTGGCAAACAATCAAGAAAGTTTAACATGCTACATTGAAGATGGAAAGATCCATAGCTCAAATCAAGTTCCTGAAAAATTGCAAGGTAATAAACTTTATTCCAAATTCATTTAGACTTAGAAAACCATTTAAAGATTTACTTTCAGCCAACTTCGTAAGAAAAATAGAGCAAAAAACGTTAAAAAGAAGTATTGAAGCAAAATATAAAAATGTTGCTTATTATAAAAAAGTAAAAGTAGAAAATGAAAAGAACATTTCTGGAATCTTAAGGGATACAGTAAAAGCAGAATTGGATGACTGGTTAAAAATTGGAGTAAGAAACAAAAATAAGAAATTTGTTAAAAAGCTGAACCTTAAAGAAGAGAAATTTTTGAAGAAAAACTATTCCAGTAAAAACAAAAAAACTGCAGTTCTTAGTCATGTAAAGGACAACACTGCTACTGGAGTTAGCCAAGAATTATTACAAGTGATAAATAAAGGAAGTAATTTCAATCTATCCAAAGAAAAAATAAATCCAGAAAAATTGGTAATTGAATTGGAAAGCATCTGCAGCACTTTAGAAAAAGAGGACCAAATTAAAGCAGACCTACTCAGAACAGATTACTACAATAGCCTTACAAAATTCCAGAAGCAAGTAAGGAAACCTCAAAAAAATTTTGATAATAGTCAATTAAAAGCTCTTAAAGATTTCAGAAAAAATGAAAGTTTAGTTGCTGTGAAAACAGACAAAAGTAAGTTGATTACTATTATGGATAAGAAAGATTATCTAGAAAAGATGGAAGAAGAACTAAAAAAACCTATGTATGAAAAAGTAAAAGAAAACCCACTACCAGATTTGATTAAAAAAGTCTCTAAGCTTATTTCACTTCAAAAAAAGAAAAACCAGCTTCCAGAAAACTATAAACATTTCTCAAAATTACAGTTCAGATTACCTCAAATATATGGAATAGTCAAACTGCATAAAGAACACCAACCAATTAGATCAATAATAGACTCAAAAAACTCTATTCTTTCAAATCTAAACTATTTTTTAAAGTCACACCTTCAGAATCTTTTAAAAGAGCCACATAACTTGATTAAAAACTCAATGCAGCTAAAAGAAAAACTAGAACTTCTTCCTAAATTAGATTCTCCTATTATGGGTAGTTTAGATATAGTGTCTATGTATACTCACATTAATATAGATCAACTTATAGACTTTATAGCGGAAGACTTGGCAGACCTAATAGTTTTTTACAACAAGGAAAAAAACATATTAGCAGGAATTTTTGAAATGCTTACTTTCTCTTTGCAGAACAACTACTTTCAATTTGGGAAAACGTTTTTCATTCAAAAATCGGGGCTAGCAATGGGCTCCCCACTCTCCCCACTCTTAGCTAACTATTATGTGGGAAAACTAGAAGAAAAGATACTAGTACAACCCACATACTTCTGCTTATATAGCAGATACATGGATGACATCTTATTTATAATAGATAGCTCAGAAATTATTCCAGAAAGAATTCTAGACTCATTCAATGAATTAGATGATTCCCTTAAGTTCACTATTGAACTTCAAAAAGAAAGAAGAATAAACTTCTTAGATATTACTATCTATTATGAAGATGAAAAATTCCTCACTAGTTGGTATAAAAAACCAATGAATACTAAAAGACTACTGGATTTCAATTCGTATCACCCAGTTTCTATTAAGAAAAATGTAGCAAGTCAGTTTTTAGAAAAAAATAATAAAATAGTTTCTACTGCAGATAAAAAAGAAGCCCAAAAAGAAGAGCTTAAAGTCATACTTGCAGAAAATAACTATCCTAAAGAAGAAATTGAGAAGCTTCTGAATTTTAATGGTACGAAGAACCCACAAAAGCAACAAGTAAAATTCACTAGAAAAATTTCTTATCACAAAGGTTTATTTGAGGCTTTAAAGAGAATTAGTAAAAAATACAATATTAGGCTAGCTCCAAGTTTAGAGAACAAAGTTAAAAAATTTTTCCCTAAAATAGTTCAAAGAGAAGAAGATATTTTAAAAATGCAAGGAGTAGTTTATGAAGTAAATTGTAGTTGTGGACTATCTTACATAGGTGAAACAGGTCGCAGACTAGAAACTCGTATAGCTGAGCATAAAGCAGCTATAAAAAATTGCTCCAACAAGACTGGATTAGATAGGCATGTTAGAGAAACTGGGCACAGCATGGATTGGAATTCCCTTAAAGTAATCAGTTTCCAAAGCAATTTCCAAAAAGAAAACTGAAAGAAGGAATAGAGATTGAGAAAAATCAAAATTCCATCATCAATGACTGCAAAGGATTTTCCCTGCCTAACATCTGGCAGGATTTGTTGAAAAATAACCTAAACCGTCAAGGTTAACCGTAACCGTCAAGGTAAACTGTAACCGGGATAGTGACAAGGAAAAAGTGACAACAACAAGACAGCCTGAAGAAGGAGAAGAGTTTTCTCCGAAAATTTGCTATTCAAGAAAAAATTTCCTAGTAAAATCCCATAAGTTGCTTTAGATAATTAAAAGTTGTAAGTTGTGTGAAGAATGAGATAGGGGAAATGATTTGGGAGCCCAATGAGTTAAGTGACAGGTGGGGTGAATATTTCTGTGAGTTATTAGATCAGGAAAGCAAAGATGATTCAGAGACAGATGCAGATGATGTCAGAATGAGGGATGAAAGCACAGGAGGGATCTCAAGAGAAGAAGTGTGTAAAGCTCTAAAATCTCTTCAGAATGGTAAGGCTCCAGGAGTTGATGGCATAACTGCAGAGATGTTGAAATATGGTGGTGACTCTGTAATTGACTGGTTAACTGAAATTTGCCAGTTGTGCTGGGAGTTAGGAATGGTCCCTCGAGATTGAAAGGATGCTATTATTATTCCCTTGTATAAGGGAAAGGGTGATCAGACTGAATGCAAGAACTATCGTGGTATTAGCGTACTGAGTGTGCCAGGGAAAATGTTTGGTAAGGTTGTTACTGAAAAAGTACGGGGTCTTACATCATTGAAAGTGTGGGATGTTCAGAGTGGTTTTATGCCTGGTAAAGGCTGCACTAACCAGATTTTTGCACTATGCACAATGATTGAAAAGTATCTCGCTGTTGGGAAGAAAGTTTTTACTGCCTTCATAGATTTAGAGAAAGCTTACGACCGAGTGAATAGGACAATTTTGTGGAAGGTATTGAATGAATATGGTGTTACTGGGAATCTACTTAATAGTGTAAAAGCCATGTATGCTGGTAGTAAAGCTTGTGTACGAGTGAATGGTGTTTTATCAAAATGGTTTTCGATTGGTGCAGGAGTTAGACAAGGTTGTGTAATGTCACCATGGCTGTTCAATATATTTATGGACGCATGCATGCGTGATGCCAAAATAGATAATAGTGGTTTATGTCTTGGTGATATCCGTGTGTGCAGATTGCTGTATGCTGATGACACTGTCCTGTTAGCAGAGAGCAAAAGTGAGTTGCAGAGTATGTTGACTTGGATGCATGAAGTTTGCATGAAATACAAACTGAGTATAAATAAGGGAAAAACCAAAGTTATGGTGTTTGAGAGAGGAATGGGTAGCACTGAATGTAATGTAAGTATAAATGGCACTGTGATTGACCAGGTGAGTGAGTTTGTGTATTTAGGGAGCATGTTTGACAGAGAGAACAAGTTGGATGGTGAAATCAGTAGGCGAGTGAATTCTTCTTTGAAAGTCATAGCTGCTCTGGGAGGTTTTCACAGGAATGATGGTTTCTCTAGAGAGTCCCGCAGGGCTGTGTATGAAACTGTAATTATTCCTACTCTGATGTATGGCAGTGAAACCTGGGTACTGCAGAAGAAACATAGGAGTCGTTTGTGTGCTGGAGAAATGCGTTACTTACGTGGGGTTTGTGGCAAGCCACGATATGATTTTGTGAGAAATGAAGATGTATTGCAGTTGTGTGATGTGAAGCAAAATGTTGTTAGCAAGGTGGAGACCAATATGCTTCGGTGGTTTGGCCATGTTGAAAGAATGAGTGATGAAATGCTTACTAAGAAAGTCTTTTCAGCCCAAGTGGCAGGAAGGAAAGGCAGAGGAAGGCCAAGGAAGACATGGGTGGATCAGATTCAGGAGTGTCTGCATGAGAAAAAGATTATGAGTATGAAGTATAAAAGATCTTGTGTACGGCATGTGATGGATATCAGTGAAGCACGAGTTGTATGTCAAGATCGCTGTAAATGGAGAAGTTTGATACAACAATAAGTAAAAATATCTGGAAGTTTGTATTTCTTTTTGGAGCTAACCTCTGAATCTCAGAGAACAGCTTAGTGATTTGTATGTATGTATATATATATATATATATACACTGACGGAAAGTGAAAAAAGAACACCAAGAAGGAGACGTCTGATACCAATGAAATTTATACAGCATAATAACGGAATACAGAGGATAACGGGATCAAAACATTGTGGCAAAATACAGCTGTATTTGCTGGTAAACTGAAAAATAACATTTTCATGTAACATGATGAGTACAAGGTTCACCCGCCATGAACTGCGTCACACTGTGCAATTCTGGCATGCAAATTATCGTCAGTGGTATTTAAGGAGTACGGCGAAGTGAATGTAATCAGTCGTCGGCGTACGGACACGTGCGAAGACCCTGAAGAAGCTGCAATGCCTGGACATGGAAGACGTGTACGATTTCAGCAGTTATCGGACTTTGAGCGAGGTCGTCTAGTCAGACTCTGCGAGGCCGGTTGGTCATATCGTTGTATTGCGGAGTGAATTGGACTGGAAGTATCGGTGGTGGTACGATGGTGGCGTAGATGGTCCGAGGAACATTCCCACACGAGAAGACATGGAACCGGGAGTCACAGACGGACTGATGAGCGGACCGATCGACGCATAAGAAGAGCGGCGTTGTCAAGCAGAACATCCACTGCGACGCAAATCCGAGCTGCCGTTGCACCTGAGGTGATTGTGTGAACAATCCGCAACCGTCTACTGGATGCAGGCCTACGTGCACGTGTGCCTTTGGCATGTGTACCTCTAACTTCAGCCCATCGTCAGGAATGGCTGTAGTGGTGTCACCAACGTCTGCACTGGAGAATGCAATGGCGATCTGTAGTGTTCAGCGATGAAAGCAGATTCTGCTTGGGAGCCTCCGATGGCTGTATGCGTGTTAGCAGACGCGCAGGGGAGCGTCTCCACCCTTCTTGCATCCGCCAGCGACACACAGGGCCTACACCTGGTCTCCTGGTGTGGGGAGCGATCAGCTATCACTCCCGTACACAACTAGTGTTTGTACCGGGTACGTTAAACAGCACCTCCTACATCAACAACATCATTCAGCCCGTTGTTGTGCCATTTGTAAGGTCGGTTCATCGTGGTGTTTTCCAGCAAGATAACGCATGCCCACACACGGCACGTGCAACGCAACATGCACTTCAGTGTGTGACACAACTTCCATGGTCTGCACGTTCACCAGATTTGTCCCACCTTTGAGCACGTGTGGGATTTTGTGGCACAACGACTTATCCGGTCACCACGGCCAGCCACGATCATTTCCGATTTACGCGTCCAGGTTGAGGATGCTTGGAACTCAATACCCCAAACTTACATCCAACATCTGTACGACAGACTCCATGCCAGAATTGCACAGGGTGACGCAGTTCATGGCGGTTCAACCTCGTACTAACCATGTTACATGGAAATGTTATTTTTCAGTTTACCAGCAAATACAGCTGTATTTTGCCATAATGTTTTGAACACGATATCCTCTGTATTCCGTTATTATACTGTATAAATTTCGTTGGTATCAGACGTCTCCTTCTTGGTGTTCTTTTTTCACTTTCCGCCAGTGTATATATTTAAATCATGACTTTTTTTGAACGTGGTTATGGAGCATACTAAAGAAAGATTTTATAATTCTAAATTATTTACTAAAGAAATATTTTATATTTCCACAAGGTCGGAGCTTGGGAATGATGCAAAAAAAATGCATACCAATTCATCATAACACATGCATATTCATACAGCACTGTTACAGGATGGATATGCAAATTCAGAGATGGACGGCAGAGCTTCAAAGATCTCCATCGTGTAGGAAGACTGAAGAAAGATGTGCACAAGAGAACAATCACTGCTGTTTGTAAATTCATTAAGGAAAACCCACACATAGCAGTAAATGTAATAAGTTTAGCTGTTGGTGTATTGATTGGCAGTGTGGAAACAATTATTCATCAACATTAAATATTCCACGAGATCTATGCCAAATGAGAACACCACAAACTGACAGAACAGAAAAAACAAACTAGAATTGACTTTGGTAAGGAGATGCAGGTAATGTTTGAACGTGGTGGTCCCAAACAATTATATGAATGCAATTCACAAGTAACAAACAAATGTTGGTTTTAAGTATGAACACACTTTAGTTGCATAAATTTCTTTGCATAACAGCGTGTTCATACTTATGACCTACTGAAATGGTTAACACACACTGTCACAGGTACTGAGACATGGTTTTGCTGCTATATAACTCCAATAAAGATCGACAACTATGTTTGGGTTGCAGAAAATATTAAGTGTCCCCAAATCCTATGACAAGACTTTTACTGAAGGAAGAGGATGTTTACAATTTTTTTTATCAATTCCAAGGGGTGGTTGCCATTGAAGCCCTACCTAAAAAATAATAATGAATGGCCAATACTGCACCAACATTGTTTTGCCTAAAATGGTTAAAAAATGATGGAGTGGAGTCCAACAACAAGCATATCAAGTATTCTCCTTCATGATAACACCAATGCTAACAAAACCTGGCAAGTTACAGCTTATCTGAACCAGGAAAAAATCAAATGGCTGCCCCATCCTGCATATTTGCCCAATTGTGCATCACATGATTTTTGATGAACCACGTGGTTTCACAGATACGGCATATTCCTCAACAGTAGTACCACCAACCACTCCAGAATCGGTATCAATCTCTGTAACTTTGCATAAATGCTGGAAAAGAATACTTTGAAGGACAGTAAAAGTTTCATTGACGTTCATGCAATGGTTTTTATTCTGCAGATGCATGCCCAGCACTTTTTGAATGTCCTTCATAAACCCATATATGTATGAACTGCTTTCTTGATGTCTCTGCTTCCAAAAGTAGTATTTGAAAAATCCTCTTTCTATATCATAGTTCCCATGATGAAAAATATTTTGTACATATTTCTACCTTTTTATATTGTCTTATTCTGCTTCTAGGAGATGTTAATGTATATTTCTAATAGTCAAATAGATGTTATGGGCAGATGGATGCCAAATTAGTCATGCAAATAGACATGTCTCAGAAAACTTGAAAATTACATCAAAGCAACTGAGGACGGAACCTCTAAGCAACTGAGGATGTGTTTTGGGACTCAGATGAAATGCTCCAACTTGCTGAAATCGAATTTAATTTGGCATCCACCTGTGCATTATATCTATTTGACCATCATTTATTTTTGAAGAGTTATTTCTTCAGGAGATTCGATTTCTGCTTGCATGCCGCTAAGATGAAGGATCATATATGCTTCAATTTGCGCACAACGGAGAGTTTTATCTGAGCCTCAAAACACATCCTCAGTTGCTTGGAGGCTCCTTGTTCTAGGTGGTGTAATGGTAACATACTCCAACATAAATTGGGAGATGCAAGTTCAATTCCTGTTCCACGGCAATATAATTTTCAAGTGTGTGTTTTTTTCAAGTTGTTCCAGGACGATGTAATTTTCATGTTCAGTTTCCCATCTAGAGAGCATAAAGTTACATTACATTTTTCTCTACATTTTTGCTTCCAAATTGTCTGATTTGAAACATTTCTTTTGCTACAAATTTTGAAGATGACAATCCGATTTTTGGCGTAAATGTGACAAGGATGGTAAGTCAGATAATATCCGAAAACTTGAAAATTTTCATCGTCCTGGAGCGAGACATTTGTCATCTTCAAAATTTGTATTGTTGGCATAATCCCGTATTTCTTTCATGATTTCTTTTGCTTTTGATATCTTCTGCTATAAGGTACATCTTGCACAGAAGTAGTCATGTTTTGTAATCTACATTTCTGCAACTAGTGGACATAAGCAGACATTTCTACTTGCAAACTTTTTTATCAATTCTAGGAATGGTGTTAAAAGAAAATGTATTTTGTAACTGTTACCATTCACTGCAGGACCATAGCCAGGGAGGGGTTTTGAGGGTTTAAATCCTTCCCAAAATGCTGTGCTTAAATAAAGAGAGGGTAGATAGATTCATATACTTGTGTAAATAGTATAACATGTAAGTCAGTATTTGAAAAATGGGGAGTATTAAATAGAAGAATTTTGTATGCAAATAAAATGTGACAGAGAAAAAACTCAACATATGTATATTGTACAATGAAAATTAATTTTCAAATTCAGAAACCCTCCCTGAAAATTCTTTCAGGTTACGGCTCTGGTTCACTGCATAAAATATTGCACATGTTGTATATGAAATAATATGAGCTTTTCTGCTGGAGGAAGGGCATAAATGCTTTTTTTTTTTTTTTTTTTTGGTTTATTTTGCTAATTTCCTCAATTTTAAGAAGTCATTTTTGAGAAATTCTTGTGTCAGAAAGGTTACACCTAAGATTTAATTTGTCATTTTTATTTTTTTGCACTCTTTTATTCTCCCAGTACCATTGCAAGTACAATCAATACATGCTTCAGCTTCAAAATAAACTGTTATGATACAACAGTCAGAAAAAGAAAAAATTCAAAGTACAACATACTGCAAATAAGACATCCAATTAACTCTCTGTGCTCGAATTTCATTGGCCCTCTGTTGGAGAACACTGGTGGCAGCCAAAACATCTGGAATGAAAAATTATAAAATGAAGTTGTTGTTTCATATACATTAAAAACAAACAGTTTGTGATGTGAAGAAGTTTTAAAATGAATAAACATTCTATATTTCCTTAGCTGTATAAAAAAGAAAAAAAAAAATGTTTAACTTGCTACCAAAAACTTAATGCCATGTTTCACAAACCTCTTCATTTATTCTCAAAATGTAAAGTGTCTAATTGAAAGTATAGCACTTCAGTTAATACAGTAAAATATGCACAATTTACACTGTATATGTATCAGACCATACTAAATATTAACGAAGTTAAAACCATAAAAAAGAATTTCACTGAATTCTGAAAAAAAAAAAAAAAAAAGTGCATGATAAAAGTTTGTGTGGAACACATTTATATGAAAATGGAAATACCCATTAATAATTAAGCTTACTGAAATGCTCTTCCTGAATTAAGATGGAATTATCTGTACACCAGTGACATATCTTACAATGCAGGTGGTATGACTGTGCCAGCACACCGAGCTTTGAGGGCCCCACAAAGGAAAACAATTTTATTACAGAAAGGAATGCAGGAAACAAATCCTTGTATGTTGAAGAAAGATGCAACATTTCACTCTTCACTGCGTAACCATCCTACAGAAAATGTTTTCATTTCCCTCTCCAGAGCGGTGTGATTATCAGGTTTTCTGAAGGATGGTTACATGAGAAACAGTAAAAGTATGGAATTTATACACTAACAATGATATGTAAATTTTATTATTTTTTACCAGTTTTGTAATTTTATTAATTTATACAAATGGATAACTAAAATGATACAATAATAAATATTAAATCAAAAATAAATAGTGCAACTCAGTATATTTCAGAGTACGATCTGTGTCAGGACATGAATCACTGGAGAGCTGAAATGAAGCAAATCAAGCCAGTTGCAAGACTAGTAGCCACTGCAATGTGGCAAAACCAATGAAGAGGGCTAAGTGCCTTTTTCTTTCAGGTGTGAGCATTCTTACATTCGCTCTTGTTCAGGGTGATGGTGAAGATGATGAAGTAAACAACTACAAGGATAAAGGAATGACCCAATGGAAAGGGAGGTTAGCAATATGAGGGAAGCTATTTAAGTGTGGGGAGGGGATGGGTTGTCTAAATCTGATGCCAAACTGCTACACCTACCGCCCTGGTGGGTACCTCACCTTGGCAATAAGACAGTATTCTTCATCTAGGCAGCCATGCTGTTCTGATAACCCAATTGTGCCTTTTGCTCAGTCAACACATCTCCACACCCCACAAGGCACCTCCTATGTTCTCCTGGTAACATCTGGTTGCTTCCTATACCATGCAAACACTTCGACAGTATCATTTTGTGCCCTGCCCTCTGAAAGTAAACAATTTTTAGTGTAGTACATTCAACATACTGTTTATTTACGTTGATCCAATTGACTGGTGAATTAGCAATTGATAGTTAATATTATTTTCAACAAATAATCAAATACATTCATGGAACCATGTTGTACTCAGACGAAGACAAAAGCAATCATCAAAAGAAAAGTCTAAGCAGTTACGAAAAACTAAAGAAATGGAAGAATAAACACAAAATATTTTGTAAAACATCCACATTTTTTAAACTTAAATCTAGTGAAGAAGTTTTAAGTGTAAATGAAGGAATAGACAACCAGTTGACGGAAAGTCAAAACTTTCCTGATGTTGGACAAATTGAACATGAACTGTGACTGAAAAGTGAAAATGCTGAAATTTGAATTTGGTACTTAATGATGGGTCATTCCATATGAATTCACCAGGTGCTTGTAGTTGTGGGTTTTTTTATTTTCCTCATTTTTTTTTTATGTTAACAATACAACATAAAAGTACCCTGAAAACAAAGTTTGGGATTTATTTTCCCCAACCCCTTTGGAGACCCCGGTCCTCAAACCCCCCAAAATGAGATAAAATAAGGGTTATTGTTAATTAACACAAATTGAGTAATTGTGAAGATAATGACACTTAATGGGTGCCTAAATAGAGGTAATAAACCTGTACATTAATATGTAATGACCTCATTCCCATAGCATAATAATCTGTCAGGTTGTAGGGGGTCAAAGTTCAAGGTCACAGTGCCAATTTTCAGCAGCATTTTTATACCAAAAGGGTACTTAAACACAAAGTAAATACTTTTCAGGCAATCCTTATATGTTGCTATGAATGCTAAAGCATATTTCAACTTCTGTTATGTTTCCCTTTTTTAATCAGAAAATATTTAATAACTGCAACATTGCCAAAATTTCTGTTTTAGGATACAATAAAACAATATCTTCCTGGATCAGAGCCAAGGTTGACTGAATACATTCTTCCACCACGTTTTCGTTGGACCCATTGTCTTTCTTTTTGATTGAACGCATAATGTCTCTGCATGTCCCTATATGAAATGGATTGCACATCTTCATTGCCCTCATTTAGTTTGAATCATGCTGTCAGCATGGCATCTCTCTGAGCATTATGAACAACTGCATTTCGATCATTGTTTCAACGCTCCGGATTAAAGGTAATGTTCTGTTCTTCAGGAAAGTGAACAGGTATTTTAACTAATGTATGAGATTGCTGATGCACATCATAACCAAGTATTTGCCACATTGCCTCAGGTGCGTTAACGTATCAGGAATCAACATGACTTTTTACTTCGTCGTATTTGGTGTTGTGCTCGTTTATATGCACATTTTCACAGTCATGACCTTTGTATACGTACTTGAAAAGGTATTTCACGCTTTTCACAGTAGCGCACACCTCGACATTAATGTGGCAATTGTACTTTAACTAAAGATATGGATTATAAGGGGCAATCTAGCTGTTATCAATAATTTTACCACGTACAGTTGTGGTTGCACCATTCTTTCTATGGCGATATAAAGGATACCCGCCTTTGTTAGCTACTATTTCATTTTGGAAAGACTTTGGAAATTGCTTGGTACATTTGCCATCTTCCATAAGGTGAATTGTGATTATTTCACCACATGAGCCATGAATGAACCATGTGTTTTGCAACAGTTGCATGTAAAACTGGTAAATGCTCTTTATCTGGCAGTTCTGCAGATATAATTTGGTCAGTTTTCTCAGGCAATGTTGGGTTGTACTCTTCTTTCAAAATCAAGAGCATATGAGCACGGGGAATTCGATTACATGAACTTTGCCCACCAGAACTCCAAAAATATGCCTTTTGGTTATATCACCCATTAATTCTTTCAACTTTAATTGGAAGACTCTTGCAACTGAATGTGGACGGTTTTTGACAGATTGACCGTTCAAGTTTTCAGTAATTTCTTTCCATTTCGGGTTGCAAGTCATAGTAAGGAAAAGATCAAGCTTGACATACTTTCTGGCTATCACCATTGCATCCTGATAATTTTGCACTATATTTTGTGGACTACCTTGAAATGAAGATGGCAAAATAAGAGCTTTTCCAGGAAGCAACTCATCATCTCCAGCATTCTGAATTTGGTCCATCAGACCTTTATACTTTCCGACACTTAACCGAGACTGATTTTGTCGTATGTAATTCAGTGTATCAGTTTCCATTTTTACATACGTATCAACATTGTATTGCTGCATAAGCTTTCCTTCACTTAATAATGGATTAAATTCATCACGGATCGAAAGACGATGTTGATAGTATTGCATTTGTGTAACCCTTCACCTTTGTGGAGATGCCCTTGTTAATGAAGCAGTACCACTTTACGTGAAGCCTATAACTGTAAGTGACGGCCGTCAAAGTGTAGGAAAGCTCGTGGTTTTCAAGGCTATTGCAATGAATTTGGGTTGGCCGAATCGCCTTTTTTCGTCGCAAATGTTTCCAATTTCGCATCGTAACTTGTTGCCAATATGTGAGAAAATGCTGAATTTGTAAAATTCTTAATTATTTTGAGGCTCTTTTCCATTTTTATTTTAAATTGAAATATACAAACATTAGTGCGAATTCTAAACACTTTTCAAACAAAACATAACGTTAAAATTGTAAACTTCACCCTTGTAAGAAGTATAATTCATTCCGGTTTGACATTAACATGGTTTTTGCAACCAAAAACCACACAATTCCAAAATACAAACAGATGAAATTACACAGATATCATGTAAACAACGGCAAATTCCCTCACCTTGCGGCTTCACGGTTAAGAGAACAGGGCATCTCCAGAAGTATTATTCTAACCTCCTTGTTAACAACACTTAGTTAAGACATTGGTCTATGCTGTAATGGAATGTCAGTTGACCTTGTGACGTGACGTGACGTGACGTGACACATGTTTGACGTCATGTGAGAATGATTTGGATCAGATGACGTCACACCAGCAGCTGTGTTTTTCGTTGCTATGACAACAAAACAAAGTGATATATGCGTGAACTGTACGCGTGTAGATCATGATGTCAACTGCACGAAAAGTTAATCGTGATGTCACCAACATTTGTTTCTCGGTTGTTACTATGACGACTTAAAAAGTGATCCAGGTCATCGCCAACTTAGCCTTTTATATATAAGGATACTATAGGGGGAAAATAGAGAGACAGAATATAACATACCTAGCTTCTAATTAAAATACTATCTTTAAATAAAATTTGCCTGAGATATTATTTGTGTCTGGCATGGCATGTAAACTACAATGGTTTTTGACTATTTACAAAGATTGCCTAAAAATTAAACAATGGTACAGATAATAAAATATTTTTGGCAGTTTGTATTTCACTATAACTTTAAAAGCAGGCTGAAATTATCATAATTTTGTGACCCACACAATTTTCAAATATTTTGAAACCTCTTGAGTTTTCCTGCAAAACAGCTAACATTTAAAATAACTAATGTAATCTCAGGAGTTTTAGCCAGAAACAAAACTACCAATCTACAGGAAATTTTGATGCATGCTGTGATCTTAAAAATGTATAAACTGAACAAGTTTTGTAGCTTTCTCTATCCCAAGCCTATTTCATAATTTATTCCAAACTAGTTGAAACATGGAGAAAATTCTTTCAATGGAGGCACATGAAGCTGGTTCTGAATGTAGGCATACAAAAAAGTCAGAATCCTGCAGGCAATTTGGAATTTGAACCCTTTTCAGACTTTTTTGCAATGGTTTGGCACCATTTTATAGAAGAAAACTGGCTGATGACACTTTCTTTCATCATTGATCTTAGGTAATACTCTGTGTAATTAATTTTGAAAGCCATTACACCAGGCAAATACACGGTCATATCAGAATAATATGGCCACCTACCTAATAATGGGAATAACCACCCTTGGCCCATATGACAGCTCGGTGAGATGGCGTGACATGGACGCAATGAGGTTCTGGAAGGTTGCCCAAGGCACACGTGCCCATTTGGACTGCAGCACAGCATGGAGGTCCCGGAGATGATGTGGTTGTGGGTCAGCACACCGAACTTGTGGATCCAAGTAGTCCCACAAATGTTCTATGGGACTGAGGTCGGGTGATTTCGCCAGCCAAGGTAGAACAGAGAAGTCGCTGTTGTGTTCCTGGAACCAGTCACGCACCCCCTTAGCAACGTGACAGGGTGCATAGTCCTTTAGACACCATCAACACCAGGGTAAACATCCAACATGAAGGTAGGCCTGTGGTCAGCAAGGATGGACACGTAGCCATTGGCGTTCAGCGACCTATTCAGTGGTACTAGCAGTCCCAGGTCATACCAGGAAAACATCCCTCAGACATGCACACTGCCACCACCAGCCTGAACTTGACTGACAAGCATGTCCGGGTTTCGGTTCTCATGTGTTTAATGTCATATGTCCACCACTGTCCGTTACTTCTGTGGAGTAGAAACCTCGATTCGTCTGTGAAAAGGCAACCTTTTCTCACTGCTGTTCCACTGTCCAATGACGGTAGTCCCGTGCGAACTGTAGGCATCGTTGCCGGTGGACTTGGGTTAACAGGGGCGCCTTGACACAGCGTCGACTCTGGATACCTATGCGTAATAGGGTTTGCTCTACTGTTATCAGGGACACTTACCTGGGTGCCCCAGGGTTCATTTGTGAGGTCAATTGCTGAACTATTATACATAGATTGCCCTTTACCAGTAGACGGAGGTGATGTTCTCCTCTGGTGTTGATGGCCTTTCAGGCTCTACAGTTATGATGTTGGGAAGTACTCGGTGTGCCAGAGGTCCATTCTTGATACACCCTTACCACAGCACCTCATGAACAGCCTACGAAGTCTGCTGTTTCTGAGATGCTTCCACCCTTGGCACTGCAACCAATGATCATTCCTTTTTGAATTTTGGTGATTTTGCCGGCCAAGGTAGAACAGAGAAATCCATCAAATCACTATCTCTGCCCATAGTGCTCACATTACGCACAATGGCTCATCTGTCCTGGCCAGCCGCTTATATCTCAGTGTGGTCGACCTTGTAACGTGCATTCTGACATGCTTGGGCGAGTGCATAGTGATTCCAGGGGTGGTCATATTATTCGACTGGGTAATCAGAGTAAAATTTGGATATCCACTCTTCTGCAATGCTGTCCTGTTCTTGGTTAAGTTTCTGACCTCTGTATTTTAGATCTATGATGTTTGCTAGAAAATTTGGTGCAAGAATTGCTTGTTCAAGCCTTTTTTAAAATCTAGATGGTAGGGCTGCAGGATTTCTTCTTGTAGTAAATCCAGTCATATTTCAACAGCAACTGAAATAGACATTGTGCCTCTCTGAAGGGTGGCCAGTGTGCTAGCAACAAAGGATAACTGCTTTTCCAGATTCATACATAGCTTCACAGTAAATGCCCATGTTATCCAAGATTTTTTAAATAGATTGATCCTCAATATGCTCTAAAGATTCTCTGTATTTATGATAATTGGCCACAAATGTTTTTACACAGTCAGGATGAGAATTGTACCTTGTTTCATTAGGTAGTCGTGGCATTAAGCGAGGGTTTTTTTTTAACCATCCATGTGGTTGGCGCATGTTTACCAAAATGTTTTTGCACCTCCACAATCTGCTTTAAAACAGATTGCGGTAGGAAAAGATGTCTTTGGGGAAACATCTTTTTCTACCAAATTCAACAGATGTGCTGAGCATCCGTATGTTATGAGAGTTGGATATTTTTCATTTAAAATTTTCCACATTTTTATCATTTTGTTTTTGCTGCCAGTTACAACAGCAAAAACAGGCTTTCCAAATTTTTCTTCACATTCCTTTATGGCCACCTCTAATTTAGAAACACAATATTTTGCTGTTTTCTTTTCTGATCAAGTATCATCAGCATACAGCAAAAAACTTTCTGTTCCGGTATGGACACTAATAGCTTGGACTGGCTCATTCTTCACACTGCACCAGCCATCTATGGTGAGAGAGAAACTGCATAATTTAATGTTTTCTAAAAGCTAAGATTAAATTTATTCTGCGGCAGTATTTTCCACCATGGCTTTTGCTGAGGTTGGTTGATATCCAGGTCTCAGTGTTTCAATCATAATTTTAAACTGATCCAATTCTCCTGCATTGAATGGTATGTTAGCAGCATTAAAAAAAAAATCAGCCACTGTTTTATCAAGAGATTCCTTTTGCCCTTTTGTTGTTTAAATGCAGAATTTAGTCATTGATTGTTGTTTCTTTGTTTTTAAAAGAACACTAGAAAGAAACCAATAAAATCCAAAAAAGCCAGATGAAACCCAATAAAACCTGAACAAACCCAAGTTGGCTGGGTTTTTTCAAACTCTGCTTGGGATAAGGTATTATATGAAATCTTCTTGCCACTTTGTTTTTGGTGAGTGAAACTTGGCAATACACCATGATTTTGTACAATTCTTCTTCTTGTTCATACGAGATATTCACTGACTTACATTTGCACGTACAAATTTTTGAGATTGACCATGATTGTGGAAGTGCTCAAGCTAATAATCATGACCTTTTCTTCAAAACTAGTAACATTATTTACCTTTGTTTAAGGTTTGAAATTAATGTTTCATATTCATTCTGTTGTTTTGTCTCCTTTGATTTTGAAGCACTGGGTTCATTATAAACCTCAAACAAATGATGCAGTTTATGTGAAATATTACCAGATATTTGGGTAACTTTTTTTTCTATGGCATCATAATTTCCTCTGTGCTGGCAAAGTTTGAGCTTTCACTGGAGAAATTCCTAAAATGCTACATGCTTGATTAACTGATTCCAATTGAACATGTTTTGGTTCACACACAGGGTGTCCACAGAATTATCAAACCTAATTTACCTGACCAAATATATAAGAAATCCCTGACCTTACACAAATAGGTTTATTTGAGTTTTTCAATACATGCGCTATGATAATAAATAAAATTGAATTGGATAATTGAGAAACTTATGTTATTTAAAAGTATTTCTGTTTGACGTATAAAGTTTCCCAAATAACTGATTCACTTAATTTATTTATTTATTTATTTTTGTCGGCCTCCACCTTCCCAACTCACACCTTTTTAATTTTAAGTTTACTCTTTTTTTCATGGTTTTACATTTATTGAAGAAACACTCAAACAAACCCATACACAATATTCAGAACAGTTACTATAAAAATATTACAGTAGGAACACAGTCACTGTTTTTATATTACACACCACTTTTCTTCTTTTCCCAATCTGAAATCTTCGCCTGCAATGCTGCTTCTTCCAACTCTAGTTCCTTCTGTACTCTTTGTCTTTTTTCCTTCAATTCCTTTATCTCATGATCAATTTTTCTTTTTTCCTTCAGTTTTCTTTCTTCTTCGTTTTGAAGAACACTTTTTTCAAGATAATCCTGATATCTTTGTCTAGAGGCTCTTACAGAAAGAAGAAGCCTTCTATTGATGGCAATGTGTTCTACTCCTCCCACATTTTTAATGGCTATAAAATCTGTTCTCTGACAAATCAGGGATTCTTCCAGGAGATTTTCCACAAGAAGAGACACAGAAAATCCACCTTCCACTGAAGCATGAGACATAATGAGACAAATTTTTATTACATCCCAAAGTTCACCGAATTGTTTTTAGTTGTCAAGTAGAGCACTGTAAAATTTGTCTAATCTAATGGAAACATCATGACTGTCTAAAAATTCATCAAACTGAGACTTTAAAGAGTGATTCCGTATCAACTTAACACAATTTGAAGACATTTTTTACCTCACCATCTCAGATTTTAATGAAATTTGTTACATAGGTGGCCTCTATATAGATTAAGAAAATACCAAATTTCATCGTCATATATCCATCGGTTTTGAAAATACAGCTATATAAAATGTCCAAAAACACCCCGAAATCGGAAGATTGATATGTTTTTAAATTGTGATTGCAGCTCCCCAAATTAAGATAGAGAGATGGGAAAGGTATATTTTTGTAGTATTTTTTATGCTCTTTTATTTGATGTACAACACCATAGGAGTTAAGATTTTTAAAAATTTCAAATTTTAAAATTAAAATTTTGAATTTTTCAAAATGTGACGGTCCAAAAAATTCGAAATTTTTTTAAAACAATCTTTATATGTTTGGTATTTGATTGTGTGAGTTGTAACTTGGGATGATAATGGGTTTACTTAAAATGCTATATTCAAATTTAGCCTAGCACAAGAGTTTAATGAAAAAAATTAAAAAATCATGTAAACTGAAAATAAATGTGGGCTAAATCTTAAAAATGTTTTATTTTCGGAAGATTAGTGTGTGTATGGGGGGGTCGTTTTCCGTCTGGGGAACGGTATTCCGTTTTTCAAAACTTCCGTACATGAAAGTTAAACAGAATGAAAAATTTTCCCGCAATCGTAATTTTTCTCTCGCGAAGTTTCCTCTACCAAGTATTGGTATTAAATATCAATTTATTGCATAAATGTTTGTATTTCAGCTTTCCATAATGGAAGTTCGACGGAGCAAAAATTTCTTTGTAAACTTAAGGCACGAGTTTCTTCCGCAGATTTGAACTCTGACTTTGTTGTCATCATCATTTGCGTTGTTCTCCTCGAGAATGGTGCAAAACTGAGTGTGTGTGTTTGTGTGTGTTTGTGTGTGTGTGTGTGTGTGGCAATGGAATGGGAGGGGGTGGCGTTTTCCCCGCTGGGGACGGAATTTCGTCTTTCAAAACTTTTGAAACGGAAGTTAGACGAACTGCAGATTTTAGTCTGTAATCGTAATTTTTTTTCTGCGATGTTCTCACTGTCCTGAATTATTGGTAAATGCTATTTTCCCCTCATAAATAGTTGCAAAGAGAAAAACTGGACACTCATATTAGAAGAATGGTTAAATCAACCAAGTCTTAATTATGTGAACTGTACACATCTCATACGCAGCATTCAAGATGATTTTTTTTTTTCAGAGCTCAAGGAAACTTGTTCAAAAATAATAAATTAGTTGACCCTTGTAATACTAAACTTGCACATCACAATGAAGGTTTATCTTATGTGATTGAGACAGACTGCAGATTTACTTCTGCCACAATGGAACTCTTTTTGAAGTTTGAGTGTGTAGAATCTGAATCTATGAACCAATACACACACAAGTTTTGGTACAGTCTTTCAAAAGACCAGTTTTGTTTTTGTTTGTTTTTCTCAAAAATTAAATAGGCAGTTGTTCCCTGCATATATTTGGAATATTCACTATTCAAACATAGCTGTAAAAAAATGAGTACATGTGCCAATGTCCAAAGTTTTCTATGAGTTTTATAAACAACCATCTGCACACATTTCCATTAGTGTCAAAAGTTTCTTTTGCAAGTACGTCTTGTGTTGCGTTTAACAATTGTACCATGTGAACATGGCTTTAGCACATTCAACATAATTTAGTGAATTTAGATATCCACTGAGCAACAAAAATCTTAATGCATATTACTGAAATTGGGCCAGATAAACCCTCAGAAATAAAACCACCAGCTGATTAAATCTTGCTAACTGTGGCAAGGAATGAAAGACAGGCATATATACACTGGCGGAAAGTGAAAAAAGAACACTAAGAAGGAGACGTCTGATACTAATGAAATTTATACAGCATAATAACGGAATACAGAGGATAACGTGATCAAAACATTATGGCAAAATACAGCTGTATTTGCTGGTAAACTGAAAAATAACGTTTCCATGTAACATGGTTAGTACGAGGTTGAACCGCCATGAATTGCGTCACACTGTGCAATTCTGGCATGGAGTCTGTCATACAGTGTTGGATGCAAGTTTGGGGTATTGAGTTCCAAGCATCCTCAACCTGAACGCGTAAATCGGGGATGGTCGTTGTCCCATCAAATCCCACACATGCTCAATGGGGGACAAATCTGGTGAACGTGCAGGCCATGAAAGTTGTCTCACACCCTGAAGTGCATGTTGCGTTGCACGTGCCGTGTGTGGGTGTGCATTATCTTGCTGGAAAACACCACAATGGTCCAACCTTACAAATGGCACAACAACGGGCTGAATGATGTTGTTGATGTAGGAGGTGCTGTTTAACATACCCGGTACAAACACTAGTTGTGTACGAGAGCGATAGCTGATCGCTCCCCACACCAGGAGACCAGGTGTAGGCCCTGTGTGTCGCCAGCGGATGCAAGAAAGGTGGAGACGCTCCCCTGTGCGTCTGCGAACACGCATACGGCCATCGGAGGCTCCCAAGCAGAATCTGCTTTCATTGCTGAACACGACAGATCGCCATTGCGTTCTCCAGTGCCGACGTTGGCGACACCACTGCAGCCGTTTCTGACGGTGGGCTGGACTCAGAGGTACACATGCCAAAGGCACACGTGCACGTAGTCCTGCATCCAGTACAGTCACGGATTGTTCGCACAGTCACCTCAGGTGCAACGGCAGCTCGGATTTGCGTCGCAGTGGATGTTCTGCTAGACAACGTCGCTCTTCTTATGCGTCGATCGGTCTGCTCATCAGTCCGTCTGTTACTCCCGGTTCCACGTCTTCTTGAGTGGGAATGTTCCTCGGACCATCTACGCCACCATCGTACCACCACCGATACTTCCAGTCCAATTCGCACCGCAATACAACCCGGCCTCGTGGAGTCCGACTAGACGACCTCACTCAAAGTCTGATAACTGCTGAAATCATACACGTGTTCCATGTCCAGGCATTGCAGCTTCTTCAGGGTCTTCGCACGTGTCCGTACGCCGACGACTGATTAAATTCACTTCGCCGTACTCCTTAAATACCACCGACGATAATTTGCATATTATGCCGTGCTGTGGTGTAAGTGCTCACCGGTTGGTCCCGAAATTAACATCACTCCTACGTAAACTAGACCCATTAACATATGTAAATTTCATGATCGTCCGCCAATTCCTTCTTGTTCTTTTTTCACTTTCCGCCAGTGTACATTATACTTCAGGTGCAATTTTATATCAACGTACTGCAAAACGCACAACTCTAGTTTTGTAAAATGAATCATGATAATTTGCATTAGATTGAATATAGTAAATTTTTTGAACTAATTAGCCTGCTTATTTTAAAGATCAAGTATAGCTTATATTGTTTGAAAAACTACTACTGTTTTCCCAGTCTTAATATTATTAAAACACATATTTAAAACTCCCACTTGAAATTTTGAATCCCCTCCATTTACAAACACAAGTGGGGAGACTCCCATTTGAAATTTGAATTTCAAACCCTAATTTAATAAGGTATTTTTATTCTGAATGTCAGTGTGTGAATTATACGCCGGTGCAGACTATATGAAGGTAAAAAAAAAAAAAAGTGTGAATTCCAGAGTCTAGGGATAAACGACAAAAGTTACATTTTGAATTTTTTTGAAAAAAAAAAAAATTCAAGAATTTCTGAGCCCCAGAAAAAAAAATAGTGAGTACTGTTTTTCTTTTTTTGCCAGGGAGAGGTAAGCTAAAGGCTGAGGGTAAAGCATTTTTGGACAGAAGTGTATATGACTGATATTATCCCCCCCCCAATTCCAATATGTCTGGCCACTACAAAATTTAGTTGGCCGAAGGCCACCAGATTTCAGAATATTTTTCTACCCCTGAATATAACAGACAATTTGCTTTGGATTCTAGAAATTCCCAGGGATGTGATTTGCCCAAATTGCAAAATTGTTCCTTTTTGTTATGTTACCCTTCCTCATTCTCTATCTTACCCCTTTTGTTCCTGAGGCTTAGTCAATTTTAAGGTGCTAAAAAATTAAAATTTACTAAGCCTCAGGAACTAAAGGGTAAATCAAAGGTAAGTGGCTGAAATCACTGGAAAAAGAATTAGCATTCATGCTTACCAGACTTGACAAGTCAGATCCTCCCCTTGCATACATCTGATCAAGAGGAACTGCTTTCCACCTCTCCAAGTGCCCCTACTGGAGTGAGGCCTCCAAAATGGGGACCAGTGCCCAATGCCAGCTAATTCTAGAATGGTGATCAGATAGACACATATGCAAAGAAAGTTCAGGCTAGGGTGGGAGGAAAAGTGTGGTTTCTTGTCACTTTTTGTTGTTTGTTAAAGTCAAGGTCAAAGCCTAGGGATCAATTTGAAGTTCTGCACTCTAAAAATCACATTTGTTTACAAAATTGTGTAGGTTTTTCTCATCAAGCAAGCTGTGAAGCAAAGGTTTCTCAAACATTATTTTTAAAACGGCGCAGAAACATAAGCGCTTGGACTCTAAAAGAAAAAGTTGAAATAGTGAAACTGAGTAAAAAGGAAGGATTAAGTCTGTGCAGTTTAGCAGATATTGGGTATTGGAAAAATGCAAGTGAGTGAAATTTTAAAAAAAGGCGTCTTGGCAAGAAAATGGCAACCAGAAAATTAACCTTTTAAATGCTTGTGCAGTTTAAAAAACTTATTATACCTGTATATAACACACATTCTGAATTTTTTTGAAAAAAAAAATGTTTTCTTAGTTGTTATTGCTCCCATTTGGGAACATTGGTGTTTGGAGTTAATAATTTTGTTGCAATTTTGTAGAAACTGATTATTTTCATTATTTAGTACACTACAGGGTCACTGATATATATAAGGGATTATAAAATTATAATTTTAGTTTCAATGGTTAGTTTTTGCACTTTTAATTTATAATAATAATAATAACTGATTAGTTGTAACTTGCCACAGAGTAAAGTCACTTGTTGTAGGGTAAGGTATTATTATCAGCAGAGTAAGGTCACTTGCTATAGAATCACTGGTTCCAGGGAAGGGAGAGAGTCAGGGCCGTAGGACAAACACAACTCTATGCCTCACTGGGATTCAAACCCGGACCCCTTTCAGACGAATGGTCAAAAGCCATCGCTTAGACCACTGAGCCACTGGAGGGTGGAAAATCTTCCCAGCAGAGTGGAGATTGTGATAGCAGCAAAGGGTGGAGCAACTTGATATTCATTCCTTTCCTATTGCACAGAGTTTGTAGACAGGAAAGTGTCGGGATACTTTTGATAAGATAATTCAACTTTACATTCAGTACACATGAATGAATATTGAAAGTAAATGAAGAAACTGAAAAAATCAGTTTTCTTTATTCAAATAGACCATCAATGCACTAATACCCTCAAATGCCAGACATCTGCATTTGTTTGAAACCGATATTTATTCAGTAGTAGATCTATGATCTGCAATTAGAAGAATATGTATACATTATTCGTTCAGCTTGTACTGTGAAATGACTAAATGAATTAAATCCTATTATGCTGGTCGCGAATACCTACCTGAATTGGGCAGGTATTAGCGATCAGTAGAAGAGGATGGTCCAGCTTCAGAAGAGAATATATATTTTGAGGTTACTCACCTTTATTCCCTAAATCTTTTGGGAGGTTTTCGTCTCTACACATTTCCAACACATATTTTTCTTATTTACATCGTGGTTCGAGGCCGCAACAAAAAAAAAAAAAAATCATTTTCAGCTCACGCAAACCCTACTCTCTTCCCTTCTTTTTGCTATGGCCAAATTCAGATTCAAAATAATCCACCACAAATATACACAATTGAACTCCCTAAAACACATCTAATTAAAACATCAATCAATAAAAATCTATTTACACATTTCCTAAAACAAAGTTAAAAAGCTGTAACCCAAAATTATTTACAATTGCACATCAGTGCCCAATTAAAATAAACCCAAATACCTGACACAACCACTATATTCAACAATCACGAACCTCTCTCTCCCCTCAGAAACAAGCATAACCCAGCACTTTCAGCCACTGCCCTGGCCATTTTCAAGGAGCGGACGCAACAGATGTACCACCCGTCACCATCCACGAAACGTAGCGAATGTTCCAGTGCTCGTGCTGCATCATCTCATTTTTACGTTCTCCGTCGTTCAGGCGCAGTGACACCATCTATCAGATGACCCAATAGCCTTCTTTTTCTTTCGTACCTATAAATATCTGTTCGATTTATTTGATTCTTGAAACTAATCATTTCAGAAGAGAAGTTTGATGTTTCCTCATCCAGGGTCCATTTTTAGGGAATTGGTAGGAAATCATTGTACACAGAAACACTAATTATTGCATTGTTAACTAAACACTAGTTCTGAATACACTGGTCAGAACTAATTTTTTGCTATTCAATTGCTTTTGCAGTATCAACCCTATGCTAGTTTTTTAAAAACTTTGTAAATTTTCAGCAATAATCACATAATGACTGATTATTTTACCATAACATTTTGCTGAGTAACTAAATACATCTTTGCTTACATTCTTAATGTTCCTTTAGGTTTCACTCCTAAAGTCAGCTTTTCTGGATCTTTAACTGGTAATTTGGTAATTTTTTTAATCATGTATATATTTTTCAAAACTAAGAAGAAATGATGTCTAACTGAACAATCCTGAATTACTAATAAATTAATTTTCTATTTCTTTGCTGTCTCAGCATGACATTTTGACAGGATCTACATGATGCTTAAGCAATAATGAAGAAAATTTCATGCATGATTTATTATTGCGCACATATTTCTCGATGTATCAAGATTTAAAAAAACATGTTTTCCATACGTTATTTTTTCAGGTAGAACCATTTAACAGTGGTTTTAACTGCTGTAACTTTACATGTTATATTTCCTTTGAGTGGAAAGCAATTTCTCCTTCCAATCGAGAAATTGCTTTCCACTCAAAGGAAATATAACATGTAAAGTTACAGCAGTTAAAACCACTGTTAAATGGTTCTACCTGAAAAAATAATGATTTATTGTGTACTAAACTTCAGGAACAGTCAGATTTGTAAGATCAAAAGCAAGCACTCACTCACATGGTTGACATCATTTCTTTAGCTGTTGCCAGCAGAGATGCTGATCTCTAACTGAACACAATTCCATCAAAATCATGGCAACAGCTAAAGAAGCAATGTCAACCATGTGAGTGCTTGCTTTTAGTGTGAATAAGGCAGATGCTGCAGCTGAAAGATCTAACAAATTTGACTATTCCTAAAGTTTAGTAAGTAATAAATCATGCCTGAAATTTTCTTCATTACTGGTTTCTTCATATTATGTGAAATGGCCTTTCTACCAATCCTTAAGCAATTTTATTAACAAAACTTTTAAAAAATGATTTTATTTATTATTCTTTTTGTTCTGGAAAATCAAACTTAAATGTAAATTTCAATGATCTAGAAATACATATTTAGTTTTCACACCTCATACACTAAATTAAAGCTCCAAAGAAAACCTTTAAAACAGAATCAATTTTAGGACTCAGTGCACAGTACAGGATCAGCTACTGCCATGAAAAGGAAAAGTGATATGCTTACACTTTTAAATTTTATGTAACTTTGAATGTCCTCAAAATGAATTATTCGTTCCATCTAAATCTGTGGCACATTTTTTTTTTTTTTTTTTTTTTTTGTTCTTACAAAGATCTGGATGGTTTTAGCTTGAATCCCATCAGTATATTCGGATGAGCACTGTGCTACATTGTTATAAAATGAAGCAACCTTTTCCCTTCATGGGGAAGGTCTTGAAACCCTGGTCATCTCTGTTTAATATGTCCCTCTGAATTGACCTTTAAAATCCAAAGCGATCAAAATATCTCTCTCTCTCACACACACACACACACACACACACAAACAAACAAACAAACAAGGAAGGACTCTTGATAATCATGTGGGCAAAGGGTCAATTTTCTAAGTTGGGCCCAAGTTCAAGGCCTAAATGAGTCACAGGTTTGTCCTACAGCACTAGCTTTCTGCCTTCCTTGGAACCAGAGGCCTTAAATTTGGGATAGGGAGGGGGATAAAATACTTTCAAAACAATTGTTAATAATGAGTTGAATGGCTTCAAATAGCTTTAAAATGTTGCACGGTCATTTGCCATGCAAAAGGACTGAGCTACAAATATATTTTTCTTTTTCAATTAGAGGTTTAACAGCCACTGTGAGCAACTAAATGGGCTATAAGCAGTCACCCATCCCTAATTTTGGGCCACTGGTTCCAGGAAAGGGAGAGAGAGCCAATGCATTAAGACAAACACAACATCCATGCCTAACTGGGATTCAAACCTGGACCCATTTTGAACGAATCGTCACAAGCCATTGCTTAGCAGCTATAAAAAAGTTAAGTGGAGATGAACTGTGATTATGTTCTTTTAAAGTCCCTAAAAGTTCCTAGCTCTTATAAGGAATTTCAAAGCGCTTGATGCATGAAACACTTTATTACTCTTTACACTTCTTTTTAATTGATATGCAGAAAGAGAAGCTCCACAGCTGTAGTAACACACAAAGACCCTGACTTATTATTCCATTAGGCTTTAAGACAAGGCTTTAGGCTTACCTTCAAATTATCCCATTTGCTTTTTATCTAGGGTTACCAGACGTCCAGGATTGGCCCGGACAGTCCTGGATTTGTAAATGAGTGGTTATAAAAGTTGAAGAAGAATAAATTATTAATATACAAAAGCAAAAGCAAAAATATGCGAAACCTTAGTAATGCTTTTACTGGGATGGAGGATATTTTCAGGTAAAATCGGGTAATTTGGGATATCTTGGTGGGTAATTTCATCAAAACGTATTGGTAACCCTGGTCGGGGTACTTTTTAATCCTGTAAGTTGTCTGTACCAATTTTAATGTGTGTGCTTACATGTTTAGTGATTAATTAAAAGTTTTTAGTAATTCTCCTTAAAGTGTGTCTGAAAAGTCTGCTACCTTTTTTTAACTTTTGCATTCCTTACTTTACTTACTATGGGAAAGAGAAAATACAGTTTCAATGAAAAGTTGAAAGCTGAGTATAACTTTTTAAAACCTTATGACAGTGATCATGAAATTGCACATTGTGTAATGAAGACTTCTCAGTATCACACAAGGGAAGAGGTGATGTAGATCATATAAAAAGTGCTAAACACAAGGGAGCAGTAAGTAGAGTTTCATCGTCTTCTAATATTGCTGCTTAAATCAACAGAAACTACTGATGATGACCTTAAATGTGCTGCTAAAGAAGCCGCATTTACTTATCATTCTGTAATGCATGAAATCAGTTTCAAGACATCAGTCTGTACATCTTAAGTTAATTAAAAAGTTATTCAAACTAAAAATTTTCAATGGCTTGCAAAAAAACTGAAGTGATAATTATGTGATATTGTGTTTATTTTCAATGAATGTCAGATGCTTTAAAAACTGTTAGTTACATAACTGTAACAACAGATAGTTCAAATCATAAAGACTTATATAAAAACTAGTCCATATAGTGGTTCGCTACTTTACTTTCAATCACAGAATTCAGATAAAACTCCTACATTCTGAAAATGTACCACGAGAAACTTCAGACATTTTGTGTGATTACCTTTGGAAAATAGTCAAGGAACACTCTCTGATAAAAAGATATGTTACTGTGCTGATAGTACTAATACAAATTTTGGAGTTATAAAAGTAGGAGGTGAAAAAAATATATTCAGAAAAATTGAAAGAACTTTGTCTCCTCCTGTTCCAGACATTGGCTGCTCAGCACATATAGTAAAATATTGTGTTCAGACTGCTGCAGATGCGCTACCTGTGGATATTGAAGTGATAGTAAATAAAATATACAAATATTTTCACGTATACACAGCCAGAATCACCCAACTTAAAGAATTCTGCAAATTTATAGATACCAAATTACAAAACAATTTTGTCTCACAGTAGTTCAAGATTTTTGAGCTTACTATCTGCACTTCATAGAATTTTAGATACATAAGGTCTAAAGTCATATTTTCTTTCAAGTGAACAACACCCAAAGATATTTTGAAAATACAGTAAATGAAGTATATCTTTTGTTTTTGCATGGAACTTTACAATTATTTTAACTGAAATGAAGCAAATTCTATGACTGCAACAGAGTTGTTAATGAAATATTCTGAATTGTAAAATGAACTTAATGATTTCAACATAAATCTATGCCATTTTTGGCAAAACAACAGTTAATTAAGTAAGCTAGCATCAAATGGTGAAATTAATCAAAAAGATTTCTATGAGAACATCAGTAAGTTTTATGAAGTCAATATAAAATATTTACAGACCTGGAAGAAAAATATTGAACAGGCAGAAAAATTTAATTGGATACTTTTAACTTCTGATGTGAACTGGGCTGATTTAGAACAGAGTGCGAATTTTGTCAACACAACAGTACATAATTCAGTAAACACGAATGAATTATTTGATGAAAAGTCAATGTTAAACAAAGTTCTACTACAACAACAACAACAAAAAAAAACGAAAATGTGACTCAAAAACTTTAAGCATTTAAGGTAAATGATTGTCTTTATTTGAGATCTTCAAGAATGCTGGCATCACCTTCAAAAATATATTCAAGTTAGTAGAATTTGCTATGTGTTTACTAGGTACATCAGCTCCAATAGAAAGGATTTTCTTAACTATGAGCAACATTTGGTTACCAGAAAGAGGTTGATTGCAGGTATCAATAGTAAAGGAACTTTTAAATGTGAAAGTAAATTCCAAATATGCTTGTAGTGATTTTTATGACCACACGAAATCCAACAAACAGTTTTTAAAGAAATTGCTATCTAATGAAAAATATGCTGGAGTGAAACAGAAACAAGAAACCCAGCCATCCACATCATCTTTACAATACACCTGCTGCAGAAGGTACATAATCTACTTTTCAATATTTTGTTGAGTTCCTTGCTCTGATTTATTTCATCATACCAACTTTTCTTTGTCACACAGAGGTGTATAACTTACAAGTCATTGGCTTCCTTAACACCGAAATTAATTTTTCATGAAGTGTCCTGGATTATCGTTCCCAAAATATGGTAATCCTATTGTCTGACATGGTGCATCTCAAAATCCTCTAAGCCAATGCGTAAATAAATTAGGTTCTGAATTTGAAAATCATGAATAAAACCAATTAATATCGTTCACTGATGCTACTCTTTTTTTTATTCTTGCTTCGCATTCACTTTGAGCGCATTAAAACAAGTTTTGGGTTGGGAGCAATAGCTTGACCACATGTTAATGTAGGAAAATGCTGGGTATTTCTTCTTAGAGTTCATACCTACTGGAGCTTTACGCAAGATAACTGCCCGTCTAACGTTGTCCTTAAAATCGCAAAGTGAAAATGCTGTCAAAAAAACGGCAATCCCCATTCTTACTTTGAAACAAGTACTAATGTAAATCGTACTTTACGATGTTTGTAACACCTATTGAGACTTTCTAACTTTTATACATCTGTTTGACATTTGCAGAACGTTTAGAGACCAGAATTTATAGAGCCCTTCTACATGCACAAATACGAAGGCCTTTCGAGATAAGGCACTTCCAGCAGTTGGTGTCTAAACTAAAACCAGTGGCGGCGGAATCGGCCGGGCGCGGTCAATAATTTCAACCAAGATTTTTATTTTTATTATTTGCGATTGTTGTGATGTGCCTTCGAAAGTTCCTTTAGGTAAGTGATTCTAATTCCCAACAAAGCTCCTTAGGCATTGTTTTTCTTCTGTTTGTTCCGGGAGGCGGGAAGGGAGGGGTGCACCACGATTCGAAATTTCGGGCCCGGTCAACAAACTGCACTTTGGCCGCCCCTGATAATAACTACACACAGAAATAAGTTAACTTAACAGCCCCATGCAATGTTCACAAAATTGTAATATTTTCCACAATATGTACCAGTATAAGATTTTCCTAGGTGAAACTACATTTCTATTTCACTCCGATGAAATCAATCTAAAAATTGACATTTAATCTTTAAAAGTACAGTTGTTGCACTAACCTCCTTTTTCAATATCATCAGGAAGAGCAGATAGTTTAGAACTCAACTCCATCGGTAGTTCTGACACCCTATGTCTAATCGATTCTAAATATTAACGACTAATTTCCTTTCTCAAATACTGCATGTATAAACCTTACAACACGATAGGTGAAACAGGTGAACAGAACTTGTAATCATATGATCCACCAGTCTAAACAACTTTTACCATGTTGCCAATCTCAATTTGTAATATTCACCTCACAAAACCAACTTACTTACATACAGAGCCTTTGCGCCGACGTATTTTGACGTCTCGGTTACTTCCGGGTGGTTAAGAGAAAGTTCGGCTGCTAAGATCCCCATAGGATTAACATGGGGACGTGATTTTTGAACCCTCTGTCACTCGATTGTTTGACGTTTTAGAAATGATTAAAAGTTGTGTGGCTTATGCAAGGAGATTAGAAGAAGAGGAGGTGAAGGGACCCGTTTTGAGTGAAGCTAAAACAGATCAGCTGTTTCTGTCCTCTCTCTGAGGTGGTGGGAGTCTACCCTGCGGGAGTTCGGGACCGTGACGTCACTTCCTGTGGCTTAAGCAGTTTTGCTTAGCGCATGCTAACCTTGAGCGCATGCAAACCAAGGATGGAAAGAAGGTATTTTTCGGACTTCTTATTTCTTAACATTAGGTTTCTGGTTATATTTTAAACATGGTTACTTGCACATGGGCAGTAAGTAACCATGCGCACTATGCACTTCCGCTCAAAAAATCATTATTTTGTTCAATTTTTTTAAAGAAAGAACAACACATAATTTCCTGTTTTTTTCTGGAATTTTTTTATTATGTGAATGAATATTTCAGCCTCAATTTTTTTCAAGCCTGTATGGGTAGAGTAAGGGTCCGAAAAACCCGTTTAAAATCGCGCTTTCCCCATAGAGATATACAGGAGATTCTTAGATTGGGCGCATTGGCGTAGTGAGCTCCTCTTACTTCTAACCTCCTTGGACGTATGGGTGCTTCTCAAACTACGAGCAAGGCAGTGGAATTTCCTTTTATCGCTTTCCAACGGCAGAAAAACACCTGATTATGTGGAAAATGGCCGTAAATCGGACATGTAAAATAATATTTTTGAATGTTTCTTACATTAGAAAAAATGCTTTAATTTTTTTCAACAACTTCTACTTTGTTCTGGTGGATTACAAAAACTTCCATTTTTCGTCGAAGAACCCTTCCCCGAAAAAAATTCAATATTCGCTCCTGTGTTCAGCCCTGATTGAATCCTACAGGCAGGGACCGACTAAGATGGTCGGGGGCCCAGGGCCAGGTAAATGGTGAGCCCCCCCCCCCCTCATCAAAACAAAACATTTCATTAATACATAGCGCAGGAGATATTAATACACACACACACCAAATATATATACAGTGGAACACCGTTTATATGTTTCTCATTTATAAGTCTTTTCCATTTATATGTTGTTCGGCTAAGGTTCCGATGATCAACATACTTTTTAATTTTCGTTTATACGACTTCTCGAGTCGGTCTCTTGAAAGACGCGTATATGGTTTCGTTTCCGTTTATCTACGCAGGGTTTTGGTTTAATTTTTTCCTCTGTTGTCGGAGGACGACACGACTTTTCGAGTCGGTCTCTTGAAAGACGTGTATATGGTTTCGTTTCCATTTTATCTATGCAGGGCGTTTGGTTTATTTTTTTCCTCTGTTGATGGAGGACGATACACAGGGTTTTTGGTTTAATTTCTTTCCTCTGTTGTCGGAAAGACGTGTATATGGTTTCATTTCCGTTTATCTATGCAGGGTTTTTGGTTTAATATTTTTCCTCTGTTGTCGGAGGGACAGTGTGTTGGCAAACTGACAATTTTCTAATTTTACTGAGCAGTGGAATTCTAAATATTTCTTGGTGTTTCCCCTTTCCTTGCCCCCTTTTCATATTTATTCACGCTGTTTCTATCAAGCGCAGCTCGATAGCTTTTTTTTAATCGAATTTTTTAAGGTCGAAAGCTTACGTCAAACAGCTATTTTCTAATCAAATGCTGTGACGGGGAATTTCCCAAGGCAGGTGATAACAAGGTTTTCGTTTATAAATATAATGGTTAAATATCGTTAAAGTAATAAAGGAAGGATATATAGAGAAGACACTAGCTGTATAAAGCTGAAACTCATGACGTCATGAAGTCGACTGCAGCACACCAGCGACCTAAAACAGAACTACAGTTGATTTTTTTAATTGGAGGTTTAACGACCACCGTAAGCAACTCAATGGGCTATAAGCAGTCGCCCGTCCCTAATTTAGGGTCACTGGTTCCAGGGAAGGGAGAGAGCCAGTGCCGTAAGACAAACACAACATCCATGCCTCACCGGGATTTGAACCCGGACCCCGTTCGGACGAATGATCAGAGGCCATCGCTTAGACCACCGCGCCATTGGGGCGCCTACACTACAGTTGATTGACAGCTGGTTTCCCAGGGAACACCCAAGAACCACGTGATTTTTGTCCGAACGAATGTTTTTACTTTGACTTTTGACTTTGGCTTGCTATCCGGCAGTGTTTAAGACGAATACACGTAATACTTTATTAATTTTAAGATTCTTTTTGGTTTTCAATTCCTCTAGCTTTCTAATAATTGGTGTTATTTTGCTTATTACTTACTGATCGTATACTTTTCCTTACAGAATTCATAACTTTTGGGTTTTTACGTGTTTGTTGTTCATCTGATCATCTCCGAGCGCTGGGTTGCCGTAGCAACTATTGCCGACGTCACGGGGCCACGTCACATTTTGCTTCTGTTTTAGGTCCGTGGGGGCGCCACTTTCTATGTGAGGAATTTCCATGGGCTCCTATGTCTGTTTCCACTCTATAGATCCTTCCTTTATGGTTAAAGTAGGGCATTTGGGGGAAAAGAATTTTAGTGTGTCTGGGGGAGAAAATAAAAGTCAGGAAAGCTAAGCGTCAGGAGCGTTAAACCTAAAGTAAACAGTAAGTCCGAAATATGTTTTTTTCACCAAAAGAAACAATGGAAAATGGTAAAGGAAAGAGGGGAAGTAAAAACAATAAAAAATAAAAAACTTAGCCATGTGAAACTGAATGTTTAGTTACCTGTGTCAATTGGAAATATCAGGTCTACAGCTACTGAAGTGTATCCAGCATCATCAAGTTGTCTGCTAAAAAGTCCAGACATTAAAAAACAACAACTATCAAGCTGCGTCTGATATGGGAATAGCGGGGATAAACATGAAATAGGGAAACACCAAGGAACATTTTGAATTCCATTGTGCCGCCCCGGTGGCGCAGTGGTCTAAGGCGTTGGCCTCTGATCATTCGTCCGTAAAGGGTCCGGGTTCGAATCCCGGTCAGGCATGGATGTTGTGTTTGTCTTACGGCACTAGCTCTCTCCCTTCCCTGGAACCAGTGACCCTAAATTAGGGACGGGCGACTGCTTATAGCCCATTTGAGTTGCTCACGGTGGTCGTTAAACCTCCAATAAAAAAAATTCCATTGCTAAGTAAAACTGGAATGCAACCGGCAAACCTCCAAAGGATGCAACAAAGCCTTCGAAAGTAGAAACCGTTGAATTCCGTTACCAATAGTGGACGCTTCTTCCTTGGCTAGTTTTTTTTTTTTTTGATTGGAGGTTTAACGACCACCGTGAGCAACTCAATGGGCTATAAGCAGTCGCCCGTCCCTAATTTAGGGTCACTGGTTCCAGGGAAGGGAGAGAGCCAGTGCCGTAAGACAAAGACAACATCCATGCCTCACCGGGATTCGAACCCGGACCCCTTACGGACGAATGATCACAGGCCAGCGCCTTAGACCACTGCGCCACCGGGGCGGCCTTGGCTAGTTCAAGTGCAGCTGGGTGATTGTCGTTCTCATTTATCAATCTCAATATTTCCGCTTCCTTGGTTGGTCAACTTTGGGAAAGAAATACTTTCCCATGAAAGTTCCCGAAAAACTGGCCCTGCACAACTAAACTGAAAAATTACCTATATATATTGAATACAAATTGTATTTATTTACTATCGATTTCAGATGGCTACAATGAAATGTTTTATTTGTGAAGTGGTTTCACTTTTAATAGTTTAGTCAAAATGGAGATTAGGGAAAAGTCTGTCACAGCGCTTGCTTGGGTTGGAGTGGCCGGAGACACACGCAATTATATAGGTCGCTTTCTTGCCTTTTGAGCTGCGAAACTAGTGATCACGTCATCAAAATCAAGTTTGCATGTAAAGTCACTTTCTATTGTTAAAATACTTAGCCCTGTCAATTTTTCTTGGGCTATTGTTGATCGCATCCAGTTTTTCACTCTTTTCAGAACGGAAAATGGGCGTTCAGTAGTACAGTTCGAGATAGGCATTGTTAAAAAAATGTTTTAAGGCAATGCCTACATTGGGAAACGTTTTTCCCATAAGAATTTTAATTTTTCTTTAGGACACATTTCTTTTGGCAAAATATTAAAAAGCTGGTCGACTTCATCTTCAAATTCATCATCTATGTCATCACTATATATCTTTCGAAAACAATTCGCTTCTTCTCGAAGTACTTCTTTAGAAGCATCTTTTTTCATTAAAAAGCTAAATCGATCATTAATGGTTACATATGCTTGTTTCCTCCTTTCAAGCTCTGAAAGCAGTGAATCACATATGACATAGTGACACTGTGTAATAAAGTAATCTATATCAGACTGCTGAAGTTCAATAGATGCACTATCATCAAGCATTCGACTTTTTGGCACTTTACTTTTACGCTTCACCGAATACTTGTTTTCCACTAAATTTTTCGCCTCAAGTTCATACTTGTCAAACTCATCACACACTGACTGTACAAATATAACTAATGAGGTATACATTGGTACTAGGACTGATATATCCTCAGTAACAGACTGAAGCGTCTTATTAACACTGTGCAAACGTTGCAAAATTGTATCCCATACAACTGTTAAAACAGCAGTCTCAATCTTTTCCATTTTGTGCAGAAGTATTTTTGCTTCGTGCTTTGTAGGCATTTTTTCATTGACATCAGCGGTTACATTGAGCAAGGCTTTCATGATGTTTTGATAACCTTGCCGAAGAGCTTTAGATTCCTCAGCAGCGGCAGACCATCTAGTTTCAGATAATGTTTTTACACGAAGTCCACCAGCTAGTTCTGAAGAAAGAGTTTCCCACCGACGAGGAGAACTGGAAAAAAAATTAAATATGCTCTGCACTAATTCAAAGAAGGAAATAGCTTGTTGACAGCACTTAACTGCATGCATTCCAACTAAATTTAACGAATGACCTGCGCATGGCACATTTTCAGCTAATGGGCACAGTTCCTTTACTTTGGCCTGTAACCCTAAGTATTTGCCAGACATGTTGCTGGCATTGTCGTAGGACTGTCCTCTACAATTGATTATATCTATGCCAAGTTGTTTAAGCAAGGATGTCACAGTATGAATTAATGACTGGAATCATGGCCATAGATTGATACAAATTTCAGAAAACGCTCAACAGGATCTCCGTTTTCAGTCACATAACGTACAGCTACTGCCAACTGGTCTACATGTGCAACATCAGGAGTAGAATCCACAATTAAACCAAAATATCTGGCTTTCTGAATTTCTACAACTACTGCATTCAATACTTTTTGTGCCATAATTTGAATTAATTCAGTCACAGTAGTAGAAGATAGGTAATTTGCATTACCAGTACCAATATTTTCGTATTTTACTAAATGGTCTGCCAAGAATGGATCGAAAAGGCTTACCAGCTCCAAAAATCCAAGGAAATTGCCGTTCTGTAGGGAATGGAGTGCTTCATTTTCCCCAAACAAAGCAAGTCCACGCAAAGCAAGAGATTTTATTATAGCCACAACTCTAGTCAAAACTTTCCTCCAATACTGACACTCCTGCTGATATTCCTCAATTAGCAAATTATCCACACGTGAAGAGAGTGTGCCGCCCCAGTGGCGCGGTGGTCTAAGCGATGGCCTCTGATCATTCGTCCGAAAAGGGTCCGGGTTCGAATCCCGGTGAGACATGGATGTTGTGTTTGTCTTACGGCACTGGCTCACTCCCTTCCATGGAACCAGTGACCCTAAATTAGGGACGGGCGACTGCTTATAGCCCATTGAGTTGCTCACGGTGGTCGTTAAACCTCCAATCAAAAAAAAAAAAAAAAAGAAGAGAGTGTAACCCTCTGTGACAGCAAGGGTACCGAATTTCTATGAATGATGGAGTTTTAATATTCCTGAAGTCTCTCTGCAGTATTTTTCCAGTAGGAAAATCCATCCTTACATAAAACTTGATCACTGGAAGTTAACAGTTTACACACATAACAAAAAAGTGCACGTTCAGCTGGTGAATATACTAACCACTCTCTAACAACTCATTATTTTTCTTCTTGCGATAAAAGTTTTGTTCTGTGAGCATGCGTTCTCTTTTCAAAATTAAACGTTTCAAACTAGAAATTTGGCCAATATTCTGACTTGGTCTGTCACAAATGAAATGCTCACGAAACTCGTCTGTAATAAAATTAGGCCACAAACCGACATCTACAGGAAATAAATGTTGACATTTTGACTGATCATCATTATTACTACTATGTTGGTTTTTAATACTTGGACTGCTGAATTTTTTTTTTGGTTGGAGGTTTAACGACCACCGTGAGCAACTCAATGGGCTGTAAGCAGTCGCCCGTTCCTAATTTAGGGCAACTCGCTCCAGGGAAGGGAGACAGCCAGTGCCGTAAGACAAACACAACATCCATGCCTCACCGGGATTCGAACCCGGACCCCTGTCGGACGAATGATCAGAGGCCATCGCTTAGACCACTGCGCCACCGGGGCGGCACTGCTGAATTCACCACGTGGTGGCAAACTTGCACTTTGCAAAGACTGACATTGTAAATCTGCTGTGTTTACATTTTCTGTGAACTGAGAACTATTGCAAAACACATCTTCAGGCTCTATGTTGCCCCTTTCTTGAGTCTGGGAAGAACTTATACATAACAGTTTGTTATTAAAATGATTTCCTACCTCGAGTTCAGCACTAGATGAGTTACCCTGTTTAGCAACGGGAACATCTTTTATTGAACTTGTGATGAATTTCTCAATAGCCCCCTTATGAGATAGCAGCTGAAGTCGAATATCGTTACTTTTTTCTTTTACAAGCACCTAAAAGATATTTTCGTGAAGACGTTGTAATACTAATATCTCAAAATTCTCGACTGATAAATCCGTTTAGTTTAATTTACAACTCGGAATCCTCTACAACATACGAAATACGATTACAGTTGCGGTTTAACTTTAGCAGAATTCAATTTGAAATCTGGCAACTACAGTTTTTTTTTTTTGATTCGAGGTTTAACGACCACCGTGAGCAACTCGGTTCCAGGGAAGGGAGAGAGCCAGTGCCGTAAGATAAACACAACATCCAGGCCTCCCCGGGATTCGAACCCGCACCCCTTTCGGACGAATGATCAGAGGCCATCGGCTTAGACCACTGCGCCACCGGGGCGGCGCAACTACAGTTGTAGATTATAGCATGAAACAGTCATTACTCACAGGATCACGTGACTCGTCCTTAACGAAGTTTCACCAGTAACAAGCCGTGATACACTTTGTGATACATTTGCAAAGCAAAAATATATCTTATTTAACTGTTCATCATTGGTTGGTTTGTTGACTGACAAGAACATGTGACTGCGTTCAGAAGACCCACGATAAATTCCATACTGCTGAAAACTGATAGACGATAGTCATACCTCAAACGATCAATGAAACCCCGTAAATTATTACTTTCACAATAATGATAAGTTCAACAATTATTATAAGTAATTTTTTCCAGAAACAATTTAACAAGGGCCCCATTAAACAGGGGGGCCTGCGGGCCCTGCCTACAGGCGCTTATCAACTTGTTATCATGAGATTGGGGAGGTATTCACATCTGCTTTATAGAACAGCAGCTAGATTTGACAGGTGTTTTTCTTCCCATTCTGATTTTGTCTACATAAAACAACTGCGCGAAGGCACCACAATTTGTGACGTACGTCGCTCTTAATCTCTTTGGGGCTTTGGGAAGAAGACACTATGTAATTTTTGAACATGTAAAATACAGAGTGTTTCAGAAAATTTGATATCATTTGAAATGTAAATATCTGAGTAACTAAATAGTCTAGGCAAATGAAACTAAGCAGTCTTAATGTTGAACAAAATAAGATTTATTCGTCAAAATTTGAATGAAAAATTCAAAGGTATGTGGATTTCATGAACGATTTCACAAGGTTTCAATATGCGCACTGCCTGTGACACGGCACCAAGGAGGTTAGAAGAAGAGGAGGTGAAGGGACCCGTTTTGAGTGAAGCCAAAACAGATCAGCTGTTTCTGTCCTTTCTCTGAGGTGGTGGGAGTCTGCGCTGCGGGAGTTCGGGAACGTAACTTCACTTCCTGTGGCTTAAGCAGTTTTGCTGAGCGTATGCAAACCAAGGATGGAAAGAAGGAATATTTCGGACTTCTTATTTCTTAACATTAGGCTTTTGGTTATATTCTAAACATGGTTACTTGCACATTGGCAGTATGCAAGTAACAATGCGCACTATGCATTTCCGCTCAAAAAATCATTATTTTGTTCAAGTTTTTAAAGAAATACCAACACATATTTTCCTATTTTTTCTGGAATTTTTTTGTTATGGGAATGAATATTTCAGCCTCAATTTTTTTCATGCCTGTATGGGTAGAGTAAGGGTCCGAAAAACCCGTTTAAAATCGCGATTTCCCCATAGAGATATACAGGAGATTCTCAGATTGGGCGCATTGGCGTAGTCAGCTGATAAAAAGTGGCGTCACGCCCAAAGAGCTTATATTACTGGAGACACCACTGGCTCTGTCGCCATAGGTCAGAGCTAATCTGTGGTGTGACGTCACAAGCAGGCAAAATGAACTAAATTATACCGTTGATGAAACAGTAAGCTTATGTATCATTGATAAAGATTACTGAATTACTCATTTTATCTGTTTATACGCTTAGAAGCTTTTGTTCCATTGGTTTCCAAACAGCTTCTCTTCTGCGGATGCGTCGTGCCTGCTCATGACGTCATTTGAAGCACAGACGGTGACTTATGGCGGCCAATGCTGCGTGGATAGGAGTGGTGTCTCCAGTAATATAACCTCCTTAGTCACGCCCGAAGCACAGGGAGAGAGGCTGTTGCCATCTCCTCCTACTTCTAACCTCCTTGCACGGCACATGTCAAGTCGGTAGTCCATCTTCTGCCAAACACAATGCAGCATGTCCCTGATGTGCTCAAATGCACCACCTGCAATGCAGATTTGGACATGGCACAAAAAGTTCAAAGAGGAAGGCTGTCTGTGCAAGGCAAAAGGATCTGGACGACCACCAGTAGCTGAAGAGATGGTCGTGCGGGTTCAGGAAACATTTCTGCGAAGCCCCAGGAAACCCATAAGAAGAGCAAGTCTGGAAACCCAGATTCCTCCAACGACAGTTTGGCGTGTCGCAAGGAAACGCTTTCGAACGACACCCTACATGCTACAGCTTGTTCAGGCCTTAAAGAGAGATGACAAGTAAAAGCGTAAGCAATTCTGCGTCAGAGAAATTTGAAAAAGACGAGTTTGAAAATCGTCTTATTTTCAGTGATGAGACCACATTTCTTACGAATGGCAAAGTCAACAAGCATATTGTTCTCATTCGGGGTGAAGAAAATCCCGCCGCCCCGGTGGCGCAGTGGTCTAAGCGATGGCCTCTGATCATTTGTCTAAACGGGGTCCGGGTTCGAATCCCGGTGAGGCATGGATGTTGTGTTTGTCTTACGGCACTGGCTCTCTCCCTTCCCTGGAACCAGTGACCCTAAATTAGGGACGGGCGACTGCTTATAGCCCATTGAGTTGCTCACGGTGGTCGTTAAACCTCCAATCAAAAAAAAAAAAAAAAAAAAAGAAAATCCCCATGCCACTTTTGAGCGCATGAGGGACGTGCATCGTGCTTGGCAGGAGCTGGACTACCGACTTGACATGTGCAGTGTCACAGGTGGTGCGCATATTGAAAACTTGTTAAATTACCGTGAATTTAACTCGTGCCGATAACTACATACATGAAAAATTACCGAAATGACACGATAACTATTTTAACCCTCATGTTAAAATATTTAATATATACATTTAAAAAGATGATATAATAAAATATGTACACACATGAGATCTTTCGGTACCCAAAGTGGGTACCATCTTCAGATGCTGTTAAAATTCACCAAACGAACGTGACAAGCATTGTAATATTTATATAAGACACACAGTCGTAATGACGTAACTAGTATAAAATGGGCTTAACCAATTAGAGAGTGGGACAACATTTGTTACTGGTGAAACATAACAGTAATAGGTTAAGTCTATTGATTTATAAATACCTAACCCGACAAACCGAAGTATGTTTTCCACGGTATAGGTGTAAATTCTGGTAAATTATTATTATTAAACACTGTATTCCCATATTTCATAATATACAAATTCTCAACAAATCTTAAAGTTGATCTAGATTTTGGTGTGTTGAGAATGTTAATCTCGTCTTAGGGAGGAGGGTAATTACCTTGGTTTACAAATCATGCTAAAGCTGTGGTTGTATCTCTATTTTTTAAACCATATTTATGTTTTTTTAATCTAGCTGATATTGAACGAAAAGTGGAGCCTATGTACACTTTTTGTTGTTCATTTTCTTCTATGCTATTAAGAGGAATAATATATACACCATGTTTCATATCAAAAGGCACAGGGTCTCTGTCTTTCAGAAGTAAGGACCTAATGTTGTTTGTGTTTATTCTAATATCAAAATCATGTTTATGACATATCGTTTTGATGGAATAGCATAATTTCGGTACAGAGGGAAGGGAACCAATGTAGTTTCTTTGTTTTGGTTCATATACAGATGTCAATGTTGTAGTACTGTTCCTTTTAATCTTGGCTAATATCCTATGTATAGTTTCATCTGGATATCCATGATTACGGGTGATATTATAAATGGTATACATTTCTTGCTTTCGAAGAGCTGTGGTGGACGAATGAGTGAAAGCTCTTTTTATAAGAAAAGATATGGATGATTCCTTGTAGCTCCATGGGTGTGCCGATGCCCAAGGTATTAGTATCGTATCTGATTCCGGTTTTCTATATACTGAATGATTAATAGTTGATTTAGTGGGTTTCTAGTGAGCATGATATCTAGAAATGGTAAATTATAATTACTTTCATATTCTACACTAAACCTTATAGTGTTAAATACATTTGACAACTCAGATACAAATGTTGATAGGTATTCCAAAGGATGGTTCCAGAGTACCAAAATATCATCTACATATCTGAGATATAATATAGGTCTGTAACTTCTTGACTGAAAAACTTTGTTTTACAATTCTTGCAAGCAGATTTCTGCAATGGTTGGGGAAAGCGGAGATCCCATTGGTGCCCCTTCACATTACCGATATATTATCTCATCAAACTTAAAGTGAGATCTCTTGTAAACTAAAGATAGTGCTTGTAATACAGATTCCTCCTCAGGAGATGGGGTGCCCAATGTCAAAAGAGAGGATTTTATGATGTCATGTACCTGTTGTACTGGAACACTCGGTAACAGAGGTACAACATCTAAGGAAAGCATGGTAAAGGATTGTGTAATTGGAGAAATTGATTTAATTCGACGCAGTACTTGAGAAGAATTGGTAACAGAAAAAGTTGAGTTATTAATGAGAGGTCGCAAATATTGAGCTAAGGCTTTTTCCAGTGGGCGGGTAGGGGGGCTATGTTGAGCAGCAACTAATAATCTAAGGGGTATCCAGTCTTAGGCAACTTTAGTTTTCCAAACAATTCTGGGACTCTAGGCCCTGATGGGTTAAACAATTTTGAAGTAATGGAAGTGGGAAGTAATGAATGATTTTTTAATCTGTTAACAGCTGTAATTGTAGCAGGATGGCGTATCTAAAGTTTGCGTACCCACAGGATAAATACAAAGACTTCAATATTGTGCTTAAACTAGAGAAAATTGCTGAAACCTTTCCACCTGTGATTTAACAACAGACCAAGTATGAACTTTAAAAACTTTGAACTCTAAGAACTATGGTATTCATAATGAAGAAACTTTAAACAATAGAGAAGAAATCAAACAGTTACGAACATTACACAACCAGGTAGAACTTTCGATAATTTCTGCGGACAAGTCCCCACAAATAGTTATTATGAATAGAGGTGACTATGTTGACAAAATGAAACTTTCTATTGAATCCATACCACACTGTGTTATCCCTAAAGACCCAGTCCCTGCTACAATTACAGCTGTGAACAGATACAAAAAACCATTCACTACTTCCCACTTCCATTACTTTAAAATTATTTAACCCATTAGGACCTACAGTCCCAGAATTACTTGGAAAACTAAAGTTACAAAGACTGAACACCCCCTTAGATTATTAGTTGCTGCTCAACATAGCCTACCCGCCCATTGGCAAAATCCTTAACTCAATATTTGCGACCTCTCATTAATAACTCAACTTTTTCTGTTACCAATTCCACTGAAGTACTGGATCGAATTAAATCAATTTCTCCAATTACACAACTCTTTACCATGCTTTCCTTAGATGTTGCATCTCTTTTCCCGAGTGTTCTAGTACAACAGGCATGGCCGCCCCGGTGGCGCAGTGGTCTAAGGCGTTGGCCTCTGATCATTCGTCCGAAGGGGTCCGGGTTTGAATCCCGGTGAGGCATGGATGTTGTGTTTGTCTTACGGCACTGGCTCTCTCCCTTCCCTGGAACCAGTGACCCTAGATTAGGGACGGGCGACTGCTTATAGCCCATTGAGTTGCTCACGGTGGTCGTTAAACCTCCAATCAAAAAAAAAAAAAAAAAAAAAACAACAGGCATGACATCATAAAATCCTCTCTTTTAACATTGGGCACTCCATCTCCTGAGGAGGAAGCTGTATTACAAGCACTATCTTTAGTTTACAAGAGATCTCACTTTGAGTTTGATGAGATAATATATCGGCAATGTGAAGGGGCACCAATGGGATCTCCGCTTTTCCCAACCATTGCAGAAATCTGCTTGCAAGAATTGGAAAACAAAGTTTTTCAGTCAAGAAGTTACAGACCTATATTATATCTCAGATATGTAGATGATATTTTGGTACTCTGGAACCATCCTTTGGAATACCTATCAACATTTGTATCTGAGTTATCAAATGCATTTAACACTATAAAGTTTACTGTAGAATATGAAAGTAATTATAATTTACCATTTCTAGATATCATGCTCACTAGAAACCCATCTAAATCAACTATTAATCATTCAGTACATAGAAAACCAGAATCAGATACGATACTAATACCTTGGGCATCAGCACACCCATGGAGCTACAAAGAATTATCGGCATCTTTTCTTATAAGAAGAGCTTTCACTCATTCGTCCACCACAGCTCTTCGAAAGCAAGAAACGGATACCATTTATACACTCACTTCCAAAAGTGAAGCACGGAGCAGTAAGATCTGAAAAAAATGGAGAAGTACTGCTTGGATTGACACGAAATGCGGCAGGAACATAGGAAATATGTTTATTAATGAATCAAAAAGAAAGCAATACAGACAGAGATGAAAATAATATTGAATTTTCAGAAATTATAAGATGACGTCAAATTGGAGTCATTTACAAAGTGAGTAATAAAGTCACAACAAACAACAAAACCCGACATTAATAGGGTATGTGAGCACCCTTCATCTGCATACAAAGTTTACAACGTCTGACCATGCTTTTTGTGAGGACCATGCTTTTTCTGTGTCCTGTAGAGCAGTTTCCAAAGCTGTGAGAGTGGTTGGGGGCGGGAGACGTGAACACACAGCACGGCCGAGGGCATCCCAAAGATTTTCAATGAGATTTATGTCGGGAGAGTACGCCGGCCACTCCATACGCGCAATCCCATCACTCTCCAGGTAGTCGTCGACGATGGCTGCTCTATGAGGACGCCCATTAAAACGAAGGCAAGACCAACTGCTGCAGCGTACAATCGCACAGTGGGGTCTAGGGCTTCATCCCGATACCGTACAGCCGTCACAGAACCCCGTCTGTAGATGTGGAGGTTGGTGCGATATCCCAACAAAATTCCTGCCCAGATCATGATGCTTCCACCTCGGAATGTATGATGTTCGGTGATGTTCTGGGGTTGATTGCGTGTGCCTTCATCCCTCCACACCCGTACACGCTTGTCATCGGGTTGCAGGGCGAATCTGGACTGATCCGTGAACATAACGTTGCCCCAATCAGACACAGTCCAATTGACATGTTGGCGACATCCCTTTAATCGCGCCCCTCTGGATTGGACGGATAGAGGAACACAAACCCGTGGTACCCGGGCGTACAGTCCCTTCTTGTGTAGCCTTCGACGCACAGTAGTGGCAGATATCGTCTCACCAATGGCCGCCGTAACCATAGATCTCACACGTGTGGACGTCGCTCTTCGATTCCGCTTGGCTACAACAGCAATATATCGGTCTTCCGCGGGGGTCGTAACCCTTGGGCGACCGGCCACAGGTCTGCGAACAACTGTTTGGCTGGTTAGAAATTGTTTCCATAAACGTGAAATGACGGAATGATTCACGCCAAAGAAACCAGCAACATCTGTGATTGACTGTCCTGCTTCAATGCGTCCGACGGCACGCCAGCGTTCAGAATCTTCCAATCGTCTTCTGGAAGCCATAAAATCAAGTCTGTCTTCAAAACAAATACTCCGAAAGATCTCAACACCTTGTAGCAGCACTTGCATGCAACTCCTGTACCCCTGCACTTGCATGCAACTCCTGTAGAGGAATGGGCCGTGATGCCTCAACAGCTCCTTGACAACCTCATTCATCCTCAGCATGGACAGACGTTGTGAATCCTGCAACGCAGTCAGGGGTTTTCTTGGCAGCCGCCTGTCACATGGACGTTTCTGTCTTCTGTCCAGTTGTGCTCGAAGCTACCTTTTCAATAAAGTGTCTTTGTATCCTTGGAATTCCTCTTTTGGACGGTTTTGCTCACTTGTCTCATATTCTTACATCTTGAGGATCTTATGGTATGATTTGAGTCGATTTGGAGCACTTCTGCATGACGTTACGTTCGAAAAACCGTCTCGTCCTTAATTTTTGCACGCCAGTGTAGTTACGTCATTACGACTGTGTGTCTTATATAAATATTGGGTACCATCTGAAGATGGTACTAATTGTGGATCCCGAAAGATCTCGTGTGTACATATTTTATTATATCATCTTTTTAAATGTATATATTAAATATTTTAACATTGGAGTTAAAATAGTTATATATGTCATTTCGGTAGTTTTTCATGTATGCACTTGTGAAATCGTTCATGAAATCCACATACCTTTGAATTTCTCATTCAAATTATGATGAATAAATCTTATGTTGCTCAATATCAAGCCTGTTTAGTTTTATTAGCGTAGACTATTTTGTTACTCAGATGTTTACATCTCAAATGATATATAAAATTTTCTGAAACACCCTGTAATGTTTTTGAATGCTTAATTTGTGACGTACGTCACTCTTAATCTCTTTGGGGCTTTGGGAAGAAGACACTGTAATTTTTTGAACATGTAAAATAATATTTTTGAATGTTTAATTTGTGACGTACGTTGCTCTTAATCTCTTTGGGGCTTTGGGAAGAAGACACCATGTAAGACACTATGCAATTTTTTGATATGTAAAATAATGTAAAATAATAATTTTGAATGTTTAATTTGTGACGTACTTCGTCCTTAATCTCCTTGGAGGGGGGCTTAAGCCCCTCCAAGGAGACTACTAACCAAGTACGCCAAAAATCCACAGATTCGTGTGGATTTTCGGCGTACTTGGTTAGAAATTGATAGCTATTGGAAATGACTGTACGTACCTTTCCAATAGCTATCAATTTCTAACCAAGTACTCGTGGTTACAGATGGCGCTGCTGTCTCAATTGCTGCTCGTTGCCTCCCAAGCGCAGCGTTAGGTTTGCCCATGGGTTTGCCAGTCTATTCTCTCCAAAGTCTTTGGTTGCGCCTGTGCGATAAAATATATCGAAAAACGATATACAAGTATTCTATAAGGTCTTCATCAGATGGTGCAACGTGGAACGGGACTCACATTAGCGATTTCGAAGTTTCTCTGAAGGTTATGGAGGTTTCTTTAAATGACGTTTTCCAGAAATTTTTGAGGAATACAATAGTGATAAAGATGGCTTTGTTTCTGGTTATTTAGAATTGTAGGAAGAGCACGGAAAATTGCTGAAAGACTTGAATCTACTGGGTATTCGTGCTCTATCCGTTACAGCAGATGTTTCAGTTTCCGGAAATGTTTAAGTAAAGAAACAAAGCTAAACATCGCAAATTAATTTTTACTGTTTTATTACGGATTTTTATTACACAGTAAATATTAACCACTTCAATAATAATGTTAACAATGACGTTATTTCATGCTAAATCGTGTCAGACAGTTGGGAAAGGTGTTTAGATTATCTCATGCGGCGACATCTACCGGTGGTTACGACAAGTCAAAACTCGAATAACTAAACTTATTTAATCCGTCAGGAATTTTACGTTCCCAGAATACAGTTTCACACTGAGGGCCCCCAAATTGGTGGCAAAGTTTATTTATTTCATTTCTTTGTGGGTTTTTTTTGTAGGTTGGAGGTTTAAATTAAGCAGTACATAACACATAAGAGTCAGAGCTCGAAATTTTCCAATAAAAGGTTTAAATGAAGAATACAATGGTATGTTCATAATATGAACATACCATTGCATTATATTTTCATATTTTTAATTTATAGGTTTTTATTGATACTTTGATGCGCTATCACTGAGCACTGACGCTTAGTTTTAGGAAACATATTTCTCTTGACTTGATTTCGATATAACACGATTATTATGAGCGAAAATGTTAATTTAATTTCAGTTTGTCTTATTTAATTTAAATTTCGCTACTTATTTCTTTTCTGAGTTGGCTTTTATCAACAGATTATCGTTTGTTGAAGCAACATATTTTTCTAATTGCAAAACTTTGGAAATTTAAAAGTTAGGTTCAAAAGGGGCCCCAAAAATGATCCGTCCCGGGGACCCCGATTGCGTTAAGACGTCTTTGTTCACACCTTTTCAATTGGCTCCGGTTTCCATCAACTTTGTTCAAAATATGAAGAAAAAAATTACAATTTTTTATCTTAATAAAATATCATTTACAAAATTATTTGCTATAGGTTTAGTGGAATTGCCAATATCTATGTAATTTACAATGTCGTTAATTTTATTAATAATAGTGTTCTGCGTACAGTAAATGATCGCATTACTATTCTCTTTAACAAAAGCAACGTAACTCAAAATATTTCCGAAGTTGTTTAACTTTCAGTTCACAACTTCGGAAATTTTTAAGTTACGACTTCGAAATTTAATACGTTCTCTTGAATGGGGATTCAAGAGAACGTATGTCGCCATCTACGGTACGCACTAGTCATTAGAAAAAAACTGCACTTGTACCTTCGTCGCAAATGAGAATTCCTACAAAATAAACAAAAAATACACTGCTAGCCACCCAAAATGCAACACCAAGAAAGACACGAGATAGCAAAGCCAGATTTACTGCACACATAACAACAGATACAAAGATGAAACGATTGAGATTATAGGCCCGTGCGACTTGCGGAACACGCAGACATCAATAGTTCGTGTGGCCCCCATGGCTGGCAATAACGGCCGCTACACGCCGCGGCATCGAACGAAAGAGGCTTTGGATGTGGGCCTGGAGTATGTCGATCCAATATGCTTCCACACGTTGCCACAGTTCATCAGGGGAAGCCGCGGGCGGTGCTTGCCGGGCCACTCGGTTGCCGATCAGCGACCAGACGTGCTCGATGGGCTACATATCAGGAGAACAGGCGGGCTACGGCAGCTGTGACACCTAGTGGGCCGTAAAGAATTGCTGCTCGATGCGTGCCACGTGCGGGCGCGCATTGTCGTGTTGAAGCGTGGCCGCTGGTAGGTCCTGCAGGTAAAGGGGGACTACAGGCTCCAAAACGACGGAGATGCAGCGCTGGCTGTTGAGTGTACCGGCGATGAGTACCAGAGGGGTGCGGGTGTCATATCCAATTGCGCCCCAAACCATAACGCCAGGCGACGGACCGGTATGACGATGCACAATGCAGGCGTCATACAGTCTCTCGCCGCGGTGCCGCCACACGCGGATCCGACCATCGTGGTGTTGCAGCAGAAGCGGGATTCGTCGGAGAAGACAATGTCGTGCCATTCCGTAGTCCAGGTGCGGCGTTCAACGGCTCACTGCCACAGCACTCGCCGGTGGTGTAACATCAATGGTAACCGGAGCAATGGGCGCCATGCGACAAGTCCCCGCTCCTGCAGACGACGTCGAACGGTACGTGCTGACACAGGTTGTTACGCAATACACCCTAATTCCTGCGCTAACGTTCGTGATGTGGCGGTGCGAGCCGTCAACGCCCGCAGTACAACATGCCGGTCCTGTCGTTCGGTGGTGTGCCGCGGCTGCGGCAGTCGCTCACGTCGTTCCGTCAGTCCCTCCTGCACCCACCGAATCCATACTCGCCTCACTGTGGCTGGATGTTGTCCCTCACGGGTGCCGATGTTTCGGTACGATAAGCCGTTGTCGCGATAAGCCACTGTTCGTCCTCTGTCGAACTCCGAAACGTGCTGGAATGACTGCCGTATTCTGCGACGAGGCATCAGGAAGCTTCCCACACACAGGTCCGGCAGCATAACACACTTCCACTACTTACACCCCGCGTTCTGTGCACCCTTTTTATAGTGCTTCTCGGTGGCGGGCGCACATGATTTGCATATGCCCTGCAATGCTAATCGTTTGCATGTCCTCTCGCGGGCGGCGTATGCTGCGAATTTCAGGCCAATCGGATGCTTCCTTCTTGGTGTTGCATTTTGGGTGGCCAGCAGTGTATTTTGAATCAGAAATTTACTGAAATCCTGCGAATTAAATACTTCAGCTTTTGTTATAAAGTGATTTGTTTAAAAGATCGCTGCCCAAGCAATGTTGTCTGGTACCATTAGGCCTGCTCTCATATGACTGTTCAGTGAATAATGCTGATAATAGGAACGTTGGGATAAAGAAATGGAGCAAAGATGCAAACTAACGAATAGTTACAAATTTTGAAGATGACAATCCGATTTTTGTTGTACACTGTTAAAATTTGTGGTAGGTTGCACCAAAAAGTGGTGTACACCAGCTGCACCAGTTTCTGAGATATGACGTAAAATTTTCTGGTGCAAACAAAACCCAACAACATGTTGAAAATTTCCACCATAGTGTAGTGCAACCTTTTACCATAACGTGGTGCAAAGTTGCACCATGTTGTTGGGTTTTATTTGCACATCACCCAATGGTATATCATTTCTCAGAAAGTGGTGCAGTTGCTGTAGCACCACCTTTTGGTGCAACCTACCACCAAATTTTTAACAGTGCAGATGTGACAAGGATGGTAAGTCAGATAATATCCGAAAACTTGAAAATTTAATCGTCCTGGAGCGGGACTCGAATCCGCGTCTCCCAGATAGCACCCGGGTATGCTAACCACTACACCACCCAGAACGACCAAGTCTCAAGTTACCGATTAATTTGAATATAACCATCACAGGATTCACCAATGCCGGTTGCTTCGACTAGCGAATCCTGTGATGGTTATATTCAAATTAATCGGTAACTTGAGACTTGGTCGTTCTGGGTGGTGTAGTGGTTAGCATACCCGGGTGCTATCTGGGAGACGCGGATTCGAGTCCCGCTCCAGGACGATTAAATTTTCAAGTTTTCGGATATTATCTGACTTACCATCCTTGTCATATTTGCACAAAAAAAACGGATTGTCGTCTTCAAAATTTGTATTATATGGTGTAATCCCGTATTTATTTCATGATAACGAATAGTTATTTGTAGCATCTGCTTTATTTTCACATTGGTCAAATGAAGATCACGGATAAACAAGATACAAGCCGGTCTTTCATGTTTGCATCTGCTTTATTTCCGCATCAGTTACACGAATTTTCTGACTGCTTTGAAAAACATAATGTTTGCATCTGCTCTGGCCTTAGTGATATTTCATCGGTTTATCAGTAGTCGAGGCATATCATCTGTGACGTCAGCATGGTATGCAAGCCTTGTGAACTTAACATCTCCGGGAGATAAAAGGGCAAAACGGCTCGGCGTAACTAAGTTTGGTGGACCTCACCTGGGCGTGTGGAAAGAATGATCTCGGTGGCGAAAGCACGGAAAGACCTTTAAGATATACATGAACTGGAAAACCGTCAGTTAACCGTGCGACATTTGAAATTCAGCGCGGTACGGAAAGAATCCATCACACACACACACACACACACACACACACGTACGCATATATACACGGTGATTCAAAAAGGACTTTACAAATTTGGAAGCGTATAGAAATTTATTTAAAATACTTACAGAATTTTTTGAGGGGGTTAATCTGTAGCAAAACACATCAAGTTTTATCCCGCGTAGTCATTTTGGTTCGATGTGACAGTCATTTGTGATACAGCAGGCACCCCATCTTAAGTTAGTGTCTTCCCAAACTCGAAGCAGCATATCTGTTGTCACTTTTGCAACTGCGGCGGTGATTCCAGTTCAGTGAGATTTGCAGGCAGGGGCCTATTTAGACGGAAGGTTGGCCTCCCCGAAAGTGTTTCATGTTTTTGGTATAAATGCGACTTAGCTTAGAAAAAATGCTTTAATATAACAAAAACACATCATCTTACATTAGAAAATGATGTTTTAATTTTTTTCTGTTTTTCTTTAACTTTTATTTTGTCCTGATGGATTTCAAAAACTTCAAATTTTCTGTCGCGCCCTCGAAAAAAATTCTCTATACACCCCTGTTTGCAGGTAATCTTGGAACGAACACTCGATCTTTAATGAAACCCCATTGGAAAAATCGAGAGGTGTCAAGTCAGGAGAACGAGAAATACATGCTATAGCCCCTGCTCGACAAATCCACCGGCTTGGGGAAACGCTTATTGAAGAAATCCCGGACATATGTACAGTAGTGTGGTGGTGCGCCGTCTTGCTAAAAATGCATGCGTCCTTTTTGGTCATCAACGTTCAACTGCGGAATGAGATAATTTTCAAGCATATCCAGATACATGACACTGCATGTTGATGGTTTTCTCACGAAAAAAGAAGGGGCCGTGAACATTACGTTTGTTAAGTGCACAAAACACATTCATCTTTGGGCTGTCACGAACATGTTCCACAGATTCGTGTGGATTTTCGGCGCCCAAAATTTTTCCGTTGTGGGTGTTAACCTTACCACTGACATGAAATGTCGACTCATCACTGAAGATTACGTAATCCAGAAATGACCCGTCTTCTATACGGTGCAACATTTCCGCACAGAATTCCTGACGAAACGCGCGACCTGCGTTAATAATTTCTTGAACCATGGTAAATCTGTATGATTTTAAGTGCAATCGTTTTCGTAGCACTCACCAAACCGTAGGATGCGAAACACCCATTTCACGTGACGTACATCGCGTTGATTTCGTGGGACGACGAACGAAGCTCTTCCTCACTTATTCCACGACAGCAGCAGAGATACGCGGGCAACCAGCGGATTTCTCATGGCGAACAGAACAACCAGTCTCTACGAAGTTCTTATGCCACCAGTAAAAGTGCAGGTTTAGTGGGGAAAATGCCTGCCAGTGGTGCACTGAGGATTTTTCTATGGGGGTGGTCCCCAAAATATTGAAGAGGCAAATAAAAATACCCCGGAAAATACATCTCTCAAAATATTGTAAAGCGATAGTGCGTTTCCACATATTCATAAAATACATATTTAAAAACATATGCAGTCATAACTTATTTTAAAGTAAGTAGCCAATAACAAAGAACGAAGGACCAAGTAATGCCCCATGGGGCGGGCCCCTGAGCCTCACCCACGGAGTGCACCACTGATTCCTACGACACTGGGTGCTCAATTTCCGTTGAACAGGGCTGTGGCATAACCGAGACATACTGCACTTTGAGGAAGTGGGGTGTTAAGTCTTGCATAAATGAGACAGACTGCACTTTGAGGGAGTGGGGTGTAAAGTCTTGCATAAATGAGACAGACTGCACTTTGAGGGAGTGGGGTGTTAAGTCTTGCATAAATGAGACAGACTGCACTTTGAGGGAGTGGGGTGTAAAGTCTTGCATAAATGAGACAGACTGCACTGCTTTGACAGTGTCAGAATTACCCGACGGTCAAACAGCCTCGACGGAGTTTGATTGTCGGGTAGTTCTGACGCCTTCATTCTCATGTTTTACGGCAGTATTATTGATTAAGTATCCAGGAGACCATGAACACTACGCGCGCGCACACACACACACACACAAAGAAAGAAGGTAAGATGATCCTGTCTCATGATCCTATCGTAGACGAAAATATGATTTTTAAAGAATTAGAGGATGCTGTCTCCCCGGAAATCAGCACATCGTCGGACAAGGGCTATGTAAGGATTTGTCACTGTTAATGAATTTGATTTGGGTATTCTATAGCGAGATCACAATGTTGTTACTAGCTCAAGATTCCGCCCTGCTCGATAACGTCCACAACTGTACAAAAGAGTCGAATGCGAGTATCCAAAATTTATTGTCTCAGGTTAAAAGCTTAGAGAAATGCAAAATCAGAAGGACAAATTTTTCAAACAAAAATCCTACGCAAATTACGAGTAGAATTAAAAGACATAAATAAACAGCGACCCCGAATTTCCCCGGTATAGCCCAGCAACACATTTCTTTTTTAAAAGTTCTATGTACTTTTGTTCACAACTACTTCATTTACGATAACGCCGTACCCGCTACCAAATTCTTAAGAGAAAGCTGTTCTCCACTACTCCCGCCCCCTTGCACCACTGGCCATAAGACAAACACATCACTCATACCTCATTCGGGACTCAAACACAGGGTAACTCAGACGAACGGTCAGAAGCCAGCGGAAGACCTTTAAACAATAAGTTCTCTTCACTCGGCCAGTGGTGTGTTTAACATAAGTGAACTAGATAGCATAAAAAACTTCCCTTTCGTCACGTGTTTTTTTTCGAACATCTATGTTTCGACTCCACTCAGCTGTGCTATAATCTGCTGTTTCTTTGCACAACAAAGTGAGAAACTCAAAATTTTAAATAACATGCGTCAACTAAGCACGTCAATCTTCGCCCCTTTTATGATCTTTGTGAGGCGCGCACTAATCATTGAAACTTATTCCACCTGAAAATCGTAAGTGAAATTCAGCTATAAGCCTGGCAGAAGAATTTTAGTTATTAAATCTTAGTTTGTACTGTTGACTGTCTTCCTTGAAATGCTAATTTGCAAAGGTGTGTCTTTGTTCTTGTGTTACATTTATCTACAACAAGAAGCTTCGAACAACATTTTATTAATGGTCATTGCAACAAAACAGGTTTTCCAGCACGACCCTAGTGTCACTCTATTCCTAAATTATGGCTCTTCGGTGAACTTATGATCTCTGGTGCTTTCGATAGTTTCCTGCGGGTAGGGCCGATACGGAACAGTCGCTGATGCATTTCGTCCAAGTTGGTCGTCTTCTTCTTACCATCTTAATGTAAACACGATCTTCGTTAGATCTTAAGAAGCATGTGACCAGTCAAGACAAAAATGCATCAGCGACAGATTGGTATTTGCACCACCCGCAAGAAACCATCCTTTACCCGTATGTGTCTGGTCTGAAAGCCTCAGCTAGAGCGACTTTCACATAGGTAACGAGGGGAACAATTTGGGAAATTCAGCTCGCTCTAGACGACCGTAAGATCTGCAAACTCACGTTCCAATAACTAAGGCGGATATTTTTGAATATTCCAGGCCTCACTGTAACAAAAGCACTGAGTGAAGGAACACCAGAGTCATGTGATGTGCATCGAACATTACTCTTAACTTCGTTGTGCCCATTATCTAGTCTCATCATTGGATAGTGTGGAAAGCAATAAACTGGATGGTCTTCCGCAGATTTTGATGCCTCTTTTATTTTAACTACTATAAAGCTCACATATTCTTCCAATATAGGCTTATTTGTTATATAAAAATTTGAATTCCTTCGAAATCTTCGTGTTAGGGACAGCGTTCGAAATGGGCTGGGAACCGTAAAGGGTAGGGGAGTGGTGTACACATGAGCTATAAGTTCAATCCTTCAAAGAATGGAAATGAAGCTACCCATAACGTATGATCACATTTTGCCCAAGCCCCAGATCATCCCATTAAAGATGTTTGTGATGTTTATTATATCATTAATCTAATACTGTATATTCAGTTTGAAAAGGTTCTTCATAGAATAAAGAATTGGGAGTAATAGATTAAACACAAATTTTAGTTTTGCAGCAATGAGTATAAATTTCTTCCACTTCGGACTTTTTCTTTTTTTCTGAAAGGGAGAGTGGTGAGATTGCTATTAATTTAAGATTGAATATTCATTCTGATTGCGGAGATTATAATTGCCCGACTTTCTACTTCATGAAAGTCCCTATTGGAAGGGGGTGTCATCTTGGCTCTGGGCTTTAAAGTTCTGGGGTAAAGTCCAGCTAAATCACTTATTATTAACCGAGGTTCGGAAGTCACGTTAATCCGTTGGTCTCGAGTTATACACTCGTCATTATAAACAAGTCTAACTCCAGTCTTCGGTGTAGCATAAGTAGTGTCTGAGTGATCAACAAACCAAACAACTTAAAATCGACCGCCATCATTTCTGATTTTATGGTGCAATAGTATTCCACCGAATTGTCAATGACATTTTAATACAAAGGAATTTTTCTTACGGGGATTTTTTTTTAATTTTTAATTTTTCAGTTTTGGAGATTTCTGGCAAAGGTCTTTTTTTTTTTTTTTTGGATGACTGTGTCGGTATTCTCATGTATACTGGCACTTCAAAATTTCCATTTCGAGCTCTAGTTAGGGATCCAAGATTTTATATGCTTTTTTATAGTTTTACAGCATAACAACAAAGGCTTCTTGTTTTCATGGAAGACGAACTTCATACACGTCGTTCTTGTGCTCTGTTTGTGGACTAAAATTTTTACAATGGATCACCAGAAACAGATAGTTCCTTTAGATTACCATTTGTAATTCCTAATGAATCGCATTCCCAGAAAGATTTTAATTGCACTAAAATCAAATTCTCTTCAATTTCTATATTCCACATAACGGCATTCAAAATTCCAAATGATGCATTTTCATCGGTTTTGGGGGAATTTAACCGAGCTTGGATCGACCAAACAAAAAGTGCATTAGTTAAAACCAGTGATGAAATGATCCGCTTTAGCTCTCCAGATATTATTTCCCAATAATAATCACTGCCGATCAAAATACCGAATTTTTAGTCTCTCCTGTTGTCTTTATGAGAAACATCTGTCAGTTGAATTCCTAAAGTATCCAATTTTCTTCTCAATTCTTCATTGGGAGTAGAGATCGGAGGAGTGAAAACAGTGAAAATAGAAGCTTTAAAGATCTTAAGCTTTGTGATGTATACCTCTTACTTAACATTCCTTTTGAGTTTCTGCCTTCTTATGTAAATTCGGTTTCTTCTCGTTAAATAGTTTTCTTCCTTAACGCCGCAGAGTTCCGTTCGATAAATTTGAAGTTGGAAACACTTGACAGCGAATCAAAGAGCATCGGTTAGAGAGCAAGCTACGTAATAACGCTGCTGAGCTCAGAGTGCAATGTGAGCCGAGCGATGCTTCTTAGACGATATTTGAGTAATGTTTGTTAAATGATTAACGAATGATCCATATCTACGTAACGAGCCGATAGCGAGCGAAAGTTTGTAGGCCGATAGCGAGCGATTGTAAAGAGCATATAGTTATAATTGGATGTTACATTTAGCAAAGTGTTGTTATGATTTGATTCGAAGCCAAGAAGTGTTTCCTGGCTAAGTGTATTCAACTTGAATGACGTACCATAAGAATAAATAAAGGGGATTACGTGAAAGTGAGTTTGATTCATTTCGTAGCTTTGGACGTAAAGAATCAAATTGACATAAAGTCTTTCAGCTTCAACGAGCAGTTAAGTTATCCGGTTTCTATAGTGAAACCAATTTACTAAGTTAAAGTTAAATCTTTTGAGAACTAACAGTGAAATAAAGTTACTGTAAAGATACAAACAAACAAGCCGATTTAAACAATGAACATTATGAGCTTCAATTTCCACTGCTTTTGTTACATTTGAATGATTGTGCAATATAAGCTAAGCTCCATTTCTTTTTGTTTGAATAGTATTGAGTTTCCCAAATTTATGCAAAGTTGACTTCTCTAATAACGGGCAAAGTTTAGATTCCTTCTTCAATAACGGGCAACGTTAACCTCTTCGATACATCTTCATGACTGCCTCCATCTAAAAGACATTTAACTTTCAAATTTATAATAGTACCCGAGCCTGCAGCGCAGTAGCGGCTCGTGGTAAGCTGAGATGGGGGGGGGCTGCATCTCAATTTTGTAGATATCACGATATCACTTCGAAAGCTAAGTTACTGAGCCTGTGCTGGTGCTGTCCATTTAACAATAATAACAATCTATATATATATACATATATGCTGTACAGAAATGCAAAACTCGAGTAGCAAATTTTGCAAGAACTGCATAATAAGGTCACATATATGCCTACTTCCGCTTCCTGTAAGGAACTCACCAATAAATTTAAAGCATTTCACAGACAGCTGGGGCTTAAAACGGCAAATAGTTATGAGCCTGAATTTCCTTATCTTTTTGCTATAGCAAAATTTCATAAGGAACCGGTGAAATTCAGATTCATAGCTAGTGGTACCAAAAGTCCTAAAAAAGTAATAGATCAATATTTTGAATCAGTTTTGAAGAAGGTTTCAAACATTATTAAATCCAAGGTAAACCTAACATGTAAGAACTTCTGGATTATTAAAAGCAATGCTGAGGTCATTTCAGAAATTCATGATTACAAGCCCGCTGAGGCCAATTGCTATGACTTTGAAAACCTGTATACCAGCCTTCTGTTAGAAGACATTATCAGTACCCTCAAGTTACTCTTTAATGAATTTAAATTCTCCAGCATCATTTCGGAAAGTTCTTGGCATAAACTTCTAAATTGTTGTACTGAAAATAATTTTCTCCTCTACAATAACACGTTTTACAAACAGGTTAATGGAATCTCTATGGGGTGTTCCCATTCCACGAGTGTATTAACTATATTTATTCTTGTTCTTCAAAGAATTTTAGTTCATGAAGTTAAATTCCTCCAATCAGGAATGTTACTCTAATACCTACAGATACATAGGTGACCTACTTTGCTTAAATAATTCAAGAAATATCGAAAAAGACTTTACAGTTATTTATCCTAAATGCCTTAAACTAAATAAAACCAATGATAATAATAAAGTTCTTGAATTTTTGGATTTAGCTCTAAATCTTAATGCAGGCAACATAATCATAAGCCTCTTTGATAAGAGAAATCAGTTTAAATTTAAAATAGTCAAATATGGTATGTGGTGGAGCAATATTTCCAATAAAGTAATAGAAAATGTATTTATATCCAAAGTCTTAAGGCTTTCTAGAACATGTAGCTTAAACTCTGAATTAGAAAAAAACATGTTATCGTTTTAATCAAACAGTTTTTTAAAAACCAAGTACTTAGAAACTTCTTAAAAATTACATTAAGAAAAATAGTTCTCAAGCATAGAATTAGGATAAAAGGCTTAATTTAATTTAAATCTTGTTGACCGAAGGAATTGTCTAAATTAAAGCTATTTTAGAGGTTTAGGCAACGATGTGGTCAACTATCTTTTAGGAACCTATAATACACTATTCTATCCCTTTCCTTTGATTAACAAAAAAAGTTAATAATTTAAAAAAAAAATTACAAAAAAAAAAAAAGCAAAAAACTCTTGAGAAAAAAAAAATTCTAAAAAATTTATGAAAATAAAAGCAAAGAAAAAATAGTAATAATTACATTTCAAAGGTTTGGGAAGAATGCTGCTAAATAGGTTATGTAATACTTTTTGAACTCGTTGGAGCAAAGATACATATTCCCTTCTCACAGGAAGGGCATTTTAGTATTTAGGTTTGGTCTGAAAACTCGTAGCGGTTTTTTCAGGGCATTAAGGCTGTTTCACTTGCCTTGCAGTACAATAGAAGGAACCGAAATACATAGTTTGGAGTATAATTAATGAATCAAATCTTTTGAAAATTGGTGACATTATTAGAAATGGAATAAAGTTTTGCGTAATACAAGTGAAACGCAGAAAATCTGTTATTAAATAACTAAAAATTATCATTTTAAAATTTACGCAACCAACGCCATCTACATTTAAAACATTGTTAGCGCAAGGAAAACAAATACACTGCCCAAAGTTTCGTTAAAATTTAATGCGTTAGCTAATAGAATAAGTGTTTCCCTACAATCTCAATAAGTTCCTTAATTTTCCGCGAGTTATTCATTTATGAATGTATGAATTACAATCCTAGAAGCGTGTCTTCAATGAGGGTTCTTGAAAACCACGACTCATTTCCGGAACTCCAGATGGCGCCACAACCGAGTTTTCCCTAAACACTGGTGTCAACTGTCAATACTAATTATCAAGCGGCGTTTCTTTAGAAGTAATTAGTCATTAGAGCCATTGTACAGATACTCTTCTTGGTTTAATAACTCTTGTCACTTGAGAATGGATTTCAATCAGTGGCGGACTGGCCAGGGTGTCAGCTTGCTGGATGGCAAGTGAGCCCCTGATGAAGTGGGTCTCATTAAACATTAGACAAGAAGTGCAAATCATTGCCGTATCTTCTAGAGAATGTGAAAGACGTTGTACTGAGACGAATTTCAGAATCACTTCAGTTAGGTCTTCTGTTTCAATCACAGCAATAACGAATAACCTCATCATTATTCTTAATAATTGATGTGCCTTCTCTAACCCAGTTTGGTCATGCAAAACACTCTTCTCGATCGTGGCTCCTTTGAGGTCACCATTCGGTAGTGGATCCGAAAAGCAAGGAACGGACGAGAACATTAGAAATATCTCAAGAGTTGAACATATTCTTAATAATATATAGAACATATTTTCCCTATAACTTAGCATCAGCCATAGATTACTAAAACTCAAAATTAATATATTCAACACACAAAATGTTAATGACCAATTAATACACACAATTGACGTGGATTAGGGCATCAAACAGAAGTCATCGCTCTTTCCACGTTTGTAAGTGAGTCACGGAAAAATTATCATCGGCCGCCACCGGGAATCGAATCCAGGGTCTTCCAGTTATGCGCCGGACATGCTACCACTGCACCACAGCGGCCTCGAATTCTCCAGACTCATATACGACTAACTGCCAAACCAAATGGCAGGTTGTTTCTTGGAGCCCCGCACAATTCGATTCACCAAAGATGGTAAGCAGCAACTGAACAAATAACTAGGAAGCGAATTAATAATTAACACACACTATTGACGTGGATTAGGAACATCACACAGAAGTCATCGCTCTTTCCACTTTTATAAGTGAGTCACGGAAAAAATTTCTCATTATGGTGCAGTGGTAGTATGTCCGGCGCGTAACTGGAAGAACCTGGGTTCGATTCCCGGTAGCGGCCGATGATTCCTTTTTACCGTGACTCACTTATAAACGTGGAAAGAGCGATGACTTCTGTTTGCCGTTAATGACCTTTTAGTAGTTTGAAAATATAATAAAAGTTCCAATATTATTACTGTATGCAATAATATTGGAGCTTCGCTATATTGTACACTTTACTGCCAGCAATATGCACTATATATAAACACTGTAATTATTAAAAAATAAAAATTTATTTCGCAAAAATTTTAATTGTACCTTTTTCCCACTTATATAAATTTTGAAAATGTTATTTCTTTCTTTTAAAAATTCAATGATAGACTTACAGTTATGGGTGGGGCCCTCTTTGTCTCCTGGCAACCAATATTTTTAGACCCAGTCCGCCATTGATTTCAATGGTCTCATCACAATGAAATGGGCATTGGAATTACCATTCAGCACCAAGGAATTACCTAGTAATTACTAAGGAATTACCGTCTAGCTCTGTCTTCCTGTTGTAGTTTGTCTTTTCCTTCCCTGGCAACCTTCCCACGGCCAGCCCTAACCAAACCAAGCATCGCTTGGCGTAATTTTAATTTTAATTTTATTTCAGTTCTATTTTTTATTTCAAAATTATGCTAAGTATTGTGTTCTTAAGTAGACGGTGCTATTTACTTAGTCATCTGAAATAGATTTTTCTATTTCAGGTAACATACTCCTGCAACTCTATTGCTTCACTATTCCCTTTAATTCCTATCGAATCAGGTCCCCTGCCCTCTCCTTAAAATTTTTTCTTACTTCAAGTCATACAGCAGGGGTGAATTGACTTCTAAACCTGCCGGAGGTTTATTTTTTATTTATTTTTTTGTTGTTGTTTGTTTGAAATGGGCATTGGGCTTCCATATTCGCGATTGGTTTTTACTTGCTGGAGGAAGGAAATTGACCTACAGAAAATTTTCCTTTTCGGCTACTCGTATACATACAAAGAAAAGCAAAATTAAATTTAATATAATGTATTACTACGTTCTACGTGTACGTATTTATACTACATAACATATACAAAAAATGATATCTCCATGGGTTTCAGTTAACGCCTTTTGATTGCACGAAGACACGAACACAATCTTTAAAAAAAAATAATTAAAACCTGGGTTTCGTATAATTGAAGAAGAAAAATACAGTAGATAAATTTATACAGGATTTCACGATCTCTTGGAATATCTGGCGTCCCTGAATTCGTCTGCAGGCACATCAAATTGGGAACTCGGAGGAATTCGCCAGTGAAATGGTTATCATATTGTGTCCAAAGACGCTAATCTTCAGCAACAAATTGAATGTTACAATCAGACTTCAATTGAACTTCTTGTTCCACAACAAAATCTAGTTATACAATTTCCGATTACAAGTTGCAGTCCTGAAAATATTGTGATCCCGATAAAGTCCTTTCAGTAGAACAATATCTACAACATCTCGGGAGGAACTGTTATGAGCACATACGTAAAAGTCCGGTCAATAGAACTAAAAGCCATAACATCCACATTCCTGTCATATTGAAAATGAATTTTACTGAATATTACTCACTCTGCAGTTTCAGGCAGGTCTTTTGGCCTTGAAGTCCCCCCCCCCCCCCCCCCCGAAAAAAAAACACTGTCAGGGAACATTTTTACATTTTTATCTAAACTTAACATTTTTTATCTAAATTGTCCTCATCAAATCTCGTGTGGAAGAAATTGTAGCCGAATACAGAATTTAACTGCCCATAATCAGCATCGTGGATTGCATTGTGTGTTCTAGGGCCTCGGAGGGGACGGGGGGGGGGCAGAAAGCCCGTTTGGCCCGGGTCTCACATGCTCGGGGGCCGCAAATTTACACTTTTGACGATAACAATTAGTTTGGTTATACACTGCTAGCCAGTATAACCACGAAAGACAAGAGATATAAAAGCCATATTTATCGTACCGGTAGCCTATGACACTGTACAAGGGTGAATCGATTACGAATAAAACGCTGTGAGACGAGGGGAACGCGTAAAAATCAGTATGTTGTGTAGCCACCACTACACGGCCCAGCATACAGAGGAAGAGACTTTGGATGTGTGATCGGGGAACGTCCGTCCATGCATTTCCGATACGATGCCACAGTTCATCCGTTGTAGCCGCTGGTGGGCGCTGGTGAGCCAGTCGTCGTGTGATCATGGACTACACGTGTTCAATTGGCGACATATCCGGGGAACGCGCGGGCCAAGAAAGACGTGATGGCTATCCAAAAAGTGTTTACGTTGCTTGCGACATGCGGTCGCGCATTGTCCTGTTGGTAAATGGCACCAGACAGTCCCTGAAGAGAAGGCAACACAACAGGCTGAAACGCCTCGCTGATGTAACGATGTCTGTTCAAAATGCCGGTAATGCGTATGAGGTACGAGCGGGAGTGAAATCCAATGGCACCTCTGACCAAAAATCCTGATGCCGGGTCTGTATGGCGCCGCAAAATTAATGTATGGCTCACTCAGGCGGTCGCCGTGGTACCACTACACACGGATTTGGCCATCATGGTGCTGCAAGCCGAAGCGGTATTTGTCTAAAAACACGATGATCTTCCCATTCATTCGTCCAGGAGCGAAGTTCTTGACACTACTGTAGTCTCAGATGCCGGTGTTGTAGAGTCAAAGGTAGCCGAAGCAATGGCCGCCCTGCCAAAATTCCCCGATGCTTCAGACGACTTCGAAACGTACATGCGGAGACAGGGTGTTCTGCTACACACGCGAACTGTTGAGCTACGGCCTTTGATGTGTTTGTGCGATCCATAATAGCCACGCGCACCAGACGTCTGTCCTCTGGTTTGGTTGTGTGACGGGCCGTTGGAATCCCGCAGGTCGGTGTGTTCGTTCCACCGACAGTGGCGTAGTCAGAAATTTCTTAAAGGGGGGTCCATGGGTTTGGTTCATTGGTGAAAGCCCGATATATACATATATCAATATATCGCTTTAAACTCGTACTAAATCTCCCCTTAAGGGGGAGGGGGTCCAGACCCGAGGACCACCCTCTTGGCTACGCCTATGTCTATCGATACCTACTGACGCCATATTCTCAGCACCGTGCCCGCATTGCTGTGCTTGTTCTCCCCTGTTATACTATTTCCAGGGGGCGTTACTGTCCCACCTGATTTCCATATGTGCTGTCCATTTGCATGATGTGCTCCCGTGGTCTGCCCTCCTGCCAACTATCTAGCCCATGTGATGCGATCTTCCTGATGTTGTACTTTTAATGGCCAGCAGTGTAGGTACAGACGCAGAAATATACAGCCTCAGTGTAATTCTATAGTTTTGTATCATTGTTTTCACCTTTTTATATCTTTTAATTTACATGAAGCGGGGGGGGGGGGCAAAAATAGAACTATTAGTTTTGTAGCATCAATTTCGGACTTCATTTTTTTATTTGGTGGAGACGATGTACTAAAAAATGGAACTACTAGTTTTGTATCATTGTTTTTCGCACACCATTTTAATTTACTGGAGGGGGGGGGGCTAAAAATGGATGGATGGCCGCCCCGGTGGCGCAGTGGTCTAAGCACTGGCTTAGACCATTCGTCCGGAAGGGGTCCAGGTTCGAATCCCGTTGAGGCATGGATGTTATGCTTGTCTTACGGCACTGAATCTCTCCCTTCCCTGGAACCAGTGACCCTAAATTAGAGACAGGCGACTGCTTATGGCACATTGAGTTACTCACGGTGGTCGTTAAACCTCCAATCAAAAAAAGAAAAAAAAAATGGATGGCCCGGGCCTCTATTGACCTGTGTGTGAATGTGCGCGCGTACTTGTTGACACCTAATATGTTGCTGCATTTTTTTTAATTATGGGGATTCAAATTTTAATTTAAAAATAAAAATGTCATTAGGAAGCTTTGTGGCAGCTTTATTGATAACTCTGAAAAATTTATTACGTTTCTATTAGAACTGAAGGGTTTAACATTTTTTTTCATATTTTCCTTGACATTTACTTTTATTAGCCCCTAACCTCAATGTCAATTTAAAAATACAGATTTTGCATTTTGATACCTGGTTTTTATTCCTCTAGGGAATTCAGTTTATATTGCTGAAGATTAATTGCTTTGAACATAGTAACTATTTCATTGGAAATTTCCTTCGGGTTCTCAATTCACGAGAGCCCATCGAATGTGAGAGACAATCAATCCACGAGATTATATCGAATGTGAGCGACAATCAATCCACGAGAGCCAAAACGGTAAATGGGAGCACCCTAAGTGCATCAGCTACTACAGTTGCATAAAAATACATTACTCACAGACAATACATCACTGTTATCCTGGATATTTTTTCGTTGGACTTTTTTTCCTGGGGTTTTTTTCCTCGAATTATTTTTTAACTTTACTTTTTCTCCGGTGGACTTTCTAGGCATCTGCGGATAGCGGATGCCTTTGATGAATTGTTCAAGCTGCTGCGTGCTAGAGACCCTGGCATCTATACTCGGGGCAACTCTAACCTGATTATGGAGTTAAAGTTACGGAGTGTGTACTTCCACTGCATAATATAGTTCCAGTTGAAAAGCTCGTGTTCGAACTTTTTTTTTTTTTGATTGGAGGTTTAACGACCACCGTGAGCAACTCAATGGGCTATAAGCAGTCGCCCGTCCCTAACTTAGGGTCACTGGTTCCAGGGAAGGGAGAGAGCCAGTGCCGTAAGACAAACACAACATCCATGCCTCACCGGGATTCGAACCCGGACCCCGTTCGGACGAATGATCAGAGGCCATCGCTTAGACCACTGCGCTGTTCGAACTTGAACTGATACCTAAAAAGCATATGTTGTACGTACATATATTAAAAAAAATTAAGATCCCAGTTTCGGTCGCGTTTCTAAAAAAGACAAATATTCGTATTTTCGCGACGTCATTGTCACTTTTGCTTCAGACGGGCTATCCCGTATACATGGAGGATATTTACTGAGCGCGCGGGAGGTGAGAATTAGGCATCCAGGAAGGTTCTAAAGTTGGACGCCAGATGGCGCTGCGATGGACATGCCCCGCAGTTAGTTTTCCACCCCAGAGGACAGTACACATGCATTTCCCAGGCCTAGTAAGTCGTTTTTCTGTCTTCTGTTTGTTTCTTCTCATAATTTTAATTTTATTTTTTATGTATAATTTATTTTTGAGTTGGTTTTCACTCTTTGCAAGTAGGTTGTTAGCTTTGATAGCGTTTAAAGTTTTTCCGCGGAACTTTGGTCAGCGTTTTTTGTCCCTTTGTTATTCTTGCAAGGGTTATTTCAAGTTCAATTTTCGTAGGTTTTTGAGCCTTCATGTGGGCTTTATGATCAGAACAATATTCTGTAAATAATTTAACTTGTACCAGCAAAGCACCGCGTCATAAGTAATTTCATTTCTTATTTTATTTGTAGGTTGTTTATTTTTTTATGTTTTTATTTGTTTAGGAATGGAGTGAATTTTCGTTTATTATAGATGTGCACTAAACTTAACTAACTATTAAATGTTTTCTTGTGTGTCTAGGGTATATAATTTGTTTCTCTGTGACTTGCAACCTAGCACTTTGGTTTTAAACTATTATTTTTTTAAATATTTTTGCTGTAGGTATTGGGCATTTTCCTTGCTTTTCTGAGACATTAAACTCGGTTATTAGGGTTCACTCTCTATTTTTGGCATCTGTACAATGTTCCTTATGCACCTTTTGCTTCCTTTTTTCTTAAAACTGTTGTTTTGAAATTGCTTTTTTCAAAATGTAAAGTTTCTCTTTTTGTTTGAATTATTTTTCCCCCGCTTTTATTGTATTTTATCCTGCTTTTCTTATCTGTGACAGGACAAAGTTTTCAATTTTACCGTGACCAGCTTTAAGCTATCATATCTGTCCCCTTTTTGGGGGTTAGGATCTTCCCGCTATTCTAATACTAATTTTCCCCTGGTTTTTATATTTTTTGGGTTGCTCGTTTCCCCTCCTTTGGTTTTTCGTTGTGCTTATCTTGGTTGTTGTGCGGTCGGGCAATGTTTTTTAGTTTGCTGGGTTGGTTTTATTAAAAAAATCCCATTTTAATTTGACAATTTCACCCCTAAATTTAATCTGTCCTTATAGCAAACTAAATTAGCAGAAACCCACAATTCTCTGGTCTCAGTAGATTAATGAGTGATTTTCTTTATGCTTGCCCTTGACGAAGCCATCGGAGAATCAGTCATTGATATGCATCCCTGCGTTCTTCTGTTCTTTTGACTTCCATCGTTGGGAGCTTGCCTGCTTCGGAGGGTTTGGGATTGGTAATTGTTGTTCTTCTGCTCCTTCTCGTTCGTTTTGTTTTGTTAGTCTTCGTTTTTTCAAAATTTGCTTCTTGAGTTTTGCATTTCTGTCTTGGTTTGATCTTTCGTCTATGCAGCCTTTGGCGCTTTGGAATTTCAAATTTGTTCTTGGTTTTTGCTTTCTTCTTTTTGTTGTTTTTTGCTATATACTGTACATATATATTTATTGATCGAAAGTGCTTTTTTTACAAGAAATGAATATTTAGATTTAAAATTTAGCGATTGATAGGGAAAATGTAGAAGTACCGATACCTAAATTAGGCAACAGATATTAAGCGATGGCCACACTTATGAAGAAAATAATTGGGTTATAAAACTTAGTCTGATGCATTATTTCTTAAAAAGAAACTGTTTAATCAGTGCATCCTTCTAGTTCTTAAGCATGGAATACAGATATGGACCTTAACTAAAATAGACATACAGACGTTGCACAGAGAACTTAAAGAAGCATGTAGAGATGCATTTTGATGTTACCAGGAAAGATAAAAAGAGGAACTCGCGGATCGGGAAAATGACAAGAATGGAAGACATTATGGTCAGAATTCCTGAAATTGCAATGCGATGGACATATTGCTAGAAGAAAGAGCCACCGACGGAGAGTTTAAATATTAAACTAGAAAGCAACAGAAAAAACAATACCCAGAAGGTGACAAGTGGGTGGATGAAATTCGAAAGCATGAAAGAAACTGGCTCAAGGCAGACTATTGTGGAAGAAGAAACTTGAAGACTCTCATCCAGCAGTGGATTGATAATGGTTATAAATGCTATATATATATATATATATATACTATCTACCAACAAGTCATTGGACACCCCTGCAATCGACGATATCTGCGGTCCTGATACACGTCACGGCCGCCGCCGTTAAATATGGTGTAGGTAACAACAACGCAACCAGTCGCATGCATGATGCCACGCAGTTCGGAGCTCTCTGATTTCGAGAAAGGTGTAATCGTCGGGTATCACAGAAATGGCCGATCCATACGTGACATATTCAGCTATTTGAAGTACTCAAAATCGACAGTGGCCTACGTGATTGGCAAGTGGAAGATGAGAGGTGACTGTCGGAATGTGCCCCGACCCGGCAGACCCATAAAACTGGGAGTTAGAGACCGACGGTTGCTGGCCAGAGAAATTCGGAAGAACCGCAACAAATCGATGAGCCATATCCGCAAAGAGTTTCAACAGGCATCCGGGAGTGTTCTTTTGTTGGATACCATTCATAAAGAAGCACATCTGCTTGGTTCATGGACGTGCTGCCGCTCACAAGCCTTTGATCACCAAGTCCAGTATCGCTGCAAGGCTAACGTGGTGCAAAGAACGTCGACAGTGAACCGTTGAACAGTGAAAACAGGTTCTCTGGAGCGACGAATCAGCCTCTACCATTCAGATGACAGGGTCTGGGTTTGGCGTCTGCCTGGAGAACACCTGCTGCCGGAATGTATTGTGCCAACTGTGAAGTTCGGCGGTGGTGGAATTATGCTAAGGGCGCGTTTTCCCTGGTATGCAGAGATGCCAACCTGTTTCAGATATTTTAAGTAGTACTTGTATAAATTTTCAGTAGTTTTGGCCATTTTTCAGTAATCATACCAAAGAGAATAATTTTAACCGAGGAAAACAACTCATTTAATTTAATTAGCATTTTTTTACTTACTTATTCATTTATATACATGAAAATCTGTATCAAAATACTCCAAATTTTTCACGTGGAAAGTGCAAAGATTCGGCTATTTGAGAATACAGAACCCATAAAAATTGGAAAGGGGGTGAGACAAGGCGACACGATATCTCTAAAACTTTTTAATGCCACTTTGGAAAATGTCTTTCAATCACTGAACTGGGAAAACAAAGGGTTAAAGATAAATGGAGATTATCTAACTCACCTACGTATTGCTGATGACGTAGTCATTTTTGCAACTACCCCATCAGAGCTCCACAGCATGATCCAGGAACTTGCTGACAAGAGTAAAGAAGTGGGATTAAATATTAGCTTTCAGAAGACAAAAGTGATGTACAATGCTTTTACAAGAAATGAAGATTTAACGATTGATGGGGGAAAGCTGGAGATAACAGATGCGTACGTTTATCTTGGACAGCAGATATCAAGTGAGGGTCACATTGATGAAGAAATTAATCGGCGTACAAAACTTGCCTGGAGAGCTTTTGGAAGAAACAGTATAATTTTCAAGAGCAATATGCCATTATGTCTTAAAAGAAAAGTGTTTGATCAATGCATCCTTCCAGTGCTTACGTATCGTGCAGAGACGTAGACCTTAACTAAAAGAGACTTACAAAGGCTGCAGACAACTCAAAGCAGCATGGAGAGGTGCATGCTTGGTATAACCAGGAGAGATAAGAAGAGGAACTCGTGGATCCGAAAAATGACAAGAGTGGAAGACATCATGATCAGAGTAAAATCCCTGAAATGGCAATGGGCTGGACATATGGCCAGAAGGATAGACCACCGATGGACAGCCGAAATTTTAGACTGGATTCCAAGGGACAGGAAAAGACCCAGAAGAAGACCACATGGGAGATGGGTGGATGAAATTCGAAAGTGTGCAGGAGTAACATGGAGGAGACTGGTACAAGACAGACCGTTGTGGAAGAAACCTGGGGAGACCTTCGCCCAGCAGTGGATTGATAATGGTTGACAACGATGATATACACTGAAGTGCCAGAAAAACTGGTACAGATGAGCTTATGCAAAATACATAGCAACGTCACCTATGCGCGTACTTGGTTGCGTCCGCCAGTGCGTTTATAAAGCGATAGACATCCTTGCCAGCTGTCAGAGCTGTTTTCGGCATGAGAATGACAAGTAATAACGATTTAAGCGATTTTCAACGCTGTGTCATAGTTGGCGCTTGTGAGATGGGCCATAATATTTCGGAGATAGAAACGAAGTTCGGATTTTCACGGACGACTATTGCAAGGGTGTACCGTGACTACAAGAATTCGGGCAAAACCTCCAACCTGCGATACCAGTGTGGCCGTAAAAAGACATTGTGTGAACGTGACCATCGTTGGCTGTCAAGAATCGTTTCACGCAATAAGCGTGCAACACTCTCGCAGGTATAATCTGATTCAATGCTGGAGCCTCAACAAGCATCAGCGTCCGGACTGTGCAACGTACCCTGCACGATATGGGCTTTGGGAGCCGACGCCCAACTCGAGTCCCCTTGATACACGACACAGAGCTATGCGCCTCGCTTGGGTACGGCAACACCGTCACTGGACAATTGATGACTGGAAATAAGTAGCCTGGTCTGACGAGTCGCGTTTCCAACTGTATCGGGCAGATGGAAGGATTCGTGTGTGGCTCAAACCCCATGAAGCCATGGATCCCACCTGTGAACAGGGAAACTGTACCGGCTGGTGGGGGTCCGTAACGTTACGGGGTGTGTTTAGCTGGACTTCACTGTGTCCGTGACCGGCCAACGCTATGTGCGCATTCTTTCTGACGAGGTACACCCGTTCATGTCCTGCATTCATGCTGATGGGTTGGGCCTGTTCCAACAGAACAATGCACCTCCCCACAAGTGTCGGGACGCCACATTATGGTTAGAGGAGCATTCATTTGAGTTTGGTATGTTGCCATTCCCACCCAAGTCCCCAGATCTGAACGTGATAGAACACATTTATAATGCCATACAACGCGCTATCGAACACAGGAATCCGAGACCTCAGAATACACCCGAATTGTGGAACGCTCTGCAGAAGTATGATGTGCATTGCCTACAGCATATTTCCAGAAGCTAGTGGAGTCCATGCCGTGTCGTATTTCTGCAGTCCCGCGCTCCCGTGGGGGACCTACTATGTTTTAGACTGGTGTACCAGTTTTTCTTGCACTTCAGTGTATATATAAGGACAAAAAATGTAAAAACAATTAATGCGTGCACCAGTGGCAGCGGATACACACTCAAGGTCATGTACGCGTTTTCGAGCGTCTCATTGTGACTCCTATAAATATGACAATAAATATTTTTTCTTCTGATAAACTCCCTCCCTTTGGAACTTCGACTTGATACCGGCCACTGCAACTTGAACGGCGATGAAAAACATTTTGTGGAATTTTGAAGGTCTGCCAGAATTTCGCGATGAGTTGTTATTGCGATACTCACACACCGGCATTCTCTTTAATAAACACGGATTGCAAACATATTTAGTCCAGTTTTAATTTTGAAGCCGTGATAACAATTTAGTGTAGAAAAATTTATTTTCAAAATTTACCAACTCCGTAAATTTTCTAAACAATGATATCTGAATAAATGTTCTTTTCAAAGTAATTAAGTATAATGCACTACCTTAATTGAAATGCGCAGCTTATTTTGGGGGGGGTGCAGCAGAAAAATAAAATGTACTCAGTGGAGTGACTTCAATGATTTTTGGTGAATAAAAATTTACATGAGTTTAAAAGCGAAAATTTCGCTGTGCTTGGTAAGTGAAGAAATCAATTTTGTGCAAGTATTTCGCTGCAGAAATTAGTCTCTCTTTTTTTTTTTTTCGATTTATCTAATACTGAACTCTATTCATAATCGCAATTTGTTCATATGCCCATTTTGACCAGAAGAGAAACTATAAGTAAAACTTTTTGCAAAAATCCCGGCAACTGAGTATTTGCTATTAGCAAACACGAATAATCTCCAATTCGATGGGAGTAACATTGTTGTTAGAATTATTATCTTGAATAAAAGCAAGAACAAACCGAAAATTGGAAGAAAAAATAAAAATAAACAAGTTGAGAATACGTTCAAACATACTTTATTTCGACATTCGTCATTATTTTTAATTCATTCCTCTGCTTTATTTCTTATTCGGAAGCACAAGAATCGTATTAATCAACAAAGCTCACAGGCTCGGTGATGCATTTCCACCCAACGAGAGACTGAATTTGCGAGCAACCCGGCTAGCGAGAGCTGCCATTAAAGCCGCACAGCCCCATAGCAGGAGCTGCCTCTGCTACAGCGTGTGTAGACTGCAGAGCCGATTGCTTACACACACATTGTTTTTGCCTTTAAGAGTCATTACCGAGCTGAATTCAGTTTCATCTGACGGTTATTCAGAAGGAAAAGCTTGCTCACATACAGTGTTGGTACTTAAAAACTGAACACTTTGTTTTCACATGAAAATGTTTAACCGTATGATGTTTTCTCAAACATACATAGCATTTGCCACTCATTTTCAGAAAATCCTTATTCCTGAGAAATTTTGCAAGCAGAACAATCGTCTGTTTTGCATTTTCAAAAAATATACAGGATGTCAACGATGATGTTTAAGCGCCTTCTGATGCCCGCCTTAAAGTTGTTTCAGGGTTAAATCCACTTGGTTATTTGTTTTCATAATCTTCTAAAGAACGGAAATTAATCATTCCTTTCATTCCAGAGTGAGTCCGAAATGGGCAGCATTTGTGTTAGTTCTTTGCTTTTCTAATGAAGCTTAACCTGTCCGCTGGCAGAGTCACCTGAGGCACTGTCTTCTGACCACTCGTCTGAGATGTGCATGGGTTTGAGTCCCGAGTGGGTCATAGATAGTGTATTTGTCTTACGGCACTGTCTCTCTCTGTCTTTCCTGGAACTAGTGGCTTTAAATTAAGGATGGTGATGGTTTATAGCCCTAGATGGTGATGGTTGATAGCCCTATTTGTTCGGGAGGTCGATAAACCCCGAAACAAAGAAAACATTGAAGCTCAATAAATCTTTCACTTTTAGTTGCACGTTTGCCTCTAGAGCTCCATCTGTAAAAACCCCAGATCAAATTTTCTGGTATTGCTTTGAAGTGGAGTGGGCATAATAAACATCCTTAAACGTCAGGAGAAACGTGGAGAGTTTTTAGGCTACGCATTTGTATTTCACAGAGCTTTCTCGATGCAACCTAATCCTGAGATCTCTTTACTGGAAATATGTTGAATAATTTATTCATATGAGTGTTAATCAGCATTTTATTATGCCAAAATCTATCCTTCAGTATCTTGACCGCTTTACAATAATTTCCGTCACATAAAGATAAATGAGAAATGGCTGTCGGTGCCTCGTTACCGAGAAAAGACTTCTTCAAAGAAGCGAATTTTTTCAACATCTGCCAGTTTTTATTATTATGTACAGCAGTCAAACAGTTGAGTCCAAAAATTTAGCCAAATCCATCGAACCTTCGTATTGTCAACCGTGAGAGTGTTGCGTAAATTTATCATCTCATCAAGATACTGCCGTTTCAGAGCATTCGCTCACGTTTGAATTTTTGAGATTTTCAGTGCAAAACATTCTTTAATTTCAAATATTTATTCGCACTCATCTGCCATAGTTATATTGCTCTACAGCGTTTTCCATGTCAAATTGCTCTACAGTATCATTGCCTACAATTGACTTCGTTTGTGATCTGACAAGAGGAGGTAGCCGGCATTGCCCGGGTTTAATAAAACAAAATACATGATTCAGCTTCTGGATCTGCGCTTTCCGAGCTTTCCTGAATGAATAAGATAAATCGCATGAACAATTTTAACTGAAATGGGTTCCGGTAATGGAAAGAATAGGATTAAATGAAACGAACAAAAAGTAAACCGAATAAACAGCAAGATCAAGTTTCAAATTGTAAATCGCGCCCCATGTCAAATTTGAAACAATATGGTTAAAAAACGTAGCCAAAATCAAATATATTTATAGCGAGTAGTAACACACGGAAAGCCGTGGTCTGAAACATAAAAAAATGCCGCCCCGGTGGCCCAGTGGTCTAAGCGATGGCTTCTGATCATTCGTCCAAAAGGGGTCCGGGTTCGAATCCCGGTGAGGCATGGATGTTGTGTTTGTCTTACGGCACTGTCTCTCTCTCCCTTCCCTGGAACCAGTGACCCTAAATTAGGGACGGATGACTGACTGCTTATAGCCCATTGAGTTGCTCACGTTGGTCGTTAAATCTCCAACAACAACAAAATAAATAAATATAAACATACCCGCCGATAACTGCGAACGAAGATACATCTAACACTTTCGATCAGATGTAGAGGGTTTTATGAAGGGAGTGACTGACCCCAGGTCTTAAACAACCCTTAGAAATAGGAAGCTGGGAGATTTGGGCTAGAGTTCCCGATAGGCAAGTGACACGGAAGTGAGGTAGAAAGGGGAGGAAGACGCCCTTATTTATTACCGGGGAGCCAGCACCCGGGGTCCGACAGCTTAACGTGCCCATCCAAACGCACGGCGGGTATTTAGTGTTTCGAACGTTCGTACCTTCCCGGGATCGAACTTGAGGTTATCTCCATCGCAGTCACGAATGCTGACCACTAGGCCACCAGCGGCCCAAAACACTTTAGAAGTCTAACTCAGTAAACAAGAAGATCAAATTTCTTATATTAAACTGCACGCATTATGTCAAATTTGAAACAATGTAGTAAAAATATTCGTGCAGTACGAGAGTATCAAAAAGTTCGTACAAGCTAGAAAAAAAACCCATTTTATTCAGGTACTTGGCCCTTCTTTACATAGGCACTACCCAGTGCCACACATTTCTCCCACCTTTACTTGACCTCCTTCATTCCCTCAGCGTAGAACACAGATTGTGCCTGAAACCACTGGTCTACCTCAAAAATAACGTCATCAGTGTCATCAAATCGTCTTCCACGTAGTGGACGTTTCATCTCGGGGAACAAGAAAAAGTTACTTGCTGCCATATCAGAAGAATATGGCGGATGAAGCAATACAATTGTATTTAAGACGACTCGCAGTGACGATGGTGTTGACTGCTGAATGAGCTGGTGCGTTGTCGTGCAACAAATGGACCCTTTTTGTAATCATTTCGCTTCTTTTGATTTTAATTTGCTCTCTTAATTTGGTCAGTAGGTTGCAATAGTAGTCAGAGGTAATAGTTTGACCCTTCTGAAGGTAGTTTGTTGAAATAATGCCTCTTTTATCCCAGAAAAACTGAGAGCATTACTTTGGTGGCAGACTTTTGCCCTTTTGCCTTTTTTTGGGGGTGGTGAAGAGGGATGTTTCCATTGCGTGCTCATTTCTTTGGTTTCTGGATCATAGAGGTATAACCAACACTCATCCATAGTAATCAACCGGTCAAAAAAATCTTCGTAATTCGCGTTAAAAAGATCCAACATTTTTTACGCGGATTGTGCCCGAGTTTCCTTTTGGAATGGGGAGAGAAGTCTAGGTGCTCATCGCGCTGAGACCTTGGACCAGTGGCGGCTTTTCAGGTGAAGTAGGTGAAGTGCGTCTTCACCTATTTTAGTTAAAATAAAGTTTTATTCAGTAATTTGTAAAATATATTCTTTTTGTCTCTATTGTGTTACAAAATACTCAAAATTTTGATTAGATATCAATTCACATAGCGCGTTCAATACGGAAAACAAGTCCTCATACATAAAACAGTGTAAGTGAAGAGCCGAAATGAAAACCCTTAGAAGTCTGCAGCTTTCGACCGAGTTGTTATGGTAACCGTGACGTCAACTTCACCTATCTGGCGCGCAAGTGAAGTGTTTTAGCTTTCGGCGCCGAAGCTCTGCAGATGGAATCGTGACCTTCGAAGGAGATCACGGTGAAACGGGACGGTTTACCCAGGGTATCTTGCAATCTCCTAGGGCTTTTTCCTTGCTTGCGATGTTGTGGAACATGCTTTCCGAAAGGGATTTTTTTTTTCGTGCTTTGTGATTATTTGTCAAAAAGTTTAGCTGTTACTGTACTTTCGTGTACAGTTTAACAGTTAGTGATAGTTTTAATTAAAGTATTTATCCTGTGAACGACATTGTTTGTAATTTATTACAAAATCCATTTAATCGGTGGAAAGGTGAAAATAAAAGAGACATTTGACTTCAAGGACGACCGACGGACTCACTGACAATTGTTGCCAAAAAGGAAATCAAGAAAAGCGGTAAATCTTACAATAATAATTTTAAAAATTGTTGGTTTACTTAATATAAATGGCTTTGTAGTACTTCTGTGTTACAAAAATTATTTTATTGGCCCTGCTTACTTTTTAGTAATAAACATTCGTCGTGGAAGAAAGACGGATTCTCAGATTTACTAAATATAACACGCTCACTTCATAAACATGGTGATTCAAGCGAACACCTGAAATGCGAGTTAATACTAAGGAATTTTGAAAAAAATCAGAACACCCTTGCCGATGCCCTGAGGGAGAATGCTAAGCTTTTGAAAATGCATTTCAACGAAAACGTTCGTTTAAATAGACTTTTCCTGCAGACAGTGATTGATGCAGTATTATATTTGAGCAATTCGTGGCCATGACGAAAGCATGGACTCGATAAATCGTGGAAATTTCAAGGAATTACTTTCATTGTTGATATCAAGAAGTCCTTTAGAAATTCAAAATCAATACAAAAAGATAAAACATGTCTTCACAGGTGACTCAAAAACTATTCAAAATGAATGAATTGAATGTATTTCTGAATATATAAACGATCACGTTAAAAATGAAATACATGAAGTTCAATGCTTTTCTATATAGTCAAGTAGATGACACCACAGCCATAAATCAGACTTTTCAGTGCTCTTTAACAATAAGATTTGTTGATTCGGAAGATGTATTGGCTGAGCGATCTTTGGGTTTCCACGACGTGAGTGGAGATCGAACGTCAGAAGCTTTATACAAAATGCTAGACAAAATTTTGTAACAATTCGATTATCAACACAAATTAATAGGACAATGTTACGATGGGGCAAGTGTAATGTCTGGACACTTGAATGGGCTCCAGAAAAAATCAATCAAGGATAAAGCTTCTCAAGCTAAATCAAGGATAAAACTTCTCAAGCTGTTTTTGTTCATTGCTTAGCACATCGTTTGAACCTTGTATTACAGCAGAGTTTTTCTAAAATTTTTAAGTGTCGTATATTTTATGCAAGCCTCACTGGAATTCCTTCGTTTTTTCACCACTCAGTGAAGCGATCTTATACACTCACATCTACAACCGCAAGACGCATACCAACCATAGCAGAAACTCGATATTCCTCCACTTCGAAGTTAGTAAGTGTAATTGTTGAAGATTGATATAAATTGAAGGAAGTATTCGAATTTCTGACAAATAGTGAGCAATCAGACAAATAATCAATTCAACTTGCCAAGGGGTTTTTAAACGATATGAACACTTTTGAATTTACATTTTTGGCAATAGTATTTAATGAAATTTTTGGCCCCACCGATCTATTATTCGAAATTTTGCAGAAAAAATCACTAGACATAAACTACTGTGTAACTCAAATTGAAAAAACTCGTGAAATTTTGAGTCATAAAAGGAACGATGAAGTATTTGAAACACTGTTTGGAAAAGCTAGCAAAATCAGAGAAATAAGCAGATCTAAACGGGAAATATGCTGCTCTTACACAAGAAACAATTTTTCAAAATTATAAACAAATGTATTTTGAAATTTTAGACCACATTCTTATGGAAATGGATATAAGATTTCAAGACTGTGAGAAACTTCAATTTGTTTGTCTTGTTGACACAACCAAATTCGAACAATTTAATTCAAGCTTTCCCTCTCACGCTTTTGAAAATCTACAACATTTTTACGGAAAAATATTTACTAAACTCCAGCGTCTTAAAAATGAACTGAGTCTTGTATATGCCAACGAAAAATTAAGGAATATATCGACTAAAGAACTTCTTCGAGTGCTTCATGAAGATAAAGACATTTTTACAGAAGCTTATAAATTGGTTGCCATCATTTTAACCATTCCATCTACAAGTGTGTCAGTGGAAAGAAGTTTTTCTTGCCTTAAAAGAATACAAACTTACTCAAGAAACACTATTTCTCAAGACAGACTTGCTTCTTTGGCAAATATTTCTATTCAGAAAGATATTTTATTGATGCTCACGAAGAAACAACCATTCTATGATGACATAATCGACAAATTTGCAGCTTTAAAAGAAAGAAGAATTGATCTAATATACAAAAAATAGGTCAGTCCTCATATAGTGATTTTCACTGAAGACAGTAGATATCTTTTCATATTGCTCTTGTAGCTCTTCACCTATTTTTTCAACCACGAGCCACCACTGCCTTGTACATGTTCAATTGGTCATGTATGACTGTCCACACTGATCCATAGCTTAGAAGAACTTCTTGACAAAGCATTTCAATGGTTGTGCGCCTATCTTTAGGGTTTAACTTCTCCACTTTGGTCGCAACTGTCTGGTTACCTGTCAAAGACGGCCGTTCAGAATTTGGTTCGTCAAAAATGGTCACATGACCACTTTGAAAATTTCTATTCCACTTTACCATAGTCTCGTAGGCTGGACACTTATTTCCATATATATTTAACATTTCTTGATGGACTTTTTTTAGCTGACTTTCCTTGAAGATGAAGGAACTTGATCACACTGCGAAATTCCACTTTCTCAATGATCAAGGACTTTTCGATTCCTGAAAAAAACCCTGGGTGTGCTAAATATTATTTATTTTGTACAGTATACTGAATGTATATATAACAAAATAAAACAAAAATGGTTTCTGTAGCTTTAATAATTTTGGGTGATTGCACGAATTTTTTGATACCTCATCGTAAGTCAAATTTAGTACAAGTATTCTGACGTAAATGCACGATAAAAGAAGCTCAAAAGCTACAGAAGAAAGTAAGATATTTAATGAAGATATACAGTTAAAAAGTTAAAACACCATGAGATCTTTCGTGGCAGCAACAGCCACATCTGCAGATGGAAAGACCCGAGTGTTCAACATGTGCCAGTTAAGTACAAAACCACACACCTGGTCGTTGCCACCCAATCTTAAATAAATAATTACATGAAATACAAATACAGTGACGACACTACCGTGGGGCAACAAATATAAAGTAAGATGGTACAAAAAACTGAATAAAAGTTCAAGGATCTCTGTCGTTAAATAATAATTTCCACGGCTGATGTAAGAAGGTAGGAAATCTTTCATTACAACTAATATTATAATTATGAAGTATATACATACTTTCGGTGAATAGCAATGAAGTTCTGGAGGTGAGGAACAGCAAGAATAGTAGTCTTACTGCAAATGGGAGAATGTGAAGTCTTATTGATTAGGCGGGAGTGGGCTGTAGACTGTGAACAAGTTTTAACATTGTACATATGTTCAGAGAGCTTAGTATTTAATCTCCTCGATGTTGAACCAATATAAATACGGTCGTCATCCCCCTCATCTATCGCCTTAAGGGGAATGCAGTACACTCCATATCTGCCATCGTTATGATTTGCCAAACGACAAATTATAACGATCGCATACATTTTTAAAAATCTGAACACATAGAGGAACATAATCCATCGCTCCAGGAACAAATTTGGTGGGGCGACATTCACTTGCCAGTGTTGTAAACGCCGTAAAATGCGACTAACTCTGAACTCTCCGTAAAATGCAACCAACATGTGCTCTAGCATAATCATGTGCAATAACAAGGTCATAAATTTTCCGCAATTCAATTCTGCGTTGATGAAGAGTAGATGAATGGGAAATGGCACGTCGGACGAGGAAGCTGATAGAGGCCAATTTGTGGTTTATCGGATGAGCAGGGGAAAATAGAATCAAATTAGGGGTAAAAGATAGTTTCCGGTAAACCGAATATTATAAAGTATTGGAAGTGGAGTCCCTCACCAGAAGAAAATCTAAAAAAGGGAGGAAGAAGTTAACTTCAACTTCGACGGAAGATTTGATGGTAAGATAGATAGAAGACAAAGTATTCGCAATATACGAAAGTTCATCAACGGACCCTGCCCAAAAAATGAGGACGTCGTTAACATGCCTTAGGTACAGGAGGTCCCCAGCGTAGAGAAATGAGCGCGCCTGAAGACCGAACGGTGGCGCATGTGAAGTTCACAGAGCAGTATATATATAGCCCGAGGGACAGCTTTCGGTTACTAGAGTGTTCTCAGTCAGAATGGGTCAGCTACCGATTTACCGGAGTTTGATAAAGGACAAACTGTGATGGCACGGCACATCGGAACTACGATCTCGGAAACGGCGCGGCTTATGTGTTGTTCACGTGCCGCTATAGTGAATACGTATCAAAAGTGGTACACAGATGTCCAAACGACGAACCGTCGTCCAGTCCGGTGTCGTCCGCAGCTCATTGATGCCAGAGGTGAGCGGAGACTGTCGCGCATAGTTCACAGCCACCACAGGGCCAGAGTGCGACAAATCACCCGTAGATACAACAGTAGTGATCAAGACAATGTGTCACAGCACTACGTTCAATGCAGCCTTCTGCGCATGTGTTTGCGTAGCCGAAGACCCAGCCGGGTTCCCACGCTCACTGTACGTCATGTCCAACAACTCATGAAATGGGCCCAAGATAATCGAGATTGGACAGTGGATGATTGGAAGAAAGTGGCCTGGTCTGACGAATCAAGTTTCCTGGTACATCACGTAGACGGCCGAGCGCGAATACGCCGATTACCAACGAAGGCTATGTCACCTGGATGCACTGTTGGGTGGAAACAGGCCGGAGGCGGCAGTGTTATGCTGTGGGCGATGTTTTCTTTTGACACTTTAGTCCCCATTATCCCAATAGCACAATTCCTGACAGCTGTCAGGTATCTGAACATCGTTCCGGACCAAGTTCACCCATTCATGGCAACTGTGTTCCCTGCTGGTGATGGCCATTATCAAAGAATAATGCGCCATGCCACACTGATAGAATCGTCAAGGAGTGGTTCGAGGGACATGCCTGTGACTTTTTGTTAATGCCCTGGCCTCCAAATTCACCTGACATGAACACAATCGGACATTTGTGCTTCGACTTGGAAAAGTGGGTTCACGCTAGATCACCGCCTCCCCGAAATGTAAGGAAATGGAGGATCTGCAGTTGACATTATGATACCAGATACCCCAGCATACCTATAGTCACCTCACCAAATCGATGCCTCGCCGAGTGGCAGCTGTTTTGCGGGCTAAAGCTGGTCCTACATCTAATTAGGTGAACCCAAAATGTAATGGCTTATCAGTGTGTGTGTATATATATACTGTATATATACTGTATATATGAAGCAGTAGGGCACCCAGGATTTCTTTACGAGTGTGGCCCAAGTTTTTGAAGATGCAAATAAAATTACACTGGAGAAAATATTTTCCAAAGCATTGGGGAACGATGAAATATCTCCGCAATTTTGAAAAAGCGTTTCCAATGACTCGTAAAATGTATATTTAAAAACATATACAAATATATTTAAAAATAAGTAGTCAATAACAAAGAACCAAGTGATACCTTATGAGGATGGCCCTGCCCCCTGGGCCATCCTCACAGAGGGCGCCACTGGTTTGAAATCATATGCCCTACACGAAAGACAGGAGTTAGGGGTTACTGTATCTGATGCATTACAAGAACGCATTCGATGAGTTTCACCGGAGGAAGAAATCTTCAACAAGGGCAACATGCCGCTGACTCAAGAAAAACGACGTAGCGTCATCTACCGACGTGAGAATAAAATAAAATAAACCAAGAAACATGTGTGTGTGTGTGGGGGGGGGGATTCCAATAAGGGATGCTTACGAAAATGATGGAATTACCATTTGTTTTATTTTATTTTATTTTATTTTTTTGAGAAGCTTCGCCATTTTTATTTTAAAATTGAATTTTTTATGTTGGCTGTGTAAAGCAAACTTATAAGACAAACAAAATGTATTGACATAACCAACCTTAAAAAACACCATAAAACCTTCAAGTTGGAACTGAAGAACAGATTCTCTGCTTTAGAAGGCCTAACATCGGAAGAAGTGGATATTTCGGAAGTTAACAGAAAAATAACCAAAGCTCTTATGGAAACAGCAACAAAATTAGCTGGGTCTAAGAACAAGTTGCATGTGAACAAATTATCAGGAAAAACCAAAATGTTGATGCAAAAAAGAAGAGAGATGAGGACAACTAAAGAAGATGTGACTTCCAAAGTGGAATATATAGAGCTATGCAAGACAGTACGAAAAAGTATCACTGAAGACGTAAGGAAATTCAACTGTGAACTAGTGAGGAAAGCAATTGAAAACAACCAAAGCCTAATGATAGCAAAGGGACATCTCAGTAAGGGAAGAAAACAGATTATTGCACTCAGAAAAGAAGATGGTTCTGTAACAAGAAATAGAGGCGAAATTTTGACAAGAGTGAAAGATTTCTACTCCAAATTATATGAAAGGGATGATACATGTACTCCAGACATCATGAAAGGTACCAGTACCAGAGTTCTTCCAGTCCTTCCAGCAGAAGTTGCACATGCAATCAAGAACATGAAGCGGGGAAAAGCACCAGGAGAAGATGGAATTACTGTAGACATCATACAAGAAGCAAGTGGAGAAATCAAAACAGTACTCGCCCAATTTTCACTCGATGCCTTAATGAAGGGAAGATTCCTGAGGATTGGAACAACGCTACAATGATATTTCTACATAAAAAAGGTGACATTGAGGATCTCGGGAACTACAGACCTATCAGCCTCCTATCAGTGGTTTATAAAATCTTCACTAAAGTTCTTTCACACCGCTTAAAGGTGACACTGGACATGGCTCAACCGAGAGAACAAGCTGGATTCAGGAGTGGCTACAGCACAATAGATCATATCCACGTACTGAGAGAACTAATTGAAAGAGCGAAGGAATATGAACTTCCATTATGCATGGCTTTTATCGATTTTGAAAAAGCCTTTGATTCGGTGAACCCATCAGCAGTTACAATGGCCCTGAAATCCTGCGGTATTGAAGATGCGTACATTAATATTATTAATAACATCTATGAAAATGCAAGTGCAAAGATTCGGCTGTTTGAAAATACAACACACATAAAAATTAGAAAAGGAGTGAGACAAGGTGACACCATATCTCCCAAGCTCTTTAATGCCACATTGGAAAATGTTTTTTAATCACTAAACTAGGAAAACAAAGGGATAAAGATTAATGGAGATTATCTAACCCACCTTCGTTTTGCTGATGACATAGTCATTTTTGCAACTATCCCATCAGAGCTGCAGAGTATGATCCAGGAACTTGCTGACAAGAGTAAAGAAGTGGGATTAAAAATGAACTTTCAGAAGACAAAAGTGATGTTCAATGCTTTTACACAAAATGAGGATTTATCGATTGATGGAGAAAAGCTGGAGATAACAGACACGTACGTTTATCTTGGACAGCAGCTTTCAAGTGAGGGTCACATTGATGAAGAAATTAATCGGCGTACAAAAATTGCCTGGAGAGCTTTTGGAAGAAACAGTATAATTTTCAAGAGCAATATGCCATTATGTCTTAAAAGAAAAGTGTTTGATCAATGTATCCTTCCAGTGCTTACGTATGGTGCAGAGACGTGGACTATAACTAAAATAGACATACAAAGGCTGCAGACAACTCAAAGCAGCATGGAGAGGTGCATGCTTGGTGTAACCAGGAGAGATAAGAAGAGGAACTCGTGGATTCGAAAAATGACAAGAGTGGAAGACATCATGATCAGAGTTAAATCCCTGAAATGGCAATGGGCTGGACATACTGCCAGAAGAACAGACCATCGATGGACAGCCGAAATTTTAGATTGGATTCCAAGGGACAGGAAAAGACCCAGAAGAAGACCACATGGAAGATGGGTGGATGAAATTCGAAAGTATGCGGGAGTGACATGGGGGAGACTGGCACAAGACAGACCGTTGTGGGGGAAACTTGGGGAGACCTTCGTCCAGCAGTGGATTGATAATGGTTGACAATGATGATGATGATGACTTCCAATGAGCAAACTTCTGTACACATTTTTTTCATAATTAATGCGTTCCTGAGGATGAAAATTTTAACATCGATTAAAATAACTTCATATTATAACTTGGAATACTTAATATTTTTTAAAACATAACCAAAATTAAGCATCCAACATTTCATTGTCTACTGAATTCTAGTTTTGACACCACCAAAGAAAAAGTTATTGATTTTTAATATAATTATGGTTGTATTTTAGAAAATATTAAGTATTCCAAGTTATAATACGAAGTTATTTTAATCGATGTTCAAATTTTCATCCTTGGGAAAGCATTAATTATGAAGAAAATGCGTACAGAAGTTTGCCGATTCGAAGTATTGGAAGCAAAATTACTAGACGTCCACCTTAACACGACTTTTGCAACAAAATCAAAGAATTTCAAAACACAATAGCAGAATGATAAAAACCTCACACATTAAAAATACAGAAATCTCCAAAATAGCTAAACGCCATCAAAATTCCCACACTTTAATGGCCGTCCTTACATTAGGGTTAAGAGATCCGAACACTTCCAGAAGCGTTTTCTAACTTCCTTTGGCTGCACCGCCATGTACTCGTGATACTTCTCCGTGGTATTGAAGTAAACAAAGTCTCCAAGGTCACTAGTGGGATATTCAAATACGCATTCTTCCTGAACGAAAGACAAAAGCTCCTTTGAGTGAAGGCAGAGGAGATCTGCTGGTGATATTTAAATTAGGATATTGCGCAAGCCAAGGCGGTGTTGAAGCTCCCCTTCATATATCAAAATGGTTCACAGCTTTCACCTGACGTATTAACGCTAATTAAGACATTACTTTACATTATTTGTCGCCACAACCAGTAAGAGGACCGCTTTTGTAACTCAGAATTCACTAAAAATGATTTAATAATTCTTTATTATTATTATTATTTTTTTAATTTCGAAGTTTAACTACTGCCATGAACACTCAGAGGACTATAAATCTAAAACATTTTAAACTTCAGGCCACAAGAACGGGCTCATTTATTTTTTCGCATGCCAATGTATGATTTAAATGCCCGTACAACATAAACTGTGCAGGCCTGGTGAAGCAGTGGTCTAATCGCTGGCTTATGACCATTCGTCCGAGAAGGGTCCGGGTTCGATACCCGATGAGGCATGGATGTTGTGTTTGGCTTACGGCACTGGCTCTCTCGCTTCCCTGGAACCAGGGGCCCTAAATTAGGAACGGGCGACTGCTTATAGCCCACTGAGTTGCTCACAGTGGTCGTTAAACCTTCAATTAAGAAAAAAACAAACATAAACTATTGAAAAGGTGATTGAGCTACATAAAGAAAAGTGGATAAATAAATAAATACCTTTTTAAAAAAGTTGAAGGTCTTAAAAAATCGCTTTACTTTGGGCGAAAGAAAATAGGAAAGTTTCAAATTTTGGGATTTTTCCATTTCCATTCCGCACTTTAGTTGTGAATATGAGTCGAAAAACAAAAAAAAGTTTTTCTTCTTTACGGCGTTCACTCATCTTCGAATTTTTGCATGACTTCTCTTAGAAGTCACATTCATTTGCAATATTTTTATCCTTGAAAAAGAAAAAAGAAAAACGAATTTTTCCATTTCAGAAAAAATATACCTGAAAATTTCAAAATAATTTCACCGCCTGATCCTGCTCCTGCTTCTACGTTATTGAGTTGTGACCAACGACCTTCAGAAGAGGCGATGGATGTTACACTTCCGTCAGTAAACTCTACGTCATCACATCACACAGCCGCTCCATATGCAGCGGTCGTTTCGAACAAATCCTCCTCACCTTCTACATCGGCTTCAATAAAAAGCCCTTATCAGTTGAAATGTGATGCAAACTCTAACTTCTTCGTCGATCTTCCAACAACATCACCAGCTGGTCAACATTTCCTTAGTAAAATTGACTTCGGCGTTGCTTTTCCTGCTCTTGCTAATACTAGGCTCACTGCTTACAGCGCAGCACTTCGTCTACTCTTCCCGAAGTCAGCCGTCACACACGTGGGTCGGAAAGATGGCAAAGTTACCGCATATTTCTCCGAACCCAAATATGCACTTCAAGTTATAAATGATGGACTTCCTATTGGTGATCGCCATATTAATGCTGATCCTATCTCCCATATGCCTACTGTTCTGAGTTTTTCCCCAGTCCCGCCAGAAATTTCTGACGAAGTTTTACTCTCCATTGCGCAAAACTTTGGACGTGTTGTGGGAACAATCACCACTTTCTCCTCTTTTCCAGCGTTGCCGGAAGATCGCTATTTTCTTGGCTTACGACGAAATGTAAGAGTGGTTTTTCTGTCTGATGAAGCGAAACTACGTGTTCCACCCAAGTTCACTATTCGTTGTGATACGTACATCGTGATATCACCATTACTGTCGGCACTATGTTTTCAATCTGTAAAGGTTATGGACACCCTCGTGCCTTATGTCCACATCGTATTTCTACTTCAACTTCGACAGCTCAAACACCGTCTGCTTCAGCGGTACCCTCAATGTCTTCTGCACAAGTCAAAAGCAAAAGTAGCACTACAGCCGTTGGTCAACGCGTGACTTCAGCCGTTGATCAACAAATAACTTCATACAAAAGTAGCACTACAGCCGTTGGTCAACGCGTGACTTCAGCAGTTGATCAACAAGTGATTTCAGACAAAAGTAGCTCTACAGCCGTTGGTCAACGCTTGACTTCAGACAAAAGTACAGCCATTGGTCGACACATGACTTCAGACAAAAGTAGCACTACAGCCGTTGGTCAACGCGTGACTTCGCAACGTCTTGCAGAATCCAGACTTGAGTTCTCTTCACTGTCACTTCCTTCATCAGACAATCCTTCGCTTATCAGTTCATTCTCCCTCTCCTCTCACTCGGGGGATACTCAAGTACAAACGTCCATTCCTTCTGGTTGGTCCAATGCGTCTAGCCACTTCAAAGCACCAAACAACCTTGATGCTACCACCTCTCGGGTCAAGGGAAAGCGTCGAAGGACCCAAAATACTCGTACCAAGAAAACCCGAACAACGACTGACCGCTCTGACCGTAGCGATCACTCAGTCGGCCACACTGCTTCAGATTCTTCTGTTGAACCAGAAACTGATACTGATACTGGGTCTGCAGACCCATTTCTCTCACACGAATTTCTTCAATTCTTGGAAACTCATTCTCTTCCTCAACTTCCAATCATTGGAGATGCTCTATATAATTTCCTTTCAGGTCCTCGACAATACCAACAGTCGAGAAAATTTCTTTCCTCTTATCCTGCAAACCTTACAGATGTTCTGCTACAATTGCAAATTATACGTTCTCACATTCAAGCGGTGCCTCGAGTGACCATAGGTAATCCGCGCTGGATAATGAAATTCGTTCGTCGTCTAGACATCCTATGCAAAGCAGCTGATGATACACTCCAGCCACCATATGACTTACCCATTCAAGATAGTGAACTTAAATTGTAGGGGATTTAGTTCCCCACTAGCCAAATCGCTAATTTTTGAAGACCTAGCCCCATTAGATGCCGACTTAGTTCTTCTACAAGAGACTAATTGTCTTTCATCCACGCTCTTCCACCGTTGGCGCCAATGAGATTTCACATTCCATCACGCCTTTCGACTATCACGACATGGTGGCATAGCGATAGGCGTTCGTTAACGCTTTCACCAAATCATCTCCTCCCTACGAGTTCAGAACCTTTGTCGAGATCAACTACAACGCCTCTCCTTCATTCATGATAGTCACAAGTACTTGATATTTAACATCTATGTACCCCAGTTTTCCACTCAACTATCACAGATCTTCATGTCTTTGCGAGCAGCTCTTCAATCTGCGTCACCGTCCGATCACATTGTGATCGGAGGTGACTTTAACTGCACTCTCCAACCTGATCTCGACCGCTCTCCAACTGTCAATGAGCATCGCATTCGTCTGGTGGAGCAGCTCCGATCCATCGTGACAGATTTTGATCTCCACGTTGTTTTTCGTCAGCTACATCCAACGACAACTTCCCACACGTGGCAGAGAACAATCGCCTCTACTCTTACTTCCGTCAGACTGGATCGTGTTTATGTCACATCATCACTTCTTCCGGTCATAACAGACTGTATCCACTCTCCCACGGCATCCTCTAACCACTGTGCTGTCGTTACGACCATTGGATCCTCATCTCGGAAAAATTCGAGATTTCGTTCTTGGACTCTTCAGTCATCCTTTCTTGAAGATCCGCAGTTCTGTTCTGCAGTACGAGAACTTCTCCAAAGTTTCCTAACTGGAATCGCTACTACCACTTGTGCTCTTACATACTGGCTCACAGTCAAATCCCATCTTCTTTACTTTTTGATGTGCTATTCTTTCCGTGTTAATACCTTACGTATCACGAAAGAAAGCAACCTCCGACAAATCTTAACTCACCTTGGCGTTGGTCACCCGCAATATGCGGCGTATCATGCCGACTTGTGTGCTCTACTTGAACCAAAAGCTCGTCAGGTCATCCTCCGCCTTCGATTACAGCATTTAACACCGGAGGAATGCTCCTACGAATTTCTTTCCACGCTTGAAGACAAGCATCGTTCCTCTCATGATCTTCGACTTCTTCGGCTACCTGATGGCAGTGTTTCCTCAGATTCGGACATCCTCTGCTCACACGTCCGTCCTATTTCGTCAACAAATACAGTGAAATCCCTCCTCCCTCCTCTACTGCAGCTGCCTCCTTACTCTCTTCTTTACCTCAGATTCCTTCTCAACTTTCTGTCTCTTTTCTACAACCTCCTACTTCTTCTGAGCTTAGAACCGTCCTACATTCTCAGAATTCCCGCGCCATCCCTGGCCCTGACGGCCTCCCTCTTGCCTTTTACATTACCTTCTCCTCTGCCTTGTTTCCTTTCCTCCTTGCTGCTTTTTCTACTGCTCTTACCGCTTCCTCTCTCCCGAGGGGTTTCACTGTGGCACATGTCGTACTTTTCCCTAAGAAGGGTGACCTTCTTGACTTGGGGAATTGGCGTCCAATCTCACTTCTCAATCTTGATTACAAACTTTACACTAAACTCCTTTCTCGCAGACTCAATTCTGTCCTTCCTTTTCTTCTTACTACTGACCAAACCTACACGGTCCCTGGCCGGTCTATCGCCTCTAACCTACATCTTCGTGGCCTCCCTCATCTCGCTCATACTAACTCAGAATCGCTCGCGCTTCTTAATTTAGACCAGCGTAGAGCATTAGATAATATCTCCCACTCTTATCTTTCTTTAGCACTCCTTGCTTTTGATTTTCCTCCTACCTTTGTTGCTACCATCCTCAACCTCTATCAGGACGCGGTTCTCCACGTCAGGACGGTCGCATTTCTTACAGCTCCCATCAATTTCAATCGTGGTATTCGTCAAGGCTGTTCTTTGTCAGGTCAATTGTTTGCCATTGCCTTCGAGCCATTCCTGCGTACAGTTCATCATGCTTTTCTTGCCGTACTTCCTCCTCTGACTGCAAGCAAAATAAACCATCAAATTACCTATTCGGCGTATGCGGAGGACGCAACATTCTGCATCCGGGACAATGTTCAGTTCGACATCCTTTCAGATTGCTACGCACTCTACTCATCCTGCTCCGGCGCAAGCCTTAACACTACAAAAAGTACAGGACTCTGGTGCGGAGGCTGGACCACGTGATCCGCCAACACTTGGGGAGCCTCGTGGACTCCCACTACGCAAAAGTTCCTTGGAGTACATTTTGGTGTTCCCTTAGCTGCGAGGAATTCCACATGGAACTCGCTCCATGCGCGTCTGAATCACTCGGCCGCCTTTTGGGGGAACACATTGTTCTGCAGATCTTATGTCACTCGAGTGAGAATTGCTCGTACTTACCTACTCTCAACGTGCCTTTATTCTTGGACAGTCCTCAAGAGACCTCTCTATTATCTTCAGGAGATAACCAGAATAATGTCTAAAGTCATCTGGACACACCATCACTGAGTTCAACTCTCAACCCTCTATCGCCCGATCTCTACAGGAGGGATTTCCCTTACAGATGTTGTGCTTCTCTATAGAGCTCATAGAGTGATCATCTTCCTCTGTATCCTGACAGCCTCACCAAATCCAGCTACAGTCACTATGGATGTGATGGTTTCTCGCCGAAATCCAAGATTTACTATTACCACACTTGTGTTGATGGATCACTTTTCTCTTCTTCGCTCTCGCCTTTCCCCCATCTATGTTGAAGCGCTTTCTGTTATTCACTCTCTGCCTCTTCTTCGTGTCCCTCCTACCTCTACCACTGAATTCTTGGCCCAACCACTTTTCTACTGCTCTGTCATCCACCCCCTGATGCCCCTCACTTCACAGACCTCTCATCACTCCCTGCAGGGGTCGTGACTGTTCGAGACTTCCTTACCACTGATCTCCTGTGGAAACCTTTCTCTGACATCTCTCCTATGCTTCCTAGCACTCGTGCTTCTCTTTCACTCTACTCTGATATCCGCACAGCTATTGTCACACTTTACCCCGACCTTGCTTCCCCTACTGGTCTGTCACTCGTTTCTTCAGCTTCCCTCCCCTCCCCTTTTTTCTCACCTTTCAAGGCTCTACTCTCCCGCTTTGCAGTTTCTCTGTCTCTTCTCTCTATCGCTTCCTTCGTGCTCCATCATCATCTGTACCACTTCTGATTCCAGAAGTTCCACATACAGCTTTACCGTGCGTGTAGTCGACAGTTTCATCTGTGCTGTCTACACTGATGGAGAGGAATATCCATTGGTTATTTCTGCATCGTCGCCTGCCAGTACCAGCCACGCTCTATCAAATGAACCTCATCCCTTCTCCAACCTGTGTCTTCTGTCACATGTCCGCAGATGTACCGCATGTTTATCTCTTCTGTCCGGTGCTTCTACCTCTCCATCATCTTGCATTCTCTGTGGTGCAACATCTGTGCGCACTCAACCTTTCATTTAGAGCTTACAGTACCCTGCATAGCTCGTATCAACCTCCTACTCCGCTACCTACAGCAAGTGCTTATGTGTTCATCCTGGCCCGTCACGTCACATACCTTTAAAATCAACAGCTTCGATCTGTTCCAGTAACACCCACTACCTTCCAGGCAGGGGATGCAATGTGTAGTATCTTCCGCAACAACCTTTTGCCGCGACTGCGCCTTGCATATGCGTCTGCCTTAACTGACTCTTAGAAACGTCGCTTTTTCCAGGTTTGGTCTCCGTATCGAACCTGGTTTACTGATCCCACAGTTCATCTACAACTCCTTCTTTGAGAATTGTTCTTCTAAATCTTACTCTACTGACTGTCTGAACAAACTTTCTGTACCTCTACAGAACGGTTACTGAAATTCTCCAGGTACTTTCATCCATGTCTTTGTGACGTACATTGATCATCACACCCGCTCTCTGAGAAGAGCGTTTTCCCCATCGAAGTATTTTGTTAATGCCTTTGAATACATTTGTACATATTATTTTTAATTTGTTGCACTACAGTTTTTTTTAATGCCTTTGAATGCATTTGTACATATTGTTTTTAATTTGTTTCACTACATATTTTCTTTTTAACCTTTTATGTCAGTACTGCAATGTACATAACATTTTAACCACTCATTCATCTCTGTACCCATTACTAGAATTGTTCATTTTGATTCTTTCATTGTGTATCTCTTGAGCATTACTCATACGTCATTGCTCCAGCTCACTTTGTTGCTCAACTTTTCCATGTTGTCACTTTTCCTTTGTTTTTATTGTCATTGTATGTAGCACATTTGCATCTGTAAATTTCCTTCGCCATTGTACATATGTCATCAATTATGTTTCTGTTGGCACTGTAAATACAGTAAATACATGCCCTCTGTTTTCTTCCATCCTAGTTTCTCAATAAACATGTTGAAACCCAAGCACAAAAATTTAATAACCCAACAAACTAATTTATGTTTTAAGCCCATTAGTTCTAAAAATGAGGATGTCCGTAAATACAATGAAACTGCTTTTTCCCCATTATGGATGAGATTTATAACAAACTTATGACCAAAAATAAAAAATCTCAAATACATGTGTCGCATAATGTTTCACACGGCCTCATACATGCGAAACAACCTCCTTAAATTTTTAAACACTAATAAATGCTTTTTATTAGCTCATAAATTATATGCTGTCGAAATGTTCAAGTACTTACTATCCCTAACTGAAGTAGCTAAATTTCACCCTCTATGAATTCGGTGATAAATTGAAAATCTTTGCGGGGTATTTCATGTAAGAACTTTAAAAATTGCTTTTGGTTGTGAAATGAGAACTGTGGCAATGTCAAAGTGTAAGTCAAAAATTTCGCTTTCCTTTCGCAGTTGCTGCCGGAACTCCGTTATTTAAAAACTGTCATATAAAATATCGACATTTTTGGAATAAAACAGTGACGTGACGCATGAGTCAAAGCAGCAGGTTGTAGCGATAAGCACTAGCAGGCCTAGTTAAGTCGGGAGAATTTTCCACTCCGAAGTAGGAAGACGTGTGTTCGAAATGCCACTGGGAAAAAGAGCGTTTCTTCACATTGGCGACCGACCGTAAAATTAAACTGCTGGCCCGAGGTTCGAAAAAAATGTATGATTAATCTCACGCATCGTTTGGAATTGATAAAAAAGCCTTATTTTACAGTAAGCTCCTTTAACCACGGTTTGTCGGCGGACCCGAAACCTATTTCGTGCCCCACCTTCCTCGGTTGGTGGGGGTGTGGATATATGTGACGTACCACTGAAGTGACGCATGATAAAAACGGCAAGCTGCAGGGATAAACTGCGCCGGCGTAGTTCAATCGGGAGAACATCCTACTCCGGAGTAGGAAGACGTGGTTTCGAATACAACACCGGAAAAAAGGGCATTTCTTCACAAAGCGTACTTATTAATGTGTTTATGAAGCGTGCGCAAAAGATTTCAGCACGTAAAAATATTTTAAGGTCCTTGTTGCATTCTAGTGACTGTTGCAGCAGTACAAACTACCCAGTACAAAATAATTGTTGGAATCCGACACGTACAGTCTCAGTTAAATTGTTATAAAGTTGCATTTCCGTTATCTAGTGGAAAAATCGAGTGTCAAGTAAAGCGGAAAATATATAGATAATCCGGATAATCTTGATCTCGATTGCAACTGCTTCACGCAAAAAGAATTTTTCAGTTTAGTTCCTGTAGCGAGAAATGAAGAAATCATGGCCAGTAGAAATGTACATATGTACTCCGTCTTGCGAGTGATAGAGATTTAGCAATCGTAAGCGGTATACGGAAATTTTGTTCTGACTTAAGTCTGTCCAATCGAAAAGAATTGTTTTCGAATTTGTCTTTCAGAACTAAGATATCGGGAAAAGACAAACATATACTTATATAGCCAAGTATGAAAAAAATTGTGATTCAAGTAAGGCAAAGAATATAAGCCTTCTTGTCAAAATCAATTGTTCCAATTCGAATTACAAAAGCGGATATATCGCGTCTAAGACAACAAAAGAGCAGGGACGTTTTATCACATTTAGTGGCCTGCCCGATCATCTTTGGGGCCCCTTTCACACTTACCATTCAGTTTCTCTTTTTTAGATTTTTATTAATAACCTTTGTTTCAGATCACACTTTTTAGAGAGATACGGTGTGCTATAAAATATAGACTGCGTTGATAAGCAAATAAACTCTTCTCGAAAGAAAAATTAAACAGAGAGGGGAGGAAGATTAAAGAAAGAAACTGAAATTTAAAATTAAAGAAAGAAGCGAACCGTTAGGTAGATGTACTCATAAAGTTTGTGTCCCGCTACTGAGGGAAGTGACGTAGGCGATAGGGCGCGTGTCACGTGACTAGTCAGTCAAAATGGCAGCGTCTGCAATGGAGAAGGCGTTTTGTGTTCTTGAATTGAGCAAAACGAAACCTGTAATTGTTGTGTAACGGCATTTTCGATCAGGATTTGGAAAAGAACCTCCAACTAGAAAATCTATCTACGATTAGCATAAACAATTTGAAACTACGGGCGTTTGTGCAAACTTAAAAGTCCTGGACGACAGCGTGTATCGAAAGAAGTCGTCGATAGTGTTTGCACCGCCATTCAACGAAGCCTGGGAAAATCAACGCGGAGGGTGAGTCGTGAAGTACAGATTTCACAGCCCACTGTCTGGAGAATTTTGAGAAAGAAGCTGAAAATGATTCCATACAAAGTGCAGTATCACAGCACTATCACTGTACTTGATTCAGATATCTTACCTCGCGTTTTGGCGGAAATGGATTACCGGCTCGACGTGTGTCGTGTGACTGAGGGTGCACACATAGAACATCTGTGACTGTCTCTAAAATAAACTTGAAACCTTCCCCTACAATTCTGTTACAGGTAACATAAAATAACTTACATTGTTTTCGTTTTATAGTGCGTTGAAACTGTATGCTTCTTTATGAATCACCCTGTAGAATAACATCGAAATCCAATAAGAGAAATATTTTTACTAAATGTAGGAGTTACTCATGTTTTATGTCTGTAAAATGCACTATTAAAAAGGCTGTAAAACAAATCTGAACAAACTAGAATTTCAAAGTACCACATTTGTACTTGTTTCCTAAATACTAAACGTATGTATGCTTTCTTTTCTGGATCAATCGCTGGCTTAAACAGGTCAGAAGGAGGAAATAGTTTGGCGTTTATTGTCGACACCTTCCGTACAAGAATGTTTGTTTGTATCCAGTATTTACAAGGTCGAGTCACATTATTGTGACCACCAGCTGTTATCCAGAGTAACCGCCGTGTGCAGCGCGAACAGCAGCTAGACGGGCTGGGAGTGACTCAATAAGGTGCTGGAAGGTGCTCGCAGGTATGTGGAGCCATGCTGACTGCAGTGCATCTGAAAGCTGCTGGAGGGTGCGTAGTGGAGGATCCATAAAGCGAACAACACGATCGAGGTGGTCCCACAGATGCTCAATGTGTTTAAGTCTGTGAAATCAGGATGGCCAGGGAAGTACTTTGAAGTTTTCATCGTGCTCTTCCAACCACTTTCGGACATTTCTAGCTGTATGATACGTCACATTGCCGTGCTGGAAGATCCCATCTGCCCTAGGGAAGACAATCGGCAAGTATGGGTGTACGTGGTCTGCAAGGATGGACTCATAACGAATTCCGTCCATTGTGCTTTCCACAGGTATGAGCTGACCCAGAGAATGACACGAAAACATTACCCAGACCATAACGCTGCCTCCACCAGCTTGTGTTCTTCCAGCAATGGTTGAAGAGTGTGTATTCCCCGATGTTTTTGGCTTTATACGCCAACGTCCATCCATTCGATGAAGCAGAAAACGTAATTCATCGGAGAAGGCAATCCTTTGCCACTCAGCGGAGGTCCAATTCCGATACTGCCCTGCAAATGTAAGCTTTTTCTGGCGATGCTCCTTCGTTAGCATAGGTGCAGTGACCATTCGTCTGCATCGGAGCCCCATGTGCATCAGGGTTCACTGAACTGTCATTTTAGATAAACTTTCGGTAGCCCCTTGGTTCATTCGACCAGTGAGTTGCTCCACTGTAGCGTGTCGATCGGCCTTCACGCACCTTCGAAGCCCACGTGTTCGCCTCTCACATCAATAGCACGTGGTGCTCCGCAGTTTCCACGTCGCTATTTTGCAATGGTGACATTTCTCCAATCACGATACACTTTAACTACAGCAGCACGCGAACAGTTCACAAACTGCGCTGTTTCAGAAATACTGCCATCCTTGGCCCGAAAGCCGATGATCATTCCTTTTTGCAAATCTGATAATCGCTCCATTTATCCATGACAGCAACGAGTGATATGTTTTCAGAATGCCTACAACACATCTTATATACTCTCCAAGCCAGCTCACGACACTTGCCGTCTTTCATTGGCTACGCGCTGTTGACGTCAAAAGTAGGAGGTTGTCACAAAGATGTTACTCGATTGTGTAGTTGAGCTTGACACGAACAATTTTCGTGCAGCGTATGAGATTAAAAGTGGCATAAAACGAATTCTCCAAATTAATTTTGCTCTTGCAATCCATTCTTACTGTTCTTTCTGCACTAATTCTTGATTAATAAATCTAAATTCCAATATCATCTAATGTGCAATTAAAAATAAAGTTTGCTAATGTTGGGCTCTGAGCCATGGACCTGCTGGTTCATCTATTAAGATGGCACTGCATAAGGGCAAACAAAATTATGTGTTTTTGTTGACACACGAGGATATTTAAATCCGCAACTCTCCGAAGCTTAAAGTTAAGAAAGTGCCTCAGATGTCCTTATTATCAGATTGATATAATACGCATTTCATCACTTTTCTATGTTGCTGAAATTGCCCTGAAGGAAACTGTTTTGGGGAATCTCATACCCTTTAATCTTCGGTGGCTTTGCAGACAGGTTTTCCTGAATTGCATCAGTTGCTGTTTGAAAACAGTAAGTCAGAATTTAAAGGCGATGACACCGCTTCGGGCGGCAGCTGTTTAAGGCAAACCGGACCTATCGATGTTTAGGTCAGCATACATATGTGGGTTGATCTAAAATTGAAAAGCAGCTGATTTATTCCCACACTTGGTCTTATTTATTTCTGTTTATTTTTGTTTCCACGAGTCCATTGCTGTTGCCTCACGGACAATCTATTTCTAACTGCGGCTTTAGCGGTACGATTAAAGCTAAAAGAAATCAACACCGGTGGCTCTACTTATAAAAACACAAAATTTTCATTTACACGAAAACATTCTATTAAGCATAAACGCACGTTTCGTGCGAGAACTCATATTTCTGATCTGTAGTTTTTTTTTCCTGAGATCGTTTCAAGTTTGCATCAAATTTCTAAACCGAAATTCATATGTAAGTTTCTGTTCTGTACTAAGTTAGAAAATAATTAACTGAGACCTCCTGGAACTGCTATCCGGCTATGTGGTTACTTGGTTTATTTTCTTCGCGTCCTTTGATAGTGCTATCCGAAAAGTTTCGTCACCATAGTAACGAAGACGAAATTGTTATATTGTTGCTACACCAAGTCGGTAGGAGTATGACTATGTATGTATCTTGATGGTATGCGTAATTCCAACGTACAGTTGTTTTCCTGTAGCAGAGGTGTACCCAGAAGGTATTTGGGGGTGGGGAGGAGGCATATATTTTAATTAATTAAAAATTGATTTTTAGTGAATTAAAAATTTGATTTATAACATTCTCACTGGTATTAATCATGGAATGAGTATTTTAAAGCTTAGATTTTTGAAAAAAACTCGTAAATCATATGTCAAAAGTGGCCTGCGTCGCCTGCAACTCACAAAAACACTCCTCATATAGGATGGCCAGTCTCCGGTGTAATAAAACTTTTATGATATCGGAGACTGGCCATCCCATACGAGGAAAGGTTTGAGTACCTCTGCAAGGAAAATACCACTAGCCATAACAAAATTCAATTCATTTCCCACATGATGTCCAGCGCAATAAAACGCAGCTGACAAAGGGCAAAACACTCACAATACGATGACAAGGCGCCCGTTAGGCAAGGAGAAGTCGTACATACAGCTCACGAACATTTCCCTTTACTTCGACTATACTGTAATACATCTAAGCTATGAGGATGACATTTGTAACAAAATTCTTCTGTCCTTTTGTAGTTGTTTCTTAAGATTTGGGAAAACGGGAGATTGGACGATACACATACAATTAAACATTAGGACACAGGAAATGTTTCGGGGGCCTTGCACACCCCCACCCCGATGTCTTGTAGATATATATTTCTTTTCCATTAGATAAATTATTCAGTTACGAAATAATAAAACATACACTCACATTCTAACAATTTTTATGGATATTCTCTATAATTTTAAATGTTAGCTTATACCAGATATTTAGAATGTTCGTAGTGAGAAATACACAGACGATTTTTGTGCAGATTTTGTTTTGTAGTCCATCGCATCTCAGTCTCAGAATACGTACCTAGGTAAACGTAGCAGTTTACTCGAAAAATAAAAGAAAACAATGTTATGCTAAAATCATTAGCACAAGCAAGTATCAGTTTCTTGTGCAGTGACGAGCATACTGTACTGGAATAAGTTGATAGAACAAGTAGATGCTCGTAGCAATCAATTTAAACAATTACACGGACAGAATAAATAAAGAGGTAGTTGAGGCCAGCACAAATCATTTGTACTACTAACTTGGAGCAAAGTAGTTGAACAAGTAGCTGCGTGATTCAAAGCAAGCCACTCGGAAGATCAGCTTCCCAGTCTGCATCAAGAGACTTAAACAGGCATCTTTGTTAATTCGGTGCAGGTAACCACAAGCAAATTTCATTTGAATGAGTCCTTAGCAAGCAACTTTCTGGCTGGAACTCGTAGTTTTATTTTCGGGGGGGGGGGGGGATTGCCAAGTCCAGGGACTGAGCAGTGGAAAGGTGTTCAATGCCCGGGCTTGGGGCCCTACAGTTTTAGGGGAACCCCCAAGAATAATTTTAAGGAAATGAAAGGAAACAAATACTTGACAGAGTAGTATTAATGTTACTCTTACACTAGCAACATCCAACAGTGCATTTCCAGTGACAAACGAAGAATTATTGGAATAGTTTTAAATATCATAAAACCACTTTTTAAATATGATACTGTACTGCAGCAACTCATAAGTACCAAAATTCAAAATGAATTGGCTCAACTTTTGTTCCAAAAGGTTCAAAATTAAATATTAATTTAGTCAAAGTTTACACAATTTTTCTTCATAATAATGGATACTACCCAAGATGCAAGTGAAAAGGATCATTGGCATCAGATTTACAGGTATTATTTTTAAATATTCATCGGGAAAGCTCGATGAAATAAAAGTAAATGTTCAATCAAATTATGTTTAGGCTTGAGAAAAATAAAGGATCAGACTGCTAATAGATTAGAGACAGAAATTTCAAAAGGGATCGACCAAAACATAATGTTTTGTCAGAATAATGCCTTGTGCTAAGGTATGACGGTGCGTTGAATATGTCCGTCACTTATGGTGGTACTGGAATAAAAACAAGTATTAAAAAACAAAACAAAACAAAAGACTGCCAAACACGTGCACTGCGCAGATCACAATTTGAATCTAGTCTTGAATGATGCAGTATGCGCATGTGCCTAAGAAAAGGTTTTTTACACCGTTGTTGAGAGGCTGTAGTGTTTTCAACCAAAATATAAAAAGAAGGTAACTCTTGTCATAATTTTCACAATCACTAAAAAACTTTGTACCACACGTTAGTCATCAAGATTTGACTCAGTGTGTTTGGGTTACATATATTCAGAGATTATGAAGACCCTATCTAAAATTGTAAAAGACTTGATGAGCAGGCTGATGCTAAAGCTTTGTAAAAAGAGTTACAAAAATTTGAGTTTGTTTTCCATATTGTCATGAAAGCCCAAATGCTTAAAGCTGTTTACTTGGTTTCTAAACCTTTTCAATAACGTTGTGTTTATCTTGAGCAGGCATCAGTTCTTCAAAATGCTACTGATCCACCTTCTGATTATAGGAACAATTTACAAGAGGCAAAGTGGTCTGCTATTTTTCTCGCAAAGCAATGTGGTCTTAACACTCACTTTAAGGACAGAATAATTCTTAGATTCACGAGATATTTTGACAAGCTGGACAGGATGGGCAATTATCAAATCCAGAAGAGCATTTTCAAACAGGTGTGCTTACAGTGCATTACACATCATTGTTAACCAAATCAGAAAAAGGTATGGAGGAATGAAATATTTGAGCGATTTGTTTTACTCCTCAAATTCTATCAACTGCATCGAATGAAAGATGAACATAAACAGTAAAACAGTGCACCTCTTATGAAGTATATAGTACAAATAAGATATAACAGATGAGTTTTCTTCTCAGATTCAAAGTTTCAGACTTACTTCGCAGGATGAGAAAAGATCCTAAACATTACTTAGGGAATTGGGTGATCTGTCACTAGTAAACAGACTACTACATGGCATCGAGCTTCCAGACCTCTGTACAGCTTCTCTTCTGTTTCTGATCTTACTAGTGGCTGTATCGATAGCTCAGCGATCTTTTTCAAATTTCAAATTAATAAAGAATTTCGGCGCAGAACCATGTTTCAAGAAAGACTAAACGATCTCAGTATTTTAACCCTTTAACAGGCTGGAAAGAATTAATAATGGGTTATAGCAAAATGGACTGAAATCAGCTTGAACGATATTCGCTGTCTAAGAAGTGGGCCAAACGCGGCAGGAAAGAGTTAATCTACGGATCAGCAAGCGTTACTTTCCTCTTAGTTTTGTTATTCACTTACCCAGCAAAAACAGTCTTGCTGGCACAGCACTATTTTGCCGCTGCCGAACCGTCTATAAAATGTCCGGGCAGCCAACAGAAGGGCCAGCAATTCAGGCCAGCAGCTGGCCAACAGTTGGCACCCCCATCAGTTGTCATATGCCACAACAGGGCCATCAGTTATCCATCACAGGCAGTAGCTGCCACAAGTGGCCCTTCAGCGGCCTTGCAAGCACGTGCCATAAATGGTGGCTAGCCTAATGCGGTCCGCTAGTTTCCCGGCCGTGGCTGCCGGCAATCACGCGACGTAACTGATGGCTTGCAGAATCATATCCGCCAATTCCTCTGCAGTAGCCATTAAAAAAAATAATGAAGGAAAACCGCAGTTTCCAAAGCTACAACTTTTTTCGCCTTACGAAACTTTTGCATTACAGCACTGCGTTGGGGAAATTTCTCAACAGGTCCTGAATAAACGCCCGTTTTGATCGCGGTGGAAACGAACCATGGCTGTCGGTGCAGGAGGTCAGCTCTCTACCAACCGGACTCATTCGGCACGCACAAGCATGGCTTGAAGCTGACCCTCTTTTCTGGGGAATGTGTAACGAATGGTGCTCTATTTAGTTTTACAATATTGCGAGGTATTTTTCATAAATATCAGTTTCATATAATTCATAAAATTATTTTTTAAACGTACGATTGTTTTTTTTTTTACCTTAATGGAACTTCACTTTTTCAACGAGTGTACCAACTTAAAGGCGCTTTCCAAAGTTTCGAGCTGTCCTTGTCGTCTTGAAAGGCCATTCTTGAAATAATATATTTCCCCTTTCATGTCACATTCTGTTACATTTTTAACGTTGTATCTTTCCTTTCCGCTGTCCGAAGCTACATTTGTTTTAAAGAGGAAAGGTATTTTATTTTACTTCTCGTTATTTTTAGAAGTGAATTCCTCAAGGTTTGTGCATTCTACCCATGGATGACTACATTATACCCATATAGCGTTGCTTTTTTTTTTTTTCCAAATAATTGATAAATTTTGTACGTGTATAATTCTTCTTCTTCTTTTTTTTTTTTTTTTCAACGTAACGCCTTTTTAATGTTTTTTCAGGACTTTTGTTTCAAGCAGTTTATTGAATGTTGAAACGAAAGATTACACAGAAATTATTTCTTGTTATTCATGGGAATGGAGTGGGTGTATTTAATGGCTATAATCTACTATTTCATGGCTTAATCTGATATCTTCGTCGACGTGGCATTTCATTAGGAAATTAATTCGCCTTTCTACCTATGGTTTTTTTTTTCTTAATATCCACTAAAATAACACGATGGCGATAGCGTCGTCTTCAACTAACTGGTACCACGAGATGCTTCTGCGCATACACAGTTCCGTTGCTTCCACCTGGTGTTGGGGTTTCATCGGTTGCCAGCTATAGGCCACTAGTGGCACTTGCTTGGTGGACCGCAATTCAATGCGATGCTACAGGGCCATCCATCAATGGCTGCCAACTAATGGCGCTGCCACCAACGGACCGCTACCGGACCGTGAGCGGCAAATTTGAGCCAGTAGTGACCCATCACTGCCAGCTGGTGGCCAGCAGTTTCCCAACACTTGTGTTTTTGCTGGGTAGGACTAGGGGGATGACTGACACTAATTCTTCCCGGTTGATTACTTGCTGAGAGCTCTATAACAAATAGCGACGAACTAAAAAAGAGAGAGAAGATTTGAGTCACTTGTTTCTATGCAGTGGTATGATGTCCGTGTCAGGGGGACTAGCAGTTCCCCATCATGTCTTGAGTCACTGGGCAGGGAATAAATGGCCAATAGGGAGGGCTTATCACTGGTCACAGGTTCATGTTTGGTACTGCTGAAAGGGGGTGGGAGGGAATTGTTTTGCCTTAGTTTTTATAAAACCTGGCAGCTTTGGAAACATTGCTGTTTGGAGGTGCAGAAACTTTTGGGCACCGTTTGGTTCAGGTACATCGGTCACTTAAAGGATTAAGTGTAGAATATGAAAAAAGCAAGATCACCTGACGTAAGGGAAGTGGTAGAAATGTTCGCAACGCTAAATGCCAGCCGTTCATGCCGCTTTAAAGTAACATTCAAGACTGAATTCATCTCTTTGTTGCAGCTGGAAAGTGATCTCTTTTTGATACCCTGCATGATAATCAGGCCCGTAATCAGAGGGCAACAGGGGAGGATAATTTCCCCAACCCGAGCTCCTCTAAATAATTTCTTTTGTTTAAGACAAGGGGTTTTTAACCTATGGGTCGCGACCCAAACTTGGGTCGCCGGGGCTTCCGAGATGGGTAACCGTAGCTTCTCAGAAGAAAAAAAATAAATTAAAGTGTTATTTTTTTTTAATTTTAAATTTTAAACCTTCTTCGTGTTTAACACGTGTAAAGGCCCCGGAATTTCTGGAGATGACATAACGGATACCACCAGCGTTGCTACTTCCGGTCACTGGGATCGTGGGAATTTTTAAGACGTCACAGCATTGCAAAATTTCCCCTAAACCTAAAGTGCAAGGCCAAGGATTGCACTGAACTATTGTGAGTAATTGTTTTTGAAATCTGTTTTATAAAAGGTTTTATTTTCCAATCATTCATATTATTTGTTTCACAATGTGTTATTATTCCTACCTTCCTACTATATAGGTAACCCGAATCCCCTCTCCCGTGGACTTCGTCGCGCCACTGGTTTGACTGCAATTTCAAAAACCAAAAATTTTCTTACACTCTGTGTAATAATGAATAATTACTACACTTATTTATATTATTACATTGGCATTTTTAATTTCCAAATAGACAAATGGGTCGCGAAGTTGATCATCTTGTTTATTTTGGGTCGTGACCAAAAAAGGTTAAGAACTAAAAAAAGGTTTAGGGATTTTTAATCTTTTAAAAGTTTAAAAAGTTCTCTACTATAAAATAAAATAAAAATTTCCTATTCTATTTTAAACAAAGATGCAAGTTAAAAATGTAATTGTTTTAATCGTCGTGCCTGGAATTTAAAACGCATCATCATAAAACAAAGTCCACAAACTGCAATTCTCATTACTTGTATTTGTGCAAAAGCTACTACTCCTTTCGAGTAATCTGCTGTACCATCAATCGCCATTATGCGTTTGGCATTACAATCCACGTCGTCATACTCGTATCTTGTTATATACTGTATAACTTTGGCGTTACAATCCACGTCGTCATACTCGTATCTTGTTATATACTGTATAACTTTGGCATTACAATCCACGTCGTCATACTTGTATCTTGTTATATACTGTATAACTTTGGCATTACAATCCACGTCGTCATACTCGTATCTTGTTATATACTGTATAACTTTGGCATTACAATCCACGTCGTCATACTCGTATCTTGTTATATACTGTATAACTTTGGCATTACAATCCACGTCGTCATACTCGTATCTTGTTATATACTGTATAACTTTGGCATTACAATCCACGTCGTCATACTCGTATCTTGTTATATACTGTATAACTTTGGCATTACAATCCACGTCGTCATACTCGTATCTTGTTATATACTGTATAACTTTGGCATTACAATCCACGTCGTCATACTCGTATCTTGTTATATACTGTGTAACTTTGGCATTACAATCCACGTCGTCATACTCGTATCTTGTTATATACTGTATAACTTTGGCATTACAATCCACGTCGTCATACTCGTATCTTGTTATATACTGTATAACGTTGGCATTACAATCCACGTCGTCATACTCGTATCTTGTTATATACTGTATATCGTTGGCATTGCAATCCACGTCGTCATAATCGTATCTTGTTATATACTGTATAACTTTGGCATTACAATCCACGTCGTCATACTCGTATCTTGTTATATACTGTATAACTTTGGCATTACAATCCACATCGTCATAGTCGTATCTTGTTATATACTGTATAACCGTTAACATTAAATACAGTAATCTTTACGAGAATGTAATTTCATGCTCAGTCGTGACAATTGCAGCGAGAAAGTGTGGGAAACAGTATGCTGATGCTCATCGAAAGGGTTTGAGTATCACAAGTGTCAGAAGAAATGACTGTTTCTCTTGAGTGTATTATTACGACAGCAATTTGCCCACGTCAAACTACTCAGCTGCGTTTTTTTTTGTTTTTTTTTATTGGAGGTTTGACGACCACGCACGGTGAACAACTCAATGGGCTAAAAGCAGTCGCCCGTCCCTAATTTAAGGCCACTGCTTCCAGGGAAGGGAGAAAGCCAGCGCTGTAAGACAAACACAACACCCATGCCTCACCGGGATCCGAACCTGGACCCATCTCGGACGAATGATCAGAAGCCATCGCTTAGACCAATGCGCCACCGAGGCGGCCAGTTGCGCTCTGGAGTCAAGAGCATGCACTCTAGAAAGGTCTTGAGCACATGTAAGTTTACTGGGATTTTGAAAATTATGAATGTATTTCAGTGCAAAGAAGTCGTTTTGTGCATTGTTATGCATAGTATTTTAATAACTTAGAGGTACATTTTCGTTTAAGTTACAGTTTCCAGGCGAATAAATTTGCTGTTCAAGTGCAAGAAAATATCAACTGATCGTGGTTGATATTTTCAATTATAATTAGTTTTTATTATCTTTGTTCATTTTGAGCTGTAATTTCGAAATTTTGGCTACAAACTGTCGTTATTAAAATACTTTAAAAGAAAGAGATGTAAATACAGAAAAAGAAAAGGATAATAAAGCGGATAAAGGAAATGTTGAACAACGACTGTGTAAAATAAAAAGAACACAATCATGCTTTGGTACGTCCTGGCACGTCTGGTAATACGGATTCTAATAAAAAGAGAACCGACTTTCAAAACAACAAGAAAATTAAAACAACAAAAAATAAATAAAAATGATAGTTTTCCAGATGACGGGCTAGAGAAATTCAAATGGCTGGAGATTTAGAGAAGGTGCGAAGATTCAGAGAAGGTGCTATGCGTACAAAGCCTTTTCAGCCTCTTAGTACTAAAGCAATCACATCTGTGTTTGGTATGACTGCTTTAAGAAAGCCCTTGATAAAACGAAGGGATTTCCAGTACATGAGTTTTCAATGGATCATTTAATTGAGTTTTCAAAGAACCGTTTAACTAAATTTTCAACGTGTAAAGAGGAGGAACTTAGAAAAGAAAAATGAAGTTTGTGTTCAATTGAATGATAAGCTGCTCGAAGAGAACCGTTATTATGTTTCATCCATTGCAGAAATGATTCATTTTCTTGCAACGAACGAGTTAGCTTTCAGAGATTAATATGATAATGAAGAACATGGACTATTTATCAATTTTTATGAATATACTACAAAAAACAATTCTGAAATTTGCTGACACGGTTAGACGAGTACCTAAAATTGCCACAAATTAGCCATAAAAATTCAAAATAATATAATTGAAACAGTGACTGACACTGTTAGAAATGATATTGTAAAAAATGCATTAAATGCAAAAGTTTCTTGGTATACTGCATATATTCACAGATGGAACACTTAATGAAAATATGGAAGAAAATATTGCTTTTTGAATTCGATATGTGAAAAAGCCAGAGAACAGACATTATCAATAAAAATGACAAAGAATTTTGATAAAGAATCTTTGGCTCAGCTAGTTTTGGATTTGTGGGGAAAACGTAAAATACACATGTACACACGAGGTGGAATCCCGGTAAATTCCCCCACAGGTAAATTGCCCCACCGGAAAATGCCCCCACATTCGGTAAATTGACCACATTGGAAAACTGCCCCATAGGAAAATTCCCCCACGGTAATATCCCCACCTTTTTCAGTAAAGGACCTTGCACAAATTGAATTTTAAACAAAATATCGAATGTGGGGGAGATTTCCGGGTTCACCAATTCCATTTTCAAGCACTTCAAATCAAACGACAACCTTACAAGTAGCACAAATATGTGGGAGAAATTTCCGGGTTCGGCATTTCGATTTTTACTGCAATTTACAGATGTTTTGCAAGTATTATTGCCATGAGGGAGAAATTTCCGGGTTCGGCATTTGGATTTTTAACTCAGTGTATACACTGCTGGCCATTAAAATAGCAACACCAAGAAGGACAAAAGATAAGATGGCCAAACTGAGTTTATTTATGCCTTATACTACAAGGATGAAGTGATTAAAATTTGACGAAATTAGGATGCATAGAGCGTACAAAAATCAGTACAGAGAGTAGCCACCATGAGCATGAATAACCGCTGCCAGACGGTTCGGCATAGAGTCGAAGAGACTGTGGATGTCAGCTTGGGGTATTGCATTCCATGAGGCTTCAACTCTGTGCCAGAGTCCATCTACTGTAGTTGCCAGTGGTCGTTGTCGGGCCACTCGCTCCACGACCAGGAACGATACGTTTTCAATAGGCAAAAGATCTGGTGATCGCGCTGGCCAAGGGAGTAGTGGAATATGCTGGACATCAAGGAAATGTCAGGGCATTGCCTGCCACGTGCGGTCGCGCATTGTCTTGTTGGTAGGTGGCCACCCGGAGGCCATGTACATATGGAACAACCACAGGCTCTGACACCTCGGAGATGTAACGGTGGCTGTTCAAATTTTCGTCTATGCGTACTAGACGCATGCGAGATGTATATCCAATGGCACCCCATACAATTACTCCAGGTGCTGGGTAGGGATGACGCTGCAAAATGCAAGACTCCATCAGCCGGTCTCCACGGATGCGGACATCATGGTGCTGGATGAAAAAGTGGGATTCGTCTGAAAAGGCAATGTCATGCCATTCCCGCGTTTATCTGTGTCGTTCAGCGCACCACTGGTGCCTTAGACGCCTGTGATGTAGAGTTAAAAGTATGCGAAGCAATGGGCGGCGTGCAAACAGTCCGTGCCGCTGGAAACGACGTCTCGCGGTACGACCGGATAGTTGTAGTCGTGCCACAGACCCTAATTCGTGAGCTAGGATCCATGATGTGCTGGTTCGATCCCTGAGGGCCATGTGCACAACATGTCTGTCCTGTCGCACGTTGGTGTGTCGGGGCCGTTGTGATCATTCCCGTCGCACCATCGTACCCTCCTGGACCCATGGATTCCAAATTTGCATCACAGTGGTCGGATTTAGTCCAACGCGAGTACCAGTTTTGCGGCACAATAATTCACAGTTTCGGTACACTACGATTCTGCCGCGATCGAATTCCGACACGTGCTGGGAAGCGTTCTGTCTTCTAATACGAGACATCCTAAGAACCTCTGCGAGAAAAAACCGCCAGCAAACATAATTCCACTATGGAAAACCACCTCTCTAATCTCCCCTCTTACACTGCTTCTAGGTGGCGTTACTGGTGCAAATGATTTGCATCTGCGCTGCGCTGCTACTCATATGCCTGCGCTACCATACGGTATGCATCGCGCAAATTTCAGGTCTGTTGGATGCTTCCTTCTTGGTGTTGCTGTTTTAATAGCCAGCATTGTGTACACTGAGGTAAAAATCCAAATGCCGAACCCAGAAATTTCCCCTACATGGCAATAATACTTGCAAAACATCTGTAAATTGCAGTAAAAATCGAAATGCCGAACCCGGAAATTTGCCCCACATATTTGGGCTACTTGTAAGGCTGTCGTTTGATTTCAAGTGCTTGAAAATGGAATTGGTGAACCTGGAAATCTCCCCCACATTCGATATTTAATGTAAAATTCAATTTGTGCACGGTCCCTGACTGAAAAGGATGGGGACCGTGGGGCAGTTTTCCAATGTGGGGGAATTTTCCGGTGGGAGAATTTACCTGTGGAGGAAATTACTGGTTGTGTACACGAAGTGCCTTTTGAGTCAATGGTACGATGGATCCAGCGTCATGCGTGGGGAAAAAGGCGGTGAGCGGGCAATATTGCAACGCAGACACCAGACAGGGTAAACATTTATTATCCTGAACCAATGTGCCCGAAATTAGAATTTCCGCAGCAACAGCAGCGTAGTGGCAAATGTAAAAATGGCAGAGACCGTTCAACAACGCGCAAAGTGTATACTGTGGTAAGCAGAGTTTGAGAGTGTTACTGCTGTTCAACGAGAATTTCGTCGTGTTTCTGGAGTCAGGAAGGCGCCTAAGTACCAGAAGAATAATGCGTTGGTATCTTCTGTGTTAATACAGAAAAGCTTTCTTTGTTCGACACAATTATTCGTTTATTTTTGTTCGACACACACACACACACACACACACACACACACACACACACACACACACACACACACACACACACACACACACCACACACACACACGCACAGAGTATATATATATATATATATACATATACATTGTATGTGTGAATTTTTGTGCTCTTTCTCTCTCTTTTATTAAACACATACACGCACATTTATGTATCATCATCATCATCATTGTCAACCATTATCAATCCACTGCTGGACGAAGGTCTCCCCAAGTTTCCTCCACAACGGTCTGTCTTGTGCCAGTCTCCTCCATGTCACCCCTGCATACTTTCGAATTTCATCCACCCATCTCCCATGTGGTCTTCTTCTGGGTCTTTTCCTGTCCCTTGGAATCCAATCTAAAATTTCAGCTGTCCATCGATGATCTGTCCTTCTGGCAGTATGTCCAGCCCATTGCCATTTCAGGGATTTAACTCTGATCATGATGTCTTCCACTCTTGTCATTTTTCGGATCCACGAGTTCCTCTTCTTATCTCTCCTGGTTACACCAAGCATGCACCTCTCCATGCTACTTTGAGTTGTCTGCAGCCTTTGTATGTCTCTTTTAGTTAAGGTCCACGTCTCCGCACCATACGTAAGCACTGGAAGGATGCATTGATCAAACACTTTTCTTTTAAGACATAATGGCATATTGCTCTTGAAAATTATGCTGTTTCTCTTCCAAAAGCTCTCCAGGCAAGTTTTGTACGCCGATTAATTTCTTCATCAATGTGACTTTCACTTGATATCTGCTGTCCAAGATAAACGTACGTGTCTGTTATCTCCAGCTTTTCTCCATCAATCGATAAATCTTCATTTCTTGTAAAAGCATTGAACATCACTTTTGTCTTCTGAAAGTTCATTTTTAATCCCACTTCTTTACTCTTGTCAGCAAGTTCCTGGATCATACTCTGCAGCTCTGATGGGGTAGTTGCAAAAATGACTACGTCATCAGCAAAACGAAGGTGGGTTAGATAATCTCCATTAATCTTTATCCCTTGTTTTCCCAGCTCAGTGACTGAAAAACACCCTCCAATGTGGCATTAAAGAGCTTCGGAGATATGGTGTCACCTTGTCTCACTCCCTTTCCAATTTTTACGTGTGTTGTATTTTCAAACAGCCTAATCTTTGCACTTGCATTTTCATAGATGTTATTAATAATATTAATGTATGCATCTTCAATACCGCAGGTTTTCAGAGCCATTGTAACTGCTGATGGTTTCACCGAATCAAAGGCTTTTTCATAATCGATAAAAGCCATGCACAATGGAAGTTCATATTCCCTCGCTCTTTCAATTAGTTCTCTCAGCACGTGGATATGATCTATTGTGCTGTAGCCACTCCTGAATCCAGCTTGTTCTCTCAGTTGAGCCATGTCCAGTGTTACCTTCAAGCGGTGTGAAAGAACTTTAGTGAAGATTTTATAAACTACTGATAGGAGGCTGATAGGTCTGTAGTTTCCGAGATCCTCAATGTCACCTTTCTTATGTAGCAGGATCATTGTAGCGGTGTTCCAATCCTCAGGAATCTTTCCTTCATTAAGGCATCGAGTGAAAATTTGGGCGAGTACTGTTTCGATTTCTCCACTTGCTTCTTGTATGATGTCTACAGTAATTCCATCTTCTCCTGGAGCTTTTCCTCGCTTCATGTTCTTGATTGCATGTGCAACTTCTGCTGGAAGGACTGGAGGAACTCTGGTACTGGTATCTTTCATGATGTCTGGAGTGCATATATCATCCCTTTCATATAATTTGGAGTAGAAATCTTTCACTCTTGTCAAAATTTCGCCTCTATTTCTTGTTACAGAACCATCTTCTTTTCTCAGTGCCATAATCTGTTTTCTTCCCTTACTGAGATGTCCCTTTGCTATCTTTAGGCTTTGGTTGTTTTCAATTGCTTTCCTCACTAGTTCACAGTTGAATTTCCTTACGTCTTCAGTGATACTTTTTCTTACTGTCTTGCATAGCTCTATATATTCCACTTTGGAAGTCACATCTTCTTTAGTTGTCCTCATCTCTCTTCTTTTTTGCATCAACATTTTGGTTTTTCCTGATAATTTGTTCACATGCAACTTGTTCTTAGACCCAGCTAATTTTGTTGCTGTTTCCATAAGAGCTTTGGTTACTTTTCTGTTAACTTCAGAGATGTCCACTTCTTCCGATGTTAGGCCTTCTAAAGCAGAGAACCTGTTCTTCAGTTCTAACTTGAAGGTATTATGGTGTTTTTTAAGGTTGGTTATGTCAATAGATTTTGTTTGTCCTATGAGCTTGCCACGTTCAAGTTTAGTGTTCAGGTGCATCTTACATCTCACCAATCTATGGTCACTACCTGTGTTGAACTTGTTTAGCACACTGCAGTCTTGTATGACGAATGTTTTGTTACACATAATAAAATCAATTTCACTTGTCGTCCCATTTGGATGTCTCCATGTCCATTTCCTGTGTGGCTTTTTCTTGAAGAAGGAGTTCAAGATGAAAAACCCTTCTGCCTCTGCAAACTCAACGAGAGTATTTCCACGCTGGTTTCTGTTGCCATGACCGAATTTACCTACCGAAGTTTCATTCTGTTGCCGTTGCCCTATTTTTGCATTGAAATCTCCCATAATTATTTTCAAGTGCTGCTTACCTTTATTATTTAGATGACAAATTTCCTCATAAAATTCTTCAATTTCTTCTTCAGGATGACTTGTGGTGGGTGCATAAGTTTGAATAATCTGAGCCTGGTATCTTTTCGAGAGTTGGATAACAAGTCGTGCAGCTCTGTCAGAGGAACTTTCAACTTCTACAACTTTATCCTTCAGTTTCTTGTTTATTATAAATCCAACACCACTAGTTCTGCCAGTATCTGTCCCACGATAGTAGAAGAGATGTCCACTTTTCAGTTCGATGAGATCTTCTCCTTTTCTCCTTACCTCACTTAGCCCCACGATGTCCCACTTGATCCTTTGTAGTTCCTCTTCCAATTCAAGAAGCCTTGAATCAGAAGATAGGGAGCGTCCATTGTAAGTAGCCAAGGTCAGCATCAGATGGCAGCCTAGTCCGGTCCTCCGGGGATTCTTAGCACCCTCTGCCTTCATGTCGCACTGGCCGCTGCCTTGGCCAGGTACATTCCAGCTGCCGGAGACTGAGGGCCAAGATTTAAGTTGTGGAATCATTTTGGAGGGGTTTGGCCATAACTCACCACGCTGGCCAAGCGGGTTGGTGAGTGTGGGATAGCATTTCCTCTGATCCCGATGGTATAGTTATACCGCTATGGGCGGTCGTCAGAGCCCTTTAGTGGGAACAGGATGCACCACGAGAAGGCGGGGTTGACATTTGTCAAGGAGAGGCTGTGATGTTACGCATCACCTGACCTTACATCCATTTATGTATATATATATATATATATACTGACGGAAAAAAATCCCAACACCACGAAAAAATAGTTGTAGAGGAATGAAATGGCGGCAATACATTTGTATAGGTAACATATTTAATCGATTAAGGTTTCAAGATCACAGCTTAATGTAAGCGCGAGAAGAGCCATTTTAAATGTGAAATGCTGGTACATAAATAACCGGTGTAACCGCCAGAATGTTGAATGCAAGCACGCAAACGTTCATGCATTGTGTCGTACAGGTGCTGGATGTCAGTTTGTGGGATGGAGTTCCATGCCTGTTGCACTTGGTCGGTCAATACAGGGACGGTTAATGCTGGTTGGGGGTGACGCTGGAGTTGTCGTCCAATGATGTCCCATACATGCTCGATTGGTGAAAGATCTGGTGATCTAGCAGGCCACGGCAACATGTCGACACTCTGTAGAGCATGTTGGGTTACAACAGCGGTATGCGGGCGAGCGTTATCCTGTTGGAACCCCCCTGGAATGCTGTTCATGAATGGCAGCACAACAGGTTGAATCACCAGATCGACGTACAACTGTGCCGTCCGGGTGCGTTGGATAACCACGAGAGTGCTCCTGCTGTCATAGGAAATTGCTCCCCAGACCATAACTCCAGGTGTAGGTCCAGTGTGTCTCGGCCGCAGACAGGTGGGTTGCAGGCGCTCACCTGGCCTCCTTCTAACAAACACACGGCCATCACTGGCACCCAGGCAGAACCGGTTTTCATCAGAAAACACAACAGATCTCCACTCCGTCCTCCAATGAGCTTTAGCTTGACACCACTGACGTCGCAAACGGCAGTGGTTTGGAGTAAGTGGAATGCACGCTACAGGGCGTCTGGATCGGAGCTGTCCTTCAAGTAACCGATTTGTAACAGTTCGTTGTGTCACTGTGGTGGCAACTGCAGCTCGAATTGCTGCCGCAGACGCGGTACGATGCGCCACTGCCATACGCCGTACACGGCGGTCTTCCCTCTCAGTAGTGCCACGTGGCCGGCCGGAACCCGGTCTTCTTGAGGCAGTACCTTTCCTTGACCACTGCTGCCAACAATCATGCACAGTGGCTACATTCCTGCCAAGTAGTTCTACATTCCTTCCAAGTAGTTTGGACACGACCTCGTCCAAACTCCGTGAGCTGTTGATAATGGCTTCTTCGTCTTCTTAAAGGCATTCTTGACTAACATCAACACACTACGTCGAATCTCAACGATAACTAACGCTCACGAACGTTACAGCGCGTATTTACAGCAAACCTGCTTTGCATGTTCCGAGGGGCGTTACTAGCGCCACACGTGTGCGCCGAGCGCGAAATTTGCTAGACGTCATCTTACAGATGTACTCTCACCGCTTACGAACTTTCGTTTATCTAACACAACCCCTTCTTGGTGTTGGGATTTTTTTCCTTCAGTGTACATATATAAATATATATATATATATATATATATATATATATATATATATATATATATATATATATATAAGGGGTTTGGCCAAAAACCCCTCCAAAATGATTCCACAACTTAAATCTTGGCCCTCAGTCTCCGGCAGCTGGAATGTACCTGGCCAAGGCAGCGGCCAGTGCGACATGAAGGCAGAGGGTGCTAAGAATCCCCGGAGGACCGGACTAGGCTGCCATCTGATGCTGACCTTGGCTACTTACAATGGACGCTCCCTATCTTCTGATTCAAGGCTTCTTGAATTGGAAGAGGAATTACAAAGGATCAAGTGGGACATCGTGGGGCTAAGTGAGGTAAGGAGAAAAGGAGAAGATCTCATCGAACTGAAAAGTGGACATCTCTTCTACTATCGTGGGACAGATACTGGCAGAACTAGTGGTGTTGGATTTATAATAAACAAGAAACTGAAGGATAAAGTTGTAGAAGTTGAAAGTTCCTCTGACAGAGCTGCACGACTTGTTATCCAACTCTCGAAAAGATACCAGGCTCAGATTATTCAAACTTATGCACCCACCACAAGTCATCCTGAAGAAGAAATTGAAGAATTTTATGAGGAAATTTGTCATCTAAATAATAAAGGTAAGCAGCACTTGAAAATAATTATGGGAGATTTCAATGCAAAAATAGGGCAACGGCAACAGAATGAAACTTCAGTAGGTAAATTCGGTCACGGCAACAGAAACCAGCGTGGAAATACTCTCGTTGAGTTTGCAGAGGCAGAAGGGTTTTTCATCTTGAACTCCTTCTTCAAGAAAAAGCCACACAGGAAATGGACATGGAGACATCCAAATGGGACGACAAGTGAAATTGATTTTATTATGTGTAACAAAAAATTCGTCATAGAAGACTGCAGTGTGCTAAATAAGTTCAACACAGGTAGTGACCATAGATTGGTGAGATGTAAGATGCACCTCAACACTAAACTCGAACGTGGCAAGCTCATAAGACAAACAAAACCTATTGACATAACCAACCTTAAAAAACACCATAATACTTTCAAGTTGGAACTGAAGAACAGGTTCTCTGCTTTAGAAGGCCTAACATCGGAAGAAGTGGACATCTCTGAAGTTAACAGAAAAGTAACCAAAGCTCTTATGGAAACAGCAACAAAATTAGCTGGGTCTAAGAACAAGTTGCATGTAAACAAATTATCAGGAAAAACGAAAATGTTGATGCAAAAAAGAAGAGAGATGAGGACAACTAAAGAAGATGTGACTTCCAAAGTGGAATATATAGAGCTATGCAAGACAGTAAGGAAAAGTATCACTGAAGACGTAAGAAAAATTCAACTGTGAACTAGTAAGGAAAGCAATTGAAAACAACAAAGCCTAAAGATAGCAAAGGGACATCTCAGTAAGGGAAGAAAACAGATTATGGCACTGAGAAAAGAAGATGGTTCTGTAACAAGAAATAGAGGCGAAATTTTGACAAGAGTGAAAGATTTCTACTCCAAATTATATGAAAGGGATGATACATGCACTCCAGACATCATGAAAGATACCAGTACCAGAGTTCCTCCAGTCCTTCCAGCAGAAGTTGCACATGCAATCAAGAACATGAAGCGGGGAAAAGCTCCAGGAGAAGATGGAATTACTGTAGACATTATACAAGAAGCAAGTGGAGAAATCGAAACAGTACTCGCCCAAATTTTCACTCGATGCCTTAATGAAGGAAAGATTCCTAAGGATTGGAACACCGCTACAATGATCCTGCTACATAAGAAAGGTGACATTGAGGATCTCGGAAACTACAGACCTATCAGCCTCCTATCAGTAGTTTATAAAATCTTCACTAAAGTTCTTTCACACCGCTTGAAGGTAACACTGGACATGGCTCAACCGAGAGAACAAGCTGGATTCAGGAGTGGCTACAGCACAATAGATCATATCCACGTACTGAGGGAACTAATTGAAAGAGCGAGGGAATATGAACTTCCATTGTGCATGGCTTTTATCGATTATGAAAAAGCCTTTGATTCGGTGAAACCATCAGCAGTTACAATGGCTATGAAAACCTGCGGTATTGAAGATGCATACATTAATATTATTAATAACATCTATGAAAATGCAAGTGCAAAGATTCGGCTGTTTGAAAATACAACACACATAAAAATTGGAAAGGGAGTGAGACAAGGTGACACCATATCTCCGAAGCTCTTTAATGCTACATTGGAGAGTGTTTTTCAGTTGCTGAGCTGGGAAAACAAAGGGATAAAGATTAATGGAGATTATCTAACCCACCTTCGTTTTGCTGATGACGTAGTCATTTTTGCAACTACCCCATCAGAGCTGCAGAGTATGATCCAGGAACTTGCTGACAAGAGTAAAGAAGTGGGATTAAAAATGAACTTTCAGAAGACAAAAGTGATGTTCAATGCTTTTACAAGAAATGAAGATTTATTGATTGATGGAGAAAAGCTGGAGATAACAGACACGTACGTTTATCTTGGACAGCAGATATCAAGTGAGGGTCACATTGATGAAGAAATTAATCGGCGTACAAAACTTGCCTGGAGAGCATTTGGAAGAAACAGCATAATTTTCAAGAGCAATATGCCATTATGTCTTAAAAGAAAAGTGTTTGATCAATGCATCCTTCCAGTGCTTACGTATGGTGCAGAGACGTGGACCTTAACTAAAAGAGACATACAAAGGCTGCAGACAACTCAAAGTAGCATGGAGAGGTGCATGCTTGGTGTAACCAGGAGAGATAAGAAGAGGAACTCGTGGATCCGAAAAATGACAAGAGTGGAAGACATCATGATCAGAGTTAAATCCCTGAAATGGCAATGGGCTGGACATACTGCCAGAAGGACAGATCATCGATGGACAGCTGAAATTTTAGATTGGATTCCAAGGGACAGAAAAAGACCCAGAAGAAGACCACATGGGAGATGGGTGGATGAAATTCGAAAGTATGCAGGGGTGACATGGAGGAGACTGGCACAAGACAGACCGTTGTGGAGGAAACTTGGGGAGACCTTCGTCCTGCAGTGGATTGATAATGGTTGACAATGATGATGATGATGATATATATAAGGTCAGGTGATGCGTAACATCACAGCCTCTCCTTGACAAATGTCAACCCCGCCTTCTCGTGGTGCATCCTGTTCCCACTAAAGGGGCTCTGACGACCGTCCATAGCGGTATAACTATACCATCGGGATCAGAGGAAATGCTATCCCACACTCACCAACCCGCTTGGCCAGCGTGGTGAGTTATGGCCAAACCCCTCCAAAATGATTCCACAACTTAAATCTTGGCCCTCAGTCTCCGGCAGCTGGAATGTACCTGGCCAAGGCAGCGGCCAGTGCGACATGAAGGCAGAGGGTGCTAAGAATCCCCGGAGGACCGGACTAGGCTGCCATCTGATGCTGACCTTGGCTACTTACAATGGACGCTCCCTATCTTCTGATTCAAGGCTTCTTGAATTGGAAGAGGAACTACAAAGGATCAAGTGGGACATCGTGGGGCTAAGTGAGGTAAGGAGAAAAGGAGAAGATCTCATCGAACTGAAAAGTGGACATCTCTTCTACTATCGTGGGACAGATACTGGCAGAACTAGTGGTGTTGGATTTATAATAAACAAGAAACTGAAGGATAAAGTTGTAGAAGTTGAAAGTTCCTCTGACAGAGCTGCACGACTTGTTATCCAACTCTCGAAAAGATACCAGGCTCAGATTATTCAAACTTATGCACCCACCACAAGTCATCCTGAAGAAGAAATGAAGAATTTTATGAGGAAATTTGTCATCTAAATAATAAAGGTAAGCAGCACTTGAAAATAATTATGGGAGATTTCAATGCAAAAATAGGGCAACGGCAACAGAATGAAACTTCGGTAGGTAAATTCGGTCATGGCAACAGAAACCAGCGTGGAAATACTCTCGTTGAGTTTGCAGAGGCAGAAGGGTTTTTCATCTTGAACTCCTTCTTCAAGAAAAAGCCACACAGGAAATGGACATGGAGACATCCAAATGGGACGACAAGTGAAATTGATTTTATTATGTGTAACAAAAAATTCGTCATAGAAGACTGCAGTGTGCTAAACAAGTTCAACACAGGTAGTGACCATAGATTGGTGAGATGTAAGATGCACCTCAACACTAAACTTGAACGTGGCAAGCTCATAGGACAAACAAAATGTATTGACATAACCAACCTTAAAAAACACCATAATACCTTCAAGTTGGAACTGAAGAACAGGTTCTCTGCTTTAGAAGGCCTAACATCGGAAGAAGTGGACATCTCTGAAGTTAACAGAAAAGTAACCAAAGCTCTTATGGAAACAGCAAAAAAATTAGCTGGGTCTAAGAACAAGTTGCATGTGAACAAATTATCAGGAAAAACCAAAATGTTGATGCAAAAAAGAAGAGAGATGAGGACAACTAAAGAAGATGTGACTTCCAAAGTGGAATATATAGAGCTATGCAAGACAGTAAGAAAAAGTATCACTGAAGACGTAAGGAAATTCAACTGTGAACTAGTGAGGAAAGCAATTGAAAACAACCAAAGCCTAAAGATAGCAAAGGGACATCTCAGTAAGGGAAGAAAACAGATTATGGCACTGAGAAAAGAAGATGGTTCTGTAACAAGAAATAGAGGCGAAATTTTGACAAGAGTGAAAGATTTCTACTCCAAATTATATGAAAGGGATGATATATGCACTCCAGACATCATGAAAGATACCAGTACCAGAGTTCCTCCAGTCCTTCCAGCAGAAGTTGCACATGCAATCAAGAACATGAAGCGAGGAAAAGCTCCAGGAGAAGATGGAATTACTGTAGACATCATACAAGAAGCAAGTGGAGAAATCGAAACAGTACTCGCCCAAATTTTCACTCGATGCCTTAATGAAAGAAAGATTCCTGAGGATTGGAACACCGCTACAATGATCCTGCTACATAAGAAAGGTGACATTGAGGATCTCGGAAACTACAGACCTATCAGCCTCCTATCAGTAGTTTATAAAATCTTCACTAAAGTTCTTTCACACCGCTTGAAGGTAACACTGGACATGGCTCAACCGAGAGAACAAGCTGGATTCAGGAGTGGCTACAGCACAATAGATCATATCCACGTGCTGAGAGAACTAATTGAAAGAGCGAGGGAATATGAACTTCCATTGTGCATGGCTTTTATCGATTATGAAAAAGCCTTTGATTCGGTGAAACCATCAGCAGTTACAATGGCTCTGAAAACCTGCGGTATTGAAGATGCATACATTAATATTATTAATAACATCTATGAAAATGCAAGTGCAAAGATTAGGCTGTTTGAAAATACAACACACGTAAAAATTGGAAAGGGAGTGAGACAAGGTGACACCATATCTCCGAAGCTCTTTAATGCCACATTGGAGGGTGTTTTTCAGTCACTGAGCTGGGAAAACAAGGGGATAAAGATTAATGGAGATTATCTAACCCACCTTCGTTTTGCTGATGACGTAGTCATTTTTGCAACTACCCCATCAGAGCTGCAGAGTATGATCCAGGAACTTGCTGACAAGAGTAAAGAAGTGGGATTAAAAATGAACTTTCAGAAGACAAAAGTGATGTTCAATGCTTTTACAAGAAATGAAGATTTATCGATTGATGGAGAAAAGCTGGAGATAACAGACACGTACGTTTATCTTGGACAGCAGATATCAAGTGAGGGTCACATTGATGAAGAAATTAATCGGCGTACAAAACTTGCCTGGAGAGCTTTTGGAAGAAACAGCATAATTTTCAAGAGCAATATGCCATTATGTCTTAAAAGAAAAGTGTTTGATCAATGCATCCTTCCAGTGCTTACGTATGGTGCGGAGACGTGGACCTTAACTAAAAGAGACATACAAAGGCTGCAGACAACTCAAAGAAGCATGGAGAGGTGCATGCTTGGTGTAACCAGGAGAGATAAGAAGAGGAACTCGTGGATCCGAAAAATGACAAGAGTGGAAGACATCATGATCAGAGTTAAATCCCTGAAATGGCAATGGGCTGGACATACTGCCAGAAGGACAGATCATCGATGGACAGCTGAAATTTTAGATTGGATTCCAAGGGACAGGAAAAGACCCAGAAGAAGACCACATGGGAGATGGGTGGATGAAATTCGAAAGTATGCAGGGGTGACATGGAGGAGACTGGCACAAGACAGACCGTTGTGGAGGAAACTTGGGGAGACCTTCGTCCAGCAGTGGATTGATAATGGTTGACGATGATGATGATGATGATATATGGAGGAAACTTGGGGAGACCTTCGTCCAGCAGTGGTTCCTCCACAACGGTCTGTCTTGTGCCAGTCTCCTCCATGTCACCCCTGCATACTTTCGAATTTCATCCACCCATCTCCCATGTGGTCTTCTTCTGGGTCTTTTCCTGTCCCTTGGAATCCAATCTAAAATTTCGGCTGTCCATCGATGATCTGTCCTTCTGGCAGTATGTCCAGCCCATTGCCATTTCAGGGATTTAACTCTGATCATGATGTCTTCCACTCTTGTCATTCTTCGGATCCACGAGTTCCTCTTCTTATCTCTCCTGGTTACACCAAGCATGCACCTCTCCATGCTACTTTGAGTTGTCTGCAGCCTTTGTATGTCTCTTTTAGTTTAGGTCCACGTCTCTGCACCATACGTAAGCACTGGAAGGATGCATTGATCAAACACTTTTCTTTTAAGACATAATGGCATATTGCTCTTGAAAATTATGCTGTTTCTTCCAAAAGCTCTCCAGGCAAGTTTTGTTCGCCGATTAATTTCTTCATCAATGTGACCCTCACTTGATATCTGCTGTCCAAGATAAACGTACGTGTCTGTTATCTCCAGCTTTTCTCCATCAATCGATAAATCTTAATTTCTTGTAAAAGCATTGAACATCACTTTTGTCTTCTGAAAGTTCATTTTTAATCCCACTTCTTTACTCTTGTCAGCAAGTTCCTGGATCATACTCTGCAGCTCTGATGGGGTAGTTGCAAAAATGACTACGTCATCAGCAAAACGAAGGTGGGTTAGATAATCTCCATTAATCTTTATCCCCTTGTTTTCCCAGCTCAGCGACTGAAAAACACCCTCCAATGTGGCATTAAAGAGCTTCGGAGATATGGTGTCACCTTGTCTCACTCCATTTCTAATTTTTACGTGTGTTGTATTTTCAAACAGCCTAATCTTTGCACTTGCATTTTCATAGATGTTATTAATAATATTAATGTATGCATCTTCAATACCGCAGGTTTTCAGAGCCATTGTAACTGCTGATGGTTTCACCGAATCAAAGGCTTTTTCATAATCGATAAAAGCCATGCACAATGGAAGTTCATATTCCCTCGCTCTTTCAATTAGTTCTCTCAGCACGTGGATATGATCTATTGTGCTGTAGCCACTCCTGAATCCAGCTTGTTCTCTCGGTTGAGTTATGTCCAGTGTTACCTTCAAGCGGTGTGAAAGAACTTTAGTGAAGATTTTATAAACTACTGATAGGAGGCTGATAGGTCTGTAGTTTCCGAGATCCTCAATGTCACCTTTCTTATGTAGCAGGATCATTGTAGCGGTGTTCCAATCCTCAGGAATCTTTCCTTCATTAAGGCATCGAGTGAAAATTTGGGCGAGTACTGTTTCGATTTCTCCACTTGCTTCTTGTATGATGTCTACAGTAATTCCATCTTCTCCTGGAGCTTTTCCCCGCTTCATGTTCTTGATTGCATGTGCAACTTCTGCTGGAAGGACTGGAGGAACTCTGGTACTGGTATCTTTCATGATGTCTGGAGTGCATATATCATCCCTTTCATATAATTTGGAGTAGAAATCTTTCACTCTTGTCAAAATTTCGCCTCTATTTCTTGTTACAGAACCATCTTCTTTTCTCAGAGCCATAATCTGTTTTCTTCCCTTACTGAGATGTCCCTTTGCTATCTTTAGGCTTTGGTTGTTTTCAATTGCTTTCCTCACTAGTTCACAGTTGAATTTTCTTACGTCTTCAGTGATACTTTTTCTTACTGTCTTGCATAGCTCTATATATTCCACTTTGGAAGTCACATCTTCTTTAGTTGTCCTCATCTCTCTTCTTTTTGCATCAACATTTTGGTTTTTCCTGATAATTTGTTCACATGCAACTTGTTCTTAGACCCAGCTAATTTTGTTGCTGTTTCCATAAGAGCTTTGGTTACTTTTCTGTTAACTTCAGAGATGTCCACTTCTTCCGATGTTAGGCCTTCTAAAGCAGAGAACCTGTTCTTCAGTTCTAACTTGAAGGTATTGTGGTGTTTTTTAAGGTTGGTTATTTCAATAGATTTTGTTTGTCTTATGAGCTTGCCACGTTCCAGTTTAGTGTTGAGGTGCATCTTACATCTCACCAATCTATGGTCACTACCTGTGTTGAACTTGTTTAGCACACTGCAGTCTTCTATGACGAATTTTTTGTTACACATAATAAAATCAATTTCACTTGTCGTCCCATTTGGATGTCTCCATGTCCATTTCCTGTGTGGCTTTTTCTTGAAGAAGGAGTTCAAGATGAAAAACCCTTCTGCCTCTGCAAACTCAACGAGAGTATTTCCACGCTGGTTTCTGTTGCCGTGACCGAATTTACCTACTGAAGTTTCATTCTGTTGCCGTTGCCCTATTTTTGCATTGAAATCTCCCATAATTATTTTCAAGTGCTGCTTACCTTTATTATTTAGATGACAAATTTCCTAATAAAATTCTTCAATTTCTTCTTCAGGATGACTTGTGGTGGGTGCATAAGTTTGAATAATCTGAGCCTGGTATCTTTTCGAGAGTTGGATAACAAGTCGTGCAGCTCTGTCAGAGGAACTTTCAACTTCTACAACTTTATCCTTCAGTTTCTTGTTTATTATAAATCCAACACCACTAGTTCTGCCAGTATCTGTCCCACGATAGTAGAAGAGATGTCCACTTTTCAGTTCGATGAGATCTTCTCCTTTTCTCCTTACCTCACTTAGCCCCACGACGTCCCACTTGATCCTTTGTAGTTTTTCTTCCAATTCAAGAAGCCTTGAATCAGAAGATAGGGAGCGTCCATTGTAAGTAGCCAAGGTCAGCATCAGATGGCAGCCTAGTCCGGTCCTCCGGGGATTCTTAGCACCCTCTGCCTTCATGTCGCACTGGCCGCTGCCTTGGCCAGGTACATTCCAGCTGCCGGAGACTGAGGGCCAAGATTTAAGTTGTGGAATCATTTTGGAGGGGTTTGGCCATAACTCACCATGGCGGTCGTCAGAGCCCCTTTAGTGGGAACAGGATGCACCACGAGAAGGCGGGGTTGACATTTGTCAAGGAGAGGCTGTGATGTTACGCATCACCTGACCTTACATCCCATATATATATATATATCATCATCATCATCATTGTCAACCATTATCAATCCACTGCTGGACGAAGGTCTCCCCAAGTTTCCTCCACAACGATCTGTCTTGTGCCAGTCTCCTCCATGTCACCCCTGCATACTTTCGAATTTCATCCACCCATCTCCCATGTGGTCTTCTTCTGGGTCTTTTCCTGTCCCTTGGAATCCAATCTAAAATTTCGGCTGTCCATCGATGATCTGTCCTTCTGGCAGTATGTCCAGCCCATTGCCATTTCAGGGATTTAACTCTGATCATGATGTCTTCCACTCTTGTCATTCTTCGGATCCACGAGTTCCTCTTCTTATCTCTCCTGGTTACACCAAGCATGCACCTCTCCATGCTACTTTGAGTTGTCTGCAGCCTTTGTATGTCTCTTTTAGTTAAGGTCCACGTCTCCGCACCATACGTAAGCACTGGAAGGATGCATTGATCAAACACTTTTCTTTTAAGACATAATGGCATATTGCTCTTGAAAATTATGCTGTTTCTTCCAAAAGCTCTCCAGGCAAGTTTTGTACGCCGATTAATTTCTTCATCAATGTGACCCTCACTTGATATCTGCTGTCCAAAATAAACGTACGTGTCTGTTATCTCCAGCTTTTCTCCATCAATCGATAAATCTTCATTTCTTGTAAAAGCATTGAACATCACTTTTGTCTTCTGAAAGTTCATTTTTAATCCCACTTCTTTACTCTTGTCAGCCAGTTCCTGGATCATACTCTGCAGCTCTGATGGGGTAGTTGCAAAAATGACTACGTCATCAGCAAAACGAAGGTGGGTTAGATAATCTCCATTAATCTTTATCCCCTTGTTTTCCCAGCTCAGTGACTGAAAAACACCCTCCAATGTGGCATTAAAGAGCTTCGGAGATATGGTGTCACCTTGTCTCACTCCTTTTCCAATTTTTATGTGTGTTGTATTTTCAAACAGCCGAATCTTTGCACTTGCATTTTCATAGATGTTATTAATAATATTAATGTATGCATCTTCAATACCGCAGGTTTTCAGAGCCATTGTAACTGCTGATGGTTTCACCGAATCAAAGGCTTTTTCATAATCGATAAAAGCCATGCACAATGGAAGTTCATATTCCCTCGCTCTTTCAATTAGTTCTCTCAGCACGTGGATATGATCTATTGTGCTGTAGCCACTCCTGAATCCAGCTTGTTCTCTCGGTTGAGTTATGTCCAGTGTTACCTTCAAGCGGTGTGAAAGAACTTTAGTGAAGATTTTATAAACTACTGATAGGAGGCTGATAGGTCTGTAGTTTCCGAGATCCTCAATGTCACCTTTCTTATGTAGCAGGATCATTGTAGCGGTGTTCCAATCCTCAGGAATCTTTCCTTCATTAAGGCATCGAGTGAAAATTTGGGCGAGTACTGTTTCGATTTCTCCACTTGCTTCTTGTATGATGTCTACAGTAATTCCATCTTCTCCTGGAGCTTTTCCTCGCTTCATGTTCTTGATTGCATGTGCAACTTCTGCTGGAAGGACTGGAGGAACTCTGGTACTGGTATCTTTCATGATGTCTGGAGTGCACATATCATCCCTTTCATATAATTTGGAGTAGAAATCTTTCAATCTTGTCAAAATTTCGCCTCTATTTCTTGTTACAGAACCATCTTCTTTTCTCAGTGCCATAATCTGTTTTCTTCCCTTACTGAGATGTCCCTTTGCTATCTTTAGGCTTTGGTTGTTTTCAATTGCTTTCCTCACTAGTTCACAGTTGAATTTCCTTACGTCTTCAGTGATACTTTTTCTTACTGTCTTGCATAGCTCTATATATTCCACTTTGGAAGTCACATCTTCTTTAGTTGTCCTCATCTCTCTTCTTTTTGCATCAACATTTTGGTTTTTCCTGATAATTTGTTCACATGCAACTTGTTCTTAGACCCAGCTAATTTTGTTGCTGTTTCCATAAGAGCTTTGGTTACTTTTCTGTTAACTTCAGAGATGTCCACTTCTTCCGATGTTAGGCCTTCTAAAGCAGAGAACCTGTTCTTCAGTTCTAACTTGAAGGTATTATGGTGTTTTTTAAGGTTGGTTATGTCAATAGATTTTGTTTGTCCTATGAGCTTGCTACGTTCAAGTTTAGTGTTGAGGTGCATCTTACATCTCACCAATCTATGGTCACTACCTGTGTTGAACTTGTTTAGCACACTGCAGTCTTCTATGACGAATTTTTTGTTACACATAATAAAATCAATTTCACTTGTCGTCCCATTTGGATGTCTCCATATATATATATATATATATATAGAGAGAGAGAGAGAGAGAGAGAGAGAGAGAACACACACGATGTGTGTGTGTGTGTGTGTGTGTGGGTGGAATAAAAATAAAAGAATAATTGTGTTGAACAAAGAAAAAGCGAAAAAATTTTTAATTGCCGTATTTTAAAAAACAGTTTTATTGATTTCGAGATACGGATAATATGCCATAATAAAGAAGCGCACGTACGCACAGACGGCCATTTCCATGAAATATAATCAGTGATGGTGACAGAATGGAAAACATTCAAGCGGGACAGACTAACGTCTACTCTTAAGGTGGAACTGAATAAGCCAAAGGCATTTTCACGGGTCGAATTTAGTCTCACACGGGAAGGGGTGAGTGAGGGCTAGCACACTAATAACTCTTAAAAAGTGGGCCTTCTGTGTTTGCAATTCCAGCGAATGCATTACAATACCATTTCTTGCTTTAAGTTCAGGCGATTTAGTAGTTTGTCTGTGAGAGATGGTACAATCAACGAGTACAATGACTGCTTTTAAGGACTAGCAGCGTAATTTACACTTTTGCTGACATGGTGGTCGACATAATCAACTAGAATGGAAAGAAGAATTCTCTTGAAATATCAAGACCCACCATTTTATTTCGGTTAACTAAAATTAGAGAAAACATTAATTAGAGCAAACTTGATACGGGCAAACCTGTTTTGGGCAAAAGGGAATGAGGGCAAACGAGATTTACTGCAAAAACGATTAGAGCAAACAAAGTTAGGGCAAATGGGAATTTGGGTAAAAGTGCTTTCGGGCAGACGCGATTGGAATAAACGTGATTAGGGCAAACGGGAATATGGGGTAGGTGATTAGGAGAAGATGGGCTACGCGGCGAACTCCCGGTCCCCCCCCCCGCCCCCAGACTTCTTCCGTGTAGGGGTTTGTGAAGAACATCGTCTACGTTCAACGACCTCAAAGCCTGGATGGCTTGAAGATGAAAAAAATTCTGTAGCGTTCGCACAAATCTCGCAGATGTTAGAAAACACATGACAAGAATTGAGCACCTGGTATGAGTCCGCAAAGGGGGGCCATGTAATGGCCTAGACAAACTCCCATCGATCAAGGTAATTTCTGCCAAATACTGACTTATTATATCTGTTACAAGCCATACCACAGCATTTTAAAATTATTCCTACCCAAACAAATCATCCAGTATAACATGCGCATTGTGTGCATTGATGTCCAGTATGCCGCCCCGGTGGCGCAGTGGTCTAAGGCGTTGGCCTCTGATCATTCGTCCGTAAGGGGTCCGGGTTCGAATCCCGGTCAGGCATGGATGTTGTGTTTGTCTTACGGCACTGGCTCTCTCCCTTCCCTGGAACCAGTGACCCTAAATTAGGGACGGGCGACTGCTTATAGCCCGTTTGAGTTGCTCACGGCGGTCGTTAAACCTCCAAAAAAAAAAAAAAATGTCCAGTATTGTCTGAAAAACAGCTGATGGCCACCTTCTGGTGACCATTAGCTGTTTTCACGAGTAAACGGAGCATTTGTTACCTGAATTATCGACTTCGCCATTTGTTAAATTATTATTTTTTAGTCTGGTTTGCCACTTTCAATACCGCATTTATACAAAGTATACCATGATCATAAAAATTGCTTTTATTCGTATCTGCTCCTTGGAGAATGGTAAAAAAATAAATAAATCTTACGCTATAAGCAACGTGGGGTCATTTTGACCCCCATATGCTACATGTATAATAGGTGTCAGACAGGGAGTCTTTCAATTAAATTCATGTGAGATTTAAAGTAGACGCAATTCTAAGAAAACCAGTAAAACACCAAATTCCAATGAAGTTGAGCATATTTTTTCAAAACGTTTCGCTTCACTTCGGTAATTTTTTCGCCACGTCGTCAGTTAAAGGCTCGAGTCCGGATTATATGCAGTTTCATATTTTAGACATTTTTGAAGTTAGGGCATATGCATAATACGCGAAAATTACCCGTAAAAATGCCTATTTTAGTTTTATCTTTTAACATACGCTTACTTATTACGTTTTTTTTTTTCTTTTTCTTTAACTTAAACCTTTCGACACCTGGTAAAGAAAACAATAGCCAATACTTGAAGAACTTTTCAGAGCCTCGGTACATCAAAGGATCGACAGCGCACTGAAGCAAAATGAATGAAAACAATAATAAACTACCTTCCACTAGACATAGCAGCGAGAAACGCGGCTTTCAGAAAGCTGCTGTCCCATCAGTCTCGAATGCACGGGTCGGCATGCTCTGATGTTTAACTCGCGTGCCGAAATTTGCTTTCAGTTACCACAGAAATTAAGGCGGAATTCATTAAAACAGATGTGCGCACAAAAACATGTGACATTTAGTTTTGTGAACTGGTTTTCAAAACAAATGATCTCCTCATACAAAATGTTAGCTATGTTAAATCAACAACAGATTCTGGGTACGTGCGTTACGCTTCTCGATCTGTGAATAATTGGGTGTTTTGCAAAACTCAGTTTTCACTGTGAGATTCAGCGACTGAAATGCCTAAAATTAAATCAAGTAAGGAAGTTTCAAAACATGAATTTCCTACTACAGTAAGGATTCAATTACTGATAGCAAAATTGTGCATTGTGAAGTTTGTGAAAAAAACATCGCTTGCGAGAAAAAGTATCAATCGATTAGCATGTAAAAACTGCCCTTCATACTGCAAAAAAAAAAAAAAAAAAAAAATGAAAAATAAGTACCATATCCCAGTACAAACATGATTCACAACAGCATCGGTTTCTGCGCACAAAGGTAGAAATGATTTTATGATGGATTTATGCAGGACTACGGTAAGTAGCAATATTCCACTCAATAAATTAAACAGCAGAACTTTAAAAACTTTTTGAAGAAATACTATGTAAATCAAAATGTGCCATATAAAAAAGTCGAAAAGTCGTTTATAAAGGGTTTAAAGATATTCGAAAGTCGTTCTGGGTGCACAGCATTTTCTGAAGAAAAATAAGCAAAAATTATAAATGCATATTTTTCATTTTAAGTGTATATTTCGCACATTGTAAGTGCATACTTGCATACATATTATACTGTTGTTTTAGTGCATATATTCCGGTCTGTACTCATCACGTACAAAACGCACTTTGCTTATCCTGAGTACATCAGCTACGAAAAAAGAAAAGCGTAGGCTTTCTGCTCATTTTAGTTATGTGAACACGGAAAAGATGAAGCATAAAAGGGTAACCGGTAAATTCCCCCACAGGTAAATTCCCCCACATTCGGTAAATTGCCCCACATTGGAAAACTGCCCCATAGGAAAATTCCCCCACGGAAATTTCCCCCACCTTTTTCAGTCAGGGACCGTGCACACATTGAATTTTATACAAAATATCGAATGTGGGGGTGATTTCCGGGTTCACCAATTCCATTTTCAAGCACTTTAAATTAAATGACAGCCTTACAAGTAGCACAAATTTGTGGGGCAAATTTCCGGGTTCGGCATTTCGATTTTTACTGCAATTTACAGATGTTTTGCAAGTATTATTGCCATGTAGGGGAAATTTCTGGGTTCCGCATATGGATTTTTAACTCAGTGTGGCCATTAAAATAGCAACACCAAGAAGGAAGCATCTAACAGACCTGAAATTTGCGCGATACGTACCGTATGGTAGCGCAGGAAAATGAGTAGCAGCGCAGCGCAGATGCAAATCATTTGCGCCAGTAACGCCACCTAGAAGCAGTATAAGAGGGGAGATTAGAGAGGTGGTTTTTCATAGTGGAATTGTTTGTTCGCGGTTTTTTCTCGCAGAAGGTCTGAGGATGCATCGTGTAAGAAGACAGAACGCTTCCCAGCACGTGTCGGAATTCGATCGCGACAGAATCGTAGTGTACCGAAACTGTGGATTATCGTGCCGCAAAACTGGTACTCGCGTTTGGCCAAATCCGACCACTATGATGCAAATTTGGAATCGATGGGTCCAGGAGGGTACGATGGTGCGACGGGAAGGATCACAACGGCCCCGACACACCAACGCCCGAGAGGGCAGGCATGTTATGCACATGGCCCTTAGGAATCGAACCAGCACATCACTGTCTCTAGCTAACGAATTAGGGTCTGTGGCACGACTACAAGTATCCGGACGTACGTTGCGACGTCGTTTGCAACGGAACGGACTGCTTTCACGGCGCCCATTGCTGCGCCTACCTTTAACTCAACAGTACGGGCGTTTGAAGCACCAATGGTGCGCTGAACGACACACATGGACGCGAGAATGGCATGACATAATCTTTTCAGACGAATCCCGCTTTTGCATCCAGCACCATGATAGCCGTATCCGTGGAGATCGGCTCCTGGAGTCTTGCATTTTGCAGCGTCATACCGGCCCAGCACCTGGAGTAATTGTATGGGGTGCCATTGGATACGCATCCCTCCCGCGTCTCGTACGCATAGACGGAAATTTGAACAGCCACCGTTACATCTCCAAGAGCCTGTGGTTGTTCCATATGTACAGGGCCTCCGGGTGTACACCTACCAAAACGAAAACGCGCGACCGCACGTCGCAGGCAACGTCCGACATTTCCTTGATGCCCAGCACGTTCCATTACTCCCTTGGCCAGCGCGATCACCAGATCTTTTGCCTATTGAAAACGTTTCGTCCGTGGTCGTGGAGCGTGTGGCCCGACAACGACCACCGGCAACTACAGTAGATGAACTGTGGCACAAAATTGAAGCCTCGGGGAATGCAATACCCCAAGGTGGTGCACTTTATCCTTGTACTATAAGGTATAAATAAAACTCAGTTTGGCTATCTTATCTTTTGTCCTTCTTGGTGTTGTTATTTTAATGGCCACCAATGTATACACTGAGTTAAAAATCCAAATGCCGAACCGGAAATTCCCACCACATGGCAATAATATTTGCAAAACATCTGTAAACTGCAGTAAAAATCGAAATCCCGAACCTGGATATTTGCCCCACATATTTGTGCTACTTTGTAAGGCTGTCGTTTGATTTTAAGTGCTTGAAAATGGAATTGGTTAACCCCGAAATCTCCCCCACATTCGATATTTTGTGTAAAATTCAATTTGTGCACGGTCCCTGAGTGGAAAATGTGGAGGAGATTTCCGTGGAGGAATTTTCCTATGGGGGGCAGTTTTCCAATGTGAGGCAATTTACCGAATGTGGGGGAATTTTCCGGTGGGGCAGTTTACCTGGTGGTTAATTTTCCGGTGGGGCAGTTTACCTGGTGGGGAATTTACTGTGATTCGCATAAAAGTGCTAATGCTCCGCAAATGTCATGCAAAGAAATAAAATAAGATTCCATGATTTCATTTAACTACAATAACGTGAAGCAATTCGAGAGTATACGTATACACTACTGGACATAGAAATCGCCTCACCCAGAAGGAGTGAGGATAGAGGGGCGAAATTGATCATGCAAATAGGAATACATAAGGGTTTATGTTATTTTCAGCAGTGGTGGCTTTTCAGGAGAAGTAGATGAAGCGCCTCTTCACCCATTTCACTTAAAATAATTTTTTATTCAGTATTTTTGTACCCTGAAGTGCCAAAAGTAATGGGATACGTACCTAGTATCGTGTAAAACCTCCTCTAGCCCGAGGAAGTGCAGCAACTCGACGTGGCATCGATTCCACAAGTGGCCGGAAGAATTCTGGAGAGATGTTGAACTATGCCGTATGAACAGCCGCCTACATTTCCCTGGAATTTATAAGTGCAGGATCTTGGGTGCGAATGGACCCTTTCACCACGTCCCATAACTGCTGTGTTGGGTTCATGTCGGGCGAACGTGGTGGCCACACCATCCATCGGAACTGTCCAGAATGCTATGCACCTCAAACCAATTTTGGGCAACTTGGGCCCGATGACATGGTGCATTGTCCGCCTGGAAAATCCCATCATTGTTGGAGTACATGAAGTCCACGAAGGACTGCAAATAGTCACCCAGCAGAGCAACAAAGTGATCACCGGTTAATGACGTGTTTACGAGCACTAGAGGACCCAAACCGTGGCACGGAAAGACCCCCCACACGTGTAAGGAACCACCAACAGCTTGCACAGCGCCTTGTCGACAGCTTGGGTCTGCGCCACAGCCGAACCCTACCATCAGCTCGTAACAACTGGTAGCGTGACTCATGGGACCACGCCACATGTTGCCAATTTTCCAGGGTCCAATTACCGTGTTTACGAACCCAGGTGAGGCGCTGTGTCCGATGTCGTGGTGTTGACAAAGGCACTCTGGTGGGTCTTCTGCCCCTATACCCCATGGACGCTAATTTATGCCGCACTGACCTGATGGATATGTCTCTGGTACCTCCTGCATTGAATGTGGATGCTATTCGAGCCAGTGTTGCTTGACTCTTAGCATGGACAGTTCTAGTGAGACGCCGCTGGTCACGGTCATTCAACACCCGTGGTCGGCCATTGCGGTGTCCTCGATGGCTGGTAATGCCTTCCATGAGGTATTCTGGGTACAAACGCGACACCGTGGATCTAGGAATGTTGAATGATCGCACAACTTCGGAAATTGTGAGTGTCCCATCCGTATGGCTCCCACTGCCATGCCTCGTTAAAACTCAGATGATTCACGTGGGCATGCCATAATCCTACTGGCGGTTCTTTATCCTGACTCACGAGATACTGATAAAAATAGCGGCGTGCGTCGAAGCCTTTATACAACGGCAGCGCCAGATAAAAAATTGCATACTGCTATCCCATGACGTTTGGCACTTCAGTGTATAGTATTATTTTCCTTGCATTCATGCAGTTCCAAAATGCTCAAAATTTTTAACAAATGTCAATTCGCATAGCACGCTCAATACGGCAAACAAATGCTTATTATGCAAAACAATGCAAGTGAAGAGCCGAGATGAGAATACTTCGAAATCTGCACTTTTCGGTTGAGTTGCCATGGTAACCGTGACGTCACCGGCTCCAATCGCTTCCCGATCTACTCGTTCAAGTGAAGAGATTTCGCTTTAGACTCTATGGTCTGCATCTCGGTGTCTCAGTGGATAACCCAAGGTACCTTGCGATCCACCAGGGCTTTTGTTTTGAGGTGTGTAGCAATTTTTGGTTAACCCACGCGGCTTTCGATCGTGATTTCTGTTTTCGTGATTTGTAATTATTTTGTTAAAAACTTCAGCTGATTCTGCACAAAAAATCACTTGACATGAACTACTGAATAACTCAAATTAGAAAAAGAAAAAGAAAAAAACCTCTCAAAATTTTGAGCCATGAAAGGAACGATGAGGTTTTGGGAACACTTTTGAAATCCCGTTGAGATAAGCAGATCTCAACGGGAATATGCTGCTCTTATAGAAGAAAATGTTTTTCAAAATTGTAAACAAACGGTATTTTAGGATTTTGGAATACATTCTTATTGAAATGCAAATGAGATTTCCTAATTGTGAAAAACTTAAATTTGTTCGTCTTGCTGATACAACCAAATCCGAACAATTCAATTCATGCTTTCCTTCTCATACTCTTGAAAATCTACAACATATTTACTCAATACCAGCGCTTTAAAAATGAACCCAGTCTCATGTATGCCGATGAAAAATTACAGAATATATAAACTTAAGAACTTTTTGGAGTGCTTCATGGAGATAAAAGGCATTTTTACAGAAGCATATAAATTGGTTTCCCTCATTTTAACGATTCCACCTGCAAGTGTGTCAGTGGAAAGAAGTTTTTCTTGCCTTAAAAAAATACAAACTTACTGAATAAACATTGTTTCTCAAGATAGACTTTGTTTTTTTGGCAAAAATCTCTATTCAGAAAGATATTTTATTGATGCTGATGAAGAAACAACCACTTTATGACGATATAATCGACAAATTAGCAGCTTTAAAAGGAAGAAGTATTGATTTAATATACAAAAAACAGGCAAGTCCTTATTAAGTGATTTTTATTGTAGACAGTGGATATCTTCGGGTATTGCTTTTATAACTCTTCACCTATTTTTGCAACGACGAGCCACCACTGATTTTCAGCCACGTACACTGTTTATCAGGTGAGATAATGCAGCACAATGTGTACGCCTCAACAAGTGGTTGCACCTCTGCGAGGGGAAATACAGGCAGCAATACGGCATGACAATGAGTCATACATTCGACGGATATCGTCCTGAGGAATGGAACACCAAGCACGGTTGACTTGCTCCTATGATTCATCGAGATCATGCGCAGGCCGATTTGATTGCAGACGACGTCCAATGTAGTCCCACAGGTTTTCGATTGGGGGATAAATCGGGCGTTCTTGCTGGCCATGGCAGTGTTTGAACATGTTGCAAACATTATCTGGAGACCCGAGCGGGTGTGTACACGTGCGTGATCTTGCTGGAAAATGAAGTGCTAGGTCATTCAGGAACGGTATCAAAATGGCTGCAGAACATCTTTCACGTATGTGCAACTGTCATGTGCCCGTGATGCGGCGTGACCCCCGGAAAGAGAGGGCCGTGGCACAGGTTTGTGACGTCACTGGCGGTGGATCTTCGCAGCTCATGAGAGAGAGCCTGGGCGCATCGGGGCATATATTTCCATGGTCACGATTAATGTTTTAGAATTTCGGTATTACAGTGAAAAATTGCATTACAAATGTGACATATCGCTACAAATGCTAAACGTCGTCTTTTATTAAAAAGAATGAGAAATAAAAATTATTACGAGGCTGTAGCTTCCGTCTTTTAAATCTCAAAATCAATCTGCTGATTCTGTATGTTTTTTTCTGTTTTGTTTTTTTCAGTCAATAACACTAGTAATAGGAATGAACGATCGTGGGAGAATGTTTCGGAATCTGAGTATTTTAGATTTTCATTATTACGGTCAACATTTGCATCACAAATGTGACAGATCGCTTTATTTCTCATCCTTTTTTATTAAAAGAATGAGAAATAAAAAAATTTACGAAGTTGCAGCTTCCGTTTGTTAAATCTCAATCAATCTGCGGATTCTGTAAGTTTTTTTTTTTAATCAATAACGTTAGTAACAGGAGCGAACGATCGTGGGAGAATATTTCGGAATCGGAGCATTTTTCCGACGGTCAAGATCGTTGTTTTCGAATAACGGTATTACAGTGAAAAATTACATCACAGATGTGACATATCACTACAAATGATTAACAGATTCTTTTTATTAAAAGAATGAGAAATAAAATTATTACGCGGTTGTAGCTCCCGTTTTTTAAAATCTGAAAATCAATCTGAGGATTCCGGATGCCGCATGTTTTTCTTTTTTTTCCAGTCAATAACTTAACAGGAATGAACGATCATGGGAGAATATTTTCAAAGACTACGTCATTGCTTTTAGCTATTATAAAAAATATCTGAACTAACTGCAGTGAAAACTGTATCATCATCATCATTGTCAACCATTATCAATCCACTGCTGGACGAAGGTCTCCCCAAGTTTCCTCCACAACGGTCTGTCTTGTGCCAGTCTCCTCCATGTCACCCCTGCACACTTTCGAATTTCATCCACCCATCTCCCATGTGGTCTTCTTCTGGGTCTTTTCCTGTCCCTTGGAATCCAATCTAAAATTTCGGCTGTCCATCGATGATCTGTCCTTCTGGCAGTATGTCCAGCCCATTGCCATTTCAGGGATTTAACTCTGATCATGATGTCTTCCACTCTTGTCATTTTTCGGATATACGAGTTCCTCTTCTTATCTCTCCTAGTTACACCAAGCATGCACCTCTCCAGGCTATTTTGAGTTGTCTGCAGCCTTTATATGTCTCTTTTAGTTAAAGTCCACTTCTCTGCACCATACGTAAGCACTGGAAGGATGCATTGATCAAACACTTTTCTTTTAAGACATAATGGCATATTGCTCTTGAAAATTATGCTGTTTCTTCCAAAAGCTCTCCAGGCAAGTTTTGTACGCCGATTAATTTCTTCATCAATGTGACCCTCACTTGATATCTGCTGTCCAAGATAAACGTACGTTCCTGTTATCTCCAGCTTTTCTCCATCAATCGATAAATCTTCATTTCTTGTAAAAGCATTGAACATCACTTTTGTCTTCTGAAAGTTCATTTTTAATCCCACTTCTTTACTCTTGTCAGCAAGTTCCTGGATCATACTCTGCAGCTCTGATGGGGTAGTTGCAAAAATGACTACGTCATCAGCAAAACGAAGGTGGGTTAGATAATCTCCATTAATCTTTATCCCTTGTTTTCCCAGCTCAGCGACTGAAAGACACCGTCCAATGTGGCATTAAAGAGCTTCGGAGATATGGTGTCACCTTGTTTCACTCCCTTTCTAATTTTTATGTGTGTTGTATTTTCAAACAGCCGAATCTTTGCACTTGCATTTTCATAGATGTTATTAATAATATTAATGTATGCATCTTCAATACCGCAGGATTTCACAGCCATTGTAACTGCTGATGGTTTCACCGAATCAAAGGCTTTTCCATAATCGATAAAAGCCATGCACAATGGAAGTTCATATTCCCTCGCTCTTTCAATTAGTTCTCTCAGTACGTGGATATGATCTATTGATCTGTAGCCACTCCTGATTCCAGCTTGTTCTCTCGGTTGAGCCATGTCCAGTGTTACCTTCAAGCGGTGTGAAAGAACTTTAGTGAAGATTTTATAAACCACTGATAGGAGGCTGATAGGTATGTAGTTCCCAAGATCCTCAATGTCACCTTTTTTATGTAGCAGGATCATTGTAGCGGTGTTCCAATCCTCAGGAATCTTCCCTTCATTAAGGCATCGAGTGAAAATTTGGGCGAGTACTGTTTCGATTTCTCCACTTGCTTCTTGTATGATGTCTACAGTAATTCCATCTTCTGCTGGAGCTTTTCCTCGCTTCATGTTCTTGATTGCATGTGCAACTTCTGCTGGAAGGACTGGAGGAACTCTGGTACTGGTACCTTTCATGATGTCTGGAGTGTATGTATCATCCCTTTCATATAATTTGGAGTAGAAATCTTTCAATCTTGTCAAAATTTCGCCTCTATTTCTTGTTACAGAACCATCTTCTTTTCTCAGTGCCATAATCTGTTTTCTTCCCTTACTGAGATGTCCCTTTCCTATCTTCAGGCTTTGGTTGTTTTCAATTGCTTTCCTTACTAGTTCACAGTTGAATTTCCTTACGTCTTCAGTGATACTTTTTCGTACTGTCTTGCATAGCTCTATATATTCCACTTTGGAAGTCACATCTTCTTTAGTTATCCTCATCTCTCTTCTTTTTTGCATCAACATTTTGGTTTTTCCTGATAATTTGTTTACATGCAACTTGTTCTTAGACTCAGCTAATTTTGTTGCTGTTTCGATAAGAGCTTTGGTTACTTTTCTGTTAACTTCAGAAATATCAACTTCTTCCGATGTTAGGCCTTCTAAAGCAGAGAACCTGTTCTTCAGTTCCAACTTGAAGGTATTATGGTGTTTTTTAAGGTTGGTTATGTCAATAGATTTTGTTTGTCTTATGAGCTTGCCACGTTCAAGTTTAGTGTTGAGGTGCATCTTACATCTCACCAATCTATGGTCACTACCTGTGTTGAACTTGTTTAGCACACTGCAGTCTTCAATGACAAATTTTTTGTTACACATAATAAAATCAATTGCCCTTGTCGTCCCATTTGGATGTCTCCACGTCCATTTCCTGTGTGGCTTTTTCTTGAAGAAGGAGTTCAAGATGAAAAACCCTTCTGCCTCTGCAAACTCAACGAGAGTATTTCCACGCTGGTTTCTTTTGCCGTGACCAAATTTACCTACTAAAGTTTCATTCTGTTGCCGTTGCCCTATTTTTTGCATTGAAATCTCCCATAATTATCTTCAAGTGCTGCTTACCTTTATTATTTAGATGACTAATTTCCTCATAAAATTCTTCAATTTCTTCTTCAGGATGACTTGTGGTGGGTGCATAAGTTTGCATAATCTGAGCCTGGTATCTTTTCGAGAGTTGGATAACGAGTCGTGCAGCTCTGTCAGAGGAACTTTTAACTTCTACAACTTTATCCTTCAGTTTCTTGTTTATTATAAATCCAACACCACTAGTTCTGCCAGCACCTGTCCCACGATAGTAGAAGAGATGTCCACTTTTCAGTTCAATGAGATCTTCTCCTTTTCTCCTTACCTCACTTAGCCCGACGTTGTCCCACTTGATCTTTTGTAGTTCCTCTTCCAATTCAAGAAGCCGTGAATCAGAAGATAGGGAGCGTCCATTATACGTAGCCAAGGTCAGCATCAGATGGCAGCCTAGTCCGGTCCTCCGGGGATTCTCTGCCTTCATGTCGCACTGGCCGCTACCTTGGCCAGGTACATTCCAGCTGCCGGAGACTGCGGGCCAAGATTTAAGTTGTGGAATAAGTTTGGAGGGGTTTGGCCACAACTTACCACGCTGGCCAAGCGGGTTGGTGAGTGTGGGATAGCATTTCCTCTAATCTCGATGGTATAGTTATACCGCTATTGGCAGTCGTCAGAGCCCCTTTAGTGGGAACAGGATGCACCACGAGAAGGCTGGGTTGACATTTGTCAAGGAGAGGCTGTGATGTTACGCATCACCTGACCTTACATCCCTGTATATATATATATCCAAAACTGTATATATATATATATAGAAGGATTTTTCATCTTGAATTCCTTTTTCAAGAAAAAGCCCCACAGGAAATGGACATGGAGACATCCAATTGGGACGACAAGTGAAATTGATTTTTGTTATGTGTAACAAAAAATTCGTCATCGAAGACTGCAGTGTGCTGAACAAGTTCAACACAGGTAGTGACCATAGATTGGTGAGATGTAAGATGCACCTCAACACTAAACTGGAACGTGGCAAGCTCATAAGACAAACAGAATGTATTGACATAACCAACCTTAAAAAACACCATAATACTTTCAACTTGGAACTGAAGAACAGATTCTCTGCTTTAGAAGGCCTAACATCGGAAGAAGTGGATATTTCGGAAGTTAACAGAAAAGTAACCAAAGCTCTTATGGAAACAGCAACAAAATTAGCTGGGTCTAAGAACAAGTTGCATGTAAACAAATTATCAGGAAAAACCAAAATGTTGATGCAAAAAAGAAGAGAGATGAGGACAACTAAAGAAGATGTGACTTCAAAGTGGAATATATAGAGCTATGCAAGACAGCACGAAAAAGTATCACTGAAGACATAAGGAAATTCAACTGTGAGCTAGTGAGGAATCCAATTGAAAACAACCAAAGCCTAAAGATAGCAAAGGGACATCTCAGTAAGGGAAGAAAACAGATTATGGCTCTGAGAAAAGAAGATGGTTCTATAACAAGAAATAGAGGCGAAATTTTGACAAGAGTGAAAGATTTCTACTCCAAATTATATGAAAGGGATGATACATGTACTCCAGACATCATGAAAGGTACCAGAGTTCTTCCAGTCCTCCCAGCAGAAGTTGCTCATGCAATCAAGAACATGAAGCGGGGGAAAGCTCCAGGAGAAGATGGAATTACTATAGACATCATACAAGAAGCAAGTGGAGAAATTGAAACAGTACTCGCCCAAATTTTCACTCGATGCCTTAATGAAGGAAGATTCCTGAGGATTGGAACAATGCTACAATGATCCTGCTACATAAAAAAGGTGACATTGAGGATCTCAGGAACTACAGACCTATCAGCCTCTTATCAGTGGTTTATAAAATCTTCACTAAAGTTCTTTCACACCGCTTGAAGGTAACACTGGACATGGCTCAACCGAGAGAACAAGCTGGATTCAGGAGTGGCTACAGCACAATAGATCATATCCACGTACTGAGAGAACTAATTGAAAGAGCGAGGGAATATGAACTTCCATTGTGCATGGCTTTTATCGATTATGAAAAAGCCTTTGATTCGGTGAAACCATCAGCAGTTACCACGGCTCTGAAATCCTGCGGTATTGAAGATGCATACATTAATATTATTAATATTATTAATAACATCTATGAAAATGCAAGTGCAAAGATTCGGCTGTTTGAAAATACAACACACATAAAAATTGGAAAGGGAGTGAGACAAGGTGACACCATATCTCCGAAGCTCTTTAACACCACATTGGAAAATGTCTTTCAATCACTGAACTGGGAAAACAAAGGGATAAAGATTAATGGAGATTATCTAACCCACCTTCGTTTTGCTGATGACGTAGTCATTTTTGCAACTACCCCATCAGAGCTGCAGAGCATGATCCAGGAACTTGCTGACAAGAGTAAAGAAGTGGGATTAAAAATGAACTTTCAGAAGACAAAAGTGATGTTCAATGCTTTTACAAGAAATGAAGATTTATCGATTGATGGAGAACAACTGGAGATAACAGATACGTATGTTTATCTTGGACAGCAGATATCAAGTGAGGGTCACATTGATGAAGAAATTAATCGGCGTACAAAACTTGCCTGGAGAGCTTTTGGAAGAAACAGCATAATTTTCAAGAGCAATATGCCATTATGTCTTAAAAGAAAAGTGTTTGATGAATGCATCCTTCCAGTGCTTACGTATGGTGCAGAGACGTGGACCTTAACTAAAAGAGACATACAAAGCCTGCAGACAACTCAAAGCAGCATGGAGAGGTGCATGCTTGGTGTAACCAGGAGAGATAAGAAAGAGGAACTCGTGGATCCGAAAAATGACGAGGAGTGGAAGACATCATGATCAGAGTTAAATCCCTGAAATGGCAATGGGCTGGACATACTGCCAGAAGGACAGACCATAGATGGACAGCCGAAATTTTAGATTGGATTCCAAGGGACAGGAAAAGACCCAGAAAAAGACCACATGGGAGATGGGTGGATGAAATTCGTAAATATGCAGAGTGACATGGAGGAGACTGGCACAAGACAGACCGTTGTGGAGGAAACTTGGGGAGACCTTCGTCCAGCAGTGGATTGATAATGGTTGACAATGATGTTGATGATGATGATATATGTATATTATTCCTCCAGATAAATATGAAACAAAAAGTGTTCACTGTTACCATAATGGGCAGCAGCACTGCAGTAGGCATGTAAAAAATTATTCCCCGGCCATGAAAGTGGTGATGGCAGAAAAAAACTGAAGTTTTACCACATAGGAATATGCAAAAATCATTAATCTCTCAGCATTTATTAACTACCGTAAGCACCATAGTGTAAAAGATACAAAAATTTTTAACATTTCTTTAGGAACGAAATTTTTATTTTAGTCAATGTGCTTACACCAAACCAATGTGAATCCCATATTTATATTGATCTAATTTGTTTCCCTTTCTAGACTTGAATAATTAGATAGTTTACCGACACACAAATTTACAGGATGAAGGCACAAATTCTGGATGCCTGATACCTATTGACATATATACAACACACGATCTATTTTTTTTTATAAACAGCTATTTTTTTCTCCATCTCAGGAACTCCCCAGATGACTTCCAGAAAAGAGGAATTCCACCTTTTGGAAGTCCATAAACACGAACTTTGGGTCCTGTTTTATAATTTCCACGGCAGCCGGAAACAACAAGAATGTGGCATAATCAAATACCTATCTCACTCAATTATCGGCATATAAAAACTATAATTAAAATGTTAGTTGAAACAAATCACAGGAAACGAACACTATTAATTTCACGCAAGCATGGACAACCATAAAAACACAAGTCACACGGTTAGGCGTAGAGACAGTGTGGTAATGCAGACACGGACAGCAGATCCACGAGGTGTGACGTCACTGAAAAGGATGCTACGACTTGATAGGCCTTCAAGAATCTCGAAAGTAACGGATGCGGACAAGAGGTGACCTGCTGTCATGCGCAATAGCACCCCATACCATGATGCCTGCCTGACGGGCAGTGCGGCGATCGCGAACGAAACCGAGATCCGTCCGCTCACCAGGGAGTCGCCAGACATGGATCCGTCGATCGTTAGCACCCAGACAGAAACGGGATTCATCCCTGAAGACCACAGTGGACCATTTGTTACCCCAGTTCACATGACTTTGGCAACCAGCCAGACGGGCGCTGCGATGGCTAGCCGTCAATGACAGTCGACGTGACGGTCGCTGAGTGCGCAGGTTTATCACATGTAATCTTCAGTTCACAGTCGGGTCGTTTTGATGACGTCCATGGCAAATGACACAACACGTCGAATATCGGCTGCAGTGCTTTCTGGTGACGAACGAGCGTGTCGAACAGTTCGCCGGTCCAGGCCTGCTGACGTCTGTCGGATTGCACCACTGCCGCACCGACGAACGCACGAACCTTCCGGTATCCAACGGTGCCAACAGCGTCCAACAGCGTCCAACAGTTGGTACATCCCGTTGCATATGCTACGACGTGTAGACCAGCCCACTTCACACAGGCCTACAGTTCTTCCTCTCTGAAACGTACCCAAATGCCTATAAACCTGCCGAAGGCGTGTTCCCGGCATTTTTCGGTCTTCGCTGAACAGTTTCCCAGCACAAACAACAAATCTGAAACGTCCACGACACTTCCACTAGCGACCAGCCATTGTCATTCCTGTTGTTGCTAACACCTTTATCTCACGAACACGTGACGTCATCGGCTCCGCTTTTTTAACATCATTTGCAGTGGGTACACCCTCCCTGCGATTTGCATGTTTGTAGCACACTTCCGTTTGGGCGGGGCAATTTCTATGTCGAGCAGTGTATATCAATCAGAGTATCGCCTTTTATTTTTGCTTCTGTGTTCTTTTCTTTTCTGGCCCTTGTAAGTCATTGACTATGTTACGTCAGTTTAATTGCAGAAAGAAGTAAATTTTACAATGATTAAAAAAATTTACTATGCTGAATAAATTATGAAGATGTCGGTTTTGTATGTCCAAAGAAATAATTATTCAAAAACTTTCATCTCTGGCTCACTTTCAGAGCATTTTCTGTTTCTGGGACGAAAACAACTTACAGAATATTTAAATTCGGGCGCCGTTCTTCCAACACCGTATCAGCAGCACTCAAGATCCGCTCACTTCTAGCCCTGCTAGCTGCTATGAACATGGCATTAATAATTAATCAGTACCATTAATCTGCACAAGTAAATTTTTTCCTCCAAGACATCAAATCTTTGGCCTTTAAGTGATTGATTCTCTCCCACATTCAAATCGATGTAGGAACGAACTTCATCTTCAGGTTCATCTGCCTCAGATTCGTCTTCAGGATCTCCCAGATTCATCTTCAGGATCATCTGTCTCAAATTCATCTTCAGCTATCTCAGATTCATCTTCCAATTCTAGGTATGTTGTGTTGTGAACGATTTCCTTATCTACGGGCAGTGATGAAGAAAGGCTTTAGCGCGGCTAAGCGGAGCTAAAGCACTTTTCATGGCTACATGACAAGGCAGAGGAGTGTTTTTTGGATGACCTTGTAGGCAAAAATAGTGAATGCTGTGTTTTATGTGCCAGTATTAATAATATGAACACCCAGATCCGTCTCTCTGGAACGCTTGACGTCACACCAACGTCTGCATTGTTGCGTCTTCACTTATCCATCAATTCGTGTGTGCTCTCGCGATGTCAAAACGATTGCCTGCTATATAATAGCACGAGATCACTTTCAGATGTCAAGGTTCTCGCGTGGTAATTTAGAAACATTGGATTATTAATGACTCGAGTTCTATTTTTCCGATCTACAAAATTCAAATTTAATTCTTAATGTCACAGCAAGTTGAGTTTGTACGCAATCACATTGAGATGAGAGTACAAAATGAGAGTACATTGAGAGTACAAAATTCAAATGGAAATCTTAACATCACGGCAAGTTGAGTTTGTATATTGATTTAATTGAGCCCAATTCGAATATTAATTTTTACGCTTTAGTTATTTTTTACTTTTTTATTTTAACTAACTTTCCGAATTTAATGCTGATTTTATTGTACATTTTGCAAACTATCGGTCTATCTAAACGCTCTGACCTACAATAAAAACTGAAATCTTGCGGTCGAAGTGAGCAAGATTGCATCTAAAAACAGATTTCGCCCCAACAGCACATTGTCGATAATTTAGATAGTTCCAATTTGTAATGCCAGATGTCGCATTATTTTGTGGAAAATGCTTCGGTATGAAGTTTCGAACTAACCTCCGAATAGGACAGTCCAAAACAAGTCGTGAACGGAATAAGATGTGTGCCGGAGAAAAAGCAATTTAACGCGAAAAATCAAAGCAAAAGTTATTAAGGTAAGTTTACACGAAAAACTGGACTGCAAGGAAAATTGTTAAACAACAAATATTTCGCACAGAACGTTTATTTATCGCGAGGACTTTTGAAAAACGGAAATAAATAGCATATAATTTCCAGTTCTAACATGAATGAGTTCTTGCTGTATAAACTTTTCTATATCTCCTTACAAAAGAGCCGGCGTCTATTTGATTTGTTTTTAATCTGCTTCAATTAAAAATTTCATCGACTTAGGACGGGCAACATCCCCTATACATTAATATTTACTTAAAGCTTAAAAATAACCGTCCTAGGATAGGCTATAGGCTAGTAGTATTCATATATTAATCAAATGATCGTATTACAGGAGGAGGCTAAACAGTCTGTGCAGTAGGATGTTTCACGAATCACAAGAATTCTAGTGTGAAGAGAATGGTAACTACATTGTCAAGACCGCAGTTTCACAAATGACGTTATAGGAGGTGGCTTCTCCTTATGTTAAATCTTCGCTGATAGGAGGGAAATTACAATAAAATTAAATATGCATTAGGCTGACTGACAACTGCTCATGGGCACAATGGGCATTTCTACCAAAGTCGTCATTGGCTTCAATAAAAGTAATCCCCTGAGTCCAACCCTTGGCTCCTTATGGAGTAACACAAAAGGGAGCCCCGGTTGACGAGTAGTCAGAGGCGCAGGATTCTGGCTAGTCTTTGGAGCTGATCTCAGACCCTAGCGCAGAAAGATACATGAAGGCCCGGGCCTGGCCTTCTTTCCTCTCTGGAGCCCGAAATCAGGTGCGGATGACTACCTATGGCCGTATCAGTGGCGTATATTCGAGGCTAGCTAGTGTTACACGGCACTAGCGGTGTTCCTGCCGAGTCGGCCGGTAACGGTGCTTGAGACCTGAAGTACAATTTAGTTGGCCACGGCACCAGGTGAGAATCTCAGGTGCACTGCTGCACTCAAAGATTCACACCAGAACATAAAAAATGAAAAGTTGAAGAATGACCCGAAGCATAAGGCTTGGGTGAATCCACCTTGTGAACAAAATAACAACAACAAATAAAAAATAAAATAATCTAAAAAAAAAATGATACTTTGGGATCAGAGTTGTGATGAGGTTCACCCGCAATCACCAATTCGTGACTGAGTGTAGTGGTCCGGATCTTACTCCGGTACATTCAATCCCCAACCAGCCAGTACAACACTCACTTTCGCAAATAACACATGATTCTCAAATACACAACACAACATTTAATAACGTTCTGCGAGATTTAAACAGATCCGGCGCTCTCTAGGCACATAGACAATTGCCCCTCATATGTGGGCAGCATACGGTGTCACACTTTACTGTCGGAAGACGCAGCCGACTGAGTCTCCACCGGACTATCTGAACAACAGATACTACTCGTTTACACACTAAATAGAGCTGCAGGTGATATTCATATACAATTGCTTAGAGAATGAAAAAAAAATTATATGCAAACGATCACATTAAAAATACTCGCGACACAAAATACACAAGCACGTTAATTTGCGGTATAAGATTATAGGTGCGAAATACTGCCAAAGTTAATTAACTAAATCTAATAAGCATGCACATGCAGATCCCTTCCCTGCTTGCATTGGCCCTGAACCAAAGTTCAAAGAAACTGTCCCGCCCAGCGGAATTTGTAGCCACACCTTCTCCCTTATTCATGTAAAAAAAGTAATCAGGAAATGGGCCCTGTAAGAAATTGAAATCTGTATGTGCAGGTATTTCCTCTGAGGTTCAGTCACTCAGCATTACTGCATCTATGTCCATGCAGCTTTGGGTGTCGGGATGGCACAAGTTCGCAGATGTGCGAAGGAAGAAAAAGGAAATATTCATCTACTTACAGTTACGTGACTTTGCTGTGCAAATCCGTTGTGCATCACATAATATCACACGACAAAAAAAAAAAAAAACACACACACACAGACACTTGCACCATGTGGCAGCACCGATGATTCAACACTTCACTTTGACGCTTGATGTAAATGAAGCACACAATTAAAAATGGTAATATCACGCCGCACTTTGTTGCAATGATTAGAGTGCACACTGATCTATTCTCGTGACGATTTGAAGGTGGCCGTTAAGCAAAATAGGCCCTCTCACATCTGCAATTGCGGTTTCAAGATTGATTTTCTGTGTTCCTGGGAAATGATTTTTGTTGTCGTGAAGAAATAATTGTGAACGTCGACTGCTGGGAGAGTGGGACACATTCAATTCCGCTGCTGCTATAGTTGATTCCGTCCGTCGCTACCTTCCGTCCTTTTTGACCGTTCATTCCCAATTCGGTCAGTTCCTTTCCGTCAGCAAACCATCTACCCTGCCTGAGTACGCAGTTCAAATATGCCACTCGCAGGTTTTGTTTCCATTTTTTTTATCGAGTTGCGACCGCCAGCCCTGAGATTAATTTTCTCGGCCGAGCGAAATCAGACGTGCTTTTACCTTAAGCGTATATCGGCAACTGCTGACCGAAAACAACGCTCGAATCCACCCCCTATTCTTTTCAGCGATTCTAAACTCTTAATTGCCCATTGTCCCTCGCATACGTCAGTCAAAGTATCTTTCTCGCTGACAGAGTTATGTGTCTGCTGAGGGTCTCTTGGCCCACCCACTGAAGTAAACATACGGACCACAGCGTTAAGCTACAAGCGGAAAGAAGAAAAGAAAGAAAAGTGAAAAACCACTTCGAACATTGCTGCTTCCATCCGCATTCGAAAGCACATTTCCCTCGTTCGTTTTGCAGCCCCTCTAAGACACTTGAGATAGGAATTTTTATGTTTCACTTCAGGGCTATGTGTGAGGTCTAGCAATTCAAAATGGCAAAAATATTGCGTTTCTTGCCTTCAAAAGCATTGGAGCGACTTCCCAATTATCCCGCAATTTTGTTAATTAATTTAGAGAACAGCCGAAAGAAAAAACAACGTAAATGAGAAATAAATAAAAAAAACTGAACTGTAAAAGAACATGTGAGCCTGCCGAACTGTGATTCCTAGCTGCCTCATACAATACGCGACATGGCGGACAAATTTTAAAGTTTTCTTCAGGTTTTAGGTTGGAATGGGGGGGGGGGGGGTTCCACTGTAACACTAGGCTAGCTGCGAAGCCCAGAGAGTGCACAAATAAAAGTCAATTAAATAAACACAAATAGAAGGCAATTATCAACGGTATTAAGATATGTCGATGCTTTCGGTGCGAAAAAAACACGAGCGGATTCGTTTCTTTCGATTATGAGAATCAGTCTGGCGAGCGATGATCAACGGCGTAAAGCAAGTAGTTCTTCGAGAGACTTCGCTGTTCTGATGCGAAGAGCTTCAATACTATCTCCTGCTAGCGTTTCCATGACAACATGAATGAGATACGGAGGTGATCGAGTGGCCATTGCTTGGAGCAAAGGGTTCACTGAAAAAAAAAACAACAACTTCGGACTACCTCAGTCCCTCCATGCTTCAAGAGCGTGTTTCTTGAGAGTTGTTTCAGTTTGTGTGGAGTGTCAATGAATTAAAATCAGTGATATTAAATCTTAAATTCGTGACTTTGTGGTATTCGAACTCTTTTGATAAATTTTGTGAAAGCTTCCCTGAACATCTACTATCAGAGCTTAAAGAACTCTATGCTTAAAATTTTGATACAGCTCGATTAAAAAATGAACTGAAGGTGTTTTATTCCCTTGGTGAATACAAAACAAACCAGTAAGAGACATTACTTGTTACATAAAGTTGAATGATTGGACGGACATAGTGTTTATTGAGGTGTACAAATTAGCGGATCTAACATTAAACTTTTCATCAACAACTGCAACTGCCGAAATAAGTTGTTCCGTATTAAAAAGAATCAAGATATATCTTATAGCCACACAAGGACATGTACTTTCGAGCAACTTGGCTGGTTTGTTAATAGAGAAAAAACATTATTTTTAAATATGAAAAAGTACTCGGAAGGAAACATTTTTGTGAAAACATAACGCTCAAGTTCACACAAAAGGAAAGAAGAATGGAGTTAATGCACAAATAAGTGTTCAAATCCTAATCCTCATAATTATTTGGTATCATGTTAGCAATAGCATGTACCTAAAATTTAGAAAAAATGTTGCTTCTATTACTTAACAATTAAAAAATAAACTTCGCAATTTTAAAAAAAACAGTATTGCTGGGGGGAGGGCTAGTGAGATAGCCCAGTTGTCGGACCCAAGTTACGCCACTGGGCCGTATATATGCTCACGGTGCTCGTCAAACCTTAAAACATAAAAAAAAAAAAAAGCAAATCACAAAAATTATTCATTATTTTCGCCTCGAAATAACAGGAATATCATCCTATAAGTCACATGTATGCGATGTACCTGATTCGTACTATTCACACTGAATATTTAAAATCGTTTGGAATGACTCCCTCGTATCATTCTTTTGTTTTAAATTGAATAAATTAAACAATTTTACAAAAAAATTATAAGAATAATTAATAATAAATATTAAATTAAAAATGCTAAATGCTAAAGACAAGTCAAACTTTAAAATAATATTAAGGTCTTTCCGGGTTGTTTTCAGCTGATCCTTTCACGGCTAAGGCACTTTTTTATTTAGAACTACATCACTGTCGACGAGACCGAAGCAGATACTTCGTTTTCGTTACTTTCGTTGATCATAGAGAGTATTTGTGAAGTTTTATTCAGCCTGTTACACAGATTAACATACTTAAAATCAGTTTTTGTGTTATTTCCCAATCGTAGTTTATCCGCAGGAATTGGGGTAAACGTGAAAAAATTGAAAAAAAAAATTAAATAAAGATTTGGGAAATTAAAAAATCTACACTAGTGGCGCTAGAGTTCTATCCACTTTAATTTTTGCTAAAAGTATCAAAAATGCATTTACTTTTATCCCTATGAGCAAAGATGAACATTCTGTTAAAGGCAGTAAGAAAAAAGTGGAAACTATTTATTGTGTAACTTACTGTGAATTGTTATAATATCTTAAAACCGTTTTTGTTATTTTTTATGCAACTTATTTATCGAAATGCTGAGCTCCGCTTACGCATTTAATTTTTATGAATTCCAGTCGTATTTTTTATCAATTAATATCTTAATTTTGATACCCTTTTCATAATTTTGTTTAAAATTTTCAAAAGAAAATAGTCGCAATTTACAGTCGAAGAAAATTTAAGCAAAATGCTCACAACATACACCAGCACAAACTGTTTGACTATAGAGCAGTTACATATAAACACTTGAGATGAAAGAAAGTGACATTTTATTGGAGATTACAGGTTACTCATTTAAGGAAGTTGTGGAATCGAGTGCGCAAGTGCAACCAAGTTCATTTCGTCTATTTCACTTCCAGACGAAACTTGACCATGGTACCATGGCATTTCTTTCATGCTGAGAAAAATTTACATTGGACTTGTAATTAGGGCGATTTGCATTATTACGATTGTGACATGCTAAGTAAACAGTTACGGATTAAGGAAATTACAATGCGACAAATAAAAAAAAAAAGAAAAAGCGAACTGCGAGCTACAAAAAAATTTACAGCATCGCCTGAAAATCTGACTGGGCAAAAGACGTTTCATTTGCGACGAAATCGCGCAACTTAAATGGAGTACTTTTGCAACTGTATGAGATAGTTTTTCATAGTCATTTAGACACACTTGCCAAACCAAAAGGTCAGCGATCCAGAATATGGAGAATAATGCTGTTAAAAGGAATACAAACAGGAAAAAAACCCTCATCCTTTTCTGACCTTGGTGGATTTTTCGGACACATCACTGGAGATTTATAAATATTTAGGACTAATTTATAAAGCGAACTCTGTATGGCATATATTTAGGACTAATTTATAAGCGAACTGTGTATGGCACTTACTGTTAACTTGCCGGCGAGAAATCAGGTCAAGAGGGAAGACTGAAGAACCTGGCTGCATGCTCTTGCTTTCCACGTGTTGAGTTGTTTTCAACAGGTGAAGACGCTGTTATTCCAGAGCGGCCGTGTAACACGCGGAGTGACTCAGAGGGAAGTGGTGAAAATTTTTACTGTGAACTCATTGCGTTGTGCGTAGGGGAAAGAAGGGGGGGGATCAGTGTGTGTGCTTATCCGTGCGAGGGGGAAGAACGGAAAGGATCTGATGAATCGGGAACTCGTTCCGTGAACCACACAGGCATTTTCACTTTCTAACAGGAGATAAAAGAGGTTTTCTTCTGGTGATTAGACTGCTTCATATATTTTTTTCATGTTGGTTTCCTTCTTCCTTTGCGTTAGGGTTAAGGGAGCCTAAAACGAAAGAACTTAAACCGAAGATCACGCAAAGAAAAAAGAAAAGAAAAAGCAAAACACACACACACACACACACACACACACACACACAGAGAAAAGAAAAAGAAAGAAGAAAAGAAACAAAAACGAATTGAAAATGCTTATCTGAATCCCACAGGACGCGCGTAGAGGAATAACGTCACAGATAACCACAACGTACTATCCTGGAGCAGAGCCGACGCGACGTTGTTACTACATCATTAAATTCGATTTGCCACACATGTGTCAGAATTTACTTATAAAGATAACGAATTATGTTTCACTTCAGTGCAAACAAAATTAAATCAGTTTTGCGACAAAGAAAATAATTATTTCGTTTTTGTTTTATAAAAGAAGCAAATGAAAATTCGATATAGGTTAGTAACACACATTAAGTACATGAAAATAAATATATTAAGCAAATTTTATCACAAGAAAACTCATTACTTCACGCTATGTGTAATAAACTTCGTCCTTTTACGAAAGGACAGATATTTCAGTCACACTATCGATGACGTTTTTTTGAGCACTTGATCAAGTTCTTTCCCGCACTTTGTATATCTGGTGCTGACGGACGCTCTTCAGACACCGAGGTTTGTGAAAATAAATTTATTTTATTTTTCAAGGTGAAAAAGCACCTTTTCGGCCCTGCTATTACCACGCACGAGGTGAATATTATTTTACCATACACCAAGTGAGATGCAACATAAAGTGCTTTTGGGTCCCCTGCTTATTATTTAATGAAGATTTTAAGCCCCAGATACTTGATGAAATTCTTTCCTCTCATAAAACTCAGAGGGCAACTTACTCACTTTGGACTTACTCTATGCAGCATGAGATAAGGTAACGCGGTTTTATCAAATTCCTTTGAAATTCCCGGATGTGTAGATCAGGAGTCGGAAACTTTCGGCGTTTGATAGCCACAAATGACTTTTAAGTAAAAGTAAGTGGGTCGGAAATAACTTTTAAGTAAAAATAGCTGGGAAGTAAGCGAAGGATGCAATGACGAAATGCTTGTGTGTGGGCCCCCCCCCCCCGGTTCAGATTGAGATAAAAACTGTGACAACCTGCATTCATTTATAGGGTGAAAGAGTTTGCAGTAAATGCAAAAAACATTAATTACAAAATATTGGAGCAAACAAGAGAAAAACCCAAAGAAATCTGCGTGAAAAATATCATTTATAAAACACAGAACCAGAAAAATGCGTATCGTTTCTTCCTTCCTCAGAGCTTGTGTAATGAAATTTCTGAGGTTGCATGTCCTTGGTTAATTTCTGAGATCTGCATTAAAACTCGAAGAATAAATTTACGTGAGATCGGACAAGTTAGTAAAATCATGCAATGCATTGATTATGCTACGCTTTCCAGCATACCAGAAATCATAGGAAAATGCCTTGGTTTTGAGGGAACTAAACTATGGTATAACGTTTGAGGTTCACATATATCAAAATTAAATCTGTTTGTGCCCGTGTTACCTATTTCTATTATCAAGAGCTACTACACATAAGACGTTTTATAATTAAAAATCCCATCTAAATCGGGCAATTTCCACGGAAGTTATCGTGTGAAAATAATGGCTAACGAATCTCACGCATGCGCACTGCCCGCAATTGCTGACAAAAAGCATTTTTGTCGGAACTGCTTCCAAAGTGGTTACGGAACAACGTATTGTATTTCGTCGCAATAGAAGCATTTTTACTAAAGTTATGACGATAATGGCTGTGGAATAAATCTCACTCCTCTGCCCTGACCTTTGACCCCATTTCGATTATATTAAACAGAATTGGTTCAGTATACCTCCAGAACAACATAGTAAAGTTTTGTCGCAATAGAAGCATTTTAGTCAAGTTATGAGGATAAAAGCTGTGGAATAAATCTTGCTCCTGTGCCCTGACCTTTGATCCCATTTCGATGATATTTAACAGAACCTGTTTCAGTATACCTCCGGAACAACATGATAAAGTTTTGTCGCAATCGAACCATTTTTAAGTAAGTTATGACTCATAAGGGCGATGAAATGGATCCCGCTCCTATGTCCTGACCTTTGACCCCATTTCATTAATTTTCAATAGGGTTCGTTCCCGGCTTGTCCCCTACCAATACTAAAATTTCCTCGAAATCAAACCATTTTTACGCGAGTTATCGTGCGGACAGACAGACAGACAAAGCTGGAGCATATACGCTTTTTCAACCTACGGTTGGAAAGCGTAAAAAAGGTTCGGAGTTCGACAGCTAACCATCTGTGGCTAGAAACTTTCTGTGGATTTTGAAGCAGCAGACTCCTTTCGCACAAAACTCAATGCTAACTGGAAATTTTACCACTGAACAGTTGTACAACTGCGACGAAAAGGGACTTAACTTTAAAATGCTACCTAGCAGATCTTTAGTGTCTCAATTTGAAAAATCTGGTTCGTCGTATTTAACTACCTTCGTTCAGAATCGTGCTCGTGTTTTGAAATTCCGCTTAATCTGAGTTGTTTCCTGTCCCGATTACCTCGGATCATCGAGACTCTACTGTAACTGTTATCTGTAAGCCTCTTAGTTCTTTAATATATGGCAACATTGACCTTACTTTTCGATTTACCGTGGTATATACTTCTTTTACTTTTTTTGTACATTTTGTTCGTTTTTTTTAAATGTTTTCAATAAAGAATTATTGACTCTCTCTCTCTCTCTCTCTCTCTCTCTCTCTCTCTCTTGAATCCTTTCCTACATAAATAAAATATTTCAGTTATAACCTATTACAAAACAAACAAAAAATAAATCTTGCTTCTGTGCCATGACCTTTGACCCCATTTCGTTGATATTCTACAGAACCGGTTAACTATACCTCCGGAACAACATGATAAAGTTTTGTCGCAATCGAAGCATTTTTACTTAAGTTTACATAAGGGCAATGGAATAGATCGCGCTCCTATGTACCGACCTTTGACCCCATTTCACCCATTTTCAATATAATTCGTCCCCAGTTGGTCCCCTACCACATACTAAAATTTCATCGAAATCGAACTATTTTTACGCAAGTTATGACGCACAAGGGCAATGGAATGGATCCCGCTCCTGTGTCTGACCTTTGACCCCATTTCGCCCATTTTCAATATAATTCGTCCCCAGGTGGTTCCCTATCACATACTAAAATTTAATCGAAATCGAACCATTTTTACGCAAGTTATGACGCACAAGGGCAACGGAATGGATCCTGCTCTTATGTCCTGCGTGACCTTTGACCCCATTTTGCCCATTTTCGATAGGGTTCGTTCCCATATGGTTCCCTAAATCATACTAAAATTTCATCGAAATCGAACTCTTTTTACGTAAGTTATGACGCATAAGCGTAATGGAATGGATCCCGTTCCTATGTCCTGACCTTTGACCCCATTTCGCCCATTTTAAATAGGGTTCGTCCCCAGGTGGTTCCCTACCCCATACTAAAATTTCATCGAAATCGAACCATTTTTACGCAAGTTATGACGCACAAGGGCAATGGAATGGATCCCGCTCCTGTGTCTGACCTTTGACCCCATTTCGCCCATTTTCAATATAATTCGTCCCCAGGTGGTTCCCTACCACAACCTACGGTTGGAAAGCGTAAAAAACAGACACACACACACAGACATACAACAGCTGTCATATATTTTTTGCGCCCATTCCTCCATTCGCCCACGAGACAATAAAAAGTACTGGTGGACGTTACATCAACTTGCTTGAATACGAAACTGCTGGAGACACAGAAAATATTAGGTGGCAAGAACAAACACTTCTGATAGTGTAAGGCCCGACTGGATAATAGGGGCAACCGCGGGGCCGGGGCGGTCGCCTAGTGCCCCGCGTCTTCGAGGAACCCCGCAGTTTAGGGAAAAAACAAAACAAAATCATTTTGTGCAGAATTCTTTTACAATATTTTTTTGTTTTTTGTTTTTGCAACTTTTGGGGCACGAGGTTCTTAAAAAGATATTTTTAAAGTTTTTTTTTTTATTCAGTTTCCAATCCCTCCCCTCACTTTTGATTGGTTATCGCCTGTCGCCGCACAGATACAGATATTTGCTGTATTGTGACCAGCTTCATATTTTCCGCATTCATGAAATAGCAAATTAAATTTCATCGTTTTGTGGTCCCCTACTTTTATATATTCAACAATTTGTGTGCAAACCAGACACTGAAATTTTAAGAAATAGAAAGAAAAATATCAAAGTTTGTTTAGGGCGGCATACGGAGGCCAATTATTGAGTGAATTTAAAAACATTACTAAAAATTAAAAAAAAAAAAGCGATTTTTATATATCGTCCTGTATAAAAATTTAAGAAGTCTCTAATTTGTCAGTTACTCTACTTTGCATTAAAAATCAATCACTAAAATATGTATAGAGGGAAAAATTATTTATATGAACTTATTTTAGAGTAATCTTTATTTCCTACACCAAAATATTCGCTAAGCAGGTATCTTTTTATCATTTTTTGAGGAAGTTTTCATAAGAGTAACACACACACACACACACACACACACACACACACAGTGGCGTACCTGAAAAACTCGGGGGCCCCTCGCAAAAAAAAAAAAAAAAAATATATTTATATATATTCGAGCCTCTTTTGCGAAAATCTACTTGATTTAAGTTACTGAAAATTTTAAATTACATATTAAATAAATTTTACCGGCTTTTTAATAATTCAGATTCTTTGGAATCTATAGGTATCATTCGTAAAACCGATGTTGTTACACAAATGTACACTTTGTAATTAAAATGACTGCCATAGTTTTATACCAATATAAAGTATTACAAAAGACTTACACCAAGGTTAATCATATCATACAAATGTTTTTTTTTTTTTTTTTTTTTTTTTTTTTGAGAACTAAGGCCAGCCTCTTTTAAATACCTCACAATCGCATACACCAAAACACGTAACGGACGTGTAATGGTGTCTAATGACCATTTCTGATTTATACGAAAAGACAGAATATAATAATAAGTAAGCGAATAAAAAGTAAGAATTCAGAATTGTGACACAAAAAGTGTAAAATTACTTAAATTATTTACTCTTGAATATAAAAAAACACGCTTAACACATTGTCACAATGTTTTGCACATAGTAAAAATCTTTTCTTTTGACAGTTATAAAAAAACAAAATGACACAGGTCTGTCTTTTTTATTCCAGCGAAGAACACCTTTTAGCTCGTTATATTCTGAAGGAAGTGCAGTTATGTGCAAACAAGTGTAACATACACTGCTGGCCACCCAAAATGCAACGCCAAGAAGGACACGAGATAGCAAAGCCAGATTTACTGGACACATAGCAACAGATACAAAGATGAAACGATTGAGCTTACAGGCCCGTGCGACTTGCGGAACACGCAGACATAAATAGTTCGTGTGGCCCCCATGGCTGGCAATAACGGCCGCTACACGCCGCGGCATCGAACGAAAGAGGCTTTGGATGTGGGCGTGGGGTATGTCGGTCCAGGCTGCTTCCACACGTTGCCACAGTTCATCAGGCGCAGCCGCAGCCGCGGGTGGTGCTTGCCGGACCACTCGGTTGCCGATCAGCGACCAGACGTGTTCGATGGGCGACATATCGGGAGAACAGGCGGGCCACTGCAGCAGTGACACCTTGTGGGCCGTGAAAAATTGTTGCACGATGCGTGCCACGAGCGGGCGCGCGTTGTCCTGTTGAAACGTGGCCGCCTGCAGGTAAGGGAGGACTACAGGCTCCAAAACGTCGGAGATGTAGCTGTGGCTGTTGAGTGTACCGGCGATGCGTACCAGAGAGGTGCGGGTGTCATATCCAATTGCGCACCAAACCATAACGCCAGGCGACGGACCGGTATGGCGATGCATAATGCAGGCGTCATACAGTGTCTCGCCGCAGTGCTGCCAAACGCGGATCCGACCGCCGTTGTGATGCAGGCAGAAGCGGGATTCGTCGGAGAAGACAATGTCGTGCCATTCCGTAGTCAAGGTGCGGCGTTCAGCGGCCCACTGCCACCACACTCGCCGGTGGTGTAACGTCAGTGGTAATCGGAGCAACGGGCGCCGTGTGACAAGTCCCCGCTCCTGCAGACGACGTCGAACGGAACGTGCTGACACAGGTTGTTACACAACACTCCCTAATTCCTGCGTTAACGTTCGTGATTAAGCGGTGCGAGCCGTCAATGCCTGCCGCACAACATGCCGGTCCTTTCGCTCGGTGGTGTGCCGCGGATGCGGCAATCACTCACGTCGGTCCGTCCGTCCCTCCTGCACCCACCGAATCCATACTCGCCTCACTGTGGCTGGATGTCGTCCCACACGGGCGCCGATGTCTCAGTACGATAAACCGCTGTCGCGATAAGCCACTATTCGTCCTCTGTGGAACTCTGAAACGTGCTGGAATGACTGCCGTATTCTGCGACGAGGCATCAGGAAGCTTACCACGCACGGGTCCGACAGCACAACACACTTCCACTACTTACACCCAGCCTTCTGTGCGCCCTTCTCATAGTGCTTCTCGGTGGCGTGCCGGGCGTACATGTTTTGCATATGCCCTGCAATACTAATCGTGTGCATGTCCTTCCGCGTGCGACGCATGCTGCGAATTTCAGGCCAATCGGATGCTTCCTTCTTGGTGTTGCACTTTGGATGGCCAGCAGTGTATAACACCTTATCCTCATTGATAAAAAAATTTCATTTATTCAATTGACATTTCAATCACAATATTTTTATCATTAATATTCGTAAATGTATAGGATCTATTGTTACGGCTGTGAAAAGGGTCCTGAAGTCCTCTGAACAGCTGGTTTTCCGTCACCCAGTTTTTACAAACTAAGGCGAAAATAATTTCTTGAAGATTTTACTTATTTACTGAGAAAAAAAATTGCTTTTCTTTTTAATACTTCATTCAAAGCTGTCGTCAAAAATTCCTGGCTATTTCTTTAACTATAGTTTCATATGAAGATGCCGCAAAATTTTTGAAAAATTCTTCTGCTGCGGTTAGAGGCCCTCTTTGCCGCGAAGCCCCCCACACTGCGGGCGTTGCAGGGACTTTCAGTACGCCCATGTTCACACACACACACACACACACACACACACACACACACACACACACACACAATACAACCCCAACCACCCCTAACTTCCCGGAAAGAAAATCGTGGATTTCAACACTTTTTACGCTCCCTCTCTCTCTCGCTCTCTGTCTGTCTGTCTCGGAACCAATCCATATGATGGTCTTTTTCTTTATTAGGTTGTTCATAATGAAATGTCCGATTTGTATACTGTTCGTCAATCACACATATCTCAACTCAGAATAAATATAATTAATCGAAATAAGAACTATTCGATTCAACACATTTTTTGCCAACGAGAAACAAGGTTATGTATTCCGGTAGCATAAAAATCACGAATTCTGGAAGCGACGAAAGCTTGAAAGACGTTTTGAGCATCAGCTTGATTGTGGAAAATTTTCTCCTGCAAAAATTGGTCCAGATGCTTGAAAAAATGATAGTTGGTTGGCGAAAGATCTGGGGAATATGGTGGATGAGGTAGAGTCTCATAGCCCAATTCTCTCAACTTTTGCAGGGTGATACGCGTTACGTGCGGTCTGGCGTTGTCGTGCAGAAGTATTGGGCCCTTTCTGTTGACTTATGATGGGCGAATGCGTTGCAGTTTGCGGTTCATTTCGTCGATTTCCTGACAACACTTTGCCGCGGTAATCATTTCGTCCGCATACAGGAAGCTGTAGTGGATTAAACCGGTTGAAGACCACCAAACAGTCACCATAACCTCCTGTTGATGGAGTTTTCTTTTGGGGAAGTGTTGAGGAGCTTCGTCGTAGTCCAACCACGACGCGTAACTTCGACGATTGTCGTACAGGATTCACTGTTAGTCGCACGACACGAAGCTATCGACAAAAGGGTCGGTTTTATTGCGCAAAAGCAGCCCAGACGAGACTTCCAAATGACGATTTTGTTGATTTTCGTTCAATTCATGTACCACCCATTTGTCGACCTTCTTGGACTTTCCAATTTGGTTGAGGTGCACAGAAACAGCTGATTTGCTTACTCCCAGTTCTTCCGTAAGCTCACGGACAGTTGTGTGTGGATCTGCTTCAACAAGCGCCTTCAACGCGTCGTCATCAATGATGGTACTCGGTCGTCTACGCTCTTCATTGTCGAGGTTCGTTCTCCAGCCTTGAACTTTGCGAACCATTTTCGCATCGTACGCTCGTTAGCCGCATCCACCCGAAAGGTACCAACAATGTTTCACGTCGCTTGCGCTGCGTTGTGGCCCAGTTTGAATTCGTAGAGGAAAATTGCCCGAAAATCACGGTTATTCGTCTTTCACTGAAATGGAAATATAGAGTAGGAAATATTTGTTAATAAAGTTACCCTAAAGGTTACAATCTCAGATCTGCCAACCTCTCAGAACCAAAAACCGTAACACTCAGATAGAACAATCGTAACACGATTGTTCTAATGCTCTAATCTGCGTTTCATTGGATCTACTGATTACATTCCCGACATTGTGAACGTCTTGAAGATGATCTTCAGGAATAATTCACTTGTATTTGATGTTCGCACTTCTAATATGTTTAGCTTGGTACGGAGGGATAGAAATACCATCCCACTTGGATCGAGAAGTGGCGTCTACTGCATTCCTCTTGTCTCAATCTCACCCAACCATGGAAATTTTGTGTATATAGGTTCTACGTCTCGAAACACTGGAACCCGGGTTTCTGAACATGAATATTCAATTCGGTCTACTCAGCACTTACTAAAGTGCTATCTACTGGACTATATTATCCACACTGGGATGGTGTTAAACTTCTTGAGTTAGCAACCAACAGACAATCGTTATTGCTGTCTGAGACTATTCCTTTCCCATTTCGGAAACTAATGTTGTAATGATGATTTCCCTGCCTTTTCGAATCCTATTTGGAGGGACCTAATTCAGTCTCTACCTAAACCACGCATATGACGTCAATCTTCAGAAAGCTTGAGAGGTAAGTACATTTGCAATCTGGCAATCCCGTAAGGGACTCATGGACTCTTGGGAATGTTTATGACTATCTAACTTTCTACTTGTTTCTGTACCTATATAACTTTCTGCTTGCGTCTGGCAAACTGTTAGGCCTGATGATGCGGCCAATGTGACCTGCAAAAGATCTTGCCTTTTAACGTTTTCAGTCTTTTAGAGTGTAAATAAATTCATTTTTAGTTTTGTTCTGAAGTAGGGCTTAAATGTTTTTTGAACCGTGCTTTAAGAGTATAATTGGTTCATACATGTGTTTATATTTTCACTGTTTTAAATCTTAATTTTGAGAATTTTTGAGTTTTACATTTTTTTACTTTAAGAAAGGTTAAAGAGTTTTTAACAGTTTCATTACAAAATAATAAACACGGCCAACAAAACAGCTTTGGAGAATTGAAACACTGCAAATCTTGCCTGCTTGGTAAATTGAAGCGTCGAAATATGTAATAAGTTCGTATGTTTAACTGCATACTTAACGACGATGTTAAGAGATTCAGGTTTGCGGTTGGTCTTTCGTTGCTTACACATTCGGATTTTTCTGTTGAACTTAGGGAATCGATAGAAGTTAATTTTGCATCATCCATTTCTTTGTTCTACTTTTGCAATTTGCTTAAATTATCTTGAAGCATTTTAGTGCTTCCGAAAAGCAAGGAATATACGGAAATGCAGCCGTACTGTTTTCCAACTGAATAAGAAAGGATTCCCTGAAATTACGCATGAGATAGCATATACTCACCGACAAAAGAAAACTCGTTTTCCATTGGTTGATGAAAGTCTCTGTTTCGCATTTCGACGAGTTTTCAAAGGCAGATAACGAAGTCCCCAACCCGAGTGGGAATAAACAGTGAGGATAGAGGGAACGGACTCCGGTTCTCTGATTGGTTGACTGCCCAAGCCCTGTGCAACAGAAATTTCACATACAGTGGATTTCTTCATTGCCGTTCTTACTTACCTGGGAAGGATACGCACACTCCAACAGCACAATCTCACATGAGTACGAGCATTCGAAGTTATTCTCGCATTCTTGCTTTCAGTTACGGCTAAAATGCACACAAATATGTGAACTTGGTTTTAAATAAAACTCTTCTAAAACCAGGCACTTAGTTTAAATTTTCCTCTGTGAAAAAAACTGCAGCGCAAAGCTTTTCTTCGTACAATTCTTTTTTTTTCAGAGAGTAAATTTTTGTACTTAATTAGTGCATGCAATGCATATGCTGCATACAATGACCACACGCCACTGAGCCACGGCTAATATGATGATGCTTCATCTTTGCAGCGCAGTGAAAGTTCAAACTTTATAATGTTGTTGATACGAAAGCGGGGGTGTTAAGTTAGTCAACTACACAAATGCAGGTATGAGCTGCTTAAAAATTATGTAATAGATAGTCTTGTGTGTCTCCGCTTTTCGGACTATAGAACCCTAAATCACAAATGCCCGATTATTCTTAGATTCAAATACACGTGGTGCGTGTGCGTGTAGGAGGGGGGGGGGGGCTAAATTTGAGTGCATTTGATTCTACCACTGTGTAGCTCAAGGTAGTGAGGGTAATCAAGGAACTGGGTGGTTGAGGATGGAAAATCCTTTAGCACTAGTTTTAGAATAATGCCCTTGGTTGGAACCTGTACGCGTATTGCAACGATCAAATATGGTCTCGATAAGAATGCAATAGTTAACGAATTTCAAATCTTACCTATTTCAGTATATAAAAACTAAGAAGTAAGTTAATATGTGAATGGACTACTTCCAAGGAAACTGAATTTTTCTTTTCAGTGTGAAGATGGGGACTTAAAACAGAAAAAAATCTCTAAGGAGAATGAAAACGAGAACAGGATGATATTCTCCATGCAGGAAAAATTAAAAGGTTGTACACTTGTTTGCAATTAAAATCCTAAAAAACATTGAATCCCGTAATCATAGTTATCATTAACTAGTATTGTAACAAAAACTAATGATGCGGAGCCAAACAGACAGCCAAAGCAAAAATCTACAACATGATTTTCTATGTCCAATATTAAAAGAATTCGTTGTTCAGATTCTAGATGCAGAAACGTCGTGTCAGCAAACCCAAAGAAAAGGAGCAGAATGAATACCGTAAACATTTGTACCTGCGGTATATCCAAAAAATGTGCTATTTTATCGAAATATATAAAAAAATATGTTAATTTCTCTAAAACCTGCTCGGTACTCTTTCGAGAATCTACGTTCTGTGGAACATATTCAGGAGAAATTGATATGTATATGAGCTTTCGAAGTATATTGAAAAAACATGTATATAATGCGGAGGCAGAAAGGCTTTTCATCATGAACTCCTTTTCAAGAAAAAGCCTCATAGAAAATGGACATCGAGGCATCCCAATAGGATGACAAGTGAAATTCATTTTATTATGTGTAACAAGAAATGTGTCATCGAAGATTGCTGTGAGCAAAACAGGTTCAACACAGATAGACTCATAGAATGGTGAGATGTAAGATGTTCTTCAAACTAAACTCGAACGTGGTAAGCTCATAAAATAAACGAAATGTATTGATATGACAAACCTTAAAAAGCATCACAATGCATTCAAACTGGAACCGGAACACAATTCTCTACTCTAGAAGGTCTAACATCAGACGAAGTAGACATCTCTAAAGTAAACAGAAACTAACCAAGGCTCTTATGGAAACAGCAACAAAAACAGGTGGTACTAAGAACAAGTTGCATATGAAGAAAACATCAGAAAGAACAAAACGTTGATACAAAAGGGAAGAGAACTGTAACTTCCAAAGTGACAGCTATGCAAAAATGTGCGAAAAAATTTCACTGAAGACGTAAGAAAGTTCAATTGTGAACTAATGAGAAAAACAATTGAAAACAACCAAAGCCTGTGAAGAGAGCAAAGGGTCATTTTAGTAAGGGAAGAAATAGACGAATAGGGGGAAAATATATTTTTCAGTGCACTGCACTGAAAAAGATGATACGGTAACAAGAAATATAGACGAAATTTTGATAAGAGTGAAATAGTTCTACACAAAACTGCATGAAAGGCATGATACAAATATACTGTTTATATTCCAGATATAAAGAAATGTACCAGTATCAATGCTCCTTCAGTCCTTCCGGCAGGCAGAAATTGCACATGCAACTAAGAACCTGAAACGGGGTAGATGGAATTATCGTAGTCATTATACAAGAAACCAGTGCAGGAATAGAAACTACACTCGCCCAAGTTTTCTCTAGATGTGTCAATGAAAGTAAGAGTCCTGAAAATTGAAACAATGCTGTAATGATCCTGTTGCATAAAAAAAAAGATGAAAAGGAGGATTCAGGAATTACAGATCCATCAGCCTCCTATCAGTGATTTATAAATTTCACTAAAGTTCTTTCACATCGCTCGAATGTAACACTGCACATAGCTCAACCGAGAAAACATGCTAGATTCAGGAGTGGCGACAACACTACAGACCATATCCATATACTGAGAAAAATAATTGAAAGAGCGAGGGAATATGAAATCCCACTATGTATGGCTTTTATTGATTATGAAACGGCATTTGATTCTGTAAAACGATGAGGAGTTATAATGTCTTTGAAATCCTGCGGAATTGAAGATGCGTATCATGAATAACATACTGTATATGAAAATGCAAGTTGAAAAGTTCAGCTATTTGGGGATACAGCACCAATAAGAATTAGAAAGGAGATGAGACAAGGTGACACCATATCTCCCAAACTCTCTTCAATGCCACATTGCAAAATATCTTTCAATCACTGAACTGGGGTAGGATCCAGGAACTTGATGACAAGAGTAAAGATGTTGAATTAAAAAGGAACTTTTAGAAAACAAAATTGATGTACAATGTGATTTTACAAGAAATGAAGATTTACCGATTTGATGGGGAAAATCTGGTGGTAATGGAAACTTACATTTACTTTGCGTAACAGATATCAAGCGAGGATACACTCATGAAGATATTAATCGGCGCATAAAATTTGTTTGGAGAGCACCGTACAATTTTCAAGAGCAATATACCATTATGTCTTTAGAAAAAAGTGTTTAATCAATGCATTCTTCCAGTTCTTACGTATGGAGCATTGACATGAACCTTAACTATAAAAAAAGATACAAAGAGGCTGCAGACAACTGAAAGAAGCGTGGAGAGATGCATGCCTGGTGTAACCAGGAAAGATAAGAACTCGTAGGTCAGGAAAATGACAAGAGCAACAGTGGAAGACATCATGATCAAGGTAAAATATCTGAAATTGCAATGGGATGGACATATTGCAAGAAGAACGGACTACCGATGGACAACTGAAATATTAACTGGATACCAAGGGACAGAAAAAGACCCAGAAGATCCCGTGGCAGATGGATGCGCATATATGTAGTCTGCTTATTCAGATAGACTAACTACTTGTAATGACAATTCTGCCTCACAGATGGCGGCACAGTACCGTCTACACGAGAGCTTCACAGATGAGGACGACGCCCAGAAGAAGAGAAGTGAAGAGGGGAGAAGGTCATTGGTCGTAGTTGTTCGTTGTGTTTAATGAATTCGTTTTAGTTGTTAATTAATGCCTTGCGTTCAAATAAAGTGTTAAGGATATGATGGCTGATTGTAGTCGTAGTGCAAGATTTAATTCCCCTAGAAGCCACGAGTTCTACATATATGACATTACAGAAACCCATGTTCAACTAGGTCTTTGTAGAGATGAGTTAATGGTGTGCTTTGCTGGTCCTTGATAAAGTCAAAGCTCACTATTTGCAAAATTTTCTTCATTCTTTGCTTGTTTTTCCTGCTTGTATATGCATGGCATTGCATTTTTTTCCTCTCTCCTGATTTTGCCTCTGTGTTTTTAAAGTGTTTTATTGGTTTCGATGTTTTTCTGAGAATTCTTCTGTGCTGTTTGTGTGCGTTTAGGGTTTCAGGTTTTTGAGAGAGAGAGAGAGAGATAAGGTATGGAATTCCGCATTAGGCCCAATATTTAACTACTGTTTCTATCGCTTTTTCAATTAGGATATACGCAATTTTTTTACATGCTTTTTGCGATTATACGTTTAATTTTGAATTTTAGATTATAAAAAATACACGATTCATTGATTTTTTTATACGTAACCCTGTATGTTACAACTTTGAGAGAACTGAGACAGTATTGCTCTGTTTTTTCCTGGGGCAACCAAAGTTGAACCTTGATCATATCAGAGAAGGATTTAGGTTTGGATAAAAATTTGGTTTCGCATTTCACGACTCACACACGTATGCGCTATTTAAAAATTGATAAATCTGTGAACTGGGCGGACCACCATTTCCTGGCGTAGTAGAATAGAATGCTAGATGTGTCATCAATATCCAAAATTCAGGTTTCAAATGGATGTCCCCAAGATACGCAGAAAAAAAAGCTATTAATTCATGTGTTGCATATTGAAGCACTGCTCACAAATTCTTAGTTGTCAGGACTTCACTTACTTTAGAGCGAGAACTTTTATAGAGAGATCGAAAAGAACTTCGATTTTCATACGCCTTATGATTTTTGCAATGCGACAAATATATAATAATTTATAACACTTTTCTTTCTTTCGCCGCCAAATTGACTTCAAACTACTCGTATATCATTATCGTGGAATACCTTATACTCTTTCAGAGTATAAATTTTGCAGTGGCATTTAGCATTTTGAAATTTCTTTTTATAGGTTTTACATTTATTCGTTTTTTAAGGCCATTTCCTATAGAAACGCATAACTGAGCTTCCGCTGTATGTTGCACGTTACTGAGTTTTCTTCACTCATTTGACGAAATTAAGGTAATCTTGTATAGCATATTAAGACTGAAGGTATACATAATTTTTATTTTTATTTATCCCTATTTTTTACTAAATTTTAATTTTTATGAAATTTTATTTTGACAAATATTGTTACTGCCAAAACTATCACAGCAAGCGCTCAAAGATCACGCAATTATGGAAACAATTTTTATACTTCACAGCAATTAAAACTTCCACTAATGGATCTCAATTTTGGCAGGAAATTATTGAATACTCCGGGAAATGACGTCAAATCAGTGTACTTTAACGCCTATAAGGTGTATGAGTAAGACAAACATTGTTGGTTTTTTTGAAGGGCCAAACAGTAATAAAAAAATACTTCTTGAGATCTGTCATATACTAAATAAGTATTTTTCAAGATTGATCATATGCAAAAGACCTTTGCAAAAAGTTCCTGGAAACAAAACACCTAATGCTGAGCTTCTTTTTTTTTTCAAGAAAGCAGTGAATTGGAGTGAAAATTGGCATTTTTACCCCTTTTCTCTTTAATTTCTGTAAGAACTGGACCGCAAATACATCTATCTCAACTATAAAAGCAAAATGCGGTTTTGTGTTACAACTGTTAAGTCATTTATTCAAGCATCACATTCATTTGATGACATGGTGAGATTAACAATCACTACAGAATATGAAAACAACAAGGAAAACAATATGTTCTTTCTCAAAAATTTTCCATGTTTACCGATGATTTGCTTCCATACACGAATAAATATGATTTTCACACATGCTCTTGTTTCTTATATTATTTATTTATTTAGATTTATTTTCTTGTTTCCAACGTTCTCCTTCACTAGCGATGTGAATTTTTATTTAGTTTTCTGTCTCCACATTAACTGACATCACATAGTATAAGGAATGAGCACCCTTTAGAAGAGATAACACGACATATATGCATATTTTAGGAAACAACTCGGAATACTTATTTTAAGAATATTTTATATTTTAGGTAACTTTTGGCGTTTTCCACGCACACTGTGTTGAAAGATGTGGTGTACAAACACACAGGTGTGTAGGTAGATGTGCTAATACTGTCTTTTTTTCTTGTCCGTTCATCGTCTGTGAACAAAATCTCTGCTGCTCCGGTAGCCGAGACGTCTGAAGCGCTGGTCTCTGACCACTTATCTGACCGGGCTCAGGGTTGACTCCCTCATGGTTGGGCTGCTTATCTTACGGAAATGGCCTTCCCTGAAACCAGTGGCTCAGATTTAGAGATGGACGACTGCACATAGCCTTGTTGCTCATGAGGATCATCAAACCCCAAAACAAACAAACAAAAAAAAAAAAACACGATCTCTTATACAAACGAAACACGTTTCTCTCGGTATCAATTATTAAAAGTTTCTACGTATATTTATACACAGTAGAGTCACATTATTGTGACCACCTCCTACTTTTGACGTCAACAGCGCGTAGCTAATGAAAGAAGGCACGTGTGGTGCGCTGGCTTGGAGGGTATATAAGGTGTGCTGTAAGTATTCTGAAAACATATCACTCGTTGCTGTCATGGATAAAAGGAGCAATTTCTCAGATTTGCAAAAAGGGATGTTTATCGGTTTTCGGGCCAAGGGTGGCAGTATTTCCGAAACAGTACAGTTTGCGAACTGTTCGCGTGCTGCTGTGGTTAAAGTGTATCGTGATTGGAGAAATGGAACCATTGCGAATTAGCGACGTGGAAACTGTGGAGCACCACGTGTTATTGATGTGAGAGGTGAACGTCGGCTGCGAAGGTGCGTGAAAGCCGATCGATATGCTACAGTGGAGCAACTCACTGGTCGAATGAATCAGGGATACCGGAAGTGTGTCTAAAATGACAGTTCAGCGAACCCTGCTGCGTATGAGGCTCCGATGCAGACGGATGGTCCCTGCAGCTATGTAAACGAAGAGGCAGCGGCAGAAGAGGCTTACATTTACACGGCAGTATCGGAATCGGACCTCCGCTGATTAGCAAAGGATTTGCCTTCTCCGGCGAATCACGTTTTCTGCTTCATCGAACGGATGGGTGTTGGTGTATAAGGCGAGAAACATCGGAGAACAAACACTCTTCAACCATTGCTAGAAGAACAGAAGCTGATGGGGGCAGAATGCGAGAAACATCGAAGAAGAAACACTCTTCAACCATTGCTAGAAGAACAGAAGCTGATGGTCTGCGGAATGTTTTCGTGGCACTCCCTGGGTGCACTCATACCTGTGGAAGGCACTATGAGCCGAATTCGTTATGAATCCATCCTTGCAGTCCACGTAACCCATACATGCTGATTGCCTTTCCTGGGGCGGATGGGATCTTCCAGCACAACAATGCGACGTGTCACACAGCTGGAAATCTTTGAACGTGGTTGGAAGAGCACGATGAAGACTTCAAAGTACTTCCCTGGCCTTTCTAATTCTCCACATTTAAACCCAATTGAACATCTGTGGGGCCACGTCGATCGTGTTGTTCGCTCTATGGATCTTCCACCACGCACCCTCCAGCAGCTGTCAGATGCACTGCAGTCAGCATGGCTTCACATACCTGTGAACACCTTCCAGCAACTTATTGAGTCACTCCCAGCCCATGTAGCTGCTGTCCGCGCTGCATAGGGTGGTTATTCTGGATATTAGCTGGTGGTCACAATAATGTGACTCGACCGTGTATATATACACGAGAGAACTGCAAGATTCGTAGATAGATAAGATAAATACAGACTTCACTTCACCTAGTACGAATTTTCCCCACTAAGTGACGCAATTATACATTTTGTATTCACTGCAACATCTGCATTTTGTATTGGAAAATCCCTTAAATCGATTACCCGAATGTGCTCAAGATTTTAGAATCATGTTTTTTCTTCATAAAGCAGTTTCCTTACACAAGGCGTTAGAAGGGTTTATTTGTATTCGTCTGGATGTACATCTGTTTCTAGAATACGACTGCCTGAAAATTAGCTTTGAGTAAGAAAGGGCGTTAACTTGACAGAGATTTATTTTCTGCTTCTTTTGTCTCACAGTTCCCATTCAGGCTTCGAAATTTTCATCAAGTTGCAGATTAATTTTGCTTTCGTGAGGAAACAGAAGAAAAAAAAGAAAGAAAGAAAAAAACTATTTTTGTCACTCACTTTAATATTTAATAACAGTTTCTTCTCTGCATGATAGATGTTGTTAATCTGTACCACTGATACTCATTACTCTTTATTTGCCTATATTTGACATGCAAGCAATCAGTCTGCTGATTTTTAAACTGTTAAGTGTGTTAAAGTGTAATGTGTACTTTGTATCGATTTTAAACGTAAAAGAAAACTCTTATGAGCTTTTCAGAACCATTTCATTTGCATATAAACCTTTATATTCTCTCCCGCCCCCATTTTGGCGTTTTTTTGGATGGGGGGAGGGGAATGGTTTAACGATCGCTGCAAGCAAATCAATGGGCTATAAGCAGTCTCCCTTCCCCAATTTTGGATCACTGGTTCCAGGGAAGGGAGAGAGCCACTGCTGTAAAACAAACACAGGATCCATGTCGGACGAATGATTAGAAGCAGGCGCCTGGCACCACTTGACCATCGGAGCGACTGGCCTTTTTACGACTTCAGGGTGCTTTTCATAGTAGGAAATGACTTGCACATTTGCATAAGATTCACTGACTGCAGGAAAGAGAGACAGCCAGAATCGTAAGCCCGAATAACTCTCTAGTAAAAATAGATAATAATGTAAAGTATGTTTGGGTCTGCTACTGTATTACATTTATACACCGAAGAGCCAAAAAAATATGACCATCTGCTTAATATGATGTAGTTCCTCCACATGCCACCAAACAGGTCTTACCTGGCGAGGCATAGATGTTACAAGATTTCTAAAGGTGTCTTGTGGCATCTGGTATTACGACCTTCCCAGCAGATCCTTTAACTATTGTAAGTTACGTGGTTGAGCTGCCGCAGATCTCTTGTATCAACAGAAACAACAGATGCTCAATTAGATTGATGTTTGGGAAATTTGGAAGCCAAGGCAATACTGGGGAGCCTCCCTCATGTCCTGCGAATCATTCTCGAACAATCTGGGTAGTGTGGCATGGGGAATTATCCTATGAAAGAAGGCACTGCTAAAGGGGAATAACGTTGCCATAAAAGGATGAATCTGGCCTGCAGTGATGTTTAAGTAGGTGGTAGAGGTAATAGTCACCTGCACATGAATGACTTTACACAGGGTTTCTCAGCAGAATACTGCCCAAAGCATTACACGTTCTCCACCGGCTTGTTTATGCCGCATTGTGCATCCTGGTGCTAACAGTTCTCCAGATAAACGACGCACACGTACCCGGTCGTGCACATGGCGTACCAGGAAACGAGATTCGTCATAGCAGACGCCCTTATTCCAATCATTCAAGGTCCAACACTAGTTCTAATTGCAAATTTTTCTATGAGCATTTCGATGTGTGTGTGTGTGTGTGTGTGTGTGTGTGTGTGTGTGTGTGTGTGTGTGTGTGTGTGTGCAGTAAAAATTGCAAAAACGACGAGGCTTTACAACAAAAAGTAATAACATTGAAATTTCCTATATCATGTCGGAGCACAGTATACATACGGGTGAAAAATCTAAAAAGTGAAGGTGTTAAAAATATATCATAATCAGAGTAGCCTGTCACCACTGGACAAAGATCTCCCAAAATTTCTTGCAGAACTTTGTCTTGAGGGTGTTTTAGCCTTCTTGATGCCCGACTGAGTGGTCGTTGAGATTTCCTGGAGCATGAAATACAAGCAACCAAACTATACCGCAAGATTCAAAAGAACAGCAAGGAAATTTCGTTATTGCCCCAATATGATGCCTTAGATAAAAGAAACTATGGGCTTGCAATACACCAATTCATAATAAGGAGACTAAACGTATATAAATCCGTTTATCAGAGTAGAAAAAACAATAGAGAACAACAATTCTGCTAGCTTTCACCATCTATAGAGGGGAGGGGGGGGTTTATCAGGCAGCTGTTTAGTAAACGATAAACAAAACCAAACTAAGAATTCAAAATAAATAATTAGATAATAAACATGTTCAGATCACGAGTGGTCAAGCATCCAACAGACTGTTACGCTCATGAAATCTCGAGGAGGGCGTGCCAGATCACAGGTAGATCGGTGGAGACATCCTTATTGCAGGTTTCCCGGCGTTAGCGTTAGCGCGGGAAGTGGCGACTCAAAGGGCTACCCCTATTGGGAAACATCAAACGAACGGCCCTCTATGACAACGCAAGAACCGCCGCACTCCGGGAAACAACAGAAATCTTGACACGACGGGACACCTGCAATAAGGATGTCTCCACCGATCTACCTGTGATCTGGCACGCCTTCCTCGAGATTACATGAGAGTAACAGTCAGCTGGATGTTTGACCCCTTGTGATCTGGACGAGCCCTTGCATGTTTATTATCTACTTATTTATTTATTTTGAATTCTTAGTTTGATTCTGTTGATCGTTTACTAAACAGCTGCCTGATGAAACCGCCCGTAGATGGTGAAAGCTAGCAGAATTGTTATTCTGTATTGTTTTTTCTACGCCAATAAACGGATTTATATACGTTTAGTCTCGTTTTTATGATGTCTAATTTTATTCCTCTATCGCCTTTACATAGTTTTTGAGTCGTCTAGTTTGCAATTAAATTTTCTGTTGTGGCTGTGTGTGCGGAAAAAACAGACAACACAGAAGGCACAGTCAAAGTTTGCTTATGGTGTTTATGTATGGTATTTGCAGTTACCATTTCATTTTGCTCCCTCCTGAAAACTGAGAACCAGGTGCTTAGCATCAGAGTATAACAGAATCCCTAAATATTAAATTTCGTCTGGATAGCTATAACAATTTTTCAGTTATGAAGGCGACAAACCACATACCACCGTGAAAACAATCAAAGCATGATATGATGAACCCAAAATGTACATTTCCGTTAAAACGTCGAAGTCGAATTTTTTGTGATAACATTGTGGCAAAGTAAAAATAGGTGTGATGGCGACAAAGCCGGCTGGACCATAGGGGCGACCGTGACGGCCGTCCAGGGTCCCGCGCCTTCACAGGGCCCTGCAGTTTACGAAATAAAAGCATAATTATTTTTCACATTTTTTTTTAGTTTTGGTACGCGAGGCCCATAAAAAGATATTTTATAATGCTTCTTTTCAGTTTACAACCAACCGCCCCACTTTCAAATAGGTCACCGTCCTTCGTTCTACACATTCTGAGATTTGCAGATTTCAAACTAATATTATAACCACAGTAAACTTTTCCACATTCATGAATTTGCAAATTAATTTCCATCATTCTATGGTTCCCTACTTTTAAAAGTTGAACAATTTGTATGTGTAAACCAGACACTTTAAAAAAAAAATCAAAAGGCAACTTTCATATAAGCGCGGATATAAGAGTTAATAAGGTCACTAATTTGCCAGTCTCACCACCTGGTACCAAAAATCAATCACTAAAGCATATATCAGCATATATCGAGTCAGGTCAATTAGCTTCAATTATTCAGTGGTGTTCACTGTAAGCTCCAGTGGCATACCCAAGAAGGGGTGGGGGTCGGGGTTTGAACCCCCACCTTGAGGGGAGATTGAGCTCGAACTTAAAGCGATATACACTTAAGTGCCAGAAAAACTGGTACAGACGAGCTTATGCAAAATACATAGCAACGTCACCTATGCGCGTACTCGGTTGCGTCCGCCAGTGCGTATATAAAGCGATAGACATCCTTGCCAGCTGTCAGAGCTGTTTTCGGCTCTGACAGCTGGCAGAGCCGAAAACAGCTCTGACAGCTGGCAAGGATGTCAGAGCTGTTTTCGTTATTACTTGTCATTCTCGGCATGAGAATGACAAGTAATAACGAATTAAGCGATTTTCAACGCGGTGTCATAATTGGCACTCGTGAGATGGGTCATAGTATTTCGGAGGTAGAAATGAAGTTCGGATTTTCACGGACGACCATTGCAAGGGTATACCGCAGTGGCGGCTCGTGGTAGGAAAAATAGGTGAAGAGCTACAAGAGCAATATGAAAAGATGTCTACCGTCTTCAATGAAAATCAGTTAATGAGAACTTACCTATTTTTTTATATATTAGATCAATTCTTCTTCCCTTTAAAGCTGGAAATTTGTCGATTATGTCGTCAGAAAATGGTTGTTTCTTCGTGACATGAAGAAAATGTCTTTCTGAATAGAAATATTTGCCAAAGAAGCAAGTTTATTTGGAGAAATAGTGTTTCTTGAGTAAGTTTGTATTCTTTTAAGGCAAGAAAAACTTCTTTCCACTGAAACACTTGCAGATGCAATTGTTAAAATCAGGAAACCAATTTATAAGCTTCTGTAAAAATGCCTTTATCTCCATGAAGCACTCGAAGAAGTTCATGAGTCGATATATTCCTTAATTTTTTTATCAGCATATACAAGACTCAGTTCATCTCTATGGCGCTGGTGTTTAGTAAAAATTTTTCCGTAAAAATGTTGTAGATTTTCAAACGAGTGAGAGGGAAAGCATGAATTAAATTGGTCGAATTTCGTTGTGTCAGCAAGCCAGGCAAATTGAAATTTAAGTTTCTCACAGTCTTGAAATCTTATATCAATTTCCATAAGAATGTGGTACAAAATTTCAAAATACAATTGTTTATAATTTTGAAAAATTGTTTCTGGTGTAAGAGCAGTATATTCCCATTTAGATCTACTTATTTCTGTGATTTTGCTAGCTTTTCCAAACAGTGTTTGTTCCAAATACCTCATCGCTCCTTTTATGGCTCAAAATTTCATAAGTTGTTTTTAATTTGAGTAACACAGTAGTTTATGTCTAGTGATTTTTTCTGCAAAATTTCGAATAATAGATCGGTGAAGTCAAATATTTCATTAAATACTATTCCCAAAAATGTTAATTCAAAAGTGTTCATATCATTTAAAAACCCTTGGGCAAGTTGAATTGATTTTTTCTGATTGGTCACTATTTGTGAGAAATTCGAATACTTCCTTCAATTTATCCCAATCTTCAACTATTACACATACTAACTTCGAAGTGGAGGACTATCGAGTTTCCGTTATGGTTGGCATGCATCTCGCGGTTGTTGATGTGTGTGTATTGTTTTTTCACCACTCAGCGAAGCGATCGCTTCGCTGAGTGGTGAAAAAACAAAGGAATTACACTGAGGCTTGCAAAAAATATTCGACACTTAGAAATTTTAGAAAAACTCTGCTGTAATACAAGGTTCAAACGATGTACTAAGCAATAACAAAAACAGCTTGAGAAGCTTTATGCTTCATTTTTTTCTGGAGCCCAGTCAAGTGTCCAGACATTACGTTTGCCCCATCGTAACATTGTTCTATTGACTTGTGTTGATAATCAAACTGTTCCAAAACTTTGTCTAGCATTTTGTATAAAGCTTCTGATGCTCTATCTTCACTCACACCATGGAAACCCAAAAATCGCTCAACCAATACATCTTCCGAATCAACAGATCTTATTATTAAATAGCACTCGGAAGTCTGGTTATGTCTTCCCATCTACTTGAATATAAAAACATTGAACTTCATTTATTTCATTTTTGACGTGATCGTTTATATATTCAGAAATACATTCAATTAATTCGTTTTGAATAGTTTTTGAGTCACCTGTGAAGACATTTTTTATCGTTTCGTATTGATTTAGAATTTTTAAAGGAGTTCTTGATATCAACAGTGAAAGCAATTCCTTGAATTTCTACGATTATCGAGAAATTCCGTGACCATGCCTTTGTCATGGCCACGGAATGCTAGTTCTTGTTTACTCAAATACAGTACTGCATCAATCATTGTCTGCAGGAAAAGTCTATTTAAACGAACGTTTTCGCTGAAATGCATTTTCAAAAGCCTAGCATTCTCCCTCAGGGCATGGGCAATGGTATTCTGATTCTTTTCAAAATTATTTAGCATTAATTCGCATTTCAGGTGTTCGCTAGAATCACCACGTTTGTGAAGTGAACGTTTTATATTTAAGAAATCTGAAAATTCTCTTTATTCCACGCCGAATTTTATTACTAAAAATAAGCAGGGCCAACAAAATAATTTTTGTAACACAGAAGGGCTACAAAGTAATTTATATTCAGTAAACCAACAATTTTTAAAATTAATATTGTAAGATTTGCCGCTCTTCTTGATTTCTTTCTTGGCGACAACTGTCAATGAATCCGTCGGTCGTACTTGAAGTAAAATGTCTCTTTTATTTTCATCTTTCCACCGATTGAACGGAGTTTGCAATAAATTGCAGACAATGTCGTTCACAGGGTACATACTGAAAACTAAAACTATCACTGTCAGTTAAACTGTACACGAAACTAAAGTAACTAATGACGTTTTTAACAAACAATCACAAAACACACACACACACAAAAAAAATCTCTTTCGGAAAATATGTACCGAAACACCGCAAAGAAAAAGCCCCAGTGGATTGCCAAGGGTTCCTGTTCCACTGCGATCTCTTCGAAAGGTCACGACTTCAGGTGCAGAGGTTTGGCGTCTCAAGCTAAAACACTTCACTTGCCCGGCAGATAAAGGAGGGTGACGTCACAGTTACCATGGCAACTCGGACGAAAACTGCAGACTTCCAAGCATTCTCATTTCAGGACTTGTTTTCCGTATTGGACGCGCATTGTGAATTGATATCTAATCAAAATTGTGGGTATTTTAGCACGTAATGAAGGCAAAAAAAGAATATATTATACGAAATTATTAAATAAAACCTTATTTCAAATAAAATAGGTGAAGAGGCACTTCCCCTACTTCACCTGAAAAGCCGCCACTGGTGTACTGTGACTACAAAAATTCTGGCAAAACCTCCAACCTACGATACCAGTGTGACCATAAAAAGACATTCTTGACATCGTCGGCTGTCAAGAATCGTTTCACGCGATAGGCGTGCAACACTCTCGCAGGTATCATTGGAATTCAATGCTGAAGCATCAGCGTCCGGACTGTGCAACGTACCAACCGGAATTCAATGCTGGAGCATCAGCGTACGGACTGTGCAACGTATCATCGGAATTCAATCAACAAGCATCAGCGTCCGGACTGTGCAACGTACCCTGCACGATATGGGCTTTGGGAGCCGACGCCGAACTCGAGTTTCCTTGATTGGTGCAGGACATAGAGCTACGTGTCTCGCTTGGGAACGGCAACACCGCCACTGGACACTTGATGACTGGAGACAAGTAGCCTGGTCTGACGAGTTGCGTTTCCAACTGTATCGGGCAGATGGATGGATCCCGCCTGTCAACAGGGAACTGTACCGGCTGGTGATGGGTGGTCCGTAATGGTATGGGGTGTGTTTAGCTGGACTTCACTGGGACCCCTGGTACGTTTACAAACGTCTGTGACCGGCAAACGCTATGTGCGCATCCTTTCGGACGAGGTACACCGGTTCATGTCCTGCATTCATGCTGATGGGTTGGGCCTGTTCGAACAGGACAATGCACCTCCACACAAGTGTCGGGACGCCACATTATGGTTAGAGGAGCATTCATCTGAGTTTGGGGTGTTGCCATTCCCACCCAAGTCCCCAGATCTGAACGTGATAGAACACATTTGGGATACCATGCACCTCGCTATCAAACACATGAATCCGAGACCCCGGAATACACCCGAACTGTAGAACGCTCTGCAGGAAGTATGGTGTGCATCGCCTACAGCATATTTCCAGAAGACAGTGGAGTCCATGCCCCGTCGTATTTCTGCAGTCCTGCGCTTCCGTGGGGGACCTACCAAGTATTAGACTGGTGTACCAGTTTTTCTGGCACTTCAGTGTATATGCGTATATACGAGGCTTTCACCAATGAACCATACCCATGGATCCCCCTTTAAGAAATTTCTGGCTATGCCACTGGTAAGCTCTTAGTGTATTTTTTGAGATATAGCGGAAAACATAATTTCATATGCTGAAACCTTGAGCATTGCGTTTCTTCTGCTTGTTTGTGCACCCAGATTGTTTCAGGGCAGGAATTAAAAATCGTTTTACTTTTACATCGTAATTCTGGGTCCTTGAGTGTCGAGAGCCTGCGTAATTTGTGTCTGTCGACAGCTTCGGAAAAGGCTTATACTCTACTCTAGAATGTGAGTAGCTCATTTGTAATTATCTGAAACGTCTTGAATGATTGTAAGCTGAACAATGTTGAAGGGGTTGCGGGTTGGTTCTCTTTTGATTTTACTGTGAACATTTGAAATTCTCCTACCGGCTATTTATCCACAACCTCGATTTGTGGAACTTGTCTTGTGCTGCCATCTCTGATCTAACTCTTGCACTGTAAAAATGACACTTTGCAATGCTACTATTAATTAACGTCATAAGTTCTGAACATTTACATCGTTTTCTGCCAAAGAGAACTAAAGTGTAAGACTGAAAAATAGAGGGTAGGTTACTAAGAAACATCGACAGCAGAGGATTGTGTTCGCAGTTTTTATTCGTTGTATGGTCTTCCCAAAGTGTGTTTATGTGTGGAGGAGACTTTAAAAATTCCTATTCTCAAAGGGAAGAAAAAACATATATCTTGCATTATGACAACAAAGAAGAATCAAACTACAGGTGCTATAAAACACAAAGTTTGAGCCCCCCCCCCCCGGTGACGTGGTGAAGGCCATGGGCGGCGGAACCTAATATTTTCAGGGGAGGGGGTCCAACTTAACTCAGAGAGCGAAAACAATTTAAAAAAAGGTAAGGAGCCAGAGAGAGAGAGAGAGAGAGAGAGAGAGAGAGAGAACAACGTAGGTAGATGAGTATATGTATACTCGTACATATCGTCATCATCATCAATCATTGTCAATCCACTGCTGCGTGAAGGTCTCCCCAAGTACCTTCCACAACTTTCTGTCTTGAACACGTCTCTTTCAAGTCACTCCAGCAGGCTTTTGTATTTCATCCACTCATCTTCTACGTGGTCTTGTTCTGGGTCTTTTCCTAACCCCTGGTATTATACCTAACATTTCAGTTGCTCAAAAACGGCCAATTTTTTCTAGCAATATGCCCAGCCGATTGTCACTTGAACGTCTTCACTTTGATAATAACATTATCAACTTTTTGCCTTTCCCTAACACACGTGTTCCTCTTCCTATCTTTCTTGATTACACCAAGCATGCACCTTTTCATGTTTTTCGGAGTTGCCTTCATCCTCTGTATGTATTTTTCAGTTAAGGTTAATGTCTCTGCTTCATATGTAAGAACTGGAAGGATGCATTGATTAAACACTTTTCTTTTAAGACATAATGGTAAACTGCTCTTGAAAAATGTACTGTTTCTTCTAAATGCTCTCCAGCTAAGTTTTGTACGCCTATTTACCGGGACGAGTAAAAAGTTTGTCCCATTTTGAGCTCCGCATACTGTGGGGCCTCCATTCCTGTGCGAAACGCGCTCCAGCATCGACTGCGTACAGCGATGACGTGGAACACAAAAGGCTAATGACGTGTTTTTGGCACGGAGCTACATTGCGTTATCAGGTGAGTGGAGGATGGAGGTCGATAAATGCACTATTTAACGATAAATTCACTATTTGAATGCACTTCGCCATTATTGGAAAAATGGGCTAAACGATGCAGTAGGGAGACAAATTTCTGCACTTGAAGGCGAGAAACCAGGGGACAGCTGCAATGCACGAAAATGGTTCCTGCGTTTCAATGCTTCGGACATCAGTCTCGAACACAAGTCGAGTTGAGGAAGTCCATCGATCCCCAACACCGACACCATGGCGGAAGCTGTGACAGTGTATCCCGGTACCAATGCACGACAAATGACAGCTGAGGGGTGTCTTCGCAATCCACTTTTGTTCGTCACCTGAACAAGCTTGTTTTCTCTTCCAGGTGCCATCGAATTGTTGCCCATGCATTGACACTTTAGAAGGCGAAACAAGGTGTTGCTCTCTGTTGAAGATTGCTGTCAAATCCATAGGACGACAGGTTTTGGCGTCGTATCCCCACAGACAATGAAAAGTGTATAATCCTACGTTATCTTACTAGTAGCTGAGGTCACACCAAGAAGCACAGCCAGTGGCACGAAGAGGGAACCTCTAGTGGAATGTCATGCTGTGCGTTTGGTGGAATTGTGAGGGTTCCCTACACTGGGAACTTGTGCTAGATGTTCAGGCTCCGTACGGAATCTCTATGCGAAACCACCACTGCTACCCAGTACTCATCAATAGAAATCGGTCGTGGATAATACCCCCAAGGCACACTTACAGAATGGTCCGCCTGAAATTACAGGAATTGGAAGGGGTCGTGATACTACCCCATCTTCCATACAGCTCTGACTTGGCTCCATCTGAATTCCACCTGTTTCGCTCCGTGGACTATTTTCTACGAGGAAGGCACTTCGCTTAATTGGTGAATGTAGAATCTGACGTCAGATAGTTTCTCTACTTGAAACCTGCCGATTGGTACCGCCGTGGGAATGTGGCTCTGGTGGAACGTGGAACGTTGGCAAAGAACTGTAGGAAACAACGGCCTGTACTTTGCAGAACGAGGTGAGATTGTATGGCTATTCTGCATCATTCAATGTTTTAGCTGCAAACAGAACGAACTTTTGACTCATCTTCGCATTTCTTCTCTATGTAGACCTTGCTTGATATCTGTTGTTCAAGATAAATGTACAATCGTGGCTAAAAGTCCTGCACCAGTAGACCGAAAGTCAATTTTTGATTTTCAAAGTCACCTTATACAGCGTAATGATAAAGTCAGGAATACATATTATACATCATTTTGAAGGAAATGATTATTGAAACTTGCAGAACACTTGAAATAACTTACAAACAAGCAAAATACGTTTTAATATTTAATTGGATAACCATGGTTTTTTAGTAACAAAGTGCACCTTCTTGGCATGGAACTAATGAACTTTTCTAGTTGTCCATCGGTGATAGCACGGTGCCATACGGCCCTTACAGACTCAATTAATGCTGTTTTAGATGTGGGTCCTTGTTGACGGATCTTTTGTTTCAAACTCACCCACAGATTCTCTATTTTATTAAGATCCGGTGACTGTGCCGGCCACTGAAGTTTTCTTATGACTTTAAACTACTCCTCAACAAACTTTGACCGATGACATGGCACGTTATCGTCCTGAAAGATAAAATTCCGCAAACCCATGTCTTGTGCAGATGGCAGCAGTTTGGTCTCCAAAATATCCGCATATTTCGATCATCAACAATGTACACGGTCAACACCACTGGCTTAAATACAGGACCATAACATCACTGAATGTGGGTGCATGATCGTTGGCTGGGTGAAGCATGTGCTATATCTTTCACCAGCCCGACGACGTACATAATTATTTCCATTATTAGCGGAAATAGTAACAGTTGTTTCATCATTGAAAATTATATTTTTCCATTCATCAACAGTCCAGTTCTTGTGTGCCTTGGCCCAAGCAATTCTTTTGAGCCGTTGTTGTTCAGTAAGGAAAGGTTTTCTTGCAGCGTTTCGTACAGCCAGTCCGTTTTCGTGCAGATGCAATAAAGCCTACTTCATTCTCCCACTCATTTCTTAAATCAGTGGCTGTTTTAAACCTTGATTTTAAGGAACGACGAATCAACATGTGATCATCATGTTCAGTACACAGCCTTGGTCGACCTGTTCTTTTTCTGTTTCCCACACATCCAGTTTCTTCAATTCTTTTAATAGTGCGCAAGACAGTGGAATGATCACAGCCACATTTAACAGCAATTTTACGACTACTGAATCCAAGTTCATGCAAAGTAATAAGTTTTGCCCTCGTTTGAAGAGGCAGGACCAATTTTTGGGTCCTTGACATTCCGAAATTCAAATATCACCAGGAATTCTGCATAAACTTCCACAATTGACAACAAGCAGCTGCGTTCTAAGTCGGCACTAAACCTTGATTTTAAGGAAAACAAGAACGCTAACCGAAGGTTCAAACATTGGATACGCAAGAACGCGAACCGAAGGTTCAAACATTGGGGCAACCCCAATCGTTCAGAACCTAGCACACGGTTAACGTGCCTTGCCCCTAACATAGAATTAGTCGACTGCAAATAAGCTGCTTACAGCTCTATCAGTCGGGAAAAGACGTGACGCCGTAGGTCCTGCCGTCTTTGAAAATAGGAAGGAGCAGGAGCCCCACAGGAAAGTTCAGAATGAAAAGGAGGCGAAGCGAAGTAAGAGAGTGTATGCATCGCTAAAGCTGAACGCTAAGTAATGAAGCAAGCTAGCCAGCAAGAAAAGACACCTTATCTGTGTAAAATATGTATATAAATCAAAAGATTTAGCACCAAAAGGCATTATTATTTAGATTTGGCACCAAAGGCATTATTATTAAAATATGTATATAAATCAAAAGATTTGGCACCAAAAGGCATTATTATTATTTTTTTTTTGGAATTTATTATTTAGAGGAAGGTAATTTGTTATATACAGGAGAGGGGGAAATAATTAGTTTCATGTATTTTGCTAATTTATAATTTAATTCAATTATTCCAGGGTAAAATTGTTAAATGCTGTTTGCCGTCTTGCATGAGTTGCCAAAGTAATTCATCTATGCAAAAACTTTTACTGAAATTAAATGATTCCGTCAATTTAATTTTCTAAGTGATTGTATATTGTGAATCTCACACAAGCAATTTTCCTATGTTATTGATGTTATGTTAAGATAACAAATGTAACGTCATTGTTTTACTGTAATGCCAACTGTTATAGTTAGTTTACATTCACACGTGTGAATAATATTCTTTATTCACATGTGTGAAGAAGAGTATTTTTTTATCTTGAACTATCGGTTATTTCCAATTGGTTAAAAATATTAGAATCATTTCAAGTTGTCAATTAGTTTTTCTGTGTGATTGCATAATATAAATCTGACACGAGCAAGTTACTTAGTTTTATTGATTAATAATGTTATGCTAACATAACAAGTGTAATGTTATTGTTTTACTGTGATGTCAACTGGCATAGTTTGTTAGTAATCACACATGTGAAGAGAAGTTTTTATTCACACGTGTGAAAAAGAGTATTCATTTAGATTGATTTTTCAGTTATATCCAGTTGTATAAAGAATACTAATATCATTTTAAATTATCAATTTAATTTTATCTAAGATTGCAGATTATGAATCTAACACCAGCAAGTTTCGTAATTTTATTGATTAGCGATGTTATGCTGACATAACAAGTGTAAGGTTATTGTTTTACCGTAATGAATCTGACACGAGCAAGTTAATTAGTTTTATTGATTAGTGATGTTATGCTAACATAACAAGTGTAATGTTATTGCTTTACTGCAATGTCACAGGTTATCAATTTAATTTTCACAGTGTTATTGATGTAACGTTAAGAAACCCAGTGTAATGTCATTGTGTAACTGTAATGTCAACTGATATATTTAGATTAAATTCACACGTGTGAAGAATAACACATGGCTTAAAGCTTATATTTAGTTGGTATTTCTGTTGATTAGTTATTCCTTTTTGCAAAAAATAGGGTGGCCCTTAAAATGGCCTTTGTTTTATTATCCAGTGTTCAAATTACTTGAAAAACAGTTTGAAGAGTTCAATTTTCTTATCTAAGTCTGATGTTGGGTTGTTAGTGCTTGGTTGATAACGGCTGGTACTTTCTAACTGATTTCTTAGTCTCCATTCTGGTACTTGTTCTGTTCTATTTCTTGAGTTTTGGACGAATCCTTCCGCTCTATTTCTTGGAAATTGACTAAATACTTCAATTTCTAGTTCGATGTTGTTTATGAAGATAAAGTTGGGTAATTTATCCTCTAGAGAATAGAAGGAAACTAAATTTTTGGGCCTGTTTGTGTTAACCACGTACTGTCTGTCAATGTTTGTCACTTTAAACTTCAATCTGTCATTCATCTTGAATCTCTTGAGAGTTCATTGACGTCGGCACATATGCACTCCTAAGCGCATCTTTCTTAGCTTTCTTATTTTTGTCCAATTTATTCCTTTTGTTCTGAATTTCCTCCTCAATTATTTCTTCTGCTTTTCTCTTGACATGCCTTTTAAATTCCTCTGAGTAGAGTTGCTTTCTGAGTTCTTCCTTCACCTTGTTTTCTGTTTCTCACCAGAAAAGTTTTCATTTCCCTGACCTTTTCCTCAGTTATTTTAATATGTTCCTTGTCCAATACCAGAATTTCTTGATTTATTTCATCTGACAGCATAGCTCCTAGCAAAGTCATTGATGTATCAGCCTCTTTATTACTTTGGTACTTGTTTAACTAATCCATGATCACTCTAGTGAGTACCTTTGCAACATTTTTTAGCTCCTCTAGGTTTGCACATTGGCCATCTTCTTCGGTTTGAGGGTCTTTCAGTTGCACATCTCCCTTATATAATTCTGCATTTTTTTCATTTTAGCAAGGATTTCTTGAACTTCCTTTTTCAGAGTTGTCGCTTCCGGGCAGTCAGCAGCCTTATTTTCCTGTTTATTGTTCATCTGTATATTACTAGTCAGCAAAACATCCATTCACAACTCATCAACGCTGGTTTATGCTTACAGCTACATTCCATTCCTTTTAATACTAAATTTTATCCAATAATTATAACGATTTCTTTTCTATTGGTCCATGATTTTTTTAATGCATTTTGATTGGCTGTTTCCTATTCAGAAGGTTTCTTCTGAACAAAAGTCAATATCAACTTGATTTCTCAATTTTAATCATATTCAGAATGAACATTATATTTAAGTCCCAGTATTACCAAATTTCAAACTTTATTTTCTGTGTGAATATACTGCTCAAATCCTTTTTGGGAGGAGTTTCTGGAAAGCGCATTTTTTATTTTAATTTTTACTCAATAATTACTGAAATAATGTACTTTTATCTTTTATTTGGTTTCTTTGTTAATGAATCTCTATTTTCTAACTGTTTATATTCTTAGTCTCCTTTTGTAGAAAGGCTTTTTAAAAATGAGTATAAAAAGAACTCAGAAAAAAGAGTTAGTACCCAAAAAAGTGCCTTTTTAATTTTAGAGTTTTCACAATAATTACTGAAAAAATGTACTTAGATCTTTTATTTTAGTTTCTCTGCTAATGAATTTCTATTTTCTATCTGCATGTATGTTTAGAATCCTTTTAGTAAAAGGTTTTTGGAAAGGTACATAAAAAGAACTCAAAAGTATGAGTTAGGCCCCAAAAAGTGCCTTTTTTACGCTTTCCAACCGTAGGTTGAAGAAGCGTATATGCTCCAGCTTTGTCCGTCCTTCCGCACGATAACTGGCGTAAAATGGTCTGATTTCGATGAAATTTCAGTATGTGTTAGGGGACCACCTAGGGACGAACCCTATTGAAAATGGACGAAATGGGGTCAAAGGTCAGGACATAGGATTGCGATCCATTCCATCGCCCTTATCCCATATTATTAAGGTGGACGTAAGTAATTTTGCTTCCTATACTTCCAATGGAAAAACTTTTGTACACATTTCCTTCACAATTAATGTGTTCCCAAGGATGAAAATTTGAACATCGATTAAAATAACTTCTTAATATAACTTGGAATACTTAATATTTTCTAAAACATAACCATAATTATATTAAAAATCAATAACTTTTTCTTTGGTGGTGTTGAAACCAGAAAAAGAATGACGCGACCTGTACTTTGATGACGTCAGTAGACAAACAAATGTTGGATTGCATAATTATGGTTATGTTTTAGAAAATATTAGGTATTCCAAGTTATAAAATGAAGCTATTTTAATCGATGTTCAAACTTTCATCTTTGGGAACGCATTAATTGGGAAGAAAAAAGATGGCGCGACCTGTATTTTCATAACGTCAGCAGTCAAACAAATGTTTTTTTTTTTTTTTTTTTTTTTTTTTGATTGGAGGTTTAACGACCACCGTGAGCAACTCAATGGGCTATAAGCAGTCGCCCGTCCCTAATTTAGGGTCACTGGTTCCAGGGAAGGGAGAGAGCCAGTGCCGTAAGACAAACACAACATCCATGCCTCACCGGGATTCGAACCCGGACCCCTTACGGACGAATGATCAGAGGCCAACGCCTTAGACCACTGCGCCACCGGGGCGGCTCAAACAAATGTGCGGATCCTATTAAAGTTTTATGACGTCACACTTTTGCTAGCAGATGGCCGCGATTCCCATCTGCCTCATTACGTCACGCGTTGTGTGCGTATGTTCGTCTGCACGACAACTCGCGTAAAAATCGTTCGATTTCGATGAAATTTTAGTATGTGGAAGGGAATCACCTGGGATGGAACCCTATTGAAAGTGAACGAAATGGGATCAAAGGTGAGGACATAAGAGCGGGATCCATTCCACTGTTCTTATGCGTCATAACTAACGTAAAAAAGGTTCGATTTCGATTAAATACTAGTATGTGGTAGGGGATCACCTGGGGACAAACCCTATTGAAAATTGGCGAAATGAGGGTCAAAGGTCAGGACATAGGAGCGGAATCACTTCCATCGCCATTATGCGTCATAACTTACGTAAAAATGTTTCGATTTGGATGAAATGTTAGTCTGTCGCAGGGGCCTGCCTGGGGACGAATCCTATTGAAAAATGGGCGAAATGGGTCAAAGGTTAGGACACAGAAGCGGGGTCTATTCCATAGCCCTTATACATCATAACTTACGTAAAATTGCTTTGATTGCGACAAAACTTTATCATGTTATTTCGGAGTTTTACTGAACCAGTTCTGTTGAATATCATCGAAATGGGATGAAAGCGTAGGAGTGAGATTTATTCCACAGCCATTTTATGATTTCTAGTAGTTGGAAAGCGTATCATAATCAATGCATTGCATGATTTTACTAACTTGTTTTTTTTTAATTTAGATTTTTCTCAATACTGTATTTATTGAAAAAATTTCCTTAGATCTTTTATTTTAGTTTCTCTTGTAATGAATTTCTATTTTCTGACTGTTATATGTTTAAAATCCTTTTAATAAAAGGTTTTTGTAAGTGTACATAAAAAGAACTCAGAAATAAGAGTTAGGCCCCAAAAAGTACCTTTTTCAATTTAGATTTTTCTCAATAATTACTGAAAAAATGTACTAAGATCATTTATTTTAGTTTCGCTGTTAGGGAATTTCTATTTTTTAACTACTTGTATGTTTAAAATCCTTTTAGTGAAAGGTTTTTGGAAATGTATATAAAAAGAACTCAGAAGTATGAGTTAGGCCCCAAAAAGTGCCTTTTAAAATTTAAAATTTTCTCAATAATTACTGAAAAAATGTACTTAGATGTTTTATTTTAGATTTCCTGTTAATGAATTTCCATTTTCTAACTGATTATATGTTTAGAATCCTTTTAGTAAAAGGTTTTTGAAAATGTATAGAAAAACTACTCTGAAATAAGAGTTAGGCCCCAAAAAGTGCCGTTTTGAATTTAGATTTTTCTCAATAATTACTGAAAAAATGTACATAGATCTTTTATTTTAGTTTCTCCGTTAATTAATTTCTGTTTCCTGACTGCTTGCATGTTTAGAATCCTTTTAGTAAAAGGTGTTTGGAAATGTATATAAAAAGAACTCAAAAGTGTGAGTTAGGCCCCAAAAAGTGCCTTTTTAAATTTAGTTTGTTTTCAATAATTACTGAAAAAATGTACTTAGATCTTTTGTTTTAATTTATCTATTAATTAATTTCAATTTTCTAACAGATAACATGTTTAGCAACGGCTCTTGAAAGTGCCGTTTTTTATTTCATACTTTTCTCAAGAAGTGCATAAAATGCATTTAATTACTTTTATTTTTCTTTGAAACAATACTTGTTTATTTTGTTTTTGTAAAAATGAGTGTGCGACTGGCATGCTTTTTGAAAAATTTGTATGATCTGACTGGGCTTTGAAAAGGGCCTTTTTTATTTCATAATTTTGCTCGATGGGTGCCTTAAAAAAGTGCATAAATTCCTTTTCTTTTCAGAACAACTGGGGACTAAGCCTGGCCAGTTAACTCCACCACACCAGGGATTATTAGTTGCAGACAAAGCACACTAACTAGTAGACAAGATAGCAAGAATACTAACTGGGGACACTGCCTTGACCAGTTATCATTGAAAAAAGAAATATACTAGAATTTAGAATAGAATGTGAGAAAGTCAAAAAGATAGTGGGAACGATAACTGGGAATCAGATGTTAACTCTGCCTGCCAGATAACAGTTGAAATAAGAAATAGGTAAGAGTTTAGGATAGAATGCAGGAAAGTAAAAAGAGAACCACTCATTTGGTAACTTTTGCCTTTAAATAGCAGCCCCGCGCAAGTGGTATAGCCAGTAAAAACAATGCTTACCTATCCGAAACTTGCCAGAAAATACGGAGCACAACAAAAACACGTCCTGCCGCCACGGAGTCCAACGCGCGAAAAAAATAAAAAATAAAATAAAGTAAAATGTTCTAAGTCGGCAGACGATTTTACATCTTTTATATCTCAATAGCGGACGTCGGAGAAAGCTATAGTGAATTAGAGGGGCTGAACGCTTTTTCAGAACTGGATTTGTGTTTCCTCACTTGCACATTTTTGCTTGTAACTTCACTTCTAGTACCGGTAATAACATTCTGTAAAAATATTTGAATTCAGCATAAAATGTCCTTTAAAATGCTGTATAATATGTATTCTTGACTTTACCATTACGCTGCATACGTTGACTTCAAACATCAAAAATTGGCTTTCGGTCTACTGTCGCAGGACTTTTGGCCACGGCTGTAGGTATAAGTTACATCCAGATTTTCCCCAACAAATTCCTAATCTTCAATTTTTGTAAAAGCGTTGTACGTGAATTTTTCAAATGTAAGTTCATTTGTAAAAAACCCCTTCTTTGCTCTTGTCAGCAAGTTTCTGGATCTAGTTGCAGACAAAGTTTCTACTAGTTGCAGACAAAGCACAATAACTAGTAGACAATATAGCTCTAGCTCTGAGGGAGTACTCCAAAAAATGACTATGTCGTCAGTAAAGCGAGGGTGGGTTAAGTAATCTACATTAATCTGTTTCCTCTAATCTTCGCAGTAAAATGATTGAAACACATTCTGGAAATATGGCATAGAAGAGTTTGGGTGATATGCTGTCACCCTGTGTCACTCCTTTTCAAATTTTTATAAGTGTTGTGTCCTCAAACAGTTGAACTTTTGTGCTTGCACTTTCTTAAATGTTATTAATTAGGGTTATGCATTCATCTTCAGTACCGCAGGATTTCAAAGACATCAAAACTACTGATGATTTCACAGAATCAAAAGACTTTTCATAACAAGTAAAAGCTAGGATTTCATATTCATTCTTACTTTCAATTACTTATCTCAGTACGTGTATATGATTAATAGTGCAATTGTCGCTAATGAATCCAGCTTGTTCTTTTACTTAAGCCAAGTCCAATTTTTCCTTCAAATGATGCGACAGTGCCTTAATGAAAATGTAGTAAACAACTGATAGGAGGCTGATGGGTCTGCCGTTCATGAGGTCATCAAGGCCCAATTTTTTTTATGTGGCAGGATCAAAGAAGCATTGTTCCAGTAATCAGGAATCTTTCCTTCTTTGAGGAATTTAGTGAAAATTTGGGCGAGCGTAATTTGTTTCTTCATTGTCTTTCTGTATAATACCCACAGAAATTCCATCCTCTTCTGGAGTTCTTCCCCATTCTATGTTCTTAATGACATGAGCAACATGAGCCGGAAAGACTGCAGGCACTACTGACAGAAGTTGCGCATGCAGTTAAGAACATGAAACGGGAAACAGCTCACATGTATGCGAAGGGGTTTATCAAAATAATGGAAACACTTACTGTTTGCGGATAACTTTTTATTTATAAGCTATAGGCCCAGCTCTGGATTTCAGAACAGAAGCAATTCGACATGGAATAGATTTATACAAGTCATGTACAATCCTTTTTGTTAGGTATTAATAATCTTCGATACAATTCCTCGAGTTACACTACTGTTTCTACCATTCTAGTTAGCAAAGCCCCTGCAAGGAGCGCACCAATGATCATGCTTTTTTAGGTCTCTGAGATCTGGCGTTGTCGACAATCACTCCACAATAGCAATTTCACCTGCAAATATCGCACCGCTATATGATAGCAAACACTGTATTGCAAAAACTTTTAGTACTTCTTTCCGTTTATTTGTGTATTTATTTTTGTAGTGCAGGTTTTAGACATGTGTAGTAACTGTACATTTCTCGTAAGCGAAAATGCAAAATTATGAGAATAGACTAGGTAAACAGAGAATAAGTTAACATCTTCCAATTTTACCTATTTTGCAGTGTCAGTGTCCGTTTCATTAGTTCCAGGTTTATGGACCTCTCTCGGAAAAAAGTCCCAAATATTTGCAGACCCAGTGACGCATTTAGTGTGTGGGGGGAGCGCCTGGCCCTCCAAATAAGGTGTCGCTTGGTCCTTCGTGCTGAGTTGTTTGTCATTCGCTACTTATTTTAAAATATATTTATATACATCTTAAATACATATTTTACGAATCATTGAAAACTCATTTTAAAATAGCGGAGATTTTTTGTTTATCGCTCCCCAATGAGTTAGGTGACGTTTTAGCTAAGTGATTTTATTTGCATCTTCAATATTTCGCGCCACCCACATAAAGAAATTCCTGTGGCGCCACTGAGCAGATCTTTCATTTTCTAACAAAAATTCGTACCCAACCTGAACACAGCTAGACTGAAAACAAACATTAGAAAATGTTGAGCGCATCTGAAATGTGTTATCACCTGTCAACTGATATCCAAAAGGGAGTGCATTCCAAAGCCTGTTTGTTGCCTTGTGGCATCTGCCTGCTAAATTTCAGGCGCCGGACTCAAGAGGAGGCTAAAGGCTTAAAGAGGTGCGACGATTCTGAAATCCCCCTATCTCGTTCCATTCTGTGAAGTACGAAATGTGTAAAGTTGTAAAGCACGCCGAAATCCTTTCATCATTCGACTGTCAGTAAATGTCATAAATGAATTAAAAAGGGTGTCTGAATTTTTCGGATATTCACCTCAGCTAACAAACGTCAAGATCCGATAAGCTATAGTTATACTGTATATGAATGCCTAACTGTACCTGGGATGAAAACAGCCATTTAGTATTGTAATTACATATATCTTGGGTTAAACAGTTAAGTCTGTTGAAATGGCAGGAGTCAGTTCTTACTAGAGCGTTTTGAAATTCGCATCAAGCCTAGTGCCTAAACAAATCTCTTGAGTTTTTCTCTACCACACAGACATTGTGCATAAAAAAGACGGGTGAAAACGCGAACATCAAGGAAACGCCGATAGATGTTTCTACCCTCGGCAAAAACACCATCCAGGACGACACAGAGTGTAAGAGACAAGCGATTTCGATACCCTTATTACGATAATAGTTGCTCTCGCAGCAAAAGCACGCACATTCGTCCAGGATCGTTTATCTTCTATGTGACAAAATATCAAGAAAGACCTGTGCTCTGTGCACACCTAGTAGTATACTCACCGCTTCATTTGGGTTCGAGTTCTTTTGTTCAGTTATTTATTTCTCAGATGTATTTAATGAGTTTTCTGATCTCGAGTAAGACACATTCGGACTTGGAATTAAAAAAATAATAATAATGCACAGAGGGTTATTGCTTCAAAGAAATATAAAGACTTCTTTAACGATCTTTTTAAGGAGAAAAACAGAGCGGTGAATTAACTTTCCAGTATATTTGTGCGAAATCAATTTTCAAAAGTGTACTTGAAGAGTTTTCCAGAAAACTGCGAAGTATGGTGACGGTATCCAGGAAATCGTACAAAAAAACAACCTATAAATTGCATGTGAACCACAAATTTTTAAGACGTTTCCTGGGTGAGGGGGACCACGGATTTCCTGATGGGGTCCGGACCCCCATCAAAGGCACTAACTTCGAGAACTTTGTAAAGTTGGCGGTGACTGAAATGAATTCAAGTTAATTCAAAACTTGATACCAAAGTGCGATACAAGCCTCTTGTCGTGAGGGGGGGGCGTTTAGCCAATGTTTACTGTACCAACATGCTTCGCGCGCTTACTCTAATGAAAGGCCGCGCGAAATACTGCAAATTAGACTAATAATTTAGCTTTTTTAAAAGAAACATATTTATGTAATTATGAAAAATACATCAAAGAGAAACAAAATAACAAAACAAAGAAAAATGTGTTTACCTTAAACAAATAGAATAATAATAACAACGTTCCGCACAATAAAATGTTTATTATACATCGACTATAGTTTCGCAGAGCGTTTGGCTCGGCTTCCTCAGGACGAATGGAGCGTAAACTTTCAAACCATTGTGACATCATCAGAATTCTGACGGTCACGGGTTTTGGCAAGTTGTTTCCACGCGCTTGAAATAAATGGAGTCGACGTCATGTCGTTGACAAGCCGTGACGAGTTCCGGTATATGTGGAAAGCTTCTAATATATTAAACTTGAAAGTCGAGTCCGGTTTATCAATAAGCGTAGCGTTTCCAAACAGAAAGTTGTGGTTATTTTCGTGACAATGTTGAGCTATAGACGACTTCTTCAGTTCATAGTTCCGTACATATGTCTTGTGTTCCTTCACACGGAAGCTTAAAGCCCTGCGGGTCTGTCCTATATATGAAAGTCCACATTCACAAGGTATCTGATAAATTCCCCAGGAGTTTAAGTCTTCGACGTAGTCTTTTGATCCGTAAAAATTCATCTTGTTTATGGGTTTGAAAATAACTTTGAAGTTAAAACTTTTAAGGATTTTTGAAATCCCGAAGCAAATCTGAGGAGCAAATAGGATAACTGCCCAATTCTTTTGTATTGGGAGGTCTATAGGCATGAGCGTGCAGACAGGCTTTGGTTTCCTAAATTTTTGGACAGCTTTGTCTATTACGGAGGATCTGTATCCTCTGTGTGCTGCAATTCGTTTAAGAATTCGTTTTGAATGTTTACGCTTCATTCGTCCTGAGGAAGCCGAGCCAAACGCTCTGCGAAACTATAGTCGATGTATAATAAACATTTTAGTGTGTGAAACGTTGTTATTATTATTCTATCGTAACACCGCAAGCTTTGTAGCCATAAATTATACTTAAACAAATAGTTTGCTTGAATGAGATGATGTCCTTGACGTTTCCTGTCGATGAGGTATGTCTGTAGCACAGTGATGGCCCTGTTTTATCCAATCAGCTGCAAACCGTTTTGCTGGAAAATCTTCTAAAGCAGGTCAATTTATTGATATAGACATTAGAGATTACAGCGTTTGAATGTTCATTTTGTTCCTTATCTTGGTCATGGTATTGTTCATTGCACTGAATCCTCTTTCACACTCTGCCAAAGATACTGGCACTACTTTAATTCTGTTAAATAGCTCCTTTAACGAATTAATTAAATATTCCTGGTTTTTCACTTCCTTAAACATACGGAATTCCTTAATGGTTTTTGAAACAATAGAATCTTCGTGATTTTTATGACGGATTTTTACTGAATTGCAAAGTGACTGAATTCTGTCATCACCAAGCAGAACAAGTTCACTGCAGCTTTTAGACCAATATGTTCGGTTTAATACTTCTGTCTTTAAAAACGTTATTAGCATTTGAGAATCTTGCATTCAAATTATCAATTAGGCCTTTGTAAGAACTGTTTTCTAATGCTGCCAAAAGTCTCTTTGTTTTTATTGGATGGCTCTTTATATCTTGACCCTGATACTTCCCAGTTCGTGAATATTCAGCATTTGCTGCTTTGAGATGAATCCATTCAGCTTCCTTCATTGCATTTAATGATTAATACACACACTTATCTCAGATGAAACAGAGATTGCATCTGAATTCTGTGATTGAAAATACAGTGATAGTTGTTTTAGAACTTCTAGAGTGTCTCTGAACAATGCTAACTCTACAACAAAAGTCCATGTTGTCAACTTTTCTGTAAACAATGCTCATTTGCTTGATTTTTTGAATTTAAGAAGTCATTACATTTCTTATTTTTCAAAAATTGGACTAATGCCGATTAGCTTGTCATTACAGCTTTTACTGAGCAGCAAGATGATGCCACCCACCGAATATCAAACATTTTCCCTATTTTTCTGAATTCACATCCCAAAGTAATAGCAACTTCTTCTATGTCTCTTTGATTTTTTGGACTGACTGAGAAAATTCCATATAAAGAAGTGAATAACAATCAGGTCTTGGTTATACCTACTCTTCAAGCAGTGGCGTATATTCGAGGCTAGCTAGGCTAGCTGCAAAGCATAAATAAAAGTCAATTAAATATACCCAAATAAAAAGTTAGTCATCAACGTCATGCACAAATAAAAGTCAATTAAATATACACAAATAAAAGTCAATTAAATATACACAAAAAAATGTCAATTAAATATACACAAATAAAAGTCAATTAAATATACACAAATAAAAGTCAATTAAATATACGCAAATAAAAGTCAATTAAATATACACAAGTAAAAGTCAATTAAATATACACAAATAAAAGTCAATTAAATATACACAAATAAAAGTCAATTAAATATACATAAAGAAAAAGTAAGTCATCAACGGTATTAAGCTATGCCGATGCTTTCGCTGCGAAAACAACACGTGCAGATTCATTTCTTTGACTCAGTCTGGCGAGCGATGACCAACGGCATAACGCAAGCAATTCTTCCAGAGTCTTCGCTGTTCTGATTCGAAGACCTTCGATACGATCGCCTGCTAGCGTTTCCATGACAACATCAATGAGCGTATGGAAGGGAACGGATCATTGCTTTGAGCAACGGTTCGCTCAGAAAAGAGAAGACTTCGGCTACCTCAGCCACTCGCATGCTTCCGCCTGTAACAGCACGTGTTTCACGAGAGTTGTTTCAGTTTGTGTGGAGTGTCAATGAATTAAAATCAGTGATATTATATCTTAAATTCGTAGCTTTGTTGGACTTGACCTGTTTTGATAAAGTTTGTGAAAGCTTCCCTGAACATCTACTGTCAGAACTTAAAGAACTTTATGCTTCAAATTTTGATACAGCTCGACTACAAAATGAACTGGAGGTGTTTTATTCCCTTGATGAATACAAAAACTAATCAGTAAGAGGCATTACTTGTTGCATAAAGTTGAAAAATTGGACATAGTGTTTAGTGAGGTGTACAAATTAGCAGACCTAAAGTTTCCACCAACAACTGACACAGCCAAAAGAAGTTTTTCTGCATTAAAAATAATCAAGATATATCTTAGAGCTACACAAGGACATGTACATTCGAGCAACTTGGCTGATTTATCAATAAATAAAAACATTCTTCTTAAATATGAAAAAGTACTCGGAAGATACTTTTTATGAAAACGTAACACTCAAGTTCACACAAAAGGAAAGAAGAATGGAGTTCATACACAAATAAAGTATTCAAATCCTAATCCTCATAATTATTTGGTATCATAGTAGCAATAGCGTGTACCTAAAATAATTTACTTCTATTACTTAAGAATTAAAAATTAAACTGCGCAATTAAAAAAAAACAGTACTGTGGGGACGGGGGACGAGTGAGATAGTTCAGGTCTCGGACCCAAGATATGCCACTGTTTTCAAGAATGTAACCACTCCTCTATACGCTCCTTGCAAATTGGCTGCACCATCTGATGCAAATCCAATTAGCTGTTTGCATAATATTTCATCTGTAATGCAATGTTTATTAAAACAAAAGGAAATGCTGTGAGCAATTGCCTCGCCAGTCAGAGAAGTAAATTCTATAATATCAAAAAAATAATTGCGCGGTTCACCATCAAACATAAACGTACAAAATCAAACTTGATTTATTTGAAATAGTAGTGCTTTCATCAATAAGTATACTAAATACACAGCCTGATTCAATTAAATGTTGTGCTAATGACTTTGACAATTTATTGCTTACAAAATTAATAATGTTGGCCCAACTGTAGTCAGAATGAAGCATTTTTACAACATTAGTACCATTTAGAAACTGCAATGTACATAAATCTTTGTAAAGTTTGAGTGGCTCCGCTCTTTTACTAATTAGGTAAGCTGTACGGAAATTACGTGCGGTTACCTCAATGTCCTCTTCATTTTTTCTTCCCACAGTTGAAATTCTGTTGTCAATGCCGCTGGCAGTCTTTCATTTTTTCTTTCTTCCAATATTTCAACACATTTTAGGTGAAACTTGCTTCTCCCATGATCACTGATTTTGTCGTTCAGTTTTTTATTGTTCTTAGCTTTCATCCCTTTGATGAATGTTGTTTCAATATGTAATTTTCTGTCTTTTAAAGCACCATGTTTTTGCACATCACTGCAGAAGGAACAACTTATCTCACCAAAGGCTTTGTACGAAAGCCAAGGCGTGTTACTTTTCCACTTTTCAAGTTGCTATAACGTGATGCAGCTACCAATTAAGTTCGTGGATTATTTGGTATCATAGTATATCTACATCACAATGCAGTGAATCAGTTTCTTCTGAACAAATAAGCACAGATTCTTTTAAATCACCGGTGGTACTTAATTTTTCGAATGTAGGTGAACACGAATTAAGCGTATCGAAATTCTGTTGGACTGTTGTTGTTGATGAAGGTTTATGAACAATTCAGATAAAACCATTTGACGCTTCATTTTGTAAGTATAGTTGCTTGTATAGGCCTACTAACTTTAATATCAACAAACGAAACTAATAACTATGTGGAATGTAATAACGAACACGTTACGTCATAACCGTTATTATTCATGCGTTTACTGAATGATGCAGTGTTGCCAACACTCCTGTTAAAGAAACATATTTGAAATACAGCACGCAGTTCCCGCGCATGCCGCTTGGTGCGCAAGGCATGCGCGGGAAATACATGTTCATCAACCATCTGACATTGACATATCTCACCCACTCCCTCCCAAATATGGCAAAACACAAAATTATGTTGTTATTGTTCAGTTCAGGTCCAGGCCAGTAAGCAACTTATGGATGTCAAAGAGAAAAGTACTGGTCATGAATTCAGATCTAGATTCTAATTTACCAGCTACCAGAATTTTTCTAAATGGAAATTTAATTCCTTGTTACAAACGGCACTTCTGGCAGGCAAGAACTCTTGTTCATCAAGGTAGACTTTAATACGCTAGGATCTGGAATGATGGTATGTATGTCACGGCAACGGAAGAGGAACAGAGAAAACGAATTTATACAGTGAATGATTTGGTACAGTATGGCGTTGACTTGGAATCACAAGCTTGACATGAGGGATTGGAAATGGGAGTATTGGGATACATACCAGGGCAAGTGAAATTTAAATAATGACAGATAATTATTTCACTGTTGATCGATAGACTAAATCATATTTTAACAACTAATCCAACCCAAACATTTAAACTTATTCATTTAAATGCCTGTTCTCTAACTAATAAGCTAACACTGTTAGAATCCTCACAACAGTTAATTATCCCAGACACAGATACTATTTTTATTCCTGAAATCTGGTTACCCGCTGTGGAATACTCTCTTCAATTTAACAATAATAATATACTTAATTTAAACAGGGATTCTTCTAGAGGGGGAGGGGTGGCAGTCGTTGTTGATAATCAACATAAATACTTCTCTGTAGTCCCTGAATTTACTTTTGTCAATTCAGATGTGGAGATATTAACGGTGCAAAATGATCATTATATAATCTTAGTTTGGTATTGAACCTCTAGTTTTAATTCTGATGAATTCCTAATTATTCTCAATGATTTTTTGAATATTCTAATCTAATTAATAAAAAAAACTGTTGTTATGGGAAATTGAAATAATTATATCTCCCAAGTTAACCCTAGTGTTCTTAAATTTACTCTTACACTCCATTCGTCTGGCTTTATAAACACAATACTATCCCCAACAAGAATATCACCCACAACGCAAACTACGCTTGACTTATACCGTAATACATAACTTTTTATCTTCATTGAAGTAAAAATTTCATTTACTGAACTGATATTTCTTTCATATAGGAACTTTTCTACGTCTGTGAAAATCAGCTACTCCAGAGAAGTTGTCCGTGAATCAAGTTCTCTATAGTAACTGATTTTCCGTCATCCAGTTTTTATAAACTCTAAAACTGCGAAAGTGAGTTCTGAACATTTTACTTATGTACTGAAAAAAAAATTGCTTTTCTTTTAAATACTTAATTCAAAGCTGCCGTCTAAAATTCCTACCTATTGATTTTACCAATTTCACATTAAGTTTTTCCTCTCAGATTTTGTAATGATTTTTTACTGAGGCTAGAGCCTAGGGGCCGTGTTAGCCGTGAGCCCCCCCCCCCCAATGCTGAGGTTGCGGGGATATCACTACAGATCTGTGGTTATAGCATTCTAGAATTTTGTTCGCTTTTGGACATTGGCGGATTTCCAATTAGGCGCACTAGGCACGCGCTTAGGGCCGCAGAGCCTGTGGGGCCTCGGAAACCTATAATTGGATTGCTAGAATTGTTTTGGTTTTCACAAACCGAAACAAAAAAGTGCAGACCTTCTTAATTTTCCGATGAAAATAATAAGAAAAAATGTTTTCGAGAAACTTTTCACATTCTCGCTTTCCTGCAGTGACTGGTGAAATTCTTACTGTCCACCTTTCTTGGTTCATGGCATTCGTCTATGCCAAAACTCCTCCACGAAAAGTCATCCACCTTTTTCAAGTGAAGCACTGTGCATAAATTGCATTTTACTAGTATTTTCTAATGTGAGTACTTTTCCGGTTGCCAATGTTTTTATTTTTGTTTGATGCCATGCTCGTTTCCTACTAATTTACTCAAAATGTAAAAAAACAAAATGATTTTCCAGAGCTGAAGCAATGGAAAGAGTACGTTTTATAATTGAAATGCATTCCAATTTTATGAATTTTTATGAAAATTTACACGCGATGTACAGAATTTCATTTTCAGCGCCCTTAGCGTTAAATTTGTCAAGAAACTTGCAACTGAAGAGGTTTTACAGTAATCAGTTTTGCCTAACGTGTCAAACTCAAAAAGAACTTTTGCTGTAACTGGAATAGCCTTTACGTGGCCAAAGCTAAAATTTACGAAATTTCCATTTTGAGAACTGCTAGTGGGAAATTTATGAACTAGTAGTGAAATTTAAAATGGGAAAATTTTAACGATTTCTTATGTCCGATCATTCGCAAAAATAATTTTTGAAAAATCTGTGAAAACCTAATTTTTTTAACCTTCAAAGCTTTTAGCAGGAAATTAACGAACTAATTGGAAAATTTAAATATTTGAGAAGGAACAGTTAATCTTAATCTGAGAGGCACAAAAGTAATTCTTTCCTTTTAAGTTGAACAGTTTCTTCACAACAGAACTTTAATGTGTTTGCATTTTCGACTGGACAGCCCTTAGCAGTATTTAATGTGCCGAAATTAATATCCTTAGATTTCCTATTAGCCGCAAAAATAATTTTTGAAATATCTCTAAAAACAAAAAGTTCGACGCCCACGGTCAGACAAAGGGCAATGCACTGTTTCTTCCAAAACGTTCTAAGATAGAATGGAATTTTTAAAAAGCGTAAAAACTTATTTCTCGACTTCACTTTATTTTATTTATTTATTTTTTGCTAATCTGACCGATGAAAATTTCTGAGGCGATAAGGAGGGGAAGGGGCCCCCTGAATGTTTTAGCGCCTAGGGCCCCAAAAGATCTAAAGTCGCCTCTGCTTTTGGATCTTTTCTACTGTAGTTGTAAATCGAGTGTATAACACTAAACCAGTTAGGTGTCCAAAAGTTTATACAATCCTAATCACGAAAGCAATATGAAAATCCTCCAAATACAGTAAATAAATAAATACATCGCTCTTCCTTCGTTAAAACAAAAAACAATTTTTCGGTTGCTATGTGTTTCTGGAACGTGGAAAGAACAATTTATTTATTTACGAAAGCAATATACAATGACATTTACAAATAAGCATACTGTACAGCAACATTAAGAGAATTTCAGCAGATTATAGGTAAAACCTAAGTCATATATTTAATAATTTATATGCCATTTTTAATTTTAGTTTCCTGTAACTGAGAAAAAAATATGTTACTCAAGTGTGATTGAATATTTAAAATTTAATGATTAAGCAACGTGCACATGTTATCTGTTAAAATGCTATTATTATTGCCAAGTCCGTTTTTGCCAAGAGCCACCGACAAAGGCCGTCTTACTTTCAGAGATGATTTCAGAAAATCCCAAGTCAAACAATCAAACTTTCAACATCAGAACGCAGAGAATATTAAAACCCGACAGATGGCAGCATCTATCAGTGAAAAAAAGAGTACAAACAGATAAATAAATTCTCTTACTTTATGCTGCCATCTGTTAATACAATTTTTTAAATTTCTGTGATTCATAAGGGTTCTGACATTAGGATGTGTATTCTAAAGACCGTCAAAAATAAATACTGTACTTTCACAGAGTAATGAAAAGCAGCAGTATTTTTTTTCATAAACAAAACAATTTCTTTCGTAAACTCATGTGCAAGTATTTTGAACGAAAGCTATTAAAAGAGCTTTATTGAATCTATTAGAGTATATTAAGTAACACTGTATTAAGTAAACACACAGTATTAGTAACAAAACTCTCTCTCTCACACACATACTGTATTAGTAACAGTAAACACATTTTATTAAGTAACATTATCCACACCACGGACGTATATAGAATTTTTTTCGGGAGTGAGGTCGGCAGAAAATGGAAGATTTTGAAATCCATCAGAACAAAATAAAAAATTAATGAAAAATAAAATAAAAAAATAATGTATTATTTTCTAATGAAAGTTGATGCTTTAACTTTCATCAGAAAATAATAAATTTTTTCTAACGTAAGTCGCATTTTGACAAAAAATGAAACACTTTCTGGAGCAGAACAACGCCACTTGGCCTCCCTCTAAAATACGTCCCTGCCCCAAACCTTTAAATTATGAAAAATGAAGCTATTTTTACAGATGGAATTGAAAACAATTATTGGAAAAAAAAAGTCTGTAACTCTTTACGGAGCCATTTTAGATACCTAAGCTGCCGTAGTACATTCTCAACTTGGTCGCGGGTAGCTTTGCCTCCAGAGGAGAAAAGGAGAAATAAACGCAAATAAACTTTTCAATGACATTTGTATGCTGTTATTTATTCGTTAACCTCTTCTCATGCTGTTATTTACTCGTTACCTTTTTTGTCCACAGGGGCAGATTGGCCAACGGGACATTTCCGGTGAACCACTCCAGAAATGGCTCACTTTCTCGAATCTTTCTCTTACCTTTTTTTTTTTTTTTTTTTTTTTTTTTTTTTGGAACGAACGAATAATTATTTTTGTACTTTGGATAATAATCGTTTCTTCATTTGAGATTTATATGTCTGAAAAGTTATTTCCTTAAAAAAAAAACTTTACTAATATATAAAAGCGTTATTAATACATTAAAAGCATTATTTAATATTTTTTTTTTAATTTAAATGTATGCTAGGCTTTAGCTCTGAAGTAACACAGCAGAATTCTCTGTACTTAAGTGCAGCTGAGAGAACCAAGAACGCTGCTATAAATTAATTCAGCTAAATCTAATCGCATTAGACATAAATCGTTGGACTTGGAGCCCACGGTCATTGATATGCCCTACCCTCCTTTTGCAATCTTGAAGGACACAAATACCCATTATGCTTTCCCATGATCCCCATTTCTCTTATTCACAGACTCACGCAGAGCACAAAGCGATTCTCTGGTAGAGATATTTCGAAATTCATGTCCCTCCCACATTTATCTTAAAAGAAACAACGATTTACCGGTACTCGTTCATAATGAGCCACGTCTACTCAAGGTGAAGTTACCAATTCCGTTGCGCAGTAGGTGATCACTGATCAAATAAATATAAAAATTATTTGCTTAGGTAAGTCATGTGCACATTTTAACGTTAGGAATGACCTTCATGGTGATTTAGTTGTAAATGGTTTCCATAGATACTCGAAATTTTGCTAAAACCAAAATTTTCAGAGAAAAATAGTTATTCAGTATACCCCATTTTGAGAATTGTTTGATGCTACATTTATCGTGAGCGGATACTTTTTAAATTTACCGTCAGATTGTTAAAATATGCTCACGACCGAATTCGTTTTACAGTGCATATATTCTTACAGTACATATTTCGTTTTACAGTGCATAGTCAAGGCCAAGCCCGGGTTCAAGCATCAGATAAGGAATGAGTGTTGTGTTTGGACCAATGGTGCTGCATCTGTCCTTACTCTGGAGCCAGTGGTCCGAAATTAGGGACGGGCGACAGTTTACAAACCTACGAGTTCCTCATAGTGGTCGTTAAACCCAGAAACAAAGAAGGGAGTACTGCATAGATGAGGCGATACAGGCGGATCACGCAGTTGGACGTCTCTTCAATCATAAGAACTCTATAGTACAAAGAGAATGTCGACTGTTTTTTCTAGACCCAATCAAAATAAAGTTACAGAAGGTGGCTCCTCCGTGGGCTTCAGAGTGCATTTCTCGGAGAGAAAACAACAAAGAAAAATTGAAACAATCGTGAAGGAGGAGGTACAAGTGTTTCACGGTAGTGAAGGGCATTTCTACTGAACATCTCACTGCTGGCTATCGGCTCCAATAAACATAATTCGTTGAGCTCACTCTCTCATCCTTACGGGTAACACAAAAGAAATTCCCTGCATCCACATCATAATCTTAGGAAACATGGGGTATTTAGCCACACTGATTAGATGTACTATGTTAGTTGTTCAATGTAACTACAGAGGGTGAGTCAGAAGTTTTGCAATATTTGCATAAACGCATGTGCTGAGGCGGGTATGTCACGTGTTTAAACTAGTTCAAGTCGCGCACTGCAGTCAGTCGAAAGTGGTAGTCGTTGCTGTGAACAACAGCATTGCATGTCGTCGTTCTGTCAGTGGTTGGGACGCCTAAAAGATGAACAGCCACAACCGGCTAGTTATGGAACTTTTGCTTTACTGAACTCGGCCATAACGCTGCTGAAGCAACACGAGATATTTGTCATGCGAAAGGGGAAGGCTCCGTGGACCACAGCACCGCAACCAGATGGTTCAAGAAATTTCGCTCAGGTGACAGAAAGGTCGACGAACACCCAAGCTCAGGTAGGCCGCAAACCGCGGATTCGGAGGCCGTGCGCCAGGCCGTTGAGGAAATCCGACAACCAGCAATCGGAGATTATCAGGCGAGCTGGGCATGTCACAGATCACCGTGGTTCGTCACCTTCAGGACCTCGGCAAAGTCTACAGGAGCTGCCGCATTGTCCCTCACGAACTGACGCCAGCTGAAGCAAACTGCCGAATGAAAGTGTGCACGAAACTCCTAAAAACCCGCGAGATGTACATATCACTAAGAGGATTGTTACTTGCGATGAAACTTGAGTCCATTTTCGCAATCCTAACACACAACGGAAGTGGTTGAGCCCGGGCCAGCTTCCATGACCTGTTGCCAAACGTGGGCGCTTCGAGCACAAGGCGATGCTCTGCGTCTGGTGGAATTTCGAGGGGATAATCCATTATAAATTTGTTCCAGACTGTCGGACGATCAACGCCAACCTCTACTCTGAACAGCTGGAGCGGATGCATGCCGTTTTGGATAAGTACTCGGTACTGGTGAACAGAAAGCGCTCTCTCCTACAGTAGAGCAGGTCAACGCTCGGCCTCATACCAAGCGAACGACCCGGGCGAAACTCCAGGAACTTGAGGGCATCGAACTGATGCCACAGCCAGTATCTTGCCCCGTCGGATTATTACTTGATCCGGTAAATGGCCCACTTCCTTCGCGGGCGGCACTTCAACAGCCAGGAGGAGGTGGCAACTGTGGTGAGGGCGTTCTTCGCCTCGAAGGACAAGAACTGGCACCGTCGCGAAATCGAAGAGCTGGCAGACAGATGCCTAAAGACGGTACAGCACGATGGCCTGTACTTTGAATGTTAGTCAGCTTTCGTCGTAAAGGTACGTATGAAGACATAAAGTGATCCAAATATTGCAAAACTTTGTACTCACCCTCTGTAAAATACTAACTTTGAGTGAAGAACGCTACACATATGAGGAAACCACAAGAAAAGCCGGTGAAAATCTAACCAAAGGAGATATTTCTGAACTGTGCAAGAGGATATGTGTAGTCCTCTTCACTCAAAGTTATCAACATGCTCAGTCAATTGAAAACCAAAGTGGTAAAGGTAGGAAAAGGTGAACAACGAAGTGCTGTTAGAAGAATTAAAAGACTGTTTAAGTAAGCAAAGAAAATCATCTGAGTCAATTAAAGATGAATTGTCTCAATGTGGTTTGAAAATGAGTGCTAGGACTGTTAGACGTAGAGTCAGACTTTGGTTTAAATTCTAGAATTTCAAGGAAAAAGCTATTCTTGTCTCCAAAACAAAAGAGGAAGATATTAGAACCATGTTCATTGGTCTGAGGAAGAATGGGACAGAGTCGTCTGGAGTGATGAGACCAGAATATACATATTTGGTAATGATTGAATAAAGTGTGTGAGAAGAAGAAATGGAGATTAGCTGATTGAATGGATTGCATATACCATGAAACACCCAGTTAGTGTTATGATTTGGGGTTTTATAACAGCAAAAGGTGTGGGCAGAATATGTGTGATTAATGGTTCTTTAAACGGTAAAAAATACGCACTGATATACTTGAGCCAAAACTGAAGCCTTCAGCACGTGATCTTTTCCAGGTAATGAAGCCCATATACACAATCGTATCAGAATAATATGACTACCTACCTAAAAATGGAAATAACCACCCTTGTCTCGAATGATAGCGGTAAGACGACGTGGCATGGACGGAGTGAGGCCCTGAAAGGTTGTCCAAGGCACACGTACCCATTCGGACTGCGGCAGAGCACGGAGGTCCCGAGAAGACGTGGCTGTGTGTCGGCACGTTGAACCTGTCAATCCAAATAGTCCCACAAGTGTTTTATGGGATTGAGGTCGGCCGGTTTTGCCGGCCAAGGGAGAACGGAGACATCGCTGTCGTGTTCCTGGAACCAGTCACGTACCCCCCTTAACGACGTGGCACGGCGCATTGTTCTGTTGGGAGACATCATCACCAAAAAGGTAAACGTCCGACATGAAGAGATGCATGTGGTAAACGAAGATGGACAGGTAGCCATTGGCGTTCAGGGATCCATCCTGTGGTGCCAGCGGCCCCAGGTCATACCAGGAAAACATCCCCCAGACATGTACACTGCCACCGCCGGCCTGTACTTGACCGACAAGCGTGTCCGGGTGTCAAGCGTGTCCATTTACTATAGAGGAAGAGTTATATTCTACCAATATGTACAGTTTGAACAACCTCTGTCAATTAATTAAAAAGTTATGCATTGCTTTTTTATTAATTTTGCATTACTTTCAGTACAACCCTCGTATTATTCACAGTAGAAAAGCCATGTGGCATCTGGAAGTTTCTATATAAATGTAATTGTCTGTACTGCTGAACAGTGCCTCAAAAGTAAACCTTAAGATTTTTTAATTCTCGAGAAAATAGCGGTAATTGGTCATTGTTTTTTAACCCAGTCACAGGTGATGTAATACTAAAAATAAAGAAATAAGGGTTACTCTCATTTTGAAACTGGATTCTCTTCACCGGTTAATGTCCTAGGCAACACATTTTCTATTCGTTCCCGATTAATCATGACAAGAATGCGTGCAGTAATCTATCAAGAAAAAACGAGCTCGCAGTAGTTTATAATGAATGATGAATTTCTACTGAACACCTGGACACACGTTCGCACACACATACAAAGATTTTGTTGTTTAATGTTAGGTGTGCCTAAGAAACATCTCGAATGGGTGGATTGAGATTCAGGAGCTTCAGTGCTATAGCACATTTTGCCTGTGGCAGTGTACTTGCATATCATTTACAGTAGTGTTGACATTTTAATTTAACCCAATAGGTGAATTTTGAAGCAGGCACTATACGCCTTACTGAGACGTTCAGTTAGAAATTCTCTGTCATAATTAATCATATTCAAAATATGATATTATGACTTGTACAGTCTCAAGAGCTTCATGTGAAAATTTCATATCCGCTGACTTTTGTCGCCTTGGAAAGAATGCCAATGATTTCAAGTTTCACAAGCTAAGGCGGTGTTAAAAAAAATAAAAATAGGCGGTGTTAAAACAAAACTGGGAGCAAAGGTAACATTTTCATGATGCGGATTTTTTCCAGAAAAGCGTGCGTCCATACCGATTTGAGTTTCAAAAGGCATTCGGTCATAGAGAATGAATATTGTTCTTGTACGCCAACTCCGTGTGTGTTTGACAAACTGATTGGGGAATAGTGTTTCGTTTAACCATTGAACTTTAGAATTATTAACTTTTGTCTTCTCTGGCCTTGATTATGACATACTTTGCTATATCATAACTTGTAACGTACCAGGAGAGGAGATGTGACGTACCTGCCAACAGGACGCACATGACATAAAGGCAGATAGGAATCAGAATACATGTCCGCGTAGCTCAAATGGTAGAGCAACTTATTCCGGAATGAGTGGACCCGGGTTCGAACCCCGGCGTAGACCGAAATTGACGGAGAAATTCACTTCGTTATAATGGCGCCCGAACTATCCGGATGACCCGACCGTTCAAAATCTCGCATTGGTGTGATGTTATTTCCACACCGCGAGATAGGAAAAATGTGAGCAGCACTTCGAAAGAAAAAAAGAAAAAGAAGGGAGAGATGATGTAACGTACCAGGAGAGGAGATGTGACGTACCTGCCAACAGGACGCACATGACATAAAGGCAGATAGGAATCAGAATACATGTCCGCGTAGCTCAAATGGTAGAGCAACTTATTCCGGAATGAGTGGACCCGGGTTCGAACCCCGGCGCGGATAAAAAGGACGAAGAAATTCACTTCGTTATAAACTGAAAAAAGAAATGCAGGTCTTCCATTATCAACTTACGATCTTTTACGTCGATTTTGTGAAGAGGGCAAAATGAGATCCGAACGCAAACATCGGCATGCAATTGCAATAGCATGGTAACACGTTTCCTAATTTTGTGGGGTGAAAGCACGGGAAGTCCAACTAAAAATAGTCCAAGTTTCATGATGTTAGATAAAAAAAAAAAAGGTTAAGAAAAGAAAAGTCAAGTAAAACAGTTACACACTCCTGCCGTTTTCAGGCATTCACGTTTCGTGGGCATAGAACCTTTCTTATTTTGTTTTGGGGTTTTGCGATCACCTTGAGCATCTGGCACTGCGGGCAGTCGTCTGTCCTTGATTTGGGGCTGTTGGTCCGATGTCTCATCCGAAGCTGGAGCCTGGAACTAAATCAGATTAGCCAGTGGCTCGCGTTTCTGACGACTATGCTACAGGGGCGGTGTCATCTTGCCGACAGACACATAAATGTGTGTGTGTGCACGCATGGACTTTTTCTAACCGATATTACATAATAATTTTTACAGCAACTCCTCGAACTGTTCTAGAACACTGGGAAGTTGTTGGAAAACTAAAAGCGTGAGTACTAAAACGGAAGGAGCTGCAACCCTGACTGAGATTCAAAGAGTAGAACCACTGATACTGGAAAACAAGATGCGAAATTTATTTCACAAATACTGAAAAGTCTATCATGCGAAATTTATTTCACAAATACTGAAAAGTCTATCATGCGAAATTTATTTCTAGAAACTGCCTACATGTCTTGACATTTCGTCACCTGTATTTTATCCCAGCCGGGCTTGTATGTTGTATCCGAACTTTCTAGAATGACTTAGCACAAAAACATGACATATGATTACAAAATTAATTTGCGTAGTGCTTCTGGAGACACGGGGAGACATCCCCTTTGTCTTTGACACTCTATGCAGAAGGCCTGATAGTCACGAAATAGATTTTAAGACAAACAAAGCAAAAAAAAAAAAAGAAAAAAAAAAGCAGATACATAAAGCAATACATGAGGTTGGGACTGCTTACGAGAGCAGGTGAAAATCTCTGTAATGAAAGTTGAATATTGGAGAAGGCACTTTAATACGTCTAAAATGGAAAAAAAATCTCCTGCGAATTTTTATAGGTTTATTTCATTTGAGAAAAGTATTTTGCAAGTAGATTTTTATAGTATTATGAAAACTACATTTTTCAAGGACTAGTAATTTTAAAGTTTCAGTTATTATAAATTTAATTATAAGTTATAAATCAATAGCGCATTAATTTTTCAAAATGTTTGCTAAAATACATTTTCTCTAAATCTCTTCTTCAATATTTCCAGAGCTAGTGGTGTCTCTGTTTGCAGGACGCTAAATTTTAAAACATCGAGAAGTTCTATTGAAGAATAGAGACACATCTATTAAGTTATCCACTTTCTAGCTATATGACAAAATCTGTAAAGGTGAAAATTAAAAAAAAAATGAAAAGGGAAGATTATTTTACTTTTTGAAACTGTTTGTTTCAAGAAATATGAGAATCTTCTCAATTTTTAGCACGTCTTTTGTAAAAAAAGATCGCGCTTATGTTACCGGGTTGTCCGTGCGTCTATACCCACGATACCTCTGCAACTATTAATCCGATTTGAAAAATTCTTTTTGCATTGGGAAGCTTGAAATATGCGAATGGTGATCCTTCATTTCGATTTTTTTACGATGTACAATTTCGCCGCTAGAGGGCGTAAATGCAGATAATGTCGAATTCAAAAATACGTTTTATTCCACATATTTGCTTTTGAACATCCGATTGAAAAAATTATTTTATCTTTCGATTCCATTTATGTCGAACAATATTTTAGATATAGTTACTTTTTCAAATTACGCATAGATTTTGAGCTAGGGGCGTAAAAGTAAATTACATTTTTCCCGATTACTCTTTTTTTAACACTCCGATTTAAAAACATTTTTCTTCAGCGGATACACCTCCTGACGGAAAATCTTTTTAATATAATTTCACATTTTTGGTAAAGAATACTTTGGCCCCCAATGGGCGTAAGTGTTAATATTTGCTTCTGATGTATTTGCCATAAAATCTGAGCTTCTAAAATATCGATTGAAAAACTTCTTTAGTGGACTGATGCCACTCACATCGATAAATCTTTTCGGAATATTTTCTTCTTAAAATATTCCACAGTTTCTCCACCCGCGGGCGTAGATGTATATCTTATTTTCGTCAATATCTCTACTTCTAGGAGTCCGATTTAAAACATTCCTTCTTTGTTGGATAGTATTTTCAGTGTGACATGTTTTTCCTATAAATTCAAAATTTTCAAGTAAATCATAGTCTTTCCGCTAGGGGGCACAAATGTAAATTGTGTTTCCTGCGTTTTTTCCGCTTCTAAGATTCCGATTTAAAAAATTCTTCCTGTTGCGCATACAACACCTGATGGAAAATATTTTTCATAAAACTTCTAATGTTTGGTAAAGAATGGTTTGGCCACCAGGGGTCATACGTGTTAATTTCTGCTTCTGATGTATTTGCAGCAAAATTTGGGTTCCTGAAAACTAGACTAAAAATTTATTTTCTTGGACCGATACCGCTCATATTGAAAAACCTTTTGAAAATACTTTCTTCCTAAAATGGTTTTCCCACCAGGGAATGTAAAGTCACATATTATTTTTGTCGATATCTCTGTTTCTAAGAGTCCGATTTGACAACTTGTTTCTGTGTTGGAGAACGTTTCTGGTGCGAAATGTTTCTCGTATAAATTCATGTTTTTCTTAACGCACAAGTTTGCAACCAGAGGGCGTAACAGCAATATCTGAGGGAAAACGTAACAGCAATATCTGAGTGATTAAAAACCCGATTGAAAAACTTCTTTCTTCTGTCAGATATTATTGTTTTCCATACCGGTTCGATTGACTTCGAATAGCTTTGATAAATTTAATTTGCTACAGAACGGATTCAAAAGACGTGCTTATTACACCCAAAAATTCGGTGTCATCTTTCTTGTTTTGAGTTGGAACTGACTATTTGTTTAACTATGGTGATTAAAATTAATTTTCCCCACAGAAAAATTGTAGCCGTGTTATACAAACAAAGGGGAACCATGAGCAAACAATAACATAAAAAAATAATTGTCATAACAAAAAATAATACTGAAAGTATTACTTGGCTGCTCGTATCTGTTAGTTGCTAGCTACGAGGAAATAACTCTCCTTCTTCACTTTGCCAATCATCCTGAAACGTGTTCAATAACCTTATGCAAGAATAATTCATATTTCTGTTCAATAACCTTATGCAAGAAAAATTCATATCTCTTGCTCTTTCTTTCTCTCTTTGCTCAAATTAATAGCATATTAATTTTACATGAGTAGTTGCATAAATGAATTTGATCTAAATCTATCCTTCAAAATTTTCCATATATTTATGTCACTAAATTTATGTGTAAAGAAAAAAAGAGAGGTACAGATGGAAGCAGTTCTATCAATACTTCTCTCTTGTCTCTACTTTTCCGATATACAACAAACAGAAGTTTTAACTGATCTTTATCATACGTATAGGTATATGTTGAAAATTTGCGTGCGTACAGTCTTTCCGTCTCCGTCTTTCCGTCTGCAGCCGTATATCTCTTTATATATTGGTGAAATAAAAAAATGTTCCGGTATGGTATAAATAAGACCATGATAATGATGATTCACACACTTCTGAATTTCTCGGACGCACTGATCAATTTCACAAGTAGGCGCGTAAAATTTATTGATGTATTGCATCTGGCTCGATATCTCCGATTTTGGAAATCATATTAAAAATAAATCCTTTTGAATAAATATCTGTAACCACTACCGAGAGCTTTTGACATCTCCTAGTTTACCTTCTTTCCCGCTCACCAGACTTTTAATAAAGTTTACATGTCAAAAAAATCAACAACACACAAATGGTCCTCGAGCGTGAGAATGAGGAAGCGTAAGTTCCGGACAGTTGGGCAATATGTATTCCTTGATGAATGAATGATAACCGGAGACAATCTAGTAGTTTTACAGATTGTTAACCACACTCAGAGAACATGATTAAATCTCGTACATTTTTGAACTTTGCACACTAAGCATGCTCTGTCTTTAAAAATGTGTGACGCATTTACAAAAAAGGTTTTTTCTGTTATGTTTATTCATGATGTTTTCTGTTTATTGCGTATTTCTGCTAAAATATGTAGGTACACATGTACTGAAAGTGTTTGCCCATCATCACTGGACTCATGGGTTGGACTTCAAAATCTGTAAGCAGACCAAATGTGTTAAATTCATAATAATCAGTTCTTACTGACGGCAACATGAATGATGATGGCCAAGTCACGTTTTTAGATCTAAATAAAACCAAAAACCCCAGCTGCACGTATACGTTATATTTTGAATATTGACAATAACATGGAAAAGCAATCAGGTGATGTACTGATTGTTAAAAACGCTCGGACGCGAAATTTCGTTTGTCAGTGCCAACACGAGCGCCTCAAAGATCTTTTAATTTACCTATTGTATGCAAACTACCGATCGTATCCATTTTCAACAAATTTGATCCTCCAGTAACAGTCGTTAACAAAAATACTCAAGTTTCATCGAAATAAAAAATATATAAAGAAGCTATGTTGTATAATTGTAAATGACCAGATCTCTTTTCTAATTTCGCAATAGTGGTTGAGGCAAAGCCCCTGGATTCTCGGAACAGATAACTAATATTGCATCTCGACGAACAATGAAGCTACGTAAAAAGAAGGAGAAGAAGAACTCAGTTCTAAACTGACAAATAATGGTCTTCACCTGTACGTCGAATTTGACAAATGGTTCTATCGGACCATTGCAATCTTAATAAACGGTTCGCGTGAACTGGACCGACCCAGTAGCATAGCCCCTTTCCCTTGCATGCAAGGCACGGACTTCGTGTTTCATTACAGCTCTGCTCCTATTAATAGTAATTCTTCGATACTCTTAATGCTAAATTGGAGATAATACAATCCTAGATTTCGATGCTTATGGGAAAATGAAAAACTATAAAAATATAAAAAATAACCAGTTAAAAGAAAAACGCACCGCAGACCGCGTGTTAGCGATAACTAAGCTGACCCAATAGAATAATTAGACTCAGATATTTGAGCAAACTTGCAGAACTTAAGTACTTATTTCCCTTGAAGGCGTGGTCACGAATCGTTCAGCCTCATTCCCTACTGTTCATATCTTAGTGCAGCAATAACTTTTGCCCAGCCTAATTTGTTTTCTTCTTTTTCCCCTTCTCTTTCCAATTCCGGTCTTGACGATGCATGAACTTTGTAGGAATCCATATGCGGAGCTCTGTTCTACGTGTTTCAATACAAATAAAGCTGATTGTTTGGAGTTTCCAAGATCGGTCAACAGCTGACCTGCTGCTGCCAGCAGGAAATCTGGTTTGTTAGATAACGATCAGCACATTGGTTGGCATAGAAGTTTCATTTTCGGTGATTTTTCATGCCCTCAATATTTCATTCCGTTCTAAACTGGCATGCCCAAAGTGTTGAAAAATGACAGTATCACGCGACCGAAAGTATCCAAGGAACTTGTTTTCTCGCATTGTTCTCTTAGTTTTGGCTCGTTTCAGTCATATCATTGAAGCAACGCAGTTAACAATAGGTATTTTGGAAAGAACAAAAAGAAAGAAAATCAGACTTCTGTTTATCCTGTTGTCAGAAGGAGGTTTAGTGACAACGCCTCCTGGTGTCCTTGGGCGTGAACTAGGAAACGTAGCTAAGGTTGAGCTTCTGCGTGGATTTTTTTAAAGTTTAGGGTGTGGGCCCACTATAAACAAGAGGAATGACGGGTTTTCGTCAGGCGTAAGAAGGTTTTCTCTGCCTTTGCCTTGGGTTGTCGCTTCCTCTGTATTTCATTTTCTTACCCACGCCATTGTTGACTCATACTTTTGATTCTCTGACCTTTTGTTGTTTGTGTTTTTCACCCATGCATTATGTTGAGTCCTTATTCGTTTAACGGCTTTGATGTGCTTTCTTCATTAGAAAATAAGACAAATAGCTCCCTTAAAAATCATGGACCGAGCAAGAATATTAATTCGTGAGCATCAAGTAAGTCAACGAAAAATGAGGTATCAGCGACAGATATTGTTTCCAGAGAAATATGTCAGATATGTCACTAATGCAACCAAAAGCGAACTATTACAGCATTCGCACAGCATAAGAAAGAAAAGAGTTAGACTGAAAAATTCATTTACGCAATATGGAAAACGAGTAATAATGCATCTACAAGTTTCGCCAACACTGGGGAACAAAGTTTTTATTGCACTGACACCAGCACTTGTTCTTATCTAATTTGAGTGTGCTGAATTCAAATCTGAAGTTAGTTTTCCTCTGTTAGCTCTAGGGTTTTTACAATTCAAAATTTTCCTTTTTCGCGAAATTTTGATGCCTCTCGTATGATAACATGGTCTATCTGAGGATTTTTTTTTTTTGATTGGAGGTTTAACGACCACCGTGAGCAACTCAATGGGCTATAAGCAGTCGCCTGTCCCTAATTTAGGGTCACTGGTTCCAGGGAAGGGAGAGAGCCAGTACCGTAAGACAAACACAACATCCATGCTTCACGGGATTCGAACCCGGACCCCGTTCGGACGAATGATCAGAGGCCATCGCTTAGACCACTGCGCCACCGGAGCGGCAAGAGGAATTTATGATCACGCAGTCTTAAAATTAAGCTTAAACAACCGTCTTGGCAAATATATTCTTTATGTATTCTCAAAAACCTGTAGGTACATCACAATATGCATTAAAGTTTGAAAAAAGGCAAAAAATCACTTGTGTGGAGTAAAACATGTATTGTCACTTGTCAAATCTGAAACATTTATCTATTATAGTCAAATATGAGTATAAACTAATGCTTTTTACTTTAAATTAACATATATTTCGACATAAAGATGATAAGTAATTCAGCACAACTGATAAGGATTGGATGCAAAATTCAAATATATCCTATTCAGGCAAGAATTTTCGCTTGTAGCTGTGGCGTTTGTGGACTTTCTCAGGGCAATCTCATTTGATGCTCCAGCAGTAGTGTGCCATCATATTTTTGGCCCATCGCCGTTGATAGCGCTGTTCTATTCTCATGAGGTCTTGATGGAAGCGCTGCCCCCTGATCATCACTAACAGCCCCAAAGTTCTCGGGGAATTGATCAAGGTGACCATTTAGGAAACGGAGCTTGACAGTCATGTTGCACCTAAGATCGCGAAAAGCCAACAGCATTCTAGTAACGAGAACCTAATAGTGATCTGCCTTTTTGTTACCAAGAAAGTTTTGTATAACTCTCACGAAAGACAGTCATGCTGACTCCTCCTTGTCATTCATCTTCCTGACAAGTTCCTCATTACGTACAAGGGCACGAATTTGAGGTCCATTGAACACATCTGCTTTGATCTTCTCGAAAGGCCAAGCAGGAAAAGCAGGAAACTCTATGTTGAAAACATTCACCATTAGTACTTAATGCCTTCACGAACTATTTCATCAAGCCGAGTTTGATATGCAGTGGAGTAAAAATAATCTTCTCTCTGCTGACGATTTGGTCATTCACAATGTTTGGCATGCCTGCTACTTGATGAGCCTCTCCTTCTGGGTCCAGTGTTTCTCTCGAGCTCGGCTGTCCCATATGCAGAGATAGCAAGAAAACTTCGTGAAGCCTATCTGTTGACCAATGAGGAAGTTGATCATTTTCAGGTCCACACAAATAACCCAGTTGTGCTCATGATATTTGAGTAAGTCTATGAACATTTTCATGTCATTTTATGTTCTTCTCACAAATGCACTGAGTGACCAACTGGAACAGCTCCATAAACATTGCCATGGTGCAAGAGAACACACTTGAGACTGCACTTTGAGCTGTCCAGAAATAATCGTCATTCTGTTGGACTATACGAGGTAACACCTAGTTGCCTGAGAACTGGGATATCGTGGCAGTAAACAAACTGCTTGTCTTCTGAAAAAAAGTCCACAAAAATCTGGTTCCGCTTTCGGAAATAAGAAACTTCTGCAGAGCGGTCAAGTAGGTTTTTTTCTTGCAGCCTTGAGGCTAATACCTTAGCTGCTTTCTCAGAGAGCCCCAAATCACGCACTAAGTCATTCAATTCCGGTTGGCTAAGCTGCTGAGGGACTGAAGACTGTTTGGTATCAGATGAGGAGTCTTCGGATTCTGAAAACATTTCTTGAATCTCGTTATCACAAACCTCGTGCTCTTCCTGATCATGTTCACTGCCTTCATCTTCAGATGAGGCAAATCATGAAAAGTAGAACAGGGTGTTCTTCAGAGTGTGGAATAGGTCAAATTGCTGAGAAAATACTGGGATAGGAGATCTTATGCCAGTTTTTCTTGCCGACACCCTTCGTGTTGACCAGGCAAAAAACAGCAGTCAGTTATGTGGTCCTTGGGTTCTCGCCAAACCATGGGAATTCCAAAAGGCAGACCGTTTCGTTTTCCTTTTCTCCAGTCACAGAGCATTTCCTCACAATTATGACACACAATATGAGGAGCCCATTTCTTGTCTTGGTCGCCAAGGGGAACTTTAAAATAGGCTTTATAGACACGCCTCACAAACGATGTTATATTGCGCCTGTAAGAACGGACATATTAATTATGATAAGATATAATGAACTGAACATTATGCTACTTTTTGACAAAGGAAAAGGAAGGCAATAGAAGGTTCGAGAACATTTTTTCAATGTCGATGGCCGATGGCCTCAGACAAAGAGCCTCAGTTTTCTCACGCCTTAGTAAGGGATAGGCCTTTCCAACTACTGCGACTTTCGCCGTACATTGTCAGCGTTGCACAGACACCTAAAATTCTGGAAAACCATCCGTTCACCTTTGTGTAGATATAACAATGTATATTGTGCTAATGTGAAGATGTACTTCGGCGGTAGGGTTACTTTATCAAAGGGTGCACTTTCTAACGGATAGATCTGACGGACCGCAGGGACACGAAAGGTGATTTTAAAACCCATGAGTTAAGTACTCTTCGCTGACGCCAAGCATCAGCGGACGTGTGACGTCAAAGGAGGGACGCTTGGCAGGGGAAGAACGCCACGTCAGCAGGTTGGCGAGAGAGCCGTGTCGGCGCCGGAGGCTTCGTGCATGCGTAGTGCGGAGGAGGTTGGGAGAGTGGGTCTCTTAGGAGGAACAAGTTAGTTAGTCTGCTTTCGTCTAGTGGAGAGAGTAGTTCTCCGGTAAGGGGACGCGAAGCGTTTTCCTTTTTTTGTGAGCAGGCGGACGCTCTAGTTATGCGGAGGTCCGAGGCTCTGGATGAGGTTAGCCAGCGCACTACCTCTGGAGAGATAGGGTTTTTGGTTGCAGCGGTACAGGTCCCGGTCAGGGAATACCGCTTGCGTTATAGATATTCCTCAACTACAAGTCAATTCGTAGTACTGACTAAGACTGAATTCGTAACGACGGGGAAGCATGAGTTAGGCCAATAATAACATTCTCAGTGATACAGACCTACCTAATAGTAGGTAGATTCTCTCTGGAACGTCAACGCCGAAATCTAGGAGTTAGATATTTTTCTTCAGGAATGATTCTCCTAGACTTCCCATCCCAGGGTCCGTCAGAGCTAAGACTTAGTGAAACCTAGTGCTAGAAGAAGATTAATCCACCGCCGTCAGAACCTAACAGATAATTTAATAAATGTTTGCGTGGTGTTGATAAATCCTCTCGAGATCCTTCTAGTGCATTAGTGATTATTATTCTGTTCGTTCAGCTATTTCGATCCGCCTTCCTGGATCACAGATATTATAACAAAGTGGGGAGGCTTCGTTTGTTCGCCAGAATAGAGTTTAGGGAGTGTTTCAGAGAAACAGAAACGCTTCCTTGTGACTGTGAGAAGCACCTATAGCGTTGACGCCTCAGAGTTATAAGTAGGAGGCGGGGCCACGGCACGTGACCAGTACTTTCGCTTTCACAGCACAGAAAATGTGGCGTAATTGACAGGATACAGAACAAACGAACTTTGAGGAGAGAAGCAGGCTGATAAGAATTAGAGGAGAAATTCTAGTTAGGTAAATAGGAGAAAGATCCCGGTACCCACAGGTGAAAGAGAAGGTACCGACAGAACTTTAACCGACGACGGGTGGCTAGAGGAGGCTCGCAACCAGGACGCTTCTCGCACGCCGTGGTGGACGAGAGATCCAATGCAACGAAGGAGACCTACAACCCAGGCGACGAGAGGACGGATACCGTGAGGAGAGCTCGCAAACAGAGTGCCTCACGTGCTACAGGACTCATTCTTCGAAAGCGGACGACGAGAGGACGACTATCGTGAGGAGAGCTCGCAACCAGGGTGCCTCACGTGCTACGGGACTTATTTTGTATAAAGAAGTCAGTCTAAAGTTGAAGTGCCCGGCCACCCCAAGTCACAGAATGAAGCAGAAGGCAGCTCGAATCGCTTCGGCGGGAAAGTACCACTTTGGAACCGCAATTTTATTTCCTGGGCACTACCTGTAGTATTTTAGCCACCTAAAGCTAATAGAATTCGCGTTAGGGTGCGGTCAGTTAGAGACCATAGGGTCAAGGATATTATCAATTGTTGAAGTGCAAAGTGTATTTATGTGTAAAAGTTCAAGGTCACTAGTTAAGTTAGGAAAACAATTGTGTTTTATTATTATATGTTGAAATAGGCATGTAGAAATGTTAGGAGTGAATAGTCTAACCAGTTTGAGAGCATAGGCTGATATCGAAAATTTGCGTGTATTTTTACATGTATATTGTTTTTTATGAGTATTACACTATACCGTGCAAATTAATTTGGACAAGCTATTTTATTCTCAGAATTGTAATGCGATCACCAGTTGATGTCGGAAACCCACGTAAACCGGTTTTATCAGCTTTGAGGTGGTGTGAATGTTAGAACTTGATAGTAAGAATGGGGTTTGACTGGTTTTAAACAGGAAATAGGCACTTCAGCTTCAGTTGTGAGCTTTCGTATGTGACAGGTGGATGTTAGTTTTTGCTCTCTGTGAGTACGTGTTGCTTTCGTGTATTGAAAAATTAATATTTCCCCAAGGAAGCATGCACAAATAATTGCTCTGAAGGATCACACTTCTATGACAGTGAGAGATATCGCTTCTGCAGTTGGTGTAGGCAAATCAAGTGTATCCAGACTGCTTACGCAATACAATGCATCTGGATCATCGTCTCCAAAAAGGAGAGGTAAATGTGGAAGAAAACGAGAAACAACTTCACGAACCGATAAATATCTAATCAAAAATAGTAAAATGAATCCAAAGAAAAAACAAGCACCGACCTTCAAAGAGATTTATTGGCTAGTGGTTGTGTTGTTACTGATTCAACCGTACGCCGTAGGCTTCTGGAAGTTGGCCGGAAGGCAAGAAGACAAACGAAAAAACAATATTTGAATGCGAAAATGAAGATAAAACGTTTAGCATGGGCCAAAAAATATAAATCATGTACTGCTGACGACTGGAAAAAGGTAATTTTCAGTGATGAAACTCATTTATTTGTGCAGGGTTACCAAGCAAATGTCGTTAGACGAAGCAACTGTGAACCCTTAAGACTTGAGCATGTCAAGCAAACTGTAAAACACCCTCTGAAACAGATATTTTGGGGTTTTTACATCAAATGGCATTGGGAGCTTAGTTCCTGTTCAAGGTATGATGAATTCAGCCAAGTACGTAGCAATATTACAACGTAGGATTGTTCCATTCTTGCAAACTTTTGACGGGACATTTCAACATGACTTGGCCCCATGTACCAATTCGAAATTGGTCAAGAATTTCATGCTGGAAAATCAATTTCATTTGCTTCATTGGCCTGGAAATTCACCAGACTTAAATCCCATAGAAAACTTGTGGAATAATTTGAAGAGACGTTTAGGTAAAATGGACTGTACAACCAAAGAACGCATGACAACGAATGCTATAAAAGCGTGGTTTCACGATTATGAAGTCAAAAATATGTGCACTTAATTAGTGGAGTCAATGCTAAAACGAATTCAAGAGGTCATTTCTGCTGAAGGAGGACATACTGCATACTAATACAGGTGTTTATCAGTGTATATCAAGGCATAGAATGTTATAAAGGCATAGTTTTGGAAAAAAGAGTGTTTTCTTACTTTGTCCCAATTAATTTGCACAGTATAGTATATGAATATTGCTTGAAATATGGATCAGCTTTTGGACGGGCAAAAGAGTCAGGAGTACGAAGAACAGAGTGTAGAGGGAAGTGAAGGGGAAAGTGATAAAGAGCTAAATAACAGCTCAGATTCTAACCAAGAGGTACAGATTAACCAAAGAAATATGGAAGGGGATACCGCTAGGTTGGAATTGGAATTTAAATTTAGAATGCCCGAATTGCAGGAAAAGAAAGCGGAAAGGGAATTGCCGGAAAAGAAAGCGGAAAGGGAATTGCAAGAAAAGAAAGCAGAAAGGGAATTGCAGGAAAAGAAAGCGGAAAGGGAATGGGAGGAAAAACAAGCGGAAGGAGAATTGAGAAAAGTCGAGCTAGAAGCCGAACGGGCTGAGAGGATGCTTCAGCTGCAATTAGCTGATAGAAAAGAAGAAAGGGACTTCGAGCTGAGTAAAATACAGTTATCCTTACAAAGTCCGGCTCCGGATACGAAGGGGAAAGATAAGGGGCGCCTAGCCGATTGTGTGAGAATCATAGAGAGGACAATTCCAAAGAGTCCCTCTAAGCCCGAGGAAATCCTAGATTTCTTTGATTCCATAAGGAGGGTCTTTCTGTTACATGCTGTTCCATAGGAGATGCAGGGACGGTTAGTCGTGGCTTTATTAAAGCCGAATGCGTGAACCACTTGTTCAGACGGCTGACCCTGTAGCAGTATGACTGCTACCGCACCATTAAGGAAGCAATTTTAAATGGAGTGTCACTTGACCCCCGATATCTATCTCAAACAGTTTGAGACAATGAAGAGGAATAAAGGGGAAGCTTCCAGCAATTAGCAGGTCGTATAGTGCGAGCGCTCCAATACTGCGTGGAGAAGAGCGGCGTATCAGAGTTCCAGCAATTAATGAATTTATTAATTTGCGACAAATTTAAGGGTTTGCTTTCTCCAAGTTTGAAGACTTAATTGCTTCAGAGGGTTGCCGTGGGAAAATTGGTTCTAGCGGGCGAACTGGGAGAGCTATGTGACCTTTATGAGACTCATGTAGAAGCTATGGAATTGGGCGAAGGGAGACCCAAAAGCAATTATGAGGCGGGCTCTAATTTTAAGAAGAGTCTGTATAATACGGGAGGAACAACCCAGGTAAAGAAAGATGATCAGCCGAATAATGGGCTACCCTAGAAAGGGAAATTCCCAGCAACCGGATCAGGGTTCCAAAATAGGGGGGCAATTAATAGACCACCAGGGAACTATAATTTTGATCAGGGCGTGATTTGCTTTCTTTGTGGGAAGGCGGGGCACCGAAGGTGCATTGCCATCTGAGAGTTACACCAGGGCAGGATAACAAGGGATCAAAAGGCTGTTGGAGAAATGATGGGAATAAAAAAAAAAAAGTCGGGCAGCGACTAGAGGGGAGAGAAGGGAATTAACAGATAAAGGGGGCGTCGAGACGAAACCCGAAGAGGACCCCATGAAATTAAATGCTAAAATGGGAAGGATACTAAGATCTGAGAGTACCCAATGCGAGAGACCCGTAGGAGGACAATTAAGGATAGAAACAGAGAAAGGAATTCGAGCCGGAATAATTGTAGACAGCGGGGCCGAATTTTGTTGTGTAAAAGAGAGTAAGTTAGGGGAAGGAGATGAGGAGGAGATCGGACGGATAAATTTAACCGGATTTGACGGGAGAACCTCCAACTTTTCCATAAAACAACTGCAAGTTAGATTGATAGACCCAGATTTGAAAAAAGCAGGGAAAGAGGTAATGGGTATGACGGAAATAATTTCCGCGATCGTACCCCAGCTCATTAACGATGCGTTAATTATGCCTTTAGATTACGCAAAAATGTAGGAAGCTAGGCAAGCGAGTCCCGAGTGGATAGTTTCAACCCGGGGGCATTTACAATTTCAGGAGAGGAGAACGACGAAAACGATTTGCAGGAAAGGAAAAGCTTAGAGTAATAGACCTGAAAGAAACCCAGGATTTTTGCGTCGCGAAAGGGGTGCGGACGGAGGAAACGTCGAAGGACCCGATTTCGGCCCAGGCAACAGAGTGAGAGGTTACCGAGATAGGCGGGGCATTCACGGAGCTCGCAACTAGCAGCCAATCAGATCCGGAGACGGGACCTTCGCAGTCGACGGCGCGCGAGCCGATCCCATGCCGAGAGGAGAGTCCGATAGACGAGGGGCTTCACAGCGCAGACTGCGGGCTTTTTAGGGAACAGCAGACGCGCGACAAGAAGCTGAGGGAAACTTTTAGCCAGGACATAGAGAGGAAGGGTGGATTTCTTTTTGAGGATGGGCTACTACATCACCGAGAGAAAGTTTTAGGGCAACTAGTCAGCCAGCTAGTAGTGCCGGAATGTAGGAGAGGGGAAGTGATGAGGTTGGCGCACGACTCGGTGTTTTCGGATCATTTAGGCCACAAGAAGACCTTAGAGCGGATCCGCTACTCATTTCATTGTCCATCCGTCAAGAAAGACGTTAGAAGATACTGTGATGATTGCCAAGCTTGCCAACTTAGGAGGCCAGTCACACGGAAGGACCGGGTGCCCATAACCTCAGTTAGGTGGCCAGCGTTACCCTTCCAGGTGGTAAACGTAGACCTTATTGGACCCATAGGCATATCCGCGTCGGCGACCCAATACCTTCAAGAGATGAAGGAGAGAATGGAGAAGATGGCACAGCAAGTAGAGGAAGTAGCCGAGGAGCAACAGCGACAGTACGCCTCGTACTACAACCGACCCATAACCTCAGTTAGGTGGCCAGCGTTACCCTTCCAGGTGGTAAACGTAGACCTTATTGGACCCATAGGCATATCCGCGTCGGCGACCCAATACCTTCAAGAGATGAAGGAGAGAATGGAGAATAGCACAGCAAGTAGAGGAAGTAGCCGAGGAGCAACAGTGACAGTACGCCTCATACTACAACCGACGGCTGCGGCCGAAAACTTTCGAAGTAGGAGACCAAGTCGTAGCACTCATCCCCGACTCTAAGAATAAAATTTATGCAAGATGGAAGGGTCCAGTATTCATTTTAGAGAGGCGAGAGAGTAATAGCTACGTTATCGATTTGGGTCTGGGGCAAAAGCGCTACGTGCACGTAGGAAAGCTGAGGGAATATAGGCCCAGGATCAACGTCGTAGGGGTCATCTTTGAAACGGACGAGGATTTCGGGGAAATACAGGAAGTGCCAATGAGGAGGATGGAGGTGGAGAGGGCGCGTCCGACGGAAGTACGGGTAAGAAGCCAAAAGATAACACGGGAGCAATTACGAGAGCTACAGGAATTAGTAAGTAGTATGGACAAATTTTTCTCCGGAGAGGTGGGAGCTACTACGGAAGGGGAGCACCTAATTACCGTCAAGCCGGGAAGTTTAGTGCGTATGCAGCATAGGTATAAGGAGCCCCAGGCCATGCAATCGGCCGTAGAAAGCCAAATTCAGGAATTGTGCGACCGGGGGATGCTAGAGGAGTCTAAGGAGAAATTTAGTCATCCCATCAATTGTATCTTAAAACGCTCGGGAGACGTCGGAATGTGCACAGACTATCGAATTCTGAACTCGCACACCGTCCCAGACGCGTTCCCGATGGCGCACATTCCTGACCTGCTAGCTAGGGTGGGGACGGTGCATTTTATTACCACGTTGGACATGCTCAAAGGGTACTATCAGATACCGATGGACCCGGAGAGCAGAAGGTACACCACGTTCGCCACCCACCGCGGGTTATTCTAGTGGAAAGGGATGCCTTTCGGTTTGTCGAGAGACGCGGCCACTTTTCAAAGGATCATGAACCGGGTTCTGACTCCCCACCAGGAGTATGCCGTGGCATACCGCGACGATGTGGCAATTTTTTCAAAGAGCTGGGAAGAACACCTGCGGCATTTGAAATTGGTGATGGGGAGTCTGGAGGAAGCCGGGTTCACAGGCAACTTAAAGAAATGTTGTTTCGCCCTGGAAAGCGCCCATTATTTAGAGCACGTAGTAGGGTTTGGGTGCCACCAGCCAGATCCCGAGAAACTTCAGGCGGTACGGGACTAAAACCGCCCAAGACAAAAAGGGAGGCACGGAGCTTTCTCGGACTTTGTAGTTACTACCAGGATTATGTGCCTAGATTTGCAGAGGTAGCGAAACCGCTAAGCGATCTGACCGGAAAGAAGGCGTCAGAGGAGGTTGTTTGGACACCAGAACTGGAGGAGGCGTTCATAGTTCTAAAGGGGCTATTATGTACGGCGCCCGCGATGTTTATCCCAGACTTTAATAAACCGTTCGTATTACACACGGACGCCAGCGCGTACGCCGTAGCGTGTTATTTGGGGCAAAGAGATGAAAGGTGAAAATTCCGACCAATAGCATACGCCAGTAAAAAACTTACCAGCACTCAGGGACGCTGGGCGGCGAGTCATAAAGAAACCTACGCTATAGTGTGGGCATTATAAAAGTTTGAGGGTTGGATCTTCGGACATCAGATTGAGATTATGTCGGACCACAACCCTCTAATTTATTTGACCAGCGTGGCTTCACAGAGTTCAAAGATACAAAGGTGGAGCGTAGCCATCGCCCAGTTTAACTTGACCATATCTCATATCGCAGGGAAATTAATTCCCCATGAAGATGCACTGTCACGTTTAGCTTTCAGTGAAGAAGGAGGGGGTTAGGTAACTGAAAGGGGGAGTAGTCACCATTCAGGTAGTAACCCAGCGAGGTTCTTTGGTGGAACTGCCCAGTGTATATATGTATACGTGTATGTCGCAACAGAAATTTGTGGGCGTGTCTGCTTAAAGAGACGCCGTAGAGAAACTACAGAGCGAACTTTGCTTATTTTGTTTAAGACTCTACATGTGAAATATGACATACCACATGTTTCGTCTCGGAATTAGGAGCCTGTAAGAACGGACATATTAATTATGATAAGATATAATGAACTGAACATTATGCTACTTTTGCACAAAGGTAAAGGAAGACAGAGTGCAATACCTCAGAAGGCAACAAAAGGTTCGAGAATATTTTTTCGATGTCGATGGTCTCAGAAAAATAACCTCAGTTTTCTTACGCCTTAGGAAGGGATAGGCCTTTCCAACGAACTGATAAATATCTTCAATTATACCGCGACTTTTGCCGTACATTGTCAGCGTTGCACAGACGCCTAAAAGTCTGGAAAATTATCCGTTCACCTTTGTGTAGATATAACAATGTAAATTGTGTTAAGTACTTCGGCGGTAGGATTACTTTCTCAAAGGGTACACTTCCTAATGGACAGATCTGACGGACCGCAGGGACACGAAAGGTGGGATTAAAACCCATCAGTTAAGTACGCTTCGCCGACGCCAACCATTAGCGGACGCGTGACGTCAAAGGAGTGACGCTTGGCAGGGAAAGAACGCGACGTTAGCAGGTTGGCGAGAGAGCCGTGTTGGCGCCGGAGGCTTCGCGCATGCGTAGTGCGGAGGAGGTGAGGAGAGCGGGTCTCTTAGGAGGAACCAGTTAGTTAGTCTGCTTTCGTCTAGTGGAGAGAGTAGTTCTCCGGTAAGGGGATGCGAAGCGTTTTCCTTTTTTTTTTTTTTGAGAGCAGGCGGATGCTCCAGTTATACGGAGGTCCGAGGCTCTGGATGAGGTTAGCCAGCACACTATCTTTGGCGAGATAGGGGTTTTGGTTGCAGCGGTACAGGTACCGGTCAGGGAATCCCACTTGCGTTATAGATATTCCTCAACTACAAGTCAATTCGTAGTACTGACTGAGACTGAATTCGTAACGACAGGGAAGCACGAGTTAGGCCAATAATAACATTCTCAGAGATACAAATCTATCTAATAGTAGGTAGATTCTCTCTGGAACGTCAACGCCGGAAGCTAGGAGTTACATATTTTCTTCAGGAGTGATTCTCCTAGACTTCCCATCCCAGTGTCCGTCAGAGCTAAGACTTAGTGAAACCTGATGCTAGAGGAAGATTAATCCACCGCTGTCAGAACCTAACTGATTATTTAATAAATGTTTGTATGGTGTTGATAAATCCTCTCGAGATTCTTTTAGTGTATTAGTGATTATTATTCTGTTCGTTCAGCTGTTTCGATCCGCCTTCCTGGATCACAGATATTATAACAAAGTGGGGGAGGCTTCGTTTGTTCGCCCGAATAGAGTTTTGGGAGTGTTTCAGAGAAACAGAAACGCTTCCTTGTGACTGTGAGAAGCACCTATAGCGTTGACGCCTCAGAGGCATAAGTAGGAGGCGGGGCCACGGCACGTGACCAGTACTTTCGCTCTCACAGCACAGAAAATGTGGCGTAGTCGACTACGGGGCCACGGCACCTCACAGCGCCTTTGACGAAGAAGTGTACAGCTGCCACATACATAAGAGAATGCATCAGGATTATTTACACATTTATGTCTACTTGAAGAAGCCATGATCAGATCTGAAACAAAGAAAAACAGGTGTTATTTTTGTATAAATCTGAAAAATCTCTAGAATCCAAAATTAACAATATAGATAAATAAAAGTGATGTTTGTAAAAAAACTAACCTAATTAGTCTAAGGTTAAGGAAGATTTAAGCCTAGTTCTCAAGCTATCCATAGTGTAAATAGCAATGGGTGTCCCATTTTTGTGAAAATCACAAGTTTCAAATTGCATGAAAACTAGAGCAAGTAGAGGAAAACCGATTTCAGATTTAAAATCGGCGTTGAAAAAATACTTAAAATCAATTAAAAAATCTGATGCAACAGAAAATAAGAAAAGTTTTGTTCCCCAGTGTAATTAGAGAAAAGCTCCAAAATTTTACTTCGAATCGTTAAACCTTAGCATAATACAAAACGATAATTTTTAGAAAGTAAAAGTCATATGTAGGCAGCATAATGTATGAAATTTGAACGGCTTGAAAGATTTCGGCTCAGCTAAATACAGAATAATTCAAATTTGGAAGAACATAACCCGCGAAGGGTGTTGATACAGAGAAAAAAACCCCACAAAGAACAGCACCGTTAGAAATTTGATACCAAATTTAACGTTTGTTTTCAGAGTCCTAAATGTGTTTCTCTTATTATTTTAATTTTTTTATAAATTATGTCTATTATTTGCTGACATGCTTTCTTTATTTTTGTAATAATAATAATAGTAACAAAATGATAATATCTATTATTATTATTATTATATTTTATTTAATTTTCTCATCTACAGCAATGGAATCTGCAGGATGGCCCACTTGTCAGTACAGACATAAAGTCAAATAAAGACATAGTCACTCATGGTTTAAAAATCGTCGAACGATTTGGCACGTATCGACAATTACTGCCTTTTAGATTTTGGGCCTTAGGTGTTGTAGACCTAAAGCATCAAGCTGAGTTATAAGAGTCAGGAATTATACCAGTTGCAGAGATTAATCAATATGGAAAACGAGTATTTGGAAAGAAACGATTGTTTGAACAGTGGACGTATGTGAACTGTTTTCAGTTTCCACACCTGCTAAATCTCTGCAGCAAGTTCCACATACTTGTTGATTTTTGTTGCATAGGTATTCTGAATATTATGGTCCAACGGTACCGATATATCGATAATGACTGCTACCTTCTGCCTTTTGTCGTACAGCACAATGTCTAGACGATTCGCAGAGATGATTACGTCTGCCTTAATCTCACTGTCCCAATATAATTTGTGTTGTTTATTACCTAGTACCTCAGTGGGTTGATATTTATAGCACGGTGCTTCTTTGCTTCTTACACTGATAGTTCTGTATCGTGCGCTAATTGTTGATGTATCTATCATCTTTGCAAAATTATCATGTCGCTGCATATAATCATCGTTTGCTAGCGTGGTGTATCCCCCGCAGATGTGTTCAATGGTCTCACTGCACATACCATATCTTCTACATTTGCCATTTTGCAGATCCTCCTTTAAAATGTATTTTCTATAATTTTTGGCTGTAATCACTTTGTCTTGAACAGCCATCATAAACCCAATAGTCTTATCATATAATTTTACTAGCTTCAACCACTGATTTGAGGTTTCTTGTCAACTTCTGGCCTGTCTAACTGGTTTGGATGAGCCCCACGAAGTTTCCTTTGCTTCCATTTTCGAATCTGGCCTTCCGCAGACGATTCTTCTGTTTTAGCATCTGGTTTGCTGAACATTAGTGGAGTGCTCTCTTTGTCTGCAGCACAGATGACATCAAACATATTATTTTCATTATATTTAGAGTGAAAATATTTCCGCAGTGAGCAAATTTGCACATCGTGAATGCGTTTTGTATCAAGAATACCTAATCCTCCTTCTTGTGGGAGCGTGATGCGCTCTACTGTTGCCTTTGGATGTCTCATTCGATGTTGGATCATACTTGATCTCACAGTTCTGTCAAATTCCTCAAGATCTGTTTTCGACCATCTGATAATATCAAAAGAATAAGTTAGAACCGGGGCCACAAAGGTATTAATTGCTTTCGCCTTATTAGCTGTGTTTAGGTATGTCTTTAGAATCATTTTAAGTCGATGCTGGAACTTATCGTTTACATTATTCTTAATTTTACTATGTTTAATGCCACGTGCGTGTAAAAATCCCAGGCACTTGTGTCAATTTTCTGCATTTAAATCTTCAATTATTTCATTGTTGTCTGTAGAGAAACCTTCAGATTTAACCAGAACTCCTCTTTCCAATTGCACCACCTTACCTTTGTCCAAGCCAAAGTCCATATGAATTGATCTTCTAAATGTGGCAGTAATCTGTAGAAGCCTATTGAATTGTGTTTTGGAATTGCTGTATATTTTAAAGGGGTTTAGTCCATTTCACCGAAAATCACTTGACCGAAGGGTCACTTCACCGAAAATAGTACTAGTACTACTTATATCAATCGATTCTTTTAGGGTTGGATGTCTTTTGTATTTTTGTATTTTCTTTTCCTCTCTCTTTTGTCGGAATTACGGACTGATAACAATTAATGATTCTGTAAGTGATAAATTCGTGACATATAGGCTTCCTGATTAAACATCTAAAAAATTCGGACATCGCATAGAGAACAGATTACAATTGTGACACTACGTTTCGGTGAAGTGAACTTTCAGTTAAACGACCTTTCGGTCAAACGAACCTTTAGGTGAAGAGACCTTTCGGTGAAATGAACTTTTCGATGAAATGACCCTTCGGTGAAGTGAACCTTTCGGTGAAATGGCCTTTCGGCGAAATGAATTTTTCGGTGAAGTGATTGTTGGTGAAGTGACCTTCGGTGAAATGATTATTCGGCGAAATGAGGGATACCCATCTTAAAGTCATCCATGTATAATAAATGATTGATTATTTGACTTTGTGTTCTGGTCCCTTTTATATGGAATCAATTTTTCATGCTGTCTAGTATGTGACTGAGAGGACTAAGGCCTCTGCAAAACCAAAGTGCACTGAGATAGTCCCCTTGAAAAATACCTCTCCTGATTCTAATATTTCTAGAATTAATCATTTTCGTTCCATCTGGCATATAGAGATTTGTTTGCCACTGAGACATGGCTTGTTGGAGCAACTGAATGACTTTGTTGTTCACTTTATATATATTCAGTATTTCTATGAGGTATTCATGTGGAATTGAATCAAATGCTTTCTTGTTGTCAATATAAGCCATGCTCAAGTTTCTTTTCTTCTTAACAGCCTGATTCACCACACTACTATCAATAATAACTTGATCTTTGCATCCTTTAGATCTACTATATTCCTTCATTATAACTGTTAATCTTATCTTGCAAGATTCTGTAAAAAGCTTTTTGATTCCTATGAAAATGTGCATTTTGTGCTTTACGCTCATAGCTCTCTTTGTATCTCCTTAAGTGTTTTGAATATAGCTATTGTGTTTGTTTGTCAATAGCAGCAATTAAATAGGAGCCATTTAACTTCAAAATATCCCTTAGTTTTAAAAAGTCAGCTATTTTTTTATTTAATTTATTTGTTTGTATCATTCTTTTCTATTGTATGAGTGGTCCAATTGCTCTCTGGATATTGCTAACTTTCTTTTCTAATCGTATCCTCCATTTTGGTTTTTGGGTGTTGGTTCCAGGTATTCTGACTTCCCTGCGTTCTTGTCTTCATTCCTGTTGTTCTAGTGGAATCAACAGCAGCACAATAAACGATCAGTTGAAGTTGTTCAAATTGATTGTAAGTTTGAAGATGACTAGGCAAAACACTTTCATTTAGGTGGCATAGAATTGTTGAAGCTTGCATGTTGGCACCAATTTAGGAATTCCATGTATAGCGCAAGGGTCTGTTCCTGAAAATTTTGTTAAAGCTGTGTTAAAATGGTGTTCAATTTCATGTTTCAGTAGGTAGTTATGTTCACGATTCTGAGCATCTTGCACTGCGTCATTGTATTGCAAGTTTCTGTTTTTTCAGGAGAAAGTTGTTTGCTTTTCCTTTGTTCTTCGTTGTTATTTGTTTGATGACATTTGTTCTTGGTGAGTTGCACAGTTAATTGATCTTTTATTTCTTGTATTTCTATAACGGACAGAAGGTTCTTGGTGACAACGGCTCTTCTGCGATCCACTATATTTTGTTCACTCACTCTCATTTTCAGTTCTGGATGCATATCCAAAAACATATGATGAGATCTTGATCTGTCGGTTTTCATATTCGTTTCATATTAGTAGCACCGCATCACATTTTTGTTTATTTCAGTGTCCATTTGATGCGTTGTCGTGCAAAACCCGCTTTAGTGGTTGATTGATTAATTACAAGCAGTCGAAACACTGGTAGCGGTGGCGACAAGGAGTTGAGGTAGCAATTTTCGGGTAATACCATTAATCTGAGAAAAACTGTCGAAAATGCTCAGCCCAGTGTGAGGCTGTTCATGGTTAGGAATAGCACCAAACCTGCATTGCTATCCTCTTTGGGGTATATGGAGTTTTAGTTTTATTATTAATTTTCGTCCTACGAGTTATCAAGGATGTATTTTGTCATTCATAGCAGAGCCTTGCGTACTATGAAAAAGCTTTCTTCTGTCAGGTGTCGCCACTTCCTGATGGGCACACGTTCATGACTCCCAACCCTTAGCCACATCCCCTGATGCTGTTTCTCGGCACGATTGCTCATACCTTAGAAAAGGAGATTTTTTTCGAGCTTTACTCGTCAAGATCCGCCGTGTTTTGTTATCTTGAACAGGGTTACCTTGGGAAGGGTGAGGCTCTTCACCACGCACGAACGGTCTTGGACAATGAGAGGCTAAGTGTTCATAGAACATATGTAGCGCTTCATTTGTCCCTGGGGATGGTGAGGACCAGTGTCCAAACATACTATTCCTCCATGGTGAAAGGTACTACCTCTCCCAAACTCTTTAGCCCCTTATATATAATAATAATAATAATAATTGTTTGCACCGCAAATTTTGTGAGGAATCATGTAAGAAAACAAAAATAAACGAAACTTTTCTTAACCCTTTGCCGGTGCTTAGTTGACGTTGAAATCAGTTTTGCCCCTACAACAGTTCATTGTGTGTTCCTTTCACACGTTGTTCATTATGAATACATCATTGCGCATTACGTTTTCACAATCATCGGTGTTCTTTAGAAGCATTTTCTGACATGGGTGATAAGAAAAAAAGCTTCAGTTATGTAAGATTGTACAGTATTTAAAAATTGCAAAAGTGTTTATAAACTAAGATTTTACAAATTCCATTGAAACCAGCATTATGTAGGATGCTTTCAATGTATGTATGATGCAGCCATTAAAATAATAATATCACATTCTAACATAGAATTTAAGAAAAAAAGGAAAAAAGTTATGTGATTTAGTCATCTGACATTTTCATTCATGAAGTTAACTTAATGAGTAGAGCAGTTAGTATAGACAAAACCTTCTAATGTCCTTTTTCTGTTTTTTCGATTTTTTAACAAGGCTGTATTTACCATCATTGCTAAGAAAGGATTTTCCAAAAATCTGTATACACATAGCACCATTCGTGAAAGTTCCTAAAAATCTTTATGTTCATGTTGTTGGATAAATCAGGACGGATAATCGAGTCGACGATCTGCATGTATAAATATGGATCCTTTTTCTATCATCAGACTGTGAAATGCACAAATTCTCCGGAGCGGTGCTTTCCCAATTAAACTACACTGACATAATTAATCGCTGCAATTTTTCCCTCTTGACATGTGCTTTACCTCTGTAGTACGTCAAAAGGCTTACATTTACCTGACATAAATATTTCACTGGCTTTCAGTTGTGATGCCATTATAACAATCTTTGTTTTCTCATCTTAATTAAAGCTCCTAAATTTTGATCAGGTTTTATTTACAATTTTATTTGATGGCTGTCTGTTTCTTATGCCGTCGCAAAGCACTAAGATAAAATATTTGTAATATTTCTAAATAAGTTCTACTTCAAGAAATGGAAGATTATAGAGACAGGCCTTGTGACATACACCTCTATTTGACCTTCTTATTGAGTTTCTGTTTTGTTACGTAAATTTAGTTACTTCTCGTTAAGCGTTCTCTCATTGAATGACATATTACTTTCGGAAGATGTTTTACTGTTTGGCAATACTGACAGTGAGTCTGGTCTAGATAAGAATGCCAATATTGGAGTGTAGCAGAAAGTTGTCATTGTTGGAAGCAGATCGTTAAATGTTATTATAGAAGCCATTGGAAACAACGACTAAAGAATATAATCATTGATGAATATAATGTATGAGTGACCTGACATTCCAGCTGTGGACGAGAAAAGACTTGAAGCTGTATGTGAGTTATCATGTTGATTCTTTCCCTGGCCGTTTAGAAATAATTTCGACAGAGTGGGATTTATGTGCAATGAATTCACTAGTAACATTAGCAGACACATATTTAAGCAAGTAAACATTCAATTTACAGCAATTTTAACTTAATCATAATAGTCTCTACATTTATTATTTTCAGAAATCAAAGGTTCCACTCATAATTTCAACATGTTGCAGTTTCTATAATTTATCATCTCCACTTCGGATGCTATTACTTCTCCTACAGCAGCACATAGAGTTTCAATTATTTCTATTTCTTAGAAAACACACAAGGTGAAAGTAGAAAAAAAGTTAATCATTTTTGAAGAGGCCAGAGAGCCATCAAACACCATCCTGTTGAAGAAATCATTGGTTATTTTCTTCGAACTGCTAACTGATCTAAACTGATTCCTTGTTCCTTTTACTTTTTCTTTTGCTTTAATAATTCATTGTTAATTCATTATCGGATAACACTTTTGCACCTAACAGGGACTGTTCATGTTGGCAACATATGTAAATGCCGGCTATGAGAAAATAATAAAAGTTTATGTTGATTATCCACAAACTTTCTTCATTTCTTTCGTTCCATTTCAAAATTTTCGGCCCTTGATAAATCAGCATCTCTATCACTAATGGCCTATTATACAATATTACAATATTTTGCAAAATATTATTCATTATTGCCTATTTCACATCGTCTTCTAGGTTTTCGTCTTGGCTATCGATAAGCTGCTTTATGAGGGAACACCTGTCGTGGGTATTTTTCTTTTCTCATACGACGCACATGCCCAAAACTACATAAGTATGTTTTCATCGTCTTTTATTGAAGAAATACGCAGCTCAGGTCAGATATCGGCATTACTAATCCTCGCGTCACTATGAATTTTGTTGCATGATATTACTCTTACCGCTCTTATGTTAGCCACATCGAACCGCCTAATGGGACCTTTTCGTCGCGCGCAGGTCTCAATGCCATAGAAAAGCGTAGTTTTAAATACTGCATTGTAAACAGCCAGCTTTCTTCCTTCGCCAACATCTTTCTTAGTAAGGCCCGGATGGTACTTCTGCGGGGCCAATGCGCAAAATTTCATTGCGGGCCTTAGAAAATGAATCTCATAGTTTATTAAAGTTGTTATGCAGAAAATATCGTTCGTAAAGGACACATACGAAAACTATCGAAAAGAAAAAAATGTTAACTCAAAGAAGTATTTACTTTAAGCTTGAGAGATAGATCAAATATAAATTGAAAGTTCAGAGAGTGAGGGAACAAAAAGTGTTAAAATCTGCGAATTTCTTTCCGGGGATAGGATGCGGAGGTCGCGTGGTGATTCTTATAAAAACTTCCTCACAAAATGATAAAAACATAACTTTAACTAATCTGTGTGGCGAATAATAAGGATCCCTCTAAAACAAATTCATACAAATAGTCCCCCCACCCTATACATGGTTTAGTGATTGATTTTTGCTGCAAGGTGGAGTATTATAACTGAAAAATTAGTGACTTGTTTTTTTAACTTTTATATGCGCTCATATATGAAATTACTTTTTGTTTAAATTTTCCAGTACTGTTTTAAAGTCACTGAGTAAGTGGTCTCATATATAATTTAAGTACCTGGTTTACACACTAATTGTTGAATAAATAAAAGTAGGGAGCCACAAAATGACAAACTTTAATTTGCTATTTCATGAATACCGAAAAGGTTAAAGTGATTATAATATTCATTTGAAATCTCCAAATCACGGTATCAGTACAGCGAAGGGCGGTAACCCAGGTGAAAGTGGGAGGAATTTGAAACTTCAAACAAAAAAAAATTTTTTTTGACTTAAGAAAAAAAATATGTAAAAATTCTTTTCGAAAAGATTTTGTTTTTATTTCCTAAACTGTGGGGCCCTGGTCTACCCCGATCGTCCAGCCCGCCTTGCTTCTTTAAAAATAGCTTTATATAGTGGTTATGAGACTTTTCGTGTTTTGTTAATTACTTTGTTCAGTTCCTTATCAAGCTTTCCTGCCTCATCAATGCTTCATCCACTTAGTTAAAATATGTTACCTATTGATGCACCTTTCATTGAACCACAAAACTGATACTTTTATCAGTTCGACGTAAAATTATTTACTCTCATTTCGAATTCCTCACAAGTCCTACTCAGCTCATTAAGATTACCTGCAAGCTACTTTCACTCTTCTGCATTAACATCAAATTATCAGCATGCAGCAAACTGTTGATACTAAAGTTGCCTATTTCAACATCCGTCACGAAGTTACTTTTTCTAATTATCTTATATATATATATATACTGTATATTAAAAATCTAAGTGGAGACAAGTTGCATATCTGTCTAACCTCTGAGTGAATCTCAAATCCCTTACCGGTATTTCTCACGAATCGTTTGCAAAACTTTTGGTGTAAAGACTGATTTCAGCAAAATACTTTTCACGTCACAATTCTGCAAACAAACAATGCCTGTTTTTACAATGCTTAACTTATTCTGGATAAATATCATAAAAACCTACAGCTTTACCACCCTCCTGAAATAGAACATCCTCCCTTATTTCATGGAAACTAGTAGTTGTCCAATCCTTATTCTCATGGCTCACATCTAAATCATCATTTGCCATCATTCAGGGGTTGCAGGATTTCAGTTTAATAGTTTTTTTTAAATATTCTATTTGTTCAGTATATTGTCCGCTGACACTAGAATCTGCTCTTCTTTATCAAGTAAATTTTGGACTTCAGACTTCCTCACTTTTTCTTAGATGTTTAACAAGACTACAAATATGGTACTTTTGGGACTTTCTGAAAGTTCCTTTCCAAATCATGCTCAAAGTCTATCCATGACCTAACTTTTACATTTCTGACACACAACTTTGCATTTAAATGAACCTTTTTATGAGTCAGCTAGTTAGCCTGTGACTTGCTGCGTAAAGAATCTCTATGAACTTTTCTCTTTTCTTTAAAGGCAATACTCATCTCTGCTTCCACCAAAGTGTTCTAACATTCTTATCTTTACGTGTTACCACATCACATGCTCTCCGTGCAGCCTCTCTTATACAGTTTTTAAACTTGTTTCACTTAATCTCAATGTTCTATCAAGGTTTTGTTTCTATTTTAACATAACCCTTTCTAATTCTCTCCCGGAAATCCTGTCTGACTTCAACATTATTCAGTTTCTCAAATCTAATGAGTCTTACTACTATGTGACACTTGACTCACAACTTATATAAACATTTGGGTTTTTAATAGAAATTTTTAAAAACTTGTTCACAATGACACAACCAATTCTGGCTCTCCTAGCATCACCTGCTTTTACCTCCTTCCTACCAAGAAAATTTATTAATATTTTTCTACCTTAAACAGTATCAGTAATTGAAGTGTTCACTGTAAGAGCACTGGTCAATTAATCTTTTCCTACAATTGTTTATAATAAACCTCACTAGTATACCTCTTATTATAAGCCGCATCATATCTGTTACTAGTTCCCGACTATTGCTTTTACACCTGTTTTTAGTAAATGCCATGTCCCCTCGATTCATATCCACAATGCATAATAATAAGAATTTTCTGTCTTTCAGTTTAGACTCTCCTGAAAATAAGAAGTCAGTAGCATTCATTTGTTGAACTATATTTCAGCGGTTCTATTTTCTCAACTCGATTTACTTTAAGTTTCTTCCACCAGACCTATTAGTTATCTGTGAAAAAGCAACTGCGTCTTAAATCCTTAGTTCTATTGTAATAAATATCATTCTACATCTTAAATCAAAGATTTATTTAAGATATAGAATCTATCATTTTATATCTTAAGTCTACAACAAGGCCTTGGAAGTAGATTTTCATTCATTCATGTCATTTGATATATTTCTTTAAATTTCCTTGTGTTTTTCCCATTTATCTTAGTTTAACAGACATCTACAGCAGCTCTTGTTTCCGGAGCGATTATTGATATTTCTCTTACTTCACTACCTGACTGAACTCAAAGTGACTTTCTTATATTCTATGGAACAGCAGGCTCAACTTTTCTTCATCTACCTGTCTTGTTTTGACAACACTGTCTACTTCTTCCAAAGCTAAAAAGATGACATCTTAATCATAGAGACTGCAAATATGAGGCAATAAAACATAGAATTTACAGATTGTTTTTATTTGAAGAAAAAAATGCACTGAAAAATGTACATCATAATCAAGGGTACCCAGTCGTGCAAAATGTTTTTCAATCAGACACTTAGAAGCGGAAATGCTGGTGCAAATAGAAATACACACTTGTTCCCCTTGCGGCGGAAGTGTGAATTATGAAAAAGCAGAAAATGTACGAAAATATTTCCCACGGTAGAAGCTATGCGATGAAATGTTTTTTTTTTCCCCAAATGCGGCTTTTAGAAACAGAAATAACACGAAAAACAGAATATTCGTACACGCCCTGGAGGGATAACTGTACATTATTTGCAATAGGCGACGTGTGCAGCTTCCAGAGTAGTGAATGGCAAGAAGAATTTTTTAAGCCAAATTTTCGGAGGCGCAGCACAGCCCCATACGTAAAAAAATACTCTCGCAATCTAATGGCAGAAACGTACGTTATGAGCAATTAAATACATATATATATCATCATCATCATCATTGTCAACCATTATCAATCCACTGCTGGACGAAGGTCTCCCCAAGTTTCCTCCACAACGGTCTGTCTTGTGCCAGTCTCCTCCATGTCACTCCCGCATACTTTCGAATTTCATCCACCCATCTTCCATGTGGTCTTCTTCTGGGTCTTTTCCTGTCCCTTGGAATCCAATCTAAAATTTCGGCTGTCCATCGATGGTCTGTTCTTCTGGCAGTATGTCCAGCCCATTGCCATTTCAGGGATTTAACTCTGATCATGATGTCTTCCACTCTTGTCATTTTTCGGATCCACGTGTTCCTCTTCTTATCTCTCCTGGTTACACCAAGCATGCACCTCTCCATGCTGCTTTGAGTTGTCTGCAGCCTTTGTATGTCTCTTTTAGTTAAGGTCCACGTCTCTGCACCATACGTAAGCACTGGAAGGATGCATTGATCAAACACTTTTCTTTTAAGACATAATGGCATATTGCTCTTGAAAATTATGCTGTTTCTTCCAAAAGCTCTCCAGGCAAGTTTTGTACGCCGATTAATTTCTTCATCAATGTGACCCTCACTTGATATCTGCTGTCCAAGATAAACGTACGTGTCTGTTATCTCCAGCTTTTCTCCATCAATCGATAAATCTTCATTTCTTGTAAAAGCATTGAACATCACTTTTGTCTTCTGAAAGTTCATTTTTAATCCCACTTCTTTACTCTTGTCAGCAAGTTCCTGGATCATACTCTGCAGCTCTGATGGGGTAGTTGCAAAAATGACTACGTCATCAGCAAAACGAAGGTGGGTTAGATAATCTCCATTAATCTTTATCCCCTTGTTTTCCCAGCTCCAGTGACTGAAAAACACCCTCCAATGTGGCATTAAAGAGCTTCGGAGATATGGTGTCACCTTGTCTCACTCCCTTCCCAATTTTTACGTGTGTTGTATTTTCAAACAGCCTAATCTTTGCACTTGCATTTTCATAGATGTTATTAATAATATTAATGTATGCATCTTCAATACCGCAGGTTTTCAGAGCCATTGTAACTGCTGATGGTTTCACCGAATCAAAGGCTTTTTCATAATCGATAAAAGCCATGCACAATGGAAGTTCATATTCCCTCGCTCTTTCAATTAGTTCTCTCAGCACGTGGATATGATCTATTGTGCTGTAGCCACTCCTGAATCCAGCTTGTTCTCTCGGTTGAGCCATGTCCAGTGTTACCTTCAAGCGGTGTGAAAGAACTTTAGTGAAGATTTTATAAACTACTGATAGGAGGCTGATAGGTCTGTAGTTTCCGAGATCCTCAATGTCACCTTTCTTATGTAGCAGGATCATTGTAGCGGTGTTCCAATCCTCAGGAATCTTTCCTTCATTAAGGCATCGAGTGAAAATTTGGGCGAGTACTGTTTCGATTTCTCCACTTGCTTCTTGTATGATGTCTACAGTAATTCCATCTTCTCCTGGAGCTTTTCCTCGCTTCATGTTCTTGATTGCATGTGCAACTTCTGCTGGAAGGACTGGAGGAACTCTGGTACTGGTATCTTTCATGATGTCTGGAGTGCATATATCATCCCTTTCATATAATTTGGAGTAGAAATCTTTCACTCTTGTCAAAATTTCGCCTCTATTTCTTGTTACAGAACCATCTTCTTTTCTCAGTGCCATAATCTGTTTTCTTCCCTTACTGAGATGTCCCTTTGCTATCTTTAGGTTTTGGTTGTTTTCAATTGCTTTCCTCACTAGTTCACAGTTGAATTTCCTTACGTCTTCAGTGATACTTTTTCTTACTGTCTTGCATAGCTCTATATATTCCACTTTGGAAGTCACATCTTCTTTAGTTGTCCTCATCTCTCTTCTTTTTTGCATCAACATTTTGGTTTTTCCTGATAATTTGTTCACATGCAACTTGTTCTTAGACCCAGCTAATTTTGTTGCTGTTTCCATAAGAGCTTTGGTTACTTTTCTGTTAACTTCAGAGATGTCCACTTCTTCCGATGTTAGGCCTTCTAAAGCAGAGAACCTGTTCTTCAGTTCTAACTTGAAGGTATTATGGTGTTTTTTAAGGTTGGTTATGTCAATAGATTTTGTTTGTCCTATGAGCTTGCCACGTTCAAGTTTAGTGTTGAGGTGCATCTTACATCTCACCAATCTATGGTCACTACCTGTGTTGAACTTGTTTAGCACACTGCAGTCTTCTATGACGAATTTTTTGTTACACATAATAAAATCAATTTCACTTGTCGTCCCATTTGGATGTCTCCATGTCCATTTCCTGTGTGGCTTTTTCTTGAAAAAGGAGTTCAAGATGAAAAACCCTTCTGCCTCTGCAAACTCAACGAGAGTATTTCCACGCTGGTTTCTGTTGCCATGACCGAATTTACCTACTGAAGTTTCATTCTGTTGCCGTTGCCCTATTTTTGCATTGAAATCTCCCATAATTATCTTCAAATGCTGCTTACCTTTATTATTTAGATGACAAATTTCCTCATAAAATTCTTCAATTTCTTCTTCAGGATAAATTGTGGTGGGTATAAGTTTGAATAATCTGAGCCTGGTATCTTTTCGAGAGTTGGATAACAAGTCGTGCAGCTCTGTCAGAGGAACTTTCAACTTCTACAACTTTGTCCTTCAGTTTCTTGTTTATTATAAATCCAACACCACTAGTTCTGCCAGTATCTGTCCCACGATAGTAGAAGAGATGTCCACTTTTCAGTTCGATGAGATCTTCTCCTTTTTCTCCTTACCTCACTTAGCCCCACGATGTCCCACTTGATCCTTTGTAGTTCCTCTTCCAATTCAAGAAGCCTTGAATCAGAAGATAGGGAGCGTCCATTGTAAGTAGCCAAGGTCAGCATCAGATGGCAGCCTAGTCCGGTCCTCCGGGGATTCTTAGCACCCTCTGCCTTCATGTCGCACTGGCCGCTGCCTTGGCCAGGTACATTCCAGCTGCCGGAGACTGAGGGCCAAGATTTAAGTTGTGGAGTCATTTTGGAGGGTTTGGCCATAACTCACCACGCTGGCCAAGCGGGTTGGTGAGTGTGGGATAGCATTTCCTCTGATCCCGATGGTATAGTTATACCGCTATGGGCGGTCGTCAGAGCCCCTTTAGTGGGAACAGGATGCACCACGAGAAGGCGGGGTTGACATTTGTCAAGGAGAGGCTGTGATGTTATGCATCACCTGACCTTACATCCCCATATCATCATCATCATCATTGTCAACCATTATCAATCCACTGCTGGACGAAGGTCTCCCCAAGTTTCCTCCACAACGGTCTGTCTTGTGCCAGTCTCCTCCATGTCACCCCTGCATACTTTCGAATTTCATCCACCCATCTCCTATGTGGTCTTCTTCTGGGTCTTTTCCTGTCCCTTGGAATCCAATCTAAAATTTCGGCTGTCCATCGATGATCTGTCCTTCTGGCAGTATGTCCAGCCCATTGCCATTTCAGGGATTTAACTCTGATCATGATGTCTTCCACTCTTGTCATTTTTCGGATCCACGAGTTCCTCTTCTTATCTCTCCTGGTTACACCAAGCATGCACCTCTCCATGCTTCTTTGAGTTGTCTGCAGCCTTTGTATGTCTCTTTTAGTTAAGGTCCACGTCTCTGCACCATACGTAAGCACTGGAAGGATGCATTGATCAAACACTTTTCTTTTAAGACATAATGGCATATTGCTCTTGAAAATTATGCTGTTTCTTCCAAAAGCTCTCCAGGCAAGTTTTATACGCCGATTAATTTCTTCATCAATGTGACCCTCACTTGATATCTGCTGTCCAAGATAAACGTACGTGTCTGTTATCTCCAGCTTTTCTCCATCAATCGATAAATCTTCATTTCTTGTAAAAGCATTGAACATCACTTTTGTCTTCTGAAAGTTCATTTTTAATCCCACTTCTTTACTCTTGTCAGCAAGTTCCTGGATCATACTCTGCAGCTCTGATGGGGTAGTTGCAAAAATGACTACGTCATCAGCAAAACGAAGGTGGGTTAGATAATCTCCATTAATCTTTATCCCCTTGTTTTCCCAGCTCAGCGACTGAAAAACACCCTCCAATGTGGCATTAAAGAGCTTCGGAGATATGGTGTCACCTTGTCTCACTCCCTTTCCAATTTTTACGTGTGTTGTATTTTCAAACAGCCTAATCTTTGCATTTGCATTTTCATAGATGTTATTAATAATATTAATGTATGCATCTTCAATACCGCAGGTTTTCAGAGCCATTGTAACTGCTGATGGTTTCACCGAATCAAAGGCTTTTTCATAATCGATAAAAGCCATGCACAATGGAAGTTCATATTCCCTCGCTCTTTCAATTAGTTCTCTCAGCACGTGGATATGATCTATTGTGCTGTAGCCACTCCTGAATCCAGCTTGTTCTCTCGGTTGAGCCATGTCTAGTGCTACCTTCAAGCGGTGTGAAAGAACTTTAGTGAAGATTTTATAAACTACTGATAGGAGGCTGATAGGTCTGTAGTTTCCGAGATCCTCAATGTCACCTTTCTTATGTAGCAGGATCATTGTAGCGGTGTTCCAATCCTCAGGAATCTTTCCTTCATTAAGGCATCGAGTGAAAATTTGGGCGAGTACTGTTTCGATTTCTCCACTTGCTTCTTGTATGATGTCTACAGTAATTCCATCTTCTCCTGGAGCTTTTCCTCGCTTCATGTTCTTGATTGCATGTGCAACTTCTGCTGGAAGGACTGGAGGAACTCTGGTACTGGTATCTTTCATGATGTCTGGAGTGCATATATCATCCCTTTCATATAATTTGGAGTAGAAATCTTTCACTCTTGTCAAAATTTCGCCTCTATTTCTTGTTACAGAACCATCTTCTTTTCTCAGTGCCATAATCTGTTTTCTTCCCTTACTGAGATGTCCCTTTGCTATCTTTAGGCTTTGGTTGTTTTCAATTGCTTTCCTCACTAGTTCACAGTTGAATTTCCTTACGTCTTCAGTGATACTTTTTCGTACTGTCTTGCATAGCTCTATATATTCCACTTTGGAAGTCACATCTTCTTTAGTTATCCTCATCTCTCTTCTTTTTTGCATCAACATTTTGGTTTTTCCTGATAATTTGTTCACATGCAACTTGTTCTTAGACCCAGCTAATTTTGTTGCTGTTTCCATAAGAGCTTTGGTTACTTTTCTGTTAACTTCAGAGATGTCCACTTCTTCCGATGTTAGGCCTTCTAAAGCAGAGAACCTGTTCTTCAGTTCTAACTTGAAGGTATTATGGTGTTTTAAGGTTGGTTATGTCAATAGATTTTGTTTGTCCTATGAGCTTGCCACGTTCAAGTTTAGTGTTGAGGTGCATCTTACATCTCACCAATCTATGGTCACTACCTGTGTTGAACTTGTTTAGCACACTGCAGTCTTCTATGACGAATTTTTTGTTACACATAATAAAATCAATTTCACTTGTCGTCCCATTTGGATGTCTCCATGTCCATTTCCTGTGTGGCTTTTTCTTGAAAAAGGAGTTCAAGATGAAAAACCCTTCTGCCTCTGCAAACTCAACGAGAGTATTTCCACGCTGGTTTCTGTTGCCATGACCGAATTTACCTACTGAAGTTTCATTCTGTTGCCGTTGCCCTATTTTTGCATTGAAATCTCCCATAATTATCTTCAAATGCTGCTTACCTTTATTATTTAGATGACAAATTTCCTCATAAAATTCTTCAATTTCTTCTTCAGGATAAATTGTGGTGGGTGCATAAGTTTGAATAATCTGAGCCTGGTATCTTTTCGAGAGTTGGATAACAAGTCGTGCAGCTCTGTCAGAGGAACTTTCAACTTCTACAACTTTGTCCTTCAGTTTCTTGTTTATTATAAATCCAACACCACTAGTTCTGCCAGTATCTGTCCCACGATAGTAGAAGAGATGTCCACTTTTCAGTTCGATGAGATCTTCTCCTTTTCTCCTTACCTCACTTAGCCCCACGATGTCCCACTTGATCCTTTGTAGTTCCTCTTCCAATTCAAGAAGCCTTGAATCAGAAGATAGGGAGCGTCCATTGTAAGTAGCCAAGGTCAGCATCAGATGGCAGCCTAGTCCGGTCCTCCGGGGATTCTTAGCACCCTCTGCCTTCATGTCGCACTGGCCGCTGCCTTGGCCAGGTACATTCCAGCTGCCGGAGACTGAGGGCCAAGATTTAAGTTGTGGAGTCATTTTGGAGGGGTTTGGCCATAACTCACCACGCTGGCCAAGCGGGTTGGTGAGTGTGGGATAGCATTTCCTCTGATCCCGATGGTATAGTTATACCGCTATGGGCGGTCGTCAGAGCCCCTTTAGTGGGAACAGGATGCACCACGAGAAGGCGGGGTTGACATTTGTCAAGGAGAGGCTGTGATGTTATGCATCACCTGACCTTACATCCCCATATCATCATCATCATCATTGTCAACCATTATCAATCCACTGCTGGACGAAGGTCTCCCCAAGTTTCCTCCACAACGGTCTGTCTTGTGCCAGTCTCCTCCATGTCACCCCTGCATACTTTCGAATTTCATCCACCCATCTCCTATGTGGTCTTCTTCTGGGTCTTTTCCTGTCCCTTGGAATCCAATCTAAAATTTCGGCTGTCCATCGATGATCTGTCCTTCTGGCAGTATGTCCAGCCCATTGCCATTTCAGGGATTTAACTCTGATCATGATGTCTTCCACTCTTGTCATTTTTCGGATCCACGAGTTCCTCTTCTTATCTCTCCTGGTTACACCAAGCATGCACCTCTCCATGCTTCTTTGAGTTGTCTGCAGCCTTTGTATGTCTCTTTTAGTTAAGGTCCACGTCTCTGCACCATACGTAAGCACTGGAAGGATGCATTGATCAAACACTTTTCTTTTAAGACATAATGGCATATTGCTCTTGAAAATTATGCTGTTTCTTCCAAAAGCTCTCCAGGCAAGTTTTATACGCCGATTAATTTCTTCATCAATGTGACCCTCACTTGATATCTGCTGTCCAAGATAAACGTACGTGTCTGTTATCTCCAGCTTTTCTCCATCAATCGATAAATCTTCATTTCTTGTAAAAGCATTGAACATCACTTTTGTCTTCTGAAAGTTCATTTTTAATCCCACTTCTTTACTCTTGTCAGCAAGTTCCTGGATCATACTCTGCAGCTCTGATGGGGTAGTTGCAAAAATGACTACGTCATCAGCAAAACGAAGGTGGGTTAGATAATCTCCATTAATCTTTATCCCCTTGTTTTCCCAGCTCAGCGACTGAAAAACACCCTCCAATGTGGCATTAAAAGAGCTTCGGAGATATGGTGTCACCTTGTCTCACTCCCTTTCCAATTTTTACGTGTGTTGTATTTTCAAACAGCCTAATCTTTGCATTTGCATTTTCATAGATGTTATTAATAATATTAATGTATGCATCTTCAATACCGCAGGTTTTCAGAGCCATTGTAACTGCTGATGGTTTCACCGAATCAAAGGCTTTTTTCATAATCGATAAAAGCCATGCACAATGGAAGTTCATATTCCCTCGCTCTTTCAATTAGTTCTCTCAGCACGTGGATATGATCTATTGTGCTGTAGCCACTCCTGAATCCAGCTTGTTCTCTCGGTTGAGCCATGTCTAGTGCTACCTTCAAGCGGTGTGAAAGAACTTTAGTGAAGATTTTATAAACTACTGATAGGAGGCTGATAGGTCTGTAGTTTCCGAGATCCTCAATGTCACCTTTCTTATGTAGCAGGATCATTGTAGCGGTGTTCCAATCCTCAGGAATCTTTCCTTCATTAAGGCATCGAGTGAAAATTTGGGCGAGTACTGTTTCGATTTCTCCACTTGCTTCTTGTATGATGTCTACAGTAATTCCATCTTCTCCTGGAGCTTTTCCTCGCTTCATGTTCTTGATTGCATGTGCAACTTCTGCTGGAAGGACTGGAGGAACTCTGGTACTGGTATCTTTCATGATGTCTGGAGTGCATATATCATCCCTTTCATATAATTTGGAGTAGAAATCTTTCACTCTTGTCAAAATTTCGCCTCTATTTCTTGTTACAGAACCATCTTCTTTTCTCAGTGCCATAATCTGTTTTCTTCCCTTACTGAGATGTCCCTTTGCTATCTTTAGGCTTTGGTTGTTTTCAATTGCTTTCCTCACTAGTTCACAGTTGAATTTCCTTACGTCTTCAGTGATACTTTTTCGTACTGTCTTGCATAGCTCTATATATTCCACTTTGGAAGTCACATCTTCTTTAGTTATCCTCATCTCTCTTCTTTTTTGCATCAACATTTTGGTTTTTCCTGATAATTTGTTCACATGCAACTTGTTCTTAGACCCAGCTAATTTTGTTGCTGTTTCCATAAGAGCTTTGGTTACTTTTCTGTTAACTTCAGAGATGTCCACTTCTTCCGATGTTAGGCCTTCTAAAGCAGAGAACCTGTTCTTCAGTTCTAACTTGAAGGTATTATGGTGTTTTTAAGGTTGGTTATGTCAATAGATTTTGTTTGTCCTATGAGCTTGCCACGTTCAAGTTTAGTGTTGAGGTGCATCTTACATCTCACCAATCTATGGTCACTACCTGTGTTGAACTTGTTTAGCACACTGCAGTCTTCTATGACGAATTTTTTGTTACACATAATAAAATCAATTTCACTTGTCGTCCCATTTGGATGTCTCCATGTCCATTTCCTGTGTGGCTTTTTCTTGAAAAAGGAGTTCAAGATGAAAAACCCTTCTGCCTCTGCAAACTCAACGAGAGTATTTCCACGCTGGTTTCTGTTGCCATGACCGAATTTACCTACTGAAGTTTCATTCTGTTGCCGTTGCCCTATTTTTGCATTGAAATCTCCCATAATTATCTTCAAATGCTGCTTACCTTTATTATTTAGATGACAAATTTCCTCATAAAATTCTTCAATTTCTTCTTCAGGATAAATTGTGGTGGGTGCATAAGTTTGAATAATCTGAGCCTGGTATCTTTTCGAGTTGGATAACAAGTCGTGCAGCTCTGTCAGAGGAACTTTCAACTTCTACAACTTTGTCCTTCAGTTTCTTGTTTATTATAAATCCAACACCACTAGTTCTGCCAGTATCTGTCCCACGATAGTAGAAGAGATGTCCACTTTTCAGTTCGATGAGATCTTCTCCTTTTCTCCTTACCTCACTTAGCCCCACGATGTCCCACTTGATCCTTTGTAGTTCCTCTTCCAATTCAAGAAGCCTTGAATCAGAAGATAGGGAGCGTCCATTGTAAGTAGCCAAGGTCAGCATCAGATGGCAGCCTAGTCCGGTCCTCCGAGATTCTTAGCACCCTCTGCCTTCATGTCGCACTGGCCGCTGCCTTGGCCAGGTACATTCCAGCTGCCGGAGACTGAGGGCCAAGATTTAAGTTGTGGAGTCATTTTGGAGGGGTTTGGCCATAACTCACCACGCTGGCCAAGCGGGTTGGTGAGTGTGGGATAGCATTTCCTCTGATCCCGATGGTATAGTTATACCGCTATGGGCGGTCGTCAGAGCCCCTTTAGTGGGAACAGGATGCACCACGAGAAGGCGGGGTTGACATTTGTCAAGGAGAGGCTGTGATGTTATGCATCACCTGACCTTACATCCCCATATCATCATCATCATCATTGTCAACCATTATCAATCCACTGCTGGACGAAGGTCTCCCCAAGTTTCCTCCACAACGGTCTGTCTTGTGCCAGTCTCCTCCATGTCACCCCTGCATACTTTCGAATTTCATCCACCCATCTCCTATGTGGTCTTCTTCTGGGTCTTTTCCTGTCCCTTGGAATCCAATCTAAAATTTCGGCTGTCCATCGATGATCTGTCCTTCTGGCAGTATGTCCAGCCCATTGCCATTTCAGGGATTTAACTCTGATCATGATGTCTTCCACTCTTGTCATTTTTCGGATCCACGAGTTCCTCTTCTTATCTCTCCTGGTTACACCAAGCATGCACCTCTCCATGCTTCTTTGAGTTGTCTGCAGCCTTTGTATGTCTCTTTTAGTTAAGGTCCACGTCTCTGCACCATACGTAAGCACTGGAAGGATGCATTGATCAAACACTTTTCTTTTAAGACATAATGGCATATTGCTCTTGAAAATTATGCTGTTTCTTCCAAAAGCTCTCCAGGCAAGTTTTATACGCCGATTAATTTCTTCATCAATGTGACCCTCACTTGATATCTGCTGTCCAAGATAAACGTACGTGTCTGTTATCTCCAGCTTTTCTCCATCAATCGATAAATCTTCATTTCTTGTAAAAGCATTGAACATCACTTTTGTCTTCTGAAAGTTCATTTTTAATCCCACTTCTTTACTCTTGTCAGCAAGTTCCTGGATCATACTCTGCAGCTCTGATGGGGTAGTTGCAAAAATGACTACGTCATCAGCAAAACGAAGGTGGGTTAGATAATCTCCATTAATCTTTATCCCCTTGTTTTCCCAGCTCAGCGACTGAAAAACACCCTCCAATGTGGCATTAAAGAGCTTCGGAGATATGGTGTCACCTTGTCTCACTCCCTTTCCAATTTTTACGTGTGTTGTATTTTCAAACAGCCTAATCTTTGCATTTGCATTTTCATAGATGTTATTAATAATATTAATGTATGCATCTTCAATACCGCAGGTTTTCAGAGCCATTGTAACTGCTGATGGTTTCACCGAATCAAAGGCTTTTTCATAATCGATAAAAGCCATGCACAATGGAAGTTCATATTCCCTCGCTCTTTCAATTAGTTCTCTCAGCACGTGGATATGATCTATTGTGCTGTAGCCACTCCTGAATCCAGCTTGTTCTCTCGGTTGAGCCATGTCTAGTGCTACCTTCAAGCGGTGTGAAAGAACTTTAGTGAAGATTTTATAAACTACTGATAGGAGGCTGATAGGTCTGTAGTTTCCGAGATCCTCAATGTCACCTTTCTTATGTAGCAGGATCATTGTAGCGGTGTTCCAATCCTCAGGAATCTTTCCTTCATTAAGGCATCGAGTGAAAATTTGGGCGAGTACTGTTTCGATTTCTCCACTTGCTTCTTGTATGATGTCTACAGTAATTCCATCTTCTCCTGGAGCTTTTCCTCGCTTCATGTTCTTGATTGCATGTGCAACTTCTGCTGGAAGGACTGGAGGAACTCTGGTACTGGTATCTTTCATGATGTCTGGAGTGCATATATCATCCCTTTCATATAATTTGGAGTAGAAATCTTTCACTCTTGTCAAAATTTCGCCTCTATTTCTTGTTACAGAACCATCTTCTTTTCTCAGTGCCATAATCTGTTTTCTTCCCTTACTGAGATGTCCCTTTGCTATCTTTAGGCTTTGGTTGTTTTCAATTGCTTTCCTCACTAGTTCACAGTTGAATTTCCTTACGTCTTCAGTGATACTTTTTCGTACTGTCTTGCATAGCTCTATATATTCCACTTTGGAAGTCACATCTTCTTTAGTTATCCTCATCTCTTCTTTTTTGCATCAACATTTTGGTTTTTCCTGATAATTTGTTCACATGCAACTTGTTCTTAGACCCAGCTAATTTTGTTGCTGTTTCCATAAGAGCTTTGGTTACTTTTCTGTTAACTTCAGAGATGTCCACTTCTTCCGATGTTAGGCCTTCTAAAGCAGAGAACCTGTTCTTCAGTTCTAACTTGAAGGTATTATGGTGTTTTTTAAGGTTGGTTATGTCAATAGATTTTGTTTGTCTTATGAGCTTGCCACGTTCAAGTTTAGTGTTGAGGTGCATCTTACATCTCACCAATCTATGGTCACTACCTGTGTTGAACTTGTTTAGCACACTGCAGTCTTCTATGACGAATTTTTTGTTACACATAATAAAATCAATTTCACTTGTCGTCCCATTTGGATGTCTCCATGTCCATTTCCTGTGTATATATATATATATATATATATATATAATGTTCTTTGCGCTGAAACACATCCGGCACAAAATGAATTTGTCAAATAGTACGTTTAGAAGTAGAGATAGCAAGGAAAACCGAACGTTGGTTTACACTCCTAGGGATAAAACCGTGTGCTATTTCGAACAGAAAGAGAAATTATTTTCTGAACGAACTGGTATCTGATCAAAAGGAATCTTTTCAACTGAAGTTTTGGAATCAGAGATTCCATTGCAAATAGCAATATAGTAATATGCTCTTATGCTATCTAGCGGCAATTGTGTTATGAAAAATCAGAAAATATAGGGATATTTTTCTTGACAGTGGAAGTTATGCGACACAAAAATATTTTTTGAAATCGAACTTTCAGAAGCAGAGATAGCGAAAAAATTAGACCATAAATTAACGCCACGAGAGGGAAAAACACAAAATATGCCCAAGAGGATCTTCAAAATTAAAGATGTCCGACTGTAAAAAGAATTTTTTTCAATTCAGATTTTTAGAAGGGATGATTAGAAATAAAAAAAATATTGTTGAGGTCAAAAGAATCTGCATTTATGCCTCCTAGAAGAAAGATTATTAATCGGGAAAAGACCAAATGGTATGAATGTTCGTTTTCACTGTTCATGCTGTGTTTTTGTTTTCTCTTTTATTTTTTTCAAAAAAAGCGTGCCGAAGATTTTATTTGAATTTTTAAGCGATTAGAAAGTGTCCTATTTTTTGATGAACTAACAGTGTTTCAGGCATTTCCTTTTCTTGTTTCTTTGACATTCTTCTCAGGATTATCTTCAGAGCATTACTAGAATCAAAAGTGATGCCTTTAGTCACATATAATTTGATATTTTCTTCATATTCTCTCTCTTTCTCTCTCTTTCTGTGCTCGTCCCCGTTCTCATTTTTTAAGGATGAAAATTATTAACTACAAAACTGATTGTTTCCAAACTAGGGCCAAGGCTGAATTGAACTAATATATAAGGAAACTGTGCTTGGTTTCCTTTATCCTTTCAATCGTTATATCATTATATGAAAGGAATAAATTTTGATTTCAACGTTCAGCTTATTTACTTCAATTGTATTTTCTGCATTCTAGCAGATTAGTTCAATTCACCCTTGGCCTTAGTTTGGAGTCACAGTCTTATAACTTAGGTGAAAGATCTTCGGTGAATTTATCACAGGAGTATTTATGGAAAAGGTATTGATAAAGGAATCTTTTATAGCAAGCTTTTCGGATGTAATTCTAAGCAGGTCTATTATTGCAGAGGGTTAAACTTGAGTACCACTCATGGACCTCTGAGTGAGTTATGGTATTCTGATGTGCGACAGCTCCATGAGGTCAAAAGAAAACATCTCACAAGGCGAACTGAAGAGAAAAGAAAAATATTCGTTATATGAGCAAAAAGAACGTCGCAACTTCCAGAAGACGGGAAAATCAAGTTGTACGTGCTTCGATTCTTCACATGCAAAAATATAAGTTAAAGAAAAAAATCTGCTATTGTGCACAGGAGCATTAGAGCAAAGGACGTTTTTATCCACACATGACCTCATAAATTTTTTCAGCTCCAGCAGCAAGACAACCTATACAAGACAATACTGGAATGAGAAAAGGGGAAAGTAATACTCCTACATATCTACAATATGTAGGAGCATTAATTTCTATCTGCTTCGGCTGCAAAAGTCAAGAGCATACGGGGCAAGGAATCTTGATTACCTACGCAGAGAAGTTTTCTTCTTTTCCAGAGAAAATTGCAGCAGAAGAGTAAGTCTGATTCATCCCCAAAATCCCCTACAGAGGAACGCTAGGACAGGTAGTTATTAGTATGTACAATAGGTACTATACTGTGCAAATTAATTGCGACAAAGTAAAAAATCACTCTTTTTTCCAAAACTATGCCTTTATAACATTCTATGCCTTTATAGCATTATATGCCTTGATATACACTGATAAATACCTGTGTTAGTATGAAGTATGTCCTCCTTTAGCAGAAATGACCTCTTGATTTCGTTTTGGCATTGACTCCACTAATTGAGTGCACACATTTTTGACTTCATAATCGTAGAACCACACTTTTATGGCATTCGTTATCATGCGTTCTTTGGTTGTACAGTCCATTTTACCTAAACGTCTCTTCAAAATATTCCACAAGTTTTCTATGGGATTTAAGTCTGGTGAATTTCCAGGCCAATCATGCAAATGAATTTGTTTTTCCAGCATGAAATTCTTGACAAATTTTGAATTGTGACATGGGGCCAAGCCATGTTGAAATGTCCCGTCAAAAGTTTGCTAGAATGGAACAATCTACGTTGTAATATTTCTACGTACTTGGCTGAATTCATCATACCTTGAACAGGAACTAAGCTTCCAGTGCCATTTAATGTGACCCCCCCCAAAAGTTGTTTCATAGGGTGTTTTACAGTTTGTTTGACATGCTCAGGTCTTAAGGGTTCACAGTTGCTTCGTCTAACGACATTTGCTTGGTAACCCTGCACAAACAAATGAGTTTCATCACTGAAAATTACCTTTTTCCACTCGTCAGCAGTCCATGATTTATATTTTTTGGCCCATGTTAAACGTTTTATCTTTCTTTTCGCATTCAAATATTGTTTTTTCGTTTGTTTTCTTGCCTTCCGGCCAACTTCCAGAAGCCTACGGCGTACAGTTGAATCACTAACATCACAACCACTAGCCAATAAATCTCTTTGAAGGTCGGTGCTTGTTTTTTTTTTTTTTTTTGATTCATTTTACTATTTCTGATTAGATATTTATCGGTTTGTGGAATTGTTTTTCGTTTTCTTCCACATTTACCTCTTCTTTTTGGAGACGATGATCCAGATGCATTGTATCGCGTAAGCAGTCTTGATACACTTGATTTGCCTACACCAACTGCAGAAGCGATATCTCTCACTGTCATAGAAGTGTGATCCTTCAGAGCAATTATTTTTGCACGCTTCCTTGGGGAAATATCAATTTTTCAATACACGAAACTAACACGTATTCACAGTGAGAAAAAACTTAACATCCACCTGTCACACACGAAAGCTCACAACTGAAGCTGAAGTGCCTATTTTCTGTTTAAAACCGGTCAAATCACATTCTTACTCTCAAGTTCTAACAATCACATCACCTCACAGTTGATAAAACCGGTTTACGTGGGTTTCCGACATCAACTGGCGATCACATTACAATTCTGAGAATAAAATAGCTCGTCCCAAGTAATTTGCATGGTATAGTATATGGGTTTTTTACTGTTTTATTGACAAAGTTGCAAACAAGGAAATGCGAAGTATTTGTAATACGCAATTACGCGAGTTTCTCTTTCTCACCATTGAATTCCCTGGGGTGTCATAAGCTTTTTGGCACATCAACATATTAGCTGTAGGTAAAGTCTGCTACTTGTGTCCCGTGCTATGCGATTTCTTAACATGTTCATAGCATAGCGGTAATCGCCAATACATCAATTGCCAGCTATAACCAGTGACTAAACAACCATGGGAACTTGACTGAAAAAAGAATGCGAAAGTGTTTTCTGTTACTAAATACACACCAAGAACATCTCTTGCGTATATGGGAAAAAATATGTGTGTCCCTCATCCACTGAAGGCGGGACTTACGCACACAGTAGGAAGCTATCATAAGTAAATCTGATAGGTATTACCCAGTTACATAGGGTTTCGTTCAGATCTCGCAGTTTTTATTTTCTTATCATACTTACACATGACCACTTTAAAAGTATGCCAGTGTTTCAAATGAGAATATCTTGTGCGAATGTTTAAATGCTGCAGTCACAAGTATTACCAATGGTAATTCGGAATGGAACGTCTTTTACTTTTGCAGAAAAAGATGAATGTGAACTCCACGTGAATCTGGGTATATATCTAACCTGTAAATTGCCCTTCGATGTGTGCGTTCCAACATTTAGGGCGTAACAGTGCACTCCTATCAATTTGAATAGTATCCATGCTCGTTTTCGAAATTTCTTTGGGCACTTCATGCGAAAAAAACTACCTCATAAAATCCCGAACTGCTGATCAGCAAATACAAAATGCCAGCTTTTTAACTAAAATGCACAGTGTTCTCACATTTTTTGCACGTCTTTTGTAGAAAATGATCGTGCTTATGTTATCGGTTTGTCCGTCCGTCTGTAGACACGATATCTCTTCAACTATTAATCCGATTTGAAAAATTCTTTTTGCATTGGGAAGCTTGAAATATGCAAATGATGATCTTTCATATCGTTTTTTGTACGATATACAATTTCGCCGCTAGAGGGCGTAAGTGCAGATGATGTCGAATTTAAAAATACGTTTTATTCCACATATTTGCTTCTAAATATCGGATTAAAAAAATTATTTTATCTTTCGATTCCATTTATGTCGAAAAGTATTTTACGTATAGTTACTTTTACAAATTGCACATAGTTTTTCCGCTAGGGGGCGTAAAAGTAAATTACGTTTTCCCCGATATCTCTTATTCTAAAACGCCGATTTGAAAATTTTTTTCTTTAGCGGATACAGCTCCTGATGAAAAATCGTTTCCATATAATATCTAATTTTTGGTAAATAATACTTTGGCCACCATGGGGCATAAGTGCTAATATTTGCTTCTGATGTATTTTCTATAAAATCTCGTTTGAAAATATTCTTTCGTTGACCGATGCCACTCACGTCAATAAACCTTTTCGGGATATTTTCTTCTTAAAATATTGCATGCTTTTTCCGCCAGGGGCGTAGAATGTATATCTTATTTATGTCAATATCTCTACTTCTAAGAGTCCGATTTGAAAAATTCCTTTTGTGTTGGATAGTATTTCCGATGCGAAATGTTTTTCATATAAATTCAAAACTTTCAAGTAAATCATAGACTTTCCGCTAGGAGCGCAAAGGTAAATTGCGTTTTCTGCGTTATTTCTGCTTCTAAAACTCCGATTTGAAAAATTCTTCCTGTATCGCATACAATACCTGATGGAAAATATTTTTCATATAATTTCTAATGTTTAGTAAAGAATGGTTTGGCCACCAGGGGGTATAAGTGTTAATTTCTGCTTCTTATGTATTTGCAGCAAAATCTGAGCCCCTGAAAACTTGACTGAAAACATTCTTTCGTGGACTTATACTGCTCAAGTCGAAAAACCTTTTGATAATACGTTCTTCTTTAAGTAATGCATGTTTTTCCAGCTAGGGGGCGTAGATTTATATCTTGTTTTTGTCGATATCTCTGTTTATAAGAGTACGATTTGAAATATTCTTTCTGTGTTGGAGAGCATTTCCGGTGCGAAATGTTTCTCATATAAATTCATGTTTTTCTTAAAGCACAAGCCTGCAACCAGAGGGCGTAAGCTCACGATTCCGTTTACAGCAATATCTGAGGGATTAAAAACCCGATTGAAAAACTTCTTTCTTCTGTCTGATACTGTTGTTTTCCATACCGGTTTCATTGACTTTGAATAGCTTTGATAAATTTAATTTGCGTCAGAACGGATTCAAAAGACGTGCTTATTACACCCGAAAATTCGGTGTAATCTTTCTTGTTATGTTATTTTTCTGTGAAGTAAGGCGAAGGATAAAGTGTACTAATAAGAAAAGGTATGTCATCAAAAGAGTTAAAGGCAAATTAATTTGCTTTTAACTCTTCTAGCATAGCACTTTGTTTTCACTTTACCTGTTCATCAAAAGCATTAAAACTGAACAAATAACATAAAATAAAATGAAATTGTAATTTAAGTTACTCCAGTTAGCGCACAGCAGAGAGTTGCAGGCAGGATGTATGATGAACCACACATAGGCTCTTTTTGAATTCTTGACCCACATTAAAACCTTTTACCCGCCAACCTGCAATTTATCAACTTTTGATATTGTTGTGCCTTAATTTGTTCATTGTACTCGGTAATGCTGCCTTAGTGGAATCCTGTATTTGCTTACACTTACGGAATACACAGAAGCGTCTGGTGGGAGGGTTTCCAAAGTATGTACTACTGAATACACTTTAGTACAGTGAGTGAGACAAACGACGAGACGTGAAGCTTCTACATTCATCATTAATTTCCGGTGTTGGACGTTTTACCTCCTCAATTTCTATCTCCAAAAGCTGCTGGCACGCGAGCGACCATAGCTCTATTTCAGGAGGATTTCAAAAGAAATACGTACATCCTACGCATACGGAAACTTGGTTGTTGTGCATTCGATAAAAATGCAGTTCTTTTTTTTTCATCAGAAAATTGCCATTTTCCCGAGAGAAACCAACGTATCAAGATTTTTGAGGATTTCAACTAAAAATATATCTACAAACACCTGAGAAAAACGAAGAGCTCTGCGTATTTTTAGCAACAAGCATGAAAGTTGAACTTCTTCATCAGCATTTTCTCTCAAGCGGAAATCGATCAGACTGTTTCTAATTAATATACCAGCATTTAACAACAGGCATATTTACAGGGACTCCGGTGACCAAAAAGTCGCATAAAAGGACCATTTTGGGAAAGAAGGTGAAATTTGAAGACAACAAATTGGAATAATATTGTGAAAACCAGTTCAGAACAAGAATGTCATGAAAAAAAGATATGGTAGGTTTTCATCCAGCTGTAAATTGAGAGGGGTGGATGATGATATCTTCAAACTAATTTGACCTTCCCTGTTTTCTACGACAGCTCTCTTTCTTCTACTTTAAAATAATAAGTCATCAGTTTATAGTTTGACTTTTATCGCACATTTTCTGAATTTATAGTAAGCAATTGGGACAGCACATTCACGCTGAGTATGATGGACTCTAATACATATAGCACTCATAAGACAGTTGCCGCATTTTGGAAGTATTCAACATAACTCATGAGGCATCATTTTGTCATTTAGTAAAAGCTCTTTAAAATATCACTCTGAGAGAAATGGATTGCAGTCAAGCGGGAAGCTGATTTCTTTGTAGGTTTACGCAAACATCTCAGATAAAGCATGCGACTGATTCTCAGCTAAAGCATGCGACTGATTCTCAGCTTACATCAAGCATTTTATTCAAATAAAACAACCAATATGCTTCAACACAACACTTTGGTGGTTTGAGCTGGAATCTTAAAATTCCGCATTCAGAGCGTCTTCGAAGAGATTTTGATACACCTGAATGGATGAAAGCATTTTGTCATTCTTATCGCAACAGGAAGACCGCATATTTCATACTATCCATTATCTATCCTGTTCACTGTTTGCACAAAGTCTGCTTTGAATGCAAACGTGATTGCGAACAGAATCGCAAATACATCACGTCATGCATTTCTTCATCCTACTCTTTACGGGAACTATTGAGTTTTGCTGTGTTGTGTGATCTGCAGTAATCACATAATTAGCTACCTATTTGGGGGGGGTTCTTTTCCCCTCTCGTAACATGATCATTGTTTTATAGAAGTTTATTGTTTTATAGAGTTTTATTGTTTTATAGTGCCTGATGCAGTAGTAGACCCCCACCCAGGAGTCTGGAAACCAGTAAAGCTACTACTCACTTTAAAACATACGCACACACACATACCAGTCTCTGTTAAAACTCACTCATTCACTCACGAAACACTCACCCAGAATCATGAAATACGACAGCTAAATCCGAAAGGACAGTTGCACAAACCGTCCTTTCGTTCAAAGTCATTTTTTAGGACAGTTGCACGAAGTGTCCTTTCGTTCAACTTCATATTTTCCCTTACTGTCCTTGTTTTTCTTGTCTCAGACTTCATCCACTATATTTTTTCATCGGATAAACGTCAAGGAAGATTCAAAAATGACGTTTCTCTATTGTCTCACAGAAGCGAAAAGACGAAAAGCACAAGTGAGATATTCAAGGGTTGCTGGTTTTTTGTCCATGAGAAATAAAAATAAATAAACTTCAGTCTGAAAAATCTTTCATGCAAGTGATTCAAGAAAAATGCGTATACAGAAAGTTACACGACTTAACATCCTGCAGGCAGTTTAAAGATTTGTTATGCTGGAGAATCTTTATGTTCAAAATAATCCGGAAACTTTTTGGGACCTCACAATTCTTTTCGTTTGTCATCCTCAATTTATTAAGTACCCACGTTTTCGCCAAACTCCCATGTGACTTTGCTTCAGCTAAAACCATCATAACAACAACAGTTCACAGATGCACAACCATCACATGTGCTATTGAGCAGTGTGCCTTAGTGCTCGGCACATTTGTCGGGCATCGGTTTAAATAAGGTTGAGGGTCGGTCGTGAGGTGAAGAGTCTCATAGCCCAATGCTGCCCATCTTCCGGTTCATGATTTCGTCCACCAAAAAAGAAAAGAAAAGAAAAACTACAAGTAAATAGGAAGTTGAAATGTCCTCCTTCGCGGATAGGATGAATAAGAAACCGGAGATGACTGGGTGTTGCCTGTCCGCGATGGTGATCAACTCCCAAAATTTCGTTCGTCCCACTCGGCAAGCTGTTGCCCACGGAGTAAGCAACTTTTTCCCCCGAAAACCCACACACACACTTTCTCCAGCGAGTGTGAATGACTTCAAGGTCGAACACCACAAAACAGTGACAATGACCTTGAACTGAGGCCATCTAATGAAAATAATATTGAAGTTTTATTTATTTCTTATCACGAAGATAAAAACGCAAACGACTGAAAGCAATCCACTCTCTTTTTAATTAAGCTTGAGTTTAATTTTCTGACACGCGTGGTCGACTTGATATTTCTTGGAATAGCAGAAAAAAGAAGAAAAATATCTGATTTCTTTGAGTGCCTAAATTCCAATTGCTCTTTTTGAGGAACATTTACTGTGTCTCAAGAGAAACAAAGCAGCATTAAGGCATAGAAACCCTCCTACGAAAATTATTAAAGCACCCAAATGTAACATTTGTCACTGAAAAAATTTCAAGAATCTCCTTAAAATTTCATAGAATTGAAATATCAAAGGGAATGAATAATGAAAAGATAGCTAATGGATTTTGCTGCATCACCTATACTAGGAAGAAACATGTGTGGAACTCAGTAGAAAAAAACAACTTTCAGAAAACTTGATCATACTGTCAGAACAATGTAAGTTAAGAAGCTTAAGCCACTTAATGATACGAGCTGTGTTTTATTGGAAATGCAGAAATAGAAATTCGAGCAGCATAAATTTCGTCGATTCAAGTGAAGCAGAAATCTCACATGGAAAAAGTAAAACAAAAATATGCCAACGAATATTCATGCATAAAAAGCACGATTTTTGACAAAAATTTCAGACCTAGCATGCTAAAAATATTTCAAAGAATTTTTTTCCTTGCAACCAGTAGGCTTTTTATGTTTTTATTTTAAACAAAAATGTAGTTTTGCGCCATCAACAGAAATATTGCATCACGAAATCTGGAAAGTGTGCGAAAAGCTGAAATCAAAACACTTCTCTAAAACAAGAAGTTTTCAGGCTTAGTTTGAAATGCACCTGTAATATTACGAATACTTGCGCAGAAAAAAAGTACTGAATCTGGAAACCGTGCCGCCGGAGAATGAAATTATAGGGAGCCAGAGAAGCACGATTCTTTACATCAGAGTTTTGTAACTTCCATTTTTTAAAAGGGAAATTAAAAAACTTGCCGTACTGCTTCCTACTGTGATGCGACGGTATTTATTTTCCATTCGTCCGGACCGTGCTATTTTCCAAGTAACTATTTCCACGGAGTTATTCTTGGATCACCATTCTGTGTTGATCCAAGAATGAAAACAAATAATAATTCCGTTTATTTATTTATTTATTTATTTATTTATTTATTTATTTATTCATGTCTTGTGTGTCTAGCTCATCTACAGCATGCTGTTCAGTTCTTTTCAGAAATTCATCTGTTTTTCTCTCTCCAACTTTAATTCTCCTTTCTTATCGAGGAATAAACGTACTTATAATAGACTCTACCCTGAAAATAAGTAAAGCTTCTCTTTCTCTCTTGCTCGAAGCTCAAAAATTGATATTTATTATTCGAATAACGATCACATTTTTTTCTTTGGAACACTGCGTGCCTGCGAGTGTGTGGGGGAAATGGTTTCATCATTTTTATTGGGCTGGCATGAAGACTGCGTCCCCAGGTTTCGTCGATTGTGACTGGAAAATCAAATAATCTGTGCTCTATACTGATGATGACAGAGGTAGCCGTTATTAAAAGTATTTTTTTATGAGAAAGTCTAAGAGACCAAAAAATGTGTACAAAATTTAGTCGTTATTACAGCTAGCGAATTCAAAACCAGTTTTCAAATCCGCCACTCAGAAATATCATGCTAACTGCATTTACTTCAGATCCCCGAAATGCACATCTTCACAGCTTAACGGGAAAACTGTTTCGCATGAAAATAAAAAATGCACGATAAATTTTTTTATCATAGTTCCAGTAATCAAAAACAAGAAACAATCTTTCCGATGAGATATTTAGAAGTACAGATATCTTATAAGAATAAGGTCACGCCAGCTAGCGCGAAAACTACACTTTTTGCAGTAATCACAGCAAAGATTAGAAGAAAAAAAAATACCAGCTGCTTCAAACGTCATCTAAGACCATCTTAAAATTTCAATAAAAATATATATTTATCTCCCAGTTTCACGCAAAACAATGTGTTTGCAGAATATTTTCTTGATAGATAAAATCAAAACCAAAAATGCGGTCTCCCGGTGCTTTCTCTTCTTTCTTTCTACAACTGTCGCATGATACAAATTCTTGTTTGACTTTTCATTGATGCAGCGAAGGAATAATGCTATAATTGCCTGTTTGATTGTCAGACAGAGCGAAAGAGTTGTAGAATGACATGATGCCTCTTTGTCACAAATAAAATAAGGAATACGAATGCCACGAGATGATTCACAAGATTCAGTACGGTGTGTGTTTTCAATGAGAGAGCATTTTCATTAATATATCCTCGTTCTGACGAGCAATTTTAAGAACTTCTAGTACAGGAATAAAAAAAAAGTAAACGAATGAAAACATGCAGCGATGACGGTCATGTACCTAAAGAGTTTATTTTCATTGTCAGCATTTCAACAATGCATTTACTGAGACAGAATTTACGGGCGTTAAGCGTTGTGCTATCGTTTAATTTAGAAGCCGCAGAGCCTAAACATGTACAGTACTCAAAATTGTATAACTGTACTGATGATCCGAATTTCTTGGCGTAGAATAGAAATAAACGTTTCCAAGCTTTTGCACATCAACAAGATGGCCTTTTCAAGGAAGGCAGACAGGTAATTGCCTGAAAATGCTATCTGGTTGATGTTCCAAAGCTTGGAAACTTTTATTTCTATTCTATGCCAAGAAATTCCGATCATTAATAGTTATACTATTTTGAGTATAATTGGTGTATAGTTCCTACTTATTAATGTACAGTACATAATTTCATTTGGCAAAGATAAAGAACACTCTCAAGAACTCTGCCCTGACAGTGAAATTTTTAAAATAATTTCAACGTATCGAAATAATGAGAAGTAACGCTTTTTTTTTCGAAGATATTTATGATTTTCGTAACAAAGTAACAAAACATTCCCGCCTATCTTCAATATATTCGCCTGCCTTCTTACCACCACACATGACATCCTTAGTTTGCTAACTAACTTTCTCGTATAATAAATTGTAGAGTTATTAAACATAGGTCATCGCTCTTTCCACGTTTATAAGTGAGTCACGGAGAAATTCTCATTGGCCGCCACCGGGAATCGAACCCAGGGTCTTCCAGTTACGCGCCGGATATGCTTCCACTGCACCACAGCGGCCTCGAATTCCTCCAGACTCACATACAGTAACTGGAAGCCCTGCACAATGCTGGGGAATCCCCAGCATTGTGCGGGGCTCCAAGAGGCAATCTGCCAATTGGCTTGGCAGTTAGTGTATGTGAGTCCGGAGGAATTCGAGGCTGCTGTGGTGTAGTGGAAGCATATCCGGCGCGTAACGGGAAGACCCTGGGTTCAATTCTCGGTGGCGGCCAATGAGAATTTTTCCGTGACTCACTTATAAACGTGGAAAGAGCGATGACCTATATTTAATGTTCCTGGTCCACGTCAAGTGTCTGTGTTAATAGCACAGTTATTGTTTGCAAAGTATATGATGTAATATAACACATTCTAGCTGATGGGGTGATATTCCTCAAACAATTTCGGGAATAACAACGTGAAATAGGCCCTAGTGAGAGAAATAGCAGAAAAAGTGCAAACAAAAAACAACAAAAAACATTCTGAGTAACAAAAGCAATAGGAAAGGGCTTCAGTAATAACTGTATCTCGCTATCATCTAATTTAGATAACTGTTCCCTAAGATGTAATATAAGATATACATGTTCAACAGAAAAAAATCCAAGGGTGGAGTGGAACAAATAAATTCTTACACCATCATGAAAGACTCCGTAGGTAGTCACGTTCAATGTCAGCAGGCCGGTTGTTCGAAAGCATATGTGAACAGTTATTTTCTGATTATGCGAAAGTACCATAGCAGTTGATACCTATCACTTTCAAGTGCTTTGAGAGTTCAGAAAAGAATAGTAGAAATAAATGTGCCTTAGACTGGCATAACGCAATTTAGTTCCGCTCATATTTGAATGGCTTATATTATTTACTGCATGGGACAATAGTTATAGTAGAAATCTGAGCAAATGCATTTATTACTCATAATTAATTGGAAAAAATTTACCAATCGCGTGCCCCCATCTATAAAAATGAAGATAAACATGGGATTTTTGGTAGGAACGCAGTCGGAATCAGAGGCCCAAAAAAATTTTGAGGACTAGTTCTAGACACTGAGTTTCTTTGCACTGGATCTATATTTCGATGTTTTGGCTTTTGAAATCCACAGTATTTCATTTTTAAAGGACGTGATTAAACATTTTTACTCTTGTCGTGTATACAGCACATACGATGGCGCAGTCTAACAGTAAACTTAGCTGGCCTTTTTTTTTATTTATGCTGCGATTCGTCAGATTGTAAGTCACGTAATTTCTAAATATTATGAGTGTATAATTCCAAATAAAATGCATTATAAAATACGCTGTCTTGAAGTAAAGGGAAGTTTTTCTAGAGAGAAGAAACTGCAACACGGAAGCTTCTTTCCACCAATACGAAATTCACAGTGAAAGTTTTGTCCGCAAGACAGTGGTAATTTATGAGGAAATATGACAGTGTGTCCTTTAGACAAAGCCCAAAATAACTCCAACCTCGTCGTGAACACATCGTTACGAATAATGACAACGGCATTAATAACGCGGATACGTAACGGACAGGAAACCATTCTCGAAGCTAATTTCGCTTTGTGGCAGAAAGAAGAGGAAAGTGGGGGAAATATACATATATAATGAATACACTTCTGTTGCTCACAGGTCAATGACACATAAGCTGCATCACGGTCGGCAAAAGAAGATGTTTCCTTACTCTATTGGGTACGAATTAATCTCTTTTGTATTCGGCTGGAAAAAAGAAAAGAATTATTTGGGACTTTAAACAGATTTATGATATAAAAAATGGAAAAAGCGTGGTAATAAAAGCATATATGAAAAAGTGGCACATCGCAGCACTAGATTAGCGTCTGTGTGTACCTCTGAATGAATGAAGCTTTAGAACAGTAAGCTCAATCAAGTATATGGCAAAAACCGTGTTGCATGAAATTATGTTATAACAGACGTTTTGTGAGACTGTATTAATTAAAGTTTGGGTCAATATACTTTTCTTTGTTAATTTCCAACTGCTGTAACTCGGTGATTTTAAATTTTTAGTTACTTGGGTTCCTAAAGTAACTATGCATGCGTGGGAGAAAAGAACACAGAACTCTCTGTGTCTGTGTTCTTTTCTCCCAGGCATGCATTGTAAATTTCACTGAATCACAGTAAAACGATAATCAAAGGCTAGTGGTGATATTTATTTCTTTAATTTTGTTACAGTTTCTTCAGAATGCGAATGTTTATTTGTCGACAGAAGAAGAACACTGACTTAGAAAAGTTTACTTATTATCAAATAGTTTCCTTAAATTGTAACCTTCAATACCCTTGTTTTTGTAGAGTTCACACACGGGAATTTGTTTCTTTAGCATTTTCCCCTCATGCAAGAGTATTGAAGGTTACAATTGGCTTCAGGGTAAGAAGAAAATCGGAACTAAAAAGCTCAATACCTATGTTTCGCTCAGGACTCAAAACCAGACTGTGGGCCTGAGAAGTTAGAATAATAATCATTCAGGAGCTACGTGACCAAAAAGTCAGTTTCGGCTGGAGGCATTTTCACGTAAACAATAATTAGCACGTCTTTTGTAAAACAAAGTACGTGCTTGTTGTTTCGCCCTGTCCGTCCGTCCGTCTGCGGACACCATATTTCTGAAACTGTCAGTCTGATTTGGATTTTTTTTTTCTTTTTTTTTTTTTTTTGCATTGAGCAGACCGAAATGTGAGAATAATGATCCTTGCCTTTTGATCCTTTTCCGATAATAACTTCGCTGTAAAGAGAGTAAAAGTAGATGGTATGGAATTCAAAATGCATTTTATTCCAGATTCTTGCTTCTAAATATTCGATTGAAAAAATTATTTCCTTCCTTCGATGCCATGAACTGCGAAGACTGTTTTGGACAGAGTTTCAAGTAATGCCCAGTTTTTCCGGTAGGGTAGTAAAAGTAAATAACGATTTGCCCGATATCTCTGCTTCTAAAAGCCCGATTTTAAAAATCTTTTGCATCGGATGCAGATTCCAGTAGGAAATGTTTTATGTATAATTTCAAATTTTCGTAAAGAACTGTTTTTTCACTAGGCAACGCAAGTGTTTTTTATGTTTCTGAAGCATTTTTAGTAATATCTGCGATTCTGAAAATTTGACTGTAAAAATGTTTTTGGTGTCGGATACCGTATTTCCCACGGGAAAACATTTGCGCATATTTTCTGAAAAAAGTAATACACAAATTTTCCACCAGGAGGCGTAGATGTATATCTTATTTCTCTCGATATCTCTGCTTCTAACAGTCCGATTAAAAAAAATTCTTTGTCCGACAAGGTATGTCATGCGGAAAAGTTACTTATGCCCTGCAGTGGCACAAATTTGCCAATAAAGCGCATGAGTCACTTTTCCGTTTGCAACATATTTGCAGCAATATCAACACGCTTAATCTTTTTAAGGTCAGATACTACTAACTGCGAAAACATTTTATATGCATTTCGTTCTAAAAAAAATACACAATATTCCCGCTAGGGGCACAAATGTTTAATTTGTTTATTTCGATGAAAGTTTATTTTGTTGTCTCGTTCTTACAAATGTTTAATTTGTTTGTCTCGTTCTCTCTTTCTAAAAGATCGATTTAAGAAATTCTTTTACACCGAATACCATTCACTTTATGGAACATTTTGCACGAACTCGTGAGTTATTTGTAGTTCACAGATCTATAAAAAAAAAACTCACAAATAACGAGTTCGGCTAGGCAGTGTTAGTGAGCATTTCTGTTCGCTTAAAAAATGCACAGTTTTACCCGTTAGGGGGCGTAAAAGTCAAATAATTTTTCTCGCTATCGCTACTCCGAGAAGAGGTATTTGAAAAAATATTAATCCTGAGTATATCTTTTGCTGTGAAAAGTAATTTTCGCTTATTTTCTATCTTTCTATTAGCCAAAATTCTGCACCCGGAGGACATATGTACAAAGTATATCGAAAATTTTGAGCGTATATATATTTCAATGTATGAAAGACTTTAATTGATTCTAAAATTCCCTTAGCAAACCTTTTTATGCTACAATACTCTTCCTTATGATGAGTATTTTGCACCCATTTCCTTTTTTAAGTAACGCACAGCTTTTCCACTAGGGCACGTAAAGTTATACACGTTATGCGCTATATCTCTTTTTCTAATTGCCCAACTTGGAAATCCCTTTTGCCTCTGATACCTTTTGCCACGAGAAAGGTTTTGGACGAAAATTTTAGTTTTCGAAATACAGTTTTTAGCTGCTAATGGGAGTGAGTGCTGTTTGAATTTGGGGATGCTTTATCTACTATAAAAGTTCGATCCAGTTTTTTTGTAACCGGTTTCATTTATTATGAATGACTCAGCCCACATTGCGTATTTTAAATTATTCGAGGTTTCCCCTAGGTGGTATAAGCGTATTCTTTTTTTAGTGAAAATTTGTTTCGTGTCTGGAGTGGAAGGATTCAAAAGACGTGCTCATTAGACCGAATATTCAGTGTCATCTTTCTTGTTTTTAAAGAGGAAAGGGCGAGGAAAAGAATCACACGGAAATTCCTATTAGGCGTATTTTCAACACAGAAATTCTGCCACACAGAAAAAACGGGGTAGGTAGGTAAGTGTAGGGGTCACTACCGCTGAGGTTTTTGGCGGAAAACGTTTTACCCAGGCGGTGTTGATGGGGCGGGGTGTTTGTGGTATTGGTAAGAAAGAAATGAGCGCAGCGAACTTGCATGTCTTTTATTTTATTTATTTCTCACAATGCTGACTAATTTGTAAAGAAGACAGGACAATGGTACGAGTACTACGATATGTAAGACTTACATGCTACACTTATATCTCTAGAGAAGAACCAAAGATATTTTTCGTGCTAATTGTAGGTAAGAAGATTGATAATGCTGTCAAAGCACGGTAACATTTTTTGGATCCAAAGCACACACACCACATCCCTAAATTATCTTTTAAAAAACGTATGATTTAAAAACGTCTTTATTTACAATTTTAAAACATGGTTGATAAAAGCTCTGGCAAGCACTTTCGCGAATCACTATTACCGCAGCATCAGGCCGATGAGTGAAATCAGATTAGAACGGCACAAGGTTAAATAGTGACAGATAGGAGCACAAGGGATATATATTATGTAAATGAAACACAAAGTCATTGCCATTCACTACAAATTGTTTAAAGTCTTTGTAATTATTAAGATTCTTCCCGTACTGTAGAACCAAGTTTCTCCAGGCATTGGGAATGTGTACAGGCACGTCCTCATTACAGCATTTTGGTCCCAGTTTTATGATAAATAGACTCTCAGCGATGAGCATAGAGTGCTTATTAGAAGCTGTCGACAGTAAGTTCGCATTGCCCCAGTCAGGTCTTAAGTCCTTTTCAATAACAGTTTTTGTCAATGTCGAGGTAGCAGATTTCTTACGGATGACATATCGATGTTCAGCCCAGCGAATACCTTTGCTTCGGAAGGTCGAGCCCACATAACAAAGATCTACCGGTTGTCCATTTTTCTCCATTAGAGGGATATTATACACTCCAAAGCGGGAAATAGTTGGAACTATGTCTCTATCACGTCTAATTACTGAAAAGAGGTTTTCGGTTTTACACCGAATCCAATAGAGTATTTTTTACAGATGTTTTTTAATAAAGAGACCACTGATTTTTGGTAGTCCATGCTCCCCACATATTTAATCGTGGGTACATTTCTAGTTAGGGTTGTAGAAGATTTACGTTCATACTGTTGAGCAAGTCTTTGAACACAACCCGCCAGGTATCCATGCATATCAGCAAACTCGGTTATTTTTCTCAGTTCCAAATCTCGGCTATCAGAAGGTGAAGCGTGTGAGGAGGCTCTGTGTAAACAGAATCTGAGAGCCGAAAATTTGTAGGGGGTTGGAGTACATGTGTTGAATGGAATAATAACCGGAGTTGAGGTTGGTTTTCGGTAAACCGAAAAGTCGAAATGTGAGTGGTCAGAGGTGTGGGAAACTAGAAAGTCAAGATAAGGAAGTGACCCGGATTCCTCAATCTCAACAGTAAACTTTATACCGGGTATGATGGAGGATAGATTCGAAGCCAAATTAAATAATTCGTTGACAGAATGAGGCCAAACAAGAAAGACATCATCAACATATATAAGGTATAACGATGGTTGAACAGGGCAGGATATTAGGTAGTTGTTCTCCAAATCTTGAAGCAGCATTTTAGCAAGGACAGGTGATAAAGGGGAACCTATAGGTGCCCCCTCATTCTGCTTGAAGATTGTCTGTTGAAATTTGAAAAAAACACTGGTCTCCAACTAGTTTCAAAGCCTGTAGGGTTGATTCAATTTCAGGTGCCGTATATGAATTTTGAGTGTACAAGATCTTTTCAATAAGGGTATAAACAACTGAGCAAGAAACATTGGGGAAGATATTTCTTATCTCTAGGGAACGTTAAGTCTATCGTGGCATTCTTAAAAGTTGTGAAGTCAGTTGGATCCGTGGCCAACACCAATCTGAACTTGTCGTTCAGAAACTGTTTCAGACGATCGTTCGATGCCCCAATGTAAAATTCCTCGGTGAGAAGAAGCGGTACGTTGGGATCGCAGGGCCCGTCGCTAACTATATTGTTCTGACATGCCCTGTGTAGTAAAGCATTAGTTGAAAGAGAAACATCTCGATGTAGTTGAGTGGTGTCTGTTTATGAATATAGACTTACACTAGAACGAATTTGAATTGGTTGGGTATCTCAACTTCCACTAGTACGCCTTCGCCGACATGAATATCCTGTAGACAATTGAATCCAGAATACTTGGGTATTGGCCGTCGTGGAACGGATCTAGCGACATGAGCCTTGCGCGTTTTCTGATTCTTGATTCGTTTTCATTTTCACGTTTTCTGATTCTTGATTCTTTTTCATTTTCACGTTTTCTGATTCTTGATTCTTGAGATTGAACGTCTTCATCTGTGAATTCCTGTATAAGATTTGCAACATAGCTGCATTGGGCTGTTTTAAATAATTTTGGAACCATACGCGATCACAAACTCTACAAACAAAACCCAACTTGTTACCATAGAACGACTTTTCAAAGAGCTTCGTCGCCAGACGTCAATGGGTTATAAACGCTAAACGTCGATTCCCAAACGTCTCATCTGCTTGTATTTCGTCGCATTCCATCGGTTCTATCTCACTGTCGACATCCATTGCCTGTGAACTGGCGTTAGGCGTTGCGGCGTCTGTCCGACTGGTACTCGCCTCAACTTGTCGACGCTGCCTCATCCTCCGCATTCGTTCTGCTGCTGTCATTGGAACATTTTTGGATTCCTCATTTATTCTTCTTTGACTTTGTAAGCGTTTACGATAGGCCTTCTTGTTTTGAAGATATTTGAAGATACCTTCTTGTTTTGAAGATATTTGGACATTTTTGAAATTTTAACGAAAATTTGTCCAAATTTAATAATTTGTCATTGTATATTTTTCAGGTTCTTTCACTATTATCACTATGAGAGTTTTATTTTATAGTACTCGTCGAGCTCAGTTAAACGTTACCTCACACAACGTCCTATACGTACACCTTCCCGAGCTATACTAATTTTGCCGCGCGGCGAACCGGTAATTTTCCACTCCAATTTGGTAACCATCTTGTGGCGGCGTGTGACGTCACGCGCTCAAGGCTAATGTCGCGTGACGTTCTTTCATCCTTGCTCTTTTAAACAGTCTATTGCTTATTTCGATATGCGTTATAGTTTTAAAGTTATTAAGATTTGTCTGGTATAAACAAAATCGTAACAGCGACTTTAGCATAGTTTCCCCCCATACTGGACCCGCGGGGTAAGACGCTTCCCGTCAAAACTATCATTATCATGATGTGAAGAAATTTATGGTCACAGCAAGTTACGTGTACGGATAATAACATTTGCCTGTCTGTATAGGCGAGTGGGTATGCAACAATTTAGGTTCCGCTTATCAGCATTAGCGCAGTGTGGTTAAAATTGCGACCATTTTGTCGCCCGAATCTTGGACACCATCAACATTCAGTCGACACTGATCATTGCCAATGACATAGAAGTAACTTAGCGCGCCTTAGCGGCTAAGTTACACTAGTTTTGTAGGCTTAGCAGCATTGAGACTATTTTTGTAGGCTTGGCGGCATTAAGGCACTATTCATGGTTAGCTAGAATTAACGAATATCAGAGCAAAAGGAGTTTGTTTAGATGATCGTGGAGGTAAAAACAGGGGAAGCTGTGTTTTCTATATAAACGTACTCTTACCTTAACCGAATGTTAATACTGTAGAAATGCCCATCGGTGCTTCTGTGGTTTGAGGCGCTAGACTCTGACCATTTGTCCGAGCCGAGGCTGGGTTCAAGCCCTGGATGAGGCATAGGTGATGTGCTCGGCCAATGGCGCTGGAATTATCAGTCTCGAAATTAACGACGGCAGACTGCTCGTAGGTCTAAGAATTATTCTGTGGTCGTTAGACCCAGAATAAATAAGGAAAACACTGTTTAGATGAGACGATACAATCGGATCACGCAGTATAGTGTCTCATGAATCGTAAGGGCTCTAGTATAAGGAGAACGTGAACTCCTTTTTTCATACGGCAGTTAAAATGAATTATTGGAGGTGGTTACTCCATGATGTTAAGATTGCCTTGGTCCAGGGTTTATCCAGGAATTGCAAATTGGAGTTGAAAAATTTTAGAGGTTGTTGAAAAAATTGAGCAAAGGCGGTGTTGGATGGAAGCAAATTTTTAAAGGCTGAAAACTTTTGTAACGAAACATTTAGGTTTAAACTAGGACTTAAAATGGGGAAAACTTCAGAAATGGGAAGCTGTTGAATGTTTTTGTAGTTAAGAATGGTTAAAACCTGAAATAGACGTGACTGTCAATGCATGCTGCATCTCTTCAATATAATTAATATGCATATTTCTCACAATCGAAATTTGAGATCGTGTAGAACAAACGTAGCATTATCGTGCGAACGACATAATATTCTTAGTGTATGATTCAGAAGCAGCATTTTTGTTTCATATAAAATTGCGGAAATTTAGCAATTCTAATATAAATTGGTAAAAGTAGTTAGTAATGTAAATTTAATTCAACAAATATTAAGAAAGAAATTCAGATTTCACAGAACTTTTGAAAACTTTGAGGGCATTTTCCCTGGTTATTTTGTTTTAATCTGTTCACCATTAAGGCATTTTTTTATTTAGAGATGCATCACTGGACACCGCCCAAATTAAAACAATGTGTATACTGTGTGTCTTTATAACTGCTATTAATTTACATTAGTGTTACAGATAAAGAGAACGGTCGCAACGCACCAAGTTGAGTTGCACTAAATCCAACCTGCTTTCAATAAAAAGTAAAATTGACGTAATTACATAATCACTTCACGCACTGAAATTGTACAAGTTATATTTCATTATTCTTGATGTACTTTTTTTCACTCTTTGATATTTCGTTCTGTTTGCTTTCTCTTACTACTTGGACGTGACTGAAAACCGTATTTTGATACGAAAACTGACAACCGAATAAGGATGGGAACGACAACACTGACTATTCGTATTGTTGTTTGTGTTTGGGAAACCAATCTAAGCAGTTGCATTAATCGTGCTCAGTTCTTTGACCATTATGAGATACAAAGACTCAGTTATATGAGTTGTTATTTTTATCTAAATAATAACGCAAGGAACTGTACACCAACTATACATAAGATAGTATAACTATACTAGTTATCCGAATTTATTGGCGTAGATAAAATCAAAGTTTCCAAGCTTTCGCACATCAACCACATGGCTTTTTCAAGGAAGGTAGACAGTAAAAATGTCTACCTTCAGTTTCCAGTTTGCTGTCTACCTTCCTTGAAAAAGCGAAAGCTTGGAAACTTTGAAGTTTGATGTGCGAAAGCTTGGAAACTTTGATTTTATCTACGCCAATAAATTCGGATAACTAGTATAGTTATACTACCTCATGTTATTTTTATCATTTGAAAAATTCGTACAGTACCCGTTGTATGATCCTGGCCTGCAGATTCTAGGACACTGGAGTTCTGGATTCTGATTCGAAACAAAAGTTATCGGTTCCGCGACAATCGCGTCGTGTACGGGATAGGTGTCGTTCTTAACAGCAGTAAAGAAAATTGTGCGTTTCCCTGGTAATTGTAGTTTCATCCTAATCACGTACCAAATGTATGACGCAGCATGCTTATCCATTCGTAAGCGTTCGCATCACTGGCTCCAGGAAACAAAATTTTCGCCAGTGTCGTACCGGAAAAAGTTGGGGCCCCTCTCGCAAAAAATATCTTTGAGACCCTTTTGCTAAAATGTATTGGCTTTCAAATACTGAAATTTTTAAATTCGATGTCATTAACTAGGTTTTATGATCGTTTTAATAATTAAAATTTTTTGAAATCTCCAGATATTTTTCGTAAAACGGAAATTATTGCACTTTATTGCTTGTAACACAAATGTGCACGTTGTAGTTAAAATAATTGCCATAGTTTTATACCATTACAAAGTACTACGAAAAACGTACGTGAACTAAGGCCATACTCTTTGAAATGCCTCACTATAACACACATATAAAACATAACTGCCGTATGACAGTGCCTAATGAACTTCTACGATTTATACGAAAATACAGAACATAAGAAAGGAAATAAACAAGTAACAATTAAGCATTATGGCTCATAAAAAGTAAAACTACTTAATTTTTTACATTTGAATACATAAAAACACATTTAACATAATCCGTAACGTTTTGCACGCAGTAAATTTTTTTCTCTTGATTCTGTTATAAAAAATGACACAAGTCTCTGTTTCTTCGTCCCCGCGAGTAAGACGTTTTAGTTCATATTATTCTGAAGGAGCCATAGCTATGTGCAAATAACTAGAATACATAGCACCTTATTTTTATTGATATAAAAATTTCATTCATTGAAATGATGTTTCATTCCATTCTGTTGTTAATATAACACGTATGTATCGGAGCTATTCCTATTGCAGGGAAAAGGGACCTCACGTCGTCTGGAATAGCTACATTCCCAATATCCAGTTTTTGTAAACTAAAGCGGCGAAAATGATTTCTAAATATTTTACTTATTAATTGAAAAAAATACCAAAAAGTACCTTTCTTTTTAGTTCTTCATTCAAACCTGCAGTCAAAAATTCCTGGCTATTTCTTTAACCAGCTTCATATCAAGTTTCCGCAAAAAAAATTGCAAAATCTTTTACCTGAGGTCAGGGCCCTCTTAGCCGTGAGGCCCCTCTGTTTTGGCTCCAGTTTCCCAAAAGCGTCGGCCCGCTTCCGTCCATAACACAGTAGAGTCTCAATTATTCGATGCCGCACCGTTGGCTCAGTGGTCTAAGAATAAGCTTCTGACCATTCGTCCGAGATGAGTTCAGGACATTCCCTAAATTAGGGACGGGCGACTGCTTATAGTCCATTGAGTTGCTCACGGTGTTCGTTAAACCCCGAATAAAAACAAAAATTACCCGACCTTCGATTATCCGACATTCCGTAGTCAAATTTATTTAATTCTGAAGGTTTTCACATAGTTAATAACGAAAGCAAAGCCATTAAAAACAAGTTAGTAAAATCATGCAATGCATTGATTATAATACGCTTTCCAACATTACAGAAATCATTACTCAAGGTATAACTCAACTTATGAGAATAATGTCTGTGGAATAAATCTCGGTCCTGTGTCCTTACCTTTGATCCCATTTCGATAATATTCAACAGAACCGGCTTGGTATACCTCCGAAATAACATGATAAAGTTTTGTCGCAATCGAAGCATTTTTACGTAAGTTATGATGCATAAGGGCTATGGAATAGATCCCGCTCCTGTGTCCTAACTGTTAACTCCATTTCGCCCATTTTCAATAGGGTTTGTCGCCAGGTAGTCCCCTACCACATACTAAAATTTCATCGAAATCGAACCTTTTTTACGTTAGTTATGGCGCATAACATCAGTGGAATGGATCCCTCTCCTATGTACTGACCTTTGACCCCATTTCGTTCACTTTAAATAGGGTTCCTTCCCAGGTGATCCCTACCAGATACTAAAATTTCATCGAAATCCAACGGTTGTTACGCGAGTTATCGTGCTGACGGACATACGCACACAACGCGTGACGTAATGAGGCAGATGGGAATCGTGACCATCTGCTCGCCGCAAGAGTGTGACGTCATAAATCTTTAATAGGATCCACACACAACGCGTGACGTAAAGAGACAGAGGGCGCGACCGCGCGCCAACATTCTCAAACGCGAGTTGTGACGTCATAAGATTTCTAAGCATTGGTAACATTAATGGAACAACGCCATCACTAAAAACGTTATAATTCGGGGTGGTTATTTAACCCACTAAACGAATTTTTCTAAAGTCGAGATCAAGGTAAATCGATTTCTAGTACCAGAAAACGGTAGGTTAACGACTTTCATCAAAATTCTTAGAGCCGTTTTCAAAATAAAATGTATATACATACATACAAGAATTGCTACTTTGGGGTGGACTTCAAGTAACTTTGCTTCCTATACTTCCAATGGAAAAACTTTTGTACACATTTTCTTCACAATTAATGCGTTCCCAAGGATGAAAATTTGAACATTGATTAAAATATCTTCATTTTATAACTTGCAATACTTAATATTTTCTAAAACATAACCATAATTATGCAATTCAACTTTTGTTTGTCTACTGACGTCATGAAAATACAGGTTACACCATCTTTTTTCTGGACAATTAATGCGTTCACAAGGATGAAAATTTGAACATCGATTAAAATAGTTTCATTTCATAACTTGGAATACTTAATATTTTCTAAACCATAACCGTAATTACGCAATTCAACATTTTTTTGTCCACTGACGTCATCAAAGTACAGGTCGCGCCATCTTTTCTCTGGTTTCAACACCACCAAAGGAAAAATTATTGATTTTTAATATAATTATGGTTCTGTTTTAGAAAATATTAAGTATTCCAAGTTATAATATGAAGTTATTTTAATCGATGTTCAAATTTTCATCCTTGGGAACACATTAATTGTGAAGGAAATGTGTACAAAAGTTTTTCCATTGGAAGTATAGGAAGCAAAATTACTTGACGTCCACCTTAATAATATGGGATAAGGACAATGGAATGGATCGCAATCATATGTCCTGACCGTTGACCACATTTCGTCCATTTTCAATAGGGTTCGTCCCCAGGTGGTCCCCTACTACATACTGAAATTTCATCGAAATCGAACCATTTTTTACGCACGTTATGACGCATAAGGGCAATGGAATGCATCCCGATCTTATGTTCTGACCTTTGACCCCACTTCCCCCATTTTGAATAGGGTTCGTCCCCAGGCGGTCTCCTACCACCTTTCATTGAAATCGATCCATATTTACGCAAGTTATGACGCATAAGGGTAATGGAATGATCCCGCTCCTACGTCGTGACCTTTGACCCCATTTGTCCCATACTAAAATTTCATCGAAATCGACCCATTTTTACGCCAGTTATCGTGCGGACAGACGGACGGACGGACAAAGCTGGAGCATATACGCTTCTTCAACCTACGGTTGGAAAACGTAAAAAAAAACAAAAACAGGTCGTTTAATTTTTTGGATACATCAACACGGAATATACATACATACTATTCTTCAAGCATTGGAGAGATACTGCCAAAAATAAACAGAAACAGAAATTAAAACATTTATCTATTACCAGTTTTTTAACATAAACACTCATATTTTTTCTTTCAATCTACGCAGAGTGCTTGTGTTTCATTTCTTATTTCTGTGAAATGCCTCACGATTACACACACATAACACGAATAAAAAGAGGATGAATAAAAGATGGAAAATATATATTATCTTATTAATATGTAATTGTTTTCGATAATCTAATTAACCATATACACATTAAACGACGTCATGTCGGTTCTGATTAGCGCAGATAATTGAGGATTTTGTGTACTGTAAAACATGGCAGAATGGGACTTATGTGCTGGAGAAGAAACCCCAGTCCCGAGTGGTGTAAATAAAGCACAAAACTGGTGATCAGAACAGCATCCACTGTGCTCGGTGTGAGATCACTCTCAATTCGATGCTTCGATGCTGAAATCAGCTGAAACTGCGTTCGAACGAATGAAAGCAGTCTACGTATTAGGATATCATTCGGATGTAACTATCTGGCAAATATTTTTGTCATTTCGATGATGATAAGAAATATGTTAAAACTTTTTGTGAATATACAAACATCGCTACGCCATTTTTACATCAATTTTTTCAGTGCCACTTACTGCTAGTAAATGTCATTGAGCTGAAGAGAGTTTCTGTGTGGAATGAGCATTCGAAGTTGACCGCGCTTTTCTTCTTTCTGTCGTCGATTGATTACTCATGAAATATGATACAAACACAGTTTTTTCAACAGAGGTAAATTTTATTAGCTACGCTCAATAATTCCGCAACATAAACATGGTACTTAATTAGTGACGAATGTTTTGAGTTTTCCAACAAAGCAAGCGTTCCTCGGGGATATATTTTTCTTTGCTTGGAAAAATCTGAGAAATCTGAGTAAAAAAAAATGAACAGATATTAATTACTACAAAAAAGATTTATGCATATTTAATGCTTAAAATAGTCCACAGTTTTCCTGCTAAGGAACGTACTTCCGCAAAGTGTTATCCTTCTGCTAAAAGTCATAACTAAAAATCAATCTTTCATGGAATCGCTCCTGCTATGAAGAATATTTTGCCTATATTTTCTACTTTTCAAGATCAAATTTCTGCCATTAGAAAGTGTTAGAATATATTTCTATTTTAAAGGGCACCTGCTGTTCTAAAAATCCGATGAAAAATGATTTTCTTGTTGGGACACCATAGGCTATGTACAACACTTTGCGTCCATTTTGTTCCTTAAAGAACACATTAAAAAATTTTACTTCCACCCACTAGGAGAGTGAAATGTTTTGGGGTTATTCCTCCACAATGTTTCACTTAAAAAATTCTATTTGCTTCAGGTATCTATAACTTTGATGAACATTAAGTACACAATTTCTGATTGCCCATAAAGTACATTTCTACCGCTTGTGAGCATATTTCTACTTGTGACCATATTTCTACTTGCTTATGATCGATTCTAGAAATCCGGTTGAAATATTTTTTCAACCGGATTTCAAGTATCGTAAAACATACGCAAGTAGAATCATGGTAATTTCAAGGATCGTAAAACATACGCAGTGTTATTCATAGTGAGTGGTACCTGGTACCATTCACTATGAATACCACTGCGCACATTAATTATTTTAAATAATGTGGGGCGTAATTGCATTTACCTTTTCGCTGATTTACTTACAAAATGCGATTTAAAAATATTTGTTTTGTAACGAAAAGCTTCCATTATCGGAAACGTTTTGTGTGTACCTTTTATAATACAGTCTTTCTACTGGAGTTGGAAAACCACATTTGTATCAGAAGTCAAAACTTTACTTCCAAAACATAGACTGAAAGAATTTTGTGCGCATAGAAGAGAATTAACTGTCACAAAGATTTACATATATTACTTACTTCTGATGAAGCAATGTTTCTATTTTAGGTATGCAAGGATTTATTTTTATTACAACCTGATTTTCGTTTCTGAAAGTCCGATCGAACAAAAAGTTGTTTTTATTTTGTGTGTGCTTCGGATAGACTTTTCGTGAACAACATGTTCCGTGAATTTTGGCTATCATGATGTAGCTTTCTGATATGGCAGCGAACGGTGTTTGCAACTGATTCTCTGCTTCTGAAACATTTATTTAAAACTTTTTTCACTTTTTTTTCTGCATCGGATTGCTTTCTGTGTGACGAATGGTCTGCTTGTTATAAGAAAAACTCCGCTGTGTGACTACACATGCTAACCAATGTTCGACGATTAATACCTTTTATGTTACTGGATATTTTTCTGATTTAAATAAGTTGTTATTATCCCCAAGAATTTGGTGTTATATGTATTTCTTCAACAGTGGAATTTTAAGAAACTGTGACGCTTTTTTGCTAACCAATACATATATTTTTCCTTCTTTTCGGAGCTTAACAACCACTATGAGCAACTCTAAGGGTTATAAACAGTCGCCTATCCCTAATTTTGGGTAACAGGTTCCAGGGAAGCGACAAAGCCATCACTCTCAGACAATCACACCACCCATGTCTCACCCGGGACTAGGACCTGTGCCCATCTCGGACAAATGGCTCAAAGCAAGTGCATCAGACCACTCGTCCACCTAGGCTGCCTGCTAACCAATATGAACGGTAACACAAATTTGGTAAAATTGCGCTTTTTTTTTATAGATTTCGTTTTTCGTTCTGCATCCACTGGAATTTATTTTACATGTAATAGAATAATGCGTGATGATATCTATTTTATGTACGGCACTGTTTGTGTGAGCTCTGTCTGAAGAATAAAATTATGCGAGTGTATGTGTGAAAGTTGATTCTAATCACTTTCAATTTTAATTTTAATTTTCGAGCTTTCGTTTGTTTTTATTTTCGAGCATTCGTTTCGTAAAGACTAGAAATAAAGCTTCATTTTGAATTAAATTTTTAGCTTGTTTTATGTAGCTCATTGGTTCCCAGAAAAATCGTTATTTTAATACCTCTATCATGTGAAATTTCAACAACCACTTTACTGCGGCATCTGCTAACAGTTGTCAGTTTTTTATCATTTCAAAATCGGATTTGAAAAAAAAACTGTTAAAAAGCTGGAGGACTTGACAGTTGCGGTTACACGTTACAGAAGAAAGCAATCTGTTGCAACTGCTTGAACTCAACAACAGAGAATTCCTGTAAAGTTTTTGACCTCAATGGAAAACTTATTTCTTTATTGAAATTTCAGATAGGCATTCACTAAGGAGCAACGAAAAATGCCCACAAAATACATTCATCAGTTTCCGGTGAGTTGCCACAAAAGAATCTGAACTACCTACGGCAAACTACCTCTATCTTGTTTCTAGTGTGAAGGAGAAAGTTACATTGAACGTCGAATGAGGGACTTCCCCGGCAGTGTGACTTTTAAGTGACCCTCTGATCTTGTATTCTCATTATTATGTAATAAGGGGTAACACCTACCTCTGGCAGTTGAAGTATGCTTTAAAAGGAGAGTGATTCACTGATTTGAGGTTAAGATCCTATGTTGTGACCTAAAGCTATTAACACTTGATCTCGAGAGAGTATTGCAAGTTCGCACTATGCGTCATATCCAAATATATCCTTCAGTAGAAGAAAAGGTTGCAAAAAGGATAAAGGGACTTTTAATATAGAAGCTAACATCAGTACAAAAGTATTGAAAAAGAATATTTAAAGGAAAATCCACCCCATGCTTGAGAAAGAAAGAAGAAACATGCATAAGGAACTCTTTTTCGAGAAACATAAAATATGTGCTGCTTACCCATTTCTTTTTATGTCTAGGCGACGAACATATTTATGCACAATTTGTTGTAAAAAACTTCGTGCTATTAACCTAATTTTTATAGTCACGTTCATAGTAAACCTAGTTTTTATAGTTACATTTATAATCAACCTAGTTTTTATAGTCACATTTACAGCCACGTTTTAAATAACGATCCCCAGCGAAAGAATGCTTTTAAATCCAGCAGGACTAGAAATCGCGTACCCCAAGCACCCGTCGGACATCAATTATTTAATAAATCGAAAAAATGTGGGAACTCAATTTTTTTTACCCAAATTCTTCGAAGACCGGGATTTTCTTCCTGACATGATTTTAGTTAGTACAGACAATGAATTCCTATGCCAACATGATTTCAGTTCATACTGACAATGAATTCCTATAGCAAAATTTATTTATATATAATATAATGATCGTGCTAATAAAGATATCACGCCGTGTACATTGCATCTGTTTAACTATTTCACCTGAATTTATCAGTTGAACGACTCATGGAGCTCAGTTCGTTTCTGATAATTTTCCATACATGTTGTGCCAAAAGTTTCATTTACCCCATCAAATTGAAATTCAACCATGCTTTTCTTTGAAAGTAACAGCATTCAATGTAGATATGACTAATACTGAAGAACTGTTTTTTGACAGTTGTCAATGTGCACACTATCATTTTTGGACCAAATTGTTGTATAAACGTCTGCATCTGCGGTGTGAGATCCTATTCAATACTGTCGGAGTAATAGCACCAAAGCCATCTCGCAAAGCATATTTCAAATCTTCCAACGAGTTTTCTCGTCGCATTGACATATTTCGTGAATGTTCATGATGCATTGTAACATAACGATGGATCCGAGTCCGGAAGTGACTAATCAAAAGGCGAGAGCAAACGCAATACCCATATCTATAATTTTGTCTTGAACACTTAATTCAGGAATTATCTATGGCTGTGATGACAAAAAGAGATGGAGCACCATTTTGCTGAAATCACACGTGATCAAACCACGAAGCTCGGATATAAACCAAATTCGCATAGGATGAAGTAAGTTGTTTTGTTAACAGGATCGTCAAAAGAATATGAAAAATATACACTGAAGAGCAATTGAATTAGAGATACCTGTCTAGTAACGTGTAGCACCACCTTTCGACCTGAAGACGGCTGCGATTCGTCTCGACATGGACTCGACAAGACACCGGAAGCGTTGGGAAGCCATACGGATCCACGAACCGTGAACAAGCTCCCACAGTTCACGAAGATTTGATGGAGGGGGTCAGAGCCTCAAACATCTCTCTCGATGGCATCCCAGATGTGCTCGATGGGATTGAGGTCAGGTGACCTAGCTCGCCAAGGAAGCGGGGTCACGTCGGTGGAGTGTTCATCCAACCATTCGGATACAATTCAGGAGCGATGGCACGGTGCATTGTTTTGTTGCAGGATGAGGTCGCCAGTGGGATGTTGAAGACGCACAAGCGGGAGTAAATGGTCGTCCAGGATATCCCGGTATTGTTAACCTGTAAGGGACGATGTCACACGTACCATGAGTCCTATTTCAGTCGACGTAAACAGTCCCCAGAGGAGAATGCCATCCCCACCAGCTTGAAGACTACCCTGCTGGCAAGAAGGATCCACCGCCTTATGTGGTTTCACCATACTCGTATCCTGCCATCCGCAAGTACCAACGTAAATCTCGCCTCATCAGTCCAGGCAACATTTTTCCACATGTCTAGGGTCCAGTCGCGATGTTCCCGCGCCCAAGCTAATATTTGCACCCTGTGATGTGCGGTCAGCAGCGGTAGTCTCGTGGGACGATGGCATCTGCACCCCATAGCAAGGAGATGGTTCTGGATGGTGTGGCTGCTTACACGTTTTTCTGCACCAGCGTTAAATTGCCGAGTGATTTCATGTACTGTGGCCCGTGTATCCGCTGTTACAATGCGAGCTAGCCGACGATGACCCCGCTCATCCACACTCTGTTGTCCATAGCAGTTGGCCCTTGCAGGGATGGTTTTACCGGATTCGATGTACTCACAGTGCCCCCGTGACACCGTGGCTCGTGAAAATCCCACTGCCTGCACGACTTCCGGGATTGAGTGACCCATTCGTCGGGCCCCGACAATTTGCCCACGATCAAATTCGCTTAGGTCCTTCGTCTTGCCCATACTGCGTCCGACTCTTACTGATTCCCGTCGCATCACTCCTTATATTATCGGATCGCTGCATACGTCATGTCGTTTCCGTTTACAGGGCCGCCCACAGCGCCACATTTTGCATAACGCCAGCTGTCTCTAATTCAATTGCTCTTCAGTGTATATTAACGTCAGGCATTGCAGATGATTTGAGTATCAAGACAGTCCGTCAAAGACGGTAGCTAGTATAAGTGCAGACGACTCGATTTCTCGTTTCAGCGGACCGTGGGTTTCTGTCCATTAACAGTCTCCCATCTTCCAGTGAATGGTTCTTGGAGATGTTGCAGATAGTACAGAGTACCGATCAGACACGCTTGTTTGCCACGTTGACAAGTAAGGGAATTCGAAAGTGAATGGATTATTATTGACTCCCTAGGAAAGAATTATCGACTGCACCATCGGAGGAGTTAGTGAGCTTCCACAATACCACAGCTATCAATACTGGCAAAATTGGCTGCGGAAAGCACGTACACCCGTCTTGATGGTCCTGGTGCATGCCGATGATTACACTAAAGACGGACTATATGAGCGGACAACAGTTCTGTTCCGCACCATGCACGAAAAGTTTGTCATGTGAGACGTACCGAAATAACTCAGTAGACCTTTTAATCTCCATAACACAGCCTGTCAAATGATCATTGAGAAACAACACAACGCTTTTTCTTAAATTCATTTTGTGTCCTTAGTCCCTTTCGTAGTTTTAAGTTCGAAATAACGCCCTTCTTCCAAGTCCACTTCTCACCCAGGAGTTCCGAAAATCGGAAAACAAAGACAACGTTGACTGTGCCTCAAATAAGATGAATTGAAATTGCTGAGCTAATTTCCGTTGTTAAGTCTACCATCAGTGGTAGGAGTTCTATATCCGGGTTTAACGTTTCCGTTCCTCTTCAACTATCGCAATACCGAGCAACTGACAGCAAGGCATGAGGGGAAAAAAAGATAAAATGGGAAAAGTATTTTAGCTGCGCCTACTGTTAATTGAAAGTCGAGTCCAATTATGCTAATGAATAGCTTCTAAATTAACGACTGTTCAAAATTTTAAGCTTAGTGAAGGCAAATTCATTTCATTGCCTTCGGCCAGACTGTCTGACACGACTCCAAGTTTCTGCTTGTAGTCCAGTATGTATGTCTCTCCATCTGAGAGCACACTTCTCAGAAATGGACTTTTTCTCTTTTTCTCTCATTTTTAGAGACCTTTCCCCCCCCCCTCCCCATTTTTGAAATAAATTTTGACAGTCATATTCAAACAATGAAAGGGTTAAAACTGGTTAATTCATGAATGTAATCATTATGTTCCTCAACAATTAAATTTTATTTCTAGAAATTTTAATTCTGTTCCGAACGGCAAAATATAATTTTTTATTTTTATTTATGAATTTCATATTAGAGGTGTAACGATTTAAAAAGCTTCGGTGCTCATAAAGTTCACTGTGGAAAAGTTACTTTATTCAGAATCAAACTTAGACTGGGCCAGGATCAAACTAAGATAAGTCCTCCTAAGCTATTAATATTTGATATTTTAGTTTATTTCTTTGGTACTTTGTAGATTTCCCGCTAGAAGAGCTGAGCGTTGCATTGATATTGAGCAAATTCTCCAAAGCATCTTTATCCTGAGCAAGACTTAACTACTTTCCCACCAAGTTCTTGTGTAGCTACGAACTACATGGACCATGTTTTTGTTATTTACCAGCATTACCAATGAAATTGTTACGTTGAATATTATGGGTATTTAAAAGATAGTTCATGCTAATATTGCTTTTTATATGTAAATTACAGAAAATTAGAAATTTGGGAGATGGGTAGATGCATTTTGGAACAAAACTGAAATTTTGATTAAGGCCATGAAACATAAATAGGAAAATAAAATGCAACACTGAATTTGGAAACTCCCAAAAGTTACTATTGTATTGTTTGCGTTGTTTGCGTTAGATGAGTAGATACACCTGAAAGTGGAAGAAAAGGTAACTATTGTTTACATGTGTACCAAATTTGTAAACACTAAAAATTAATGGTATACAATGTACACGTGTAATAAACTTTTGGAGGCGGTGAAGTCAAATATAATAGTTAGGACAAAAGCATTGATTTTGAAACACAATTACCCCAGATTTCGTTTCAAACCTCAGTCACTGCTGAGGGGGATACATTTGAACCATGTGATGAAAATTCAAACTGAGATACTTAATACTTCTTCACTGCATTAAGGTTTGGGTTTTTGAAAGGCCACTTGGCCTATATTTATTTTTAAAACTTAACCAAAAATAACAAGAAAAACAAAGCATGTCATTTGAGTTTCAAAACACATAAAAAAAAAAAAACCTTGTGAGTACAGAACATGCATAACACCTGATTTAATATAAATTGACAAATTCTGTCCCTGAAGTGCAATGTCTCTCTCTCCCCCATGAATTTACAGATTATTGTACACACAATACAGATTTCATTTTCCTTTCGAACACACCCCTCAAACCAGTTTCCTTAACCAACATTAATTTTAAAATTTCAGTCACTGAGCAAAAAAATTATAAATTACCAAAAGTTACTTCCGTAAACAATCCTACACTACCAGGAAAATGTGCATTAAAACTTAATATACTCAACATTCTAGCATTACTTGATACAAAATCACTCCACTAAACACACTGTACTAAATACCTTACTCAATTACCTCAAATGTTATCATTACACCATAATGCTGACAAATATACTTAAAATTCACCCTATTATCTGGAAAATTCAAAATACTTCGCTATTGAAACTTGCTCTGAGTACACAATATCCCACTATGTAAATAAAAGGCAAACACTAACTCTCAACACTCCTGGACACAAATTCATACTTATCTGCACTCCCACTGCTGACAACAATTTAAAATTACACCACTAATTCTAACCAGCAATTTATAAACCAATTAAGCTAAAAAGTCAAACCTGTACCATGCAAGCTTTTTGCAATTTTTTTACCAACTCATATAGTAAGCCACTGAGGTAACGGGTAGGCAAAACATCTCAGTTATCAAATTTACTTTTCTTCGAAAATAAGATTTACATCTCGAAGCAAATATCAATCAGGCTAAAGGCGAGATATTGGGTCGTGAAGCCAATCAAGCCTATGCAACGAAATGGAAAGTCAATATGTGTGACCCATTACCCTGTAATTTCTTTCCTTGCTCACTGTCTTTGGGAAACACTCGAACGCCACTTGACAGGAGCTGCTCCTTACTGGCCGACGGTTTTACTCGGGGCCGAAGACGAATCCCCCAATTCATCATAAGCACCCTTTCAGTACCCGAAGTAGTATGTCCACGTAAGGAAAAATTCTCCTGCAAGAGATCTCTTGTACCAAAAAAAAAAAAAAAAAAATTCTCACTCCAGGCACACATCTATCTCCCAGAGAAAAACTATCTGAAAACTCACATTATCTCTAGAAAAAATCCACACAAATCTCACTTTCCAGAAAACACATCACATATCTCTATTTCCAAAAATCCTTATCACTCTCTACTTCCAGAAATCATTATCACTCTCTATTTCTAGAAATCCTTATCACTCTCTATATCCAGAAATCATTATCTTTGCGAAGAAATCTCACTGTAAACAGGTAATGAACAGGCCTCACTTTCAGACAATCCGAGTCTGCTTGCATACCTTCTTTGATATCCTCCCTCTTATGCAAATCAGACAGTGGCGGCTCGTGGTTGAAAAAATAGGTGAAGAGCTACAAGAGCAATATGAAAAGATATCTACTGTTTCAATGAAAATCACTATATGAGGACTGACCTATTTTTTGTTTATTAGATCAATTCTTCTTTCTTTTAAAGCTGTAAATTTGTCGATTATGTCGTCATAGAATGGTTGTTCCTTCGTGACCATCAATAAAATATCTTTCTGAATAGAAACATTTGCCAAAGAAGCAAGTCTGTCTTGAGAACTCGTGTTTCTTGAGTAAGTTTGTGTTATTTTAAGGCAATAAAAACTTCTTTCCACTGACACACTTGTAGATGGAATGGTTAAAATGAGGGCAACCAATTTATAAGCTCCTGTAAAAATGTCTTTATCTTCATGAAGCACTCGAAGAAGTTCTTGAGTCGATATATTTTATTAATTTTTCGTTGGCATATACAAGACTCAGTTCATTTTTTAAGACGCTGGAGTTTAGTAAATATTTTTCCGTAAAGATGTAGATTTTCAAAAGCGTGAGAGGGAAAGCTTGAATTAAATTGTTCGAATTTGGTTGTGTCAGCAAGACAAACAAATTGAAGTCTTTCACAGTCTTGAAATCTTATATCCATTTCCATAAGAATGTGGTCTAAAATTTCAAAATACATTTGTTTATAATTTTGAAAAATTGTTTCTTGTGTAAGAGCAGCATAGTCCCGTTTAGATCTGCTTATTTCTGTGATTTTGCTAGCTTTTCCAAACAGTGTTTCAAATACTTCATCGTTCCTTTTATGACTCAAAATTTCACGATTTTTTTTTAATTTGAGTTACACAGTAGTTTATGTTTAGTGATTTTTTCTGCAAAATTTCGAATAATAGATCGGTGGGGCCAAAAATTTCATTAAATACTATTGCCAAAAATGTAAATTCAAAAGTGTTCATATCGTTTAAAAACCCCTTGGCAAGTTGAATTAATTTTTTGTCTGATTGCTCACTATTTATCAGAAATTCGAATACTTCCTTCAATTTATCCCAATCTTCAACAATTACACTTACTAACTTCGAAGTGGAGGACCATCGAGTTTCTGCTATGGTTGGTATGCGTCTTGTGGTTGTAGATGTGAGTATGTAAGATCACTTCACTGAGTTGTGAAAAAAACGAAGGAATTCCAGTGAGGCTTGCGTAAAATACACTGACGGAAAAAAAATCCCAACACCAAGGGGTTGTGTTAGATAAACGACAGTTGGTAGGCGGTGAGACTACATCTGTAAGATGACGTCTATGCAAATTTCGCGTTCGGCGCATACGTGTGGCGCTAGTAGCGCCCCTCTGAACATGCAAAGCAGGTTTGGTGTAAATACGCGTTGTAACGTTCGTGAGCGTTAGTTATCGTTGAGATTCGACGTAGTGTGTTGATGTTAGTCAAGAATGCCTTTAAGAAGACGAAGAAACCGTTATCAACAGCTCACGGAGTTTGAACGAGGTCGTGTAATTGGGCTACGAGAAGGTGGATTTTCGTTCCTCAATATTGCAGAACGACCTGGCAGGAATGTAGCCACTGTGCATGATTGTTGGCAGCGGTGGTCAAGGGAAGGTACTGCCTTAAGAAGACCGGGTTCCGGCCGGCCACGTGGCACTACTAAGAGGGAAGACCGCCGTGTACGGCTTATGGCCGTGGCGCATCGTACCGCGTCTGCGGCAGCAATTCGAGCTGCAGTTGCCACCACAGTGACACAACGAACTATCGGTTACTTGAAGGACAGCTCCGAGCCAGACGCAATGTAGCGTGCATGCCACTTACTCCAAACCACTGCCGTTTGCGACGTCAGTGGTGTCAAGCAAGAGCTCATTGGAGGACGGAGTGGAGATCTGTTGTGTTTTCTGATGAAAGCCGGTTCTGCCTGGTTGCCAGTGATGGCCGTGTTTTGGTTAGAAGGAGGCCAGGTGAGCGCCTGCAACCAACCTGTCTGCGGCCGAGACACACTGGACCTACACCTGGAGTTCTGGTCTGGGGAGCAATGTCCTATGACAGCAGGAGCACTCTCGTGGTTATCCCACGCACCCTGACGGCACAGTTGTACGTCGGTCTGGTGATTCAACCTGTTGTGCTGCCATTCATGAACAGCCTTCCAGGGGGTGTTTTCCAACAGGATAACGCTCGCCCGCATACCGCTGTTGTAACCAACATGCTCTACAGAGTGTCGACATGTTGCCGTGGCGTGCTAGATCACCAGATCTTTCACCAATCGAGCACGTATGGGACATCACTGGACGACAACTCCAGCGTCACTCCCAACCAGCATTAACCGTCAGTGTATTGACCGACCAAGTGCAACAGGCATGGAACTCCATCCCACAAACTGACATCCAGCACATGCACGACACAATGCATGAACGTTTGCGTGCTTGCATTCAACATTCTGGAGGTTACACCGGTTATTAATGTACCAGCATTTCGCATTTAAAACGGCTCTTCTCGCGCTTACTTTAAGCTGTGATCTTGAAACCTTAATCGATTAAATATGTTACCTATGCAAAGGTATTGCCGCCATTTCATTCCTCTACAACTATTTTTTCGTGGTGTTGGGATTTTTTTTCCGTCAGTGTATACGACACTTTGAAATTTTAAAAAAACTCTGCTGTAATACAAGGTTCAAACGATGTGCTAAGAAATGAACAAAAACAGCTTGAGAAGCTTTATCCTTGATTTATTTTCTGGAGCCCATTCAAGTGTCCAGACATTACACTTGCCCTATCGTAACATTGTCCTATTAATTTGTGTTGATAATCGAATTGTTCCAAAATTTTGTCTAGCATTTTGTATAAAGCTTCTAACGTTCGATCTCCACTCACGTCGTGGAAACCCAAAAATCGCTCAGCCAATACACCTTCCGAATCAACAAACCTTATTAATAAAGAGCACTGAGAAGTCTGATTTATGTCTGTGGTGTCATCTACTTGAATGGAAAAGCATTGAACTTCATTTATTTAATTTTTAACGTGATCGTTTATATATTCAGAAATACATTCAATTAATTCATTTTGAATTGTTTTTGAGTCACATGTGAAGATTTGTTTTATCTTTTTGTATTGATTTTGAATTTCTAAAGGACTTCTTGATATCAACAATGAAAGTAATTCCTTGAAATTTCCACTATTTATCGAGTCCATGCTTTCGTCATGGCCACGGAATGCCAGTTCTTGTTTGCTCAAATATAATACTGCATCAATCACTGTGTGCAGGAAAAGTTTATTTTAACGAACGTTTTCGTTGAAATGCATTTTCAAAAGCCTAGCATTCTCCCTCAAGGCATCGGCAAAAGTGTTCTGATTTTTTCAAAATTCCTTAGCGTTAACTTGCATTTCAGGTGTTCGCTAGAATCACCATGTTTATGAAGTGAGCGTGTTATATTTAATAAATCTGAGAATCCGTCATTATTACACGCCGAATGTTTATTACTAAAAAGTAAGCAGGGCCAATAAAATAATTTTTGTAACACAGAAGTACTACAAAGCCATTTATATTAAGTAAACCAACAATTTTTAAAATTAATATTGTAAGATTTACCGCTTTTCTTGATTTCCTTTTTGGCAACAATTGTCAGTGAGTCCGTCGGTCGTCCTTGAAGTAAAATGTCTCTTTTATCTTCATCTTTCCACCGATTAAATGGAGTTTGTAATACATTACAAACAATGTCGTTCACAGGATACATACTTTAATTAAAACTATAACTAACTGTTAAACTGTACACGAAACTGCAGTAACAGCTATACTTTTTGACAAATAATCACAAAGCACGAAAAAACAAATCCCTTTCGGAAAGCATGTACCACAACACTGCAAGATATCCTAGGTAAACCGTTTCACCGTGATCTCCTTCGAAGGTCACGATTCCATCAGCAGAGCTTCGGCGCCGAATGATAAAACATTTCACTTGCGCGCCAGATAAGGTAGGTTGACGTCATGGTTACCATAGCAACTCGGTAGACAGCTGCAGACTTCCAAGGGTTTTCATTTCGGCTCTTCACTTGCACTCTTTTGCGTATGAGGACTTGTTTTCCGTCTTGAACGCGTTATGTGAATTGATATCTAATCAAAATTTTCAGTATTTTGTAACACAATAGAGACAAAAAAGAATATATTATACAAATTACTGAATAAAACTTTATTTTAAGTAAAATAGGTGAAGAGGCACTTCACCTACTTCACCTGAAAAGCCGCCACTGAAATTAGATTCTCAAATCCCCTTCCCTCGAGACCAAATTTTCACTCAGGAAAAAAAAATCAATGTTCAGGCTGGAGGTGTGAATGAGTTGTGAATTCATCAGACCTAACCCCGAGTTGGGTAGGCAAAGAGTGGCATTATAACTCCTCCGCCTGAGGGAAAGATATCAAAAGAAGGCAGAAAGTATGCCTTCTTTTGATATCCTTCCCTCAGGAAAATCCACTTCTAAACCCGTTTGCTAAATGGTACAAACAATTTTACACCCTTTACTTGCCAAACTCAAAAATCACCATATCCTGCCTTTAAGACAAAAAAAAACAACAAAAATTTACTACTAGCCTCTTACTTTATGCTTACTACTACCAAATACAATTTATACAATATTAAAAATTACCCAGCACAAGAGTTAAATTTCAATACTACTACTAATTACTGGTTTGAGGAGTCGCTCTTTCCTGACAGATGATAACACAATTTTTGACACTAAATACTCTCGTTACAAAAAAATTTACATAATTTATTTTTCTTTTATTTGCTTAGCTCAAGAAATAAAGAGAACAGGACAGGAGGTTTCCCATGCTAGCTCTTACTTGACCACACATACAAGACCCGACAAAATGATATTGACAACTTTTCCACACCCAGCTAGCCTCAAAAAGAAAATCGTAGAAATATATATATATATATATTCCTATACATTTAACATGTACTGCTCCACTACAAAAATAATTTTAACTTAACCTCAACAATATTCGAAAAAAAAATTAATGCCAAACAAAACCATTTACTTTAGCGCAGAATGCACAAAATTGAGCGCTCACAAAATACTACTGCTACATCCAAAAGTAGGGCCCTTCCTGAGTTGAAATTCCCGAGGAAAAAAACAAAAACAATTAACTTTTTATAAACTCATTCTACACAGCCACACCCAGTGACGAATAATTTCCTATGCATAGCTCAAAGCAAGAGCTCCTATTGTTTCAGTACATAACAGGATATATATATGTATGTATGTATAAACTAGCACACTACCTCATTGGGTCTTCACATCCTTGTGTTGATCTTCAATAAACAGTTCGTGAGGGTACTTTCTCACCCTTTTCAAGGCGTGCAGATGTTCTCTGTAATTTCATAGAAAGACGTGGCATCTTGGAGAGGAACTACATTCTCCGCCGGCCGACAAATCCAGATTTTAGCTCTAGGAATGGCGCATGCTTTCTCATGATGGGCAGTTGGGGAAGGTCTCATCTTGTGTGGGTCATCACAGCGACTGGCTGGTAATCAATGGGCTCCTGGTCTCAGGGGTTAATGGCGAATTTTCTCTTGGGTTTGAATGCCGCATAGGAAGAAAACTTGCAGCTCTTGCATTCACACTGAATGTATTAATTTACTGGCATAATTGGAGGTACAAATAACAGCACGTACCCACGGCAGCATTACATATTTTCGAGTGGCTGCACCACCATGCTTACGGCCAACCAGACCATCACCCCCATCCCGGTGGCGGGATGCCCCTTAACAGGTTTTTTTGTACGATCTTACATCGTGATCAGCTCGACGAGCGTCAAGAAAGAAAAGTGTGTCAATTTCTCAAAAACTCTAGCAGGGATGCCTGAAACTGCTGACCCCGCATTGGCCGAACTTCCCTTAGCAACCAACGACTTTGCTGGCCATTGGCCACTGGGTTCGTACCAAAATTTTGATACTTAACACATGGCCCTTATTCTGTCAGCCGGGGAAGAAGCCCTTGACCTTTACACGTAGAGACCATGTAACCTGCGGCATGCTGTTGTGCTAAAAATAGATTCGACGCCGGCCTAAGAGACTTCCCGGTGACACGTTCTTAGAAGATTCTAAAACCTTCCTAAGATGGCGGTCGCTGAAAGAAAGATTTTGGGCTTTTTGCACAAATTTTCAGAAATGCTTTTTCCTCATTCCGTGATTACTACGAATAACTTTGTTTTCTAAAAGGGTTGATGGTGACTTCTTTTTGCTTGCCTTTTTTTTTATTATTATTTAACTTACTATAGTAAAATAATCCAAAAGAGAAAAAAATAATGCCTATTATTCCCCTTTCTATTAAGAAATTTTTCTTGTCGGTCAGGGCTGTGAAGTAAATGAATATGGCCATTTATTCCATTACCTCACCGCCTCTTCCAAACACAATTTTGAAACGTGGGACTTTTCATTCTAAGTATTTTATTTATTTATTTTCTATTATTTTTATTTTTTTTTATTTTTCGTAAATCTCCGCGAAGTGATCAATTTCCCCAAGATTTACGAACATGAAAATTCTCGACAGGACAAAATTAAGATTAGAAATTTGTAGAAGTCATGTTACAGGTAGCTATTCACCGAGCATTTGTGCAAGACAACGTGTTAGTACTGTCACAGGTCGGTAATTTCTCCGAATTTTCTGTACGAAATACTTTGATGCGCGAGTCTAATATCAGTCTGTAGCATACGATAATCAAAAATTGATGCATACTAACAACTTTTTTAGCAGTTCGATTGTTTCCCAGTCACAAATGCTTGCTAACACATAAGTTTTTCATTTGAATATGTATGTTGAAAAAATGACGATCATTTGCTAAACTATCTGTCTGTGAAGACGATATTTTAGCTTCAAGAAACCGAATTGGAAAAGTTCTTTTGTGCATCGGATTGCACAAAAGAACTTCTCCAATCGTACTAATAATCAAGTTTATCCATACTTTTTTCGACGTACTTGATATGTAATTTTCTTAATAGCCCGTGTAGGTATATTTGCGTTTACTTGTATCCGTTACGTATGACCATGAACAGTGTTTTTGACTCATTTTCTGCCTCTCTTGATGCATAATTTTCCTCCGAGACGGAACAAGTGAACATTAGTGTTTAGCACGAAATATCTGTTTCTTTAGGAGATAATATATATATTTTTTTACATCGAATAATTGTAACCATACAGAAGTTGTCCACACATTTGGGTTTTAATTTTCTTGTTACTCTTCACTTCGCGCACTTTCCGCTGCTACAAATTAAACTCGAAAAATTATTTTTCATGTCGCACAGCTGAAATCTCTACCAATATTTTGCATAAACTTTTATATATCTAGAGGGGCATGCAGTTTTCCAGATAGTTATCGTAAGGGTGCATTAGTATTTTTCACCATAAAGTACCAGATAACTGAGTTTAAATATCATGAAAATTTCCTATTTGTAGAGAGCTGTGAGTTACATAACTTAAAAAACCTTTGAATGCTAGCACAAAAATAATCAGAAATGTTAAATATTTATAGGATAGAATTACGGAAAAAGTATCTCGTACTTTTTAGTATTTCAGAAGAAGCATTTAATTTTTATAATCATTTTAATGCAAGAAATAATGTGCAGTTAAACATTTCATCCTTACTTATATGACTTTTTGTTGTTGGTTTTTCATTTTGTTGTTACTATCCGAAGCAAACGCGTTACATGGTAGAAAAAGCACAACACTCACGTCTTGTAGCATTCGAACCTAAGATCGCCAGGTGTTGATCTCACTACAATCCTGCAACAGCAGCAACTGGAGTTAATAATTTAAAGATTTAAAGGGTTTCGCTTATTATCAGCCTTTAGTAACCACGTTGAGGATTTATGTATAAATATTTAAAATCTTGCCTATTTCGGCAAAAAACTTTGAATTTTATTTTATTGTTACGCAGGAACTTCTTTTTTTTATTGAAGGTTTAACGACCACCGTGAGCAACAAGCAGTCGCCCATCCTTAATTTAGGGCCACTGGTTCCAGGGAAGGGAGAGAGCCAGTGCCATAAGACAAACACAACATCCATGCCTCACCGGGGTTCGATTCTGGACCCCTTCTGGACGAATGATCAGCGGCCATCGCTTAGACCACTGACCCACCGGGGCGGAAAAGAACTTCCTGAATATATGTATTTCCGTCGACATGAGGCAATGGAAACATAGGACGACCTAGTATATACTTATTTGTGTGTTACATATCAAACAATAAACATCAACGGTAGTAAAAGAAAAAATACTGACATATCTACTCTAAACATCTCAAGATTTAAAAATTCGCTAAGGTTTGCTTTCAATTACATCTTCGCATATCGCTGTCTCTATATCTCCTGCTAAATATTCTGTATACTAATCCAGATGTTCAGGAATTGTTACTTAAGGACTCACGGATTTTATGATACCAGACATTAGCATTGCCCTCTTCCTTTTTGGTATTTCTAGTTTTAGGGAACTAGTGCTCATGCTTGCTCGTATAGATAGTTTTCATCAAACACTTTCGATCTAGACTGATTGTTCCAGACGATCTTGTGCGACGTGCTTAAATGGGCACTTACTTGACCAGCTGAGTTCTTCGTCCGCTAGCTACGACCCAAGACACCATTCAAAGACTTCTTAACATTTGAGTCATCATGAAGTTTCTGAGATAACTAAATGGCCAAGCGTTTGGATGTCAGGTTCGTTAGTCGAATGTGTCGGCTCTGGTTCCAGGTGCGGAACGGATGTTGTATTTGTCCTTCTGTTATAAATTATCTTACCTTTTCTTGTGCCCCAATAACCGTTAATTTCGAAAGGTGATTCCTTTCAAACTTTGATATTCATAACGGGAAGGTAAAGGCTGTCGCTGAATTGCAATGTTCCAGAAAAACCTTACTAAAAAGAAAAATCCCAATGTTTTATGCTGCACTTCTGACGATAATACGTAAGTGATTTGAGACAGTATATTGTGTAGTGTGGTGTGGTGAAAAACCTCAAGAGGAAAGCTAGAGAATTGCAAGAACTGGCAGCCCTAGAGTAGGTTCATATAGAGGTTCCTCACCGTTAGATCCATCCTCCTACTATTGAATTCAACAAACACCGCGAATCGGTGAATTTCTGTCAGGATTGGATGCTGAATAGAATGCAATGCTGAAGAATTGCACCTATATTCAAACGTTGTAAGAAAGAAGAAAATACTTTTGTATATCTGAGTAGATGTTAAAACATTTCAAACAGATCCAAAAATGTAGATGCAGGGCTGAAGTTAAAAATATGAAAAAGATAAAACGTAAATTAAAATTTCATGCGCTCCATTGTATTGAAAGAAATTTGAGAGAAAAGGAAATTACAACGGCCGTTCCATAAAAACTGAGAGTAAAATGACACAAAATGAAGAAATATAGGTGCAGCAAAATATATGTTACTTTTCTCAAAATATCTTCCCTTGGATGATATGCAACGGTCCCATCATTCAGCCCACTTTTCAAAGCATGTGACGAAAGCAATTTTTGGAAACTGCTTTAGCGACCCCTGTACAGCTTGAAAAACGTCAGCATCTGTGCTGAATGTTGTGCCACGGAACTTCTCCTTCACTATTGGAAACAACCAGAAATCGCACGGGGCGAGGTCAGGACTGTAGCCAGCCTGTGGCATGATTTCAGTACTGCATTTCGTAAGAAACTCTTGAAAACAAGCAGCCACATGTGGGCGGGCGTTATCATGGTGTAAGGTCCACTTGCCCACCAGTTCCGGTCGCTTGATCGATATGTGTCGACGCAGATGCTTCAAGACTGAAATGTAATACTCAGCATTGACAGTAATTTGTGGAGGAACCGCATGCTGGCAGACTATACCTTTATGATCAAAGAAAATTATCATCATCACCTTCCCAGCTGATTTGGTTTGGAGGACTTTTTTCGGTGGAGGCGAGTCTGTGTGTTTCCAGACACTCGTTACGCGTTTCGTGAGGGGGTCGAAATATTGGACCCATGTTTCATCGGCAGTAATTACTTTGATTAGAAAGTTTGGGTCCTTTGCAATCATTTTTTCCACTCATGACAGTCCTCAACTCAGGCTAACAATCGTTCTCTCGTCAGGGGATGAGGTACCCATCTGGAACACACACGATGTAGCAGTAAATTATCATATAGAATGCGGAATGCCGACGTTTTTGAAGTATTAATTGACGCCGCTATGTCTTCACACGTCATTCGTCGATCTTCTTGCTGGATTGCCCAAACAGTGTTAACAATACTCCTTTTCTTAAAATCATGGTGCCATCTAAAAATTGTTGACTCATCCAAGCATTTATCTTTGTAAGCTTTTTCCATTAAATGAACTGTTTCTGGAGCCGTTTTACCCAAACGATAGCAAATTTTATCGCACAACGCATTTCACTTCTTAACTCTGAATCACTCACCTCCATAGCTGCATGGCGAAATGCAGATGTACCTTAAACAACTACGCAATAACAAAACCAGAATCGTCTGCTACGGCTAATAACTGTTGCCATATATACTTCCTTAATTCAGTTAGTCGTCTGCGTGGTTATTTTTTCCCTTCGCACTGCTGTCAACTCAAAAAAAAATACTCCCAGTTTTTATGGAACGGCCTTTGTATATCACTTTTTAAAAACTGATAGAAACAGGAATTACAGTATATGACTTACCAAAAATGGGAAAAGTCGGGAATGCAATACTTATATGGTCCTTAAGAAATAGTTTGGAAATTACTATTTTAGATTTATTTTCCTATATTCGAATCAACTTTACTTTATGAAAGGAAGGAAGAAAAAAATAAAGTAAACCTGCCTAAGTAAATAAAGGAACTAATCAGCAAGTACGTATTATTTCATGAATATTACAGTGTATCAAATCTTTTTCAACCAGGCATACTTTCTAGCTTAGATTTCTGTAAATCACTTAATTTTTTTTATGATGTTGATATAACGTATAAGAAATCCAATTGTGTGAGTCTGCTGATCACAAGCTCACCAGACTCTGTTGCGCCTTTAGTAGAACAGCGGTAGTTTTTTATTTACGCTTTCCAACCGTAGGTTGAAGAAGCGTATATGCTCCAGCTTTGTCCGTCTGTCCGTCTGATCGATAACTTGCGTAAAAATGGTTCCATTTCGATGAAATTTTAGTATGTGGTAGGGGACCACCTGGGGACGAACCCTATTGAAAATGGACGAAGTGAGGTGAACAGTCACGACATAGGAGCGGGATCCATTCCATTGCACTTATGTGTCATAACTCGCGTAAAAATGGTTCGATTTCGATGAAATTTTAGTATGTGGTAGGGGACCACATGGGAACGAATCTTATCGAAAATGGAAGAAATTGGTTCAAAGGTCACGACATACGAGCAAGATCCATTCCATTGCCCTTATGCGTCATAGCTTGCGTAAAAATGGTTCGATTTCGATGAAATTTTCGGACGTGGTAGGGGACTGCTGGGAACAAACCCTATTGAAAACGGAAGAAAGGGGTTCAAAGGTCACGACATAAGAACGGGATCCATTCCATTTGCCCTTATGCGTCATAATTTACGTAAACATGCTTCTATTGCGAGAAAACTTTAGTATGTTGTTCCGGAGGATACTGAACCGGTTCAGTTGAATATCATCGAAATGGAGTCAAAGGTCAGGACACAGGAGCGAGATTTATTCCATATCCATTATCCTCATAACGTGAGTAATAACTTGAGTAATGATTTCTGGTATGTTGGAAAGCGTATCATAATCAATGCATTGCATGATTTTACTAACTTGTTTGCTGTAGCACACTAAAAGTGCTTTCTCTGGAAGCAACTGCAGGTAAACTGAGGAAAATTCTCATTGCGATCGTGACATTCGAAAACGTCGAGTGTTCAAGGTTGAGGCATTTCTTCCAGTAGTTGTCTTAGCTTATAATCAACTTCAAGTTGACTGAGTGCATTCGCTTGAGGAAGGCAATTTTTTGAATAAAAATATTTTGAAATCTTCTTGCTATAACTGCTATGGACGTTTTCCCTCCCAGAAAGTAGAACGCAGATATTCATCACTTTTACTGCTGAATAGCCACAAAGATATGAATAGCTAACAAAGATTTCAGACTGAAATCGACGCCTAAATTATGATTAAATCCGACAAGTAACTACAGAAAATACATTTACTTCATAGTGCTTCTCGCTGAAACATTTGGAAGATCAATTTCCAAAAATGGAGAGATATGGTAGATTACCAACATTCTTTTGCGTGCTACTTTTGATACCACATCCCATTCCTTGTGAATTAGTTGAACATCATTGGCACTACTATGGTAATATTGTTATGCCTTTCAGTGTAAATCGTAGCACGAGTATTTCAGTTACAAGTTGAGTTAAGTGTCAAAGAACAGGCAACTTCTTCTAGATGCGAAAGTGATTAAGAACTGCCATGAAAAACTTTAGCAGTCGGGATCTCTTTCAAATGAGGGATATGCTCCAATGCTAGCTAAACCTCGCCACCGGGTCGCGTCCTGTAGGGGCCTTAGTGACACTGTGCGTACCCTATCAAAAGAAGGATTGTCTCCCATTTCCGTACGTGTTATTTCCATGCAACAGGAATTTTCTCCCATTTCCGTACACTGCAGATCACTTAGTGCCATTTCTTTACAGTTTCACCGCGCTGTCCGAATTCCTCCGACGTAACAAAGATCACCATTCATTATTTTTGCCAACCCATTGGCACTCATGGTGGGGAAAGCGGGAACATCAGGGTTGTGCAATTACGTGTAAAAAAAGGTTTTCTACGTGACGCGTAAATTACGCGTAGAAATGCGTAAAATACGTAAAAAACGCGTAAAAAACATGGCTTTGTGCTGTTAATTAACTTGCAATGTACGAATACGAGGAAAACGAAGATCCTTTAAAAAAACAACATAACGTTCGGTATTTTTATATGATCTTATTGGAACAGTGCAAACTGCCACGTCCATGTGACATACCACCAGGATTCCACGTACATATCAGTATCACATCACATTGTTTTTTTTTCCTAGGCTTCATATTCAGAAGCGAAAATCCCTTTCGTTATGTAAATGTGTGCGGCACACTTAAAAATATTATTTTTGGCAAAGGAAATCAGAAGCCACGCCATGGTGTAGTTTAAAGTGAAACGAGACTATAGGAACAATCAAAATGAAAACTTGCCTCGCTGCTCACCTTTGATATGCATGCGCGTGCTGCCGACTGGAGGCTCCTTTCTCCACAGTGATTCACTGCTGGGAGACGCACAAGTTCAACGCCACCGGCCGGTGACAAAGCTTCTGCAACTTCTAGTGGTCTCGGCAGTAAAACTATAACAAATATGCGAACTGCACATGTTCTCTGTTATTTAAATGAGGGAGGTTTTAGTTTTGGCTTCAGTTCAAAGCTGAGAGCGTTCTTATTAAACACTGTTTTTTGCCATCCTTCCTAGTCGTTGAGGGAGGCTCAACATTCTAATTGAAGACTTTTCCCACTATGAATCGCGGCGGTTGACCTCTTCATAATGGGTACGAGGAACTCGGATTTATTCCGCTTAAAGTGGAGCGCAAGAACTGTGCCAAGTGTTGTGAATGTAGATTAACTGTCAAGAATACAGCAAGGGAGCATTTGAAAATCCACAGGAAGGTCTGCGCCCGGACTTCTGTCAAAGCTCCTGAACCGCTGCCACTACCACCACCACCACCGGCGAGTTCTAGTTCTACCCTGCATCGATCTGACTCGGAAATGTCTGTAGACATTGACGATCTTCTGGTTTCAGTTGCAAGCCCCAGCCTCAGTTCCTGCTCAACCGTGTCCGTGGTGACGAGTGTACCCTCCTCATCTCATGAAGAGGAAGACAGTTTCTACCCTGAATCACCCATCACTGTAAGTTCTAAACATTCCACGGTTAAACGACAGATAACCGATATTTTGGACAGGATGAATGCCTCCACAAAGCAGGAAATAGATCTTGCTATTGCCAAGGTTTTCTATGGCTGCAACATACCATTTAGTGTTTTAGAATCGGTGCATTTTAAACAGTCCTGTCAAAAAATGCGGCCTGCCTATAAACCACCAACAAGAAAAGCCCTTTCTGATAAACTTCTGGACGAAGTGTATGATGAAGTTACTAAGATCACCATCTGCGCTGCAGACACAGACTTACTTTTACTCATAGACTGTTGGAAAAATGAGTCGAACAACACGAAAAATGTTGTAACACTCCTTCACAATCCCTGTGGAAGTTGTGGCAATGCTCAAAAAGTGTTTTTCTTGATATTTTCGACATGTCTGGTTTGCCAGAAACAGGTGAAGCACTTTGTGATGTGGTCAGTGAATCAAAAAAGCTAGCTAAAGAATGATATGTGAAAATTTATTGTACAGTTTCCTACAACGCCAGTAACATGGTTAAAATGGGTAAAAATCACGGCCTGTGGCATTCTGCCTGCAATGCCCATACTGGAAATCTTCTAGCTAAGGATCTTCTCTCGAAAAACATTGTATTTCGTGTGGACATGGTGTTGAGGTCTTTCAAGCTCCCTGATCGAGAACATGAACTGACAGAAAATGGTGACTCTAAAGTATGCCTTGCTGCAGACACACGTTGGTGTTTTCAGAGGGATGCCTGTTTGTCCTTGACTAACAATCTAAGTGCAATGAGGAAAGTTGCTGCCACTGATGAAGCTGAGAAATTGTCTTCTCAAATTAGGGTGTTAAATCACTACGGACATTCTGGTACTTCGCCAGTCGGCATCATAAGGAGTTGTCAGAAGTTGCTTTGAAATTAATCAACATCCCAGCATCTTCAACCCAACTTGAAAGACTTTTCTCTAATTGGTCTTTTGTCCATAATACTACAAGAAACAGGCTCAGCTTCGAACGTTCGAAGAAATTGGTTCAAATATATTATACGCTTAAGTTACAAGATCGTAACAGTGAGGATTATTAGTGTGATTAAGGGTGTGTGAGAACTGAGAGTGACAATTATAAACATTTAAAGAGTTACATTTAAGTTACATTTAAAACAAGTAGTTTAATGTTTTGTCAAATCTACAGTTTTTTCCTTTAAGGGTATAAGTATAGCACAATCAATATGAAAAACGTTTAGAGTTTTAAAAGGGTAAAATTATGATTTTGAAGTGTACACCTGGATAACATGTCAAACACAAATATTATTAAATGAAAATGTACAATATTTTACATTATAGACATGACATAGGCCTTCATGTCAAAATATTATCTTTGGTGAACAAACTGAACAGAATTTGTTTTTATTTTATAGAATTACATAAATATGAAAATAAACTCGACGAATTTGAAGCTGTTAATAAAATCTTGAGTTTTATTCAATATACATTGTAATTTTTATCAATGCTAGTGCAAGAGGCAGATTATTTTCTTCATTTTTAATATACAAGTAAGAACAGATACATTATAATTTCTAGAAAGAAATCTGTTAATAGGTGGCTGAGCTGTATGAACTATCTTAAGAGAATAATGATTTCGTAGTGAAATATACAAGACATTTTAAGTTTAAAATGTAATATAATTAACATGGTTTTTAAAATATATTATTTATACACACACATGAAAGAAAATTAGTTTTTTACGCCAAGTAAATTACCTGTATATTACGCGTAATTTACGTAAAATACGTAACGAGTAAATTACCTTGCCAACTCTGGTGAACAGCAATAAAAACTGAAGGGAAAACAGGCTGCACACTAATGCCATCTTTACAGTCTTCAGCATTCGTCGGAGATGTTTGATTTCATGTGTGATTTTTTGCGTTTTTATTTTAAATAGAAATCGTTCAGACAACTAAAAATAAACCAGCTGCCATATACTAAAGCCATCAATACCGGCAGCATAGAAAAACCAAACAGGGCGTCATTAGTTGGTTGTGCATAAAAGAATGAAGTGAGAATTGCAGTGAAACATTGAAGAATAAAGATGGTATCGTCGTAAATGTGTCTCCACACGTCTGCAAGCCAGACATAGCGATGACAGAGGTAAAGAAAAGCGTTTTTCACGCAAGAAAGAGGACAAGAGAGGATGAGGAGCCTATTTCACAAATACACCTGGAAGAAATGGATCCCCATTTAAGACAAGGTTACAAATTCGTAACAGAAATTCCACTGTTAATTTCATTAAAATCTTCTTAATACAGAATCAGAAGAAAAGCGACTGGCGAAACAAGGGAACCACCAACTGCAGAGTATGTCAACATATTTATGAAATATCTGTAAGTTGCGGGAAAATGGAAATGCCGACTCCGGAAATCTCCCCCACATTCGGTATTTCGTGTAAAATGCAATTTGTGCACGGCCCTTGACTCAGAAAGGTGGGAGAATTTTCCTATGGGGAATTTCCAAATGTAGGGGGACTTTTCTGTGCATGGTAATAGTTCAAATGAAAAAGAAAGATAAGATCTTTGACTTAACCCCTTGCAGTATCGTAGCAGAAAAACTCGGGATCCTCCCGCAAAAAAATATCTTCGAAGCCCTTTCGTGAAAATCTATTAGCTTTCAGTTACTGAAATTTTAAAACTCCGTATTAGGTTTTACGGGAGTTTAATAATAGGTTTTATGGGCGTTTTAATAATTAAAATTCTTTGGTACTTACAGGCATGTTTCGTAAACCCAAAATTACTGCACTTTATTGCGTGTAAACAAAGGTTTACGTGGTAATTAAAATGACTGCCTTTGTTGTATATCAATAAAAAGTACTGCAAACCAGAGTAAATCATATCATGCAACTTTTATTCTTTTTAAGGAAATAAGAGCAGCCTTTTTTAAAAGGCCTCACGGTCACACACACTAAACACTTGTCTAAAGACATTTAGTAATTTGTATGAAAATACAGAAAGTTCGTAAGCAAATAAATAACAATTAAGAATTGTAGCACAAAAATGCAGAAATACTTAAATTATATACTCTTGAATATTAAAACAAATGCACTTAACGTAATGCTGCAACGTTTTGCCCATTGAAAGAAAATCCCATAAAAAATTATAAATAAATAAATTTAAATAAACGGGCTCAACAGTGGCGCTAGCGAATTCGCTCTGTGCACCGAAGATGAAATTTAGATTGTGAGCTCAGAGTCAGAAGTTTCAAAAATATAAAAGTGTTAAAAGCCTAAAAAACGCAAACACGAAATTTATTTCTAACAATTTCAAGGGAAGGAAAAAAACAAAAAACAAAAAAAAAACAAAAAAAAAACAAACAAAAAAACAATAAGAATGCCAGGACTGTGAATAGGGCCTCCAGTCTTCTAGAATAGCTATTTTACCGTCATCCTTGTTTTATAAACTAAAGCAGCGCAAAAATAAAAAAAAAAAAGCTTTTCTTTTTAATATTTCGTTCAAACCTGCCTGCCTCAAAAATTCCTGACCATTTCTTTACTAGTCTCGTATGAAGTTTCCACCAAAGATTTTGTGAAATCTTCTTCCTGAGGCTAGAGTTCTAGAGTTCATACACCAGAGGCTCCTACAGCCGTGAACCCTCCCGCACTGGAGAGGGGGTTGGGGGGTCCGGGGGTTATCAGTACAACCCTGTTCCTCTGTCTTTCTTCACGCATATCTCACTCACATCTGTGTATGGAAATGGCACTAGACGATCTGGATGTGTACGAAAGTGGGACAAAAATCCATTTGTACGGAAATGGGACAAAAATCCATTTGTACGGAAGTGGGACAAAAATCCATTTGTAAGGAAATGGCATGTATGGATGTAGGACGACACCCAAAAGAAGATGATTCAGCTCTCAAGAAGTGCCATTAAGTCCGTTTAAAGGGTAGGGAGAGGGGAAGCCAGAGAAATCAGATACCGAGAGTTTAGCAAACCAACACAAGTTTTTTTTTTCTTCTAAAAGACAAATTTCAAGTTAATCACGCATGAAACTTTTCCCGCGGCAGTTAGGAAAGAAACCAAAGACGCATAAGTAGGTCATTATAAGCATACATTGTGGCAACACCATACATTGTGTAAATAAGGAGTAATAAAACTAGGAGAATTTGTCTTGCAATAGTTGTTTTAAATATACAGTATTAAGCTCATTCTTTTAATTAATTTTTTAATAAATTCATTTATTCTTCTTTAATACAGTCATTGCCTTAAGTTTTGTTACTCGGAATCTAAGTATGATGAAATATTTTTTTCAGGTTCTCAGTCAAATATTATTTCAAGCAATGAAATTAATATTTACAATACGTTTTTTTTTTGGTAGTCAGTACTTCTAAAAACCTGTTAGACAGTACCTTAATTATTTATGAGAAGTACGTGTTCTCATGAAAAATCTCGTTTTATATGAGATGTCTCTTAGGTTAGTTCGTATTTTAAAAATGAAACGATCTCTTGATATACGATTCTGTTTGATTTCAGAATTTTCAAATTTGAATATGCACCAGATTATCATTATTTATTTGAGTTTCTTGAAACAGGTTTTGTTCGAATCGTTTTTACACCGGACACTGAATCTCTTTTATGACTTTCATCTCAGCCATATCTTGTTACTTCATATCTAAAGAAGCATTAATTGCGTTCCTGAAATCGCAAGGTGCTTTTAATGTTTTTATATGGCAGCCAGAGAACTTCTGTATAATATGGGAGGAGGGATAATCTTTATTTGGTTTTATTTTATTTCATTAGGGGGTTTAGCGACCACTATGATCAACTAAATGAAAGCAGTCGCCGGTCCTTAATTTAGGACCACTGGTTCCAGGGAAGGGAGGAAGAGCCAGTGCCGCAAGACAAACCCAACAGCTATGCCTCACCGGGATTTGAACCCGGATCCATCTTGAACGGATGGTCAGAAACAAGCGTTTAGACCACTGCGCCATCTAGACGGCTGGGTAATCCCGATGAGGCTGACTAGCCTGAAAGTAATTTTAGTACCTTAAGCGGCAGGTCTTATCAGAGAAAATACGAAAAAGCCACCCCTGTGGTGCAGTGTTCTCCTCGACGCTGACTTCTGACCATCTGAGTAAGCCCTGGCCGAAGCCCCGGATGAGGCACGGGAAGGGTATTTGTCCTACGATACGGTCTCTCTCCCTCCCCTTGAACCAGTGACAATAGGCCTACATCAGGGATGGTCGACTACTTACAGCACACAGAGTTGCTCTCTGTGGTTGTTAAATCCGAAAAGAAATCGGGCTTTGCTGCAACAAAAACATTTCTGCTTTTTCTTTACCAGATGCCTCATAATTTGTTCCTTGTTGAAACTTGCGTAACTCCTTGTGTAGACTAGACAGGCGTCCATTGTGGACTCTGGTGAAGAGTCGAGTAATGATCACTTACTCAGTGTTTAAGTGATCAATAAATAATTCAGTTGTCTAGCACTGTACACACGATTATGGAATCATGGGAAAATAATAAACGCAATATTTTGATAACTACTTATAGGTTTTGTTGGGATTAATCGTACGAAGGGAGGGAATTTAAAGGAGGATTATAACACATTCCGGGTCCACGGAGTTGTTTCCCGTGAAAACCTATGATTAATCAGCCGTCATCTAATGAACCGATATTTTTCATAGTGCATAAACATTTTATTAAGAAACATTTTTCATAACAAAAAATATAAAGAAATTTACGAAATAAAGAAAGGAAATACAAGCGAATCACACAGAATGAAAAGGGGGGTAAAACGCCAACATGCTCAGTCAAATACAGTCTTCAGATGTGCAATGTAAATACTAGATCACCATCTATCAATACATTTACAGCGTTATAAGCAATGGCGTTTGCATGAAGAAATCAAATTAATTGCTGACATTGCAAAAGTAGGATTTTCTGCATACGACACAACTGAAAGTATTCTTCCTCGGAATTTTACAAGCCGAGGATGAATGCTTTTTGGCGCAGTGATCTAAGCGCTGGCTTACGATCATTCTTCCGATAAAGGGCTCGGGTTCGAATCCTGGTGAGGCATGGATGTTGTGTTTGTCTTAGGCAGTGGCTCTCTCTCTTCCCTGGAACCAGTGGCCTTAAAGTAGGGGCGAGCGACTGCTTGTAGCCCATTTAGTTGCTCACCGTGGTCGTTTAACCCACAGATAAAAAAAGAACTTTAAAATTTCATTAAAGTAAATGAAGACCTCAAAACTTAAAATAAAACCAAAAAAATATTTTAAAATAGTGTACTTCTTCTTTTTGTACAACTTTCCTTTTAACTTCACGATTTAAGGACCAGACTGACATTTAATTAAGTAAAAGAGATTTTCAATTAAAGTCAGTATCAGTAAGCAGTATCAAATGTCTTTCATGACAAGTCTTGATCTTATCGGTAAAACAATAAATGAGATTCTGATATTCATAAAATGTTACTAGAACTTGTGGCAAAACAAAGATATCCCCAAACAGAGCCGTTCGTGAATGTCAACGAAGATTTAAATACCTGTTTCATGCCAAAAGGTGTATTATCCAATTCTTCTCATTAAGCAATCCCAACGCAGACTGGAAACCCGGTTTGGGCCGCGGATGGCCTAGTGGTAAGCGTTCGTGACTGCCATGAAGATAACCTCAGGTTCAATCCTGAGCAGGTACGATCGTTCGAACCACTAAATACCCGCCGTGCGTCGGATGGGCACGTTAAACCGTCGGACCCCGGGTACTGCATGGCCCCCGGTAATAAGTAAGGGCGTCTTCCTCTCCCTTTCTACTGCACTTCCGTGTCACTCTCCTATCGGGCACTCAAGCACAAATCTCCTAGCTTCCTGTTGCTAAGGGTTGTTTAAGACCTGGATTCAGACACTCCCTTCCTAAAATCCTCTACATATGATCTAATCTGATCTGATCTGAAAACCCGGTTTCATGCCAGATGGTGTATCATTCCATTCTTCTCATTTAGTCATACATTGGCAGGAAAAAAAGGTTTGGAATCGGTGAGTTGGAAAGTATATGCAATATCTTCCAGCCTTGAGAGGTTTGACATACCTCATGTGACTTTTCCATTGGGGTTATCCTAAAAACATTGTGTGTGTTAGGAAAGGCGAATTCAGTTACACACTAAAACATAAATTTCAGGAGAGGCGTGTTTCGTGCCTTTGAGCAATAATAATAGGATGAAATACACTGGTATCCAAAATTCACGTGGCAAATACAAATTCGAGAACAGGTCCTAAACCAGACGATCGATTATAAAGATTTTTCAAAGCGAAACGCTAAATCGACGTACCCCAGCAACATTATGCTAGCTCGTATAGAAATATGCAGATATGGCCAGATATTAGAAATTAGAAATATGCGATCGGGAAGGCACACGACTTTGATAAACGTTATTCTGAGTGAGGTGGGCAATTGCAGCTTGAGTTTGACTGTCAGTGGAAGAATGGCTCCCCACCATCTCTTAGAAAACTTCTTACGGTGAAATGCGATCGGTAGATTGGGTGCAAGGCAATCGCAAGCTGAGGTAGCAAAATGACTGAATGTGTCGAGGCAAGCGGTCTCTAATCTCTGGAGACACTTCCAGAAAATCCGAACACTAACTAGATGGCCGGGACACGGACGCCCACGAGCCAGAACAAGTCAAGACGAACTGTATTTGTCTTTAACAGCTCACCGCCATAAGGAGTCGACAGCCAGGCAACTCTCTCGGTAGCGTTGCTTTGCTACGGGACCGCGATGTCAAGACAAACAGTTTGCAGAAGACTCTACGAGAGAAGTCTATGTACAAGAAAGTAAATGGTCTGTATCCACTCGCCTCACCGCACAGAAGGGTCTGTCTTAATTGGGCCCAACAACATCACCTCTGGACCCTTACCCATGGTCCCGTGTTCTCTTCAGTGAAGAGTCGTGGTAAAACCTAAACACGGATTCTCGACGTGTGTACATTTGGAGAGAGGTGGGAAGACGAATATTGTTCTCCAACATTAGGGAAATTGAACACTACGGGGGTGGAAGACTCCTGATATGGGATGGCATTATGATGAATGGACGCACGCCACTGCACGTGTTTTCCGAGGCACCCGGATTGCTGCAAGCTACAGGGATGACGTTTAGAATTCCATGTTAAGTTCCTTTTTGAAGAAGTATGAATAAGTATAATTAAGCTCTCCAAGTACGATATGTCAACCTCACCAAGTACGATATGTCAACCTCATCAAGTACGATATGTCAACCTCACCAAGTGGAAATTGCAAAGTAAAAAAAACTTTATTTAGAATTAAAACGAAGGCAAGTTAAAATACTTAAAAGCAAGATCTTTCGAGGCCGCCTTCGGCCTCATCATCTTCTTCATTCTAGTAGTACGAAATACGTTTACTCTTCATCAAATTCCTTTTTATGGACGGTAATACCGTCACCATAGGGCTCGGAAACTGAGAATGTTCTCAGGATGGAGTGGCCTGCGAGATATCCCAATCTTAAAGCGACAGAACATATCTGGGATGCCTAGGAAGGGCAACTGCAAGCCGGCAGCCCCATCTCAGGACTCTCTCGAGACTTCGACGCGTCTTGGTAGAGTAATAGCACTTATTGCCTCATACTCTCTTTCATTCACATCCTCATTCAGCATGAGGGCTCGTTGTGCGAGCTGTACCCCTGTTCGGGGTAATCGCATTTCATATTAGTCACTCGAAATCCTCACCTCTTTCTGCATCCCTTTTGGATAGCCATGTTGTAATGCACATGTTTCCTCCTCATGCGGTGATGGCCTTCCTCTTCTGTTGTCTATTGCTATGTTATTGACATATGTATGTCCGTACCAACTGCTATTAAACTCTGTCGTGTGGATTTTGCGTTATTCATGATTTTGTGTCTGTCACGTCAATTTTGGACAGCAGTGTATAACTAAGCATTGTTTCAGCGCCGGTCATTATGAAGATTTATACTCTGAAGATGCAAGTACCTTTAAATTATCTTCGTCAAACAGTATACAACGTAACGATATTTCATTTTTTCTAATTTCACATTTTAAAGTATTTCCAGCTAGTCATTCTTCTGACAAGCATCTGCATTTACAAGCAGAGTTTAATTCATCAAATTTATTTGAATATGCTGTTACTCTTTTAGATAACTGAAATAACCTTGATTACAGGATTTGGGCTGCAACTGATTTTTTATAAATTGCCGGGAGAAAAACGTTTAGTAGAGATATTGCTTCAAATTAAGACATCCTTTCAATGATATGTTTTTGACCCCCTCCCCCTGTCCTAGCAATAATCAGTCCTCACCCGTCTCCGTGGTACCTACAATCTTTAGTTTTATATTACACATATGAGGCGTATCCCCCGCCATAAAACAGCATGCCCATTTCAATGTTTCGGAAAAGAAAAGGAAAACTGAAATGGTCCTCTTGACTTCTGCTCCACATGTATGTGTTTCCTCCCACCACATGCGCCCCATTACTGTTAACCGCATTACGGGCCACGTAGAAGCCGGGTAGCAATTAGAAATTAACACAATATAGCGACTTGTGACACTGCACCATTTCTTTTATTCCTGAGATCTTATCGACACTTGTAATGAAAGGGACTGTGCTCGTAAAACACACCTGATGAACTGATAATTAGGTTAATGAACCTCAAATATTGAATGTACTGAGTATTGAACGATGCGATCAGTTCCTTACACACGGGAGCATCATCACATTGTTTTCCCTTCGTTTTGTCTTGAGCAATTACGTGCAGCAATTCACACTGGAAGCCAGATGTGCTGATGGAGAAGATCACACAATCACGCCATTCCGCATTAACGTCAGCTGATCCTGTGCACACGATGAGGAGGTGTCCCTCTATGACCTCTTTAGGGCCATGTACTCACTCTTATTGCCCAAACATTGTTCTCTGGTTGTGACAATAGTGGAAGTTCACCCCCGGTCAAAGACATAATGGATCCCATCTCATTTGAACGTCAAGTGATGTAATAAAAACGTCCTTCGTTAGTCGAGAGCGGTGTTTTCAGTGTTGCAGTGGACACTGCCACTTGCATTGTCTATAACGACCTAATTTGTAGAAAAGTAGTTCGTATCTCCACATCCCCCTCCGTCAAACTGCTTTCCTTTGTCTCTTGCATTAACCTAAAACCCCATAAACAAATGAAACAGTGAAGATAGTTCTTCTCTTTTCATTAATGAGTGACGTAGCATGATGAAAACGGTAATGACGCACTCTCATTTGCTTTTACATACCAGCGGCCATTTCACATCACCATGAAGCTAATATTGTACATATGTATGCTTGAACAATCCCTTTCTCAACAAAGTGCGTCCATGACAGAAGGCAAATTTTCTCTGCACCCAGTAAGAAACGCAACATATCATAGTGCAGCAATTCCGCACCTTTGTACGGACTTCATTTGACGGCTCTAAACACAAGATTCCAGTGCATCACAGCCAAATGTAAATGCAAAACAGAAATAGGTAGAAAATTCAAGGAAGAGGACTTAAAATGTCAGAAATATCATGACAGATACAAATACATTGATTTTCGCGAACTACAAGATAATTGTGCACCAGGAAAAAAGTAGAAGATATGTAGAAAGTCTTGGTTATGTATTATATTTATTTATAGTATCCGAAAACAATTTTTCCTGTTCGTCTTCTAGAAACAAGTATACATCGGGACAAACGCTATTACACTTTATTCTTAATAGCGCGGAAGTTGCGCGCTTATTACGTGCAAAAAAAAAAATATGGGAAGTCATCTTGGTCCTGCAATTCATAAAACAATATTTCGTATCGGAGGTACAAGTATCGTAACAGCTAGAAATACGCATTTGCACCATCTATTAGTAAAAAATCAAGAAAAGCTGGAAAACAGGAAAAAGCAAAACTATTTTTAAGACTATGTTTTACAAATGGAAACAGCGTTTTTACAGACGGACGGAGGGGCCCGTAAATAAGCACATTATTTTTTTTGACGTATACGTGTGTATTTTTTGTTTTTTGTTTGGGGGTTTAACGACCTTTGTGAGCAACTCAATGGACTACAAGCAGTCACCAGTCCCTAAGTTAGGGCCTCTGTTTCTAGGGAAGGGAGAGAACCAGCGCAGTTAGATATAAATACAACACTCGTGCCTCCCCGAGATTCGAATTCTGACTCATCTCGGACGAGCAGTGAGAAGCCTGGGCCACCGGATCGGCATACCTGTGTAATAAAAGAAGTACTAAAAAACAAAAACTTATTGACCAATAGAAGTTGGAAATGCAAAGGTTTGGTCTCACTTGCTTTGTAAACTAAACGAGCAAATTATTCAAGAAGCTCCCCCTTCCCTTCACATTTTTTTTATTATTGGAGGTTTAACGACTACCGTGAGCAACTCAGTGGGCTATAAGCAATCGCCCGTCCCTAATTTAGGGTCACTGGTTCCAGGGAAGGAAGACAAACACAACATCCATACCTCACCGGGATACGAACCCGGACCCCTTTCGGACGAATGATCAGAATCCATCGCTTAGACCACTGCGCCACAGGGGCGGCCCCTTCACATTTGGAAGGAGATCTATGAGAAAGCCATGGCATATATATACTAAATCCACTGCTATTAGACACATTTAACACTGTATACTAAATCCACTGCTTTCAACTCATTCTATGTATTACCAGAACTATCGGACCATATAAATACACTATATTATCAAATGTATACATACACTATATTATCATTGTGGTGTCTGAAAACATTTACACCACGATGTTTTCGGACACCACAATGTTTTGGGACAAATGGCTTTATTATCGCAGTTAGTGCTTAGTCTGTCCACCTTTTGTTTGTATGACAGCGGCAACACTTCGAGTCATACTATCAACCAATTTCCGGTAGGTGCCCACAGAAATGACTCGCCATTCGTCCTGCAAAGCTGCTGCCAGAGTGGAGAGCGAAGACGGTCGTTGTGGTCGATATCATATCCGTCGCTCCAGTTCATCCCAGACGTGTTCTGTGGGATTAATATCAGGACTCTGAGTAGACCAGTCTAACAATTCCCCCTCAATTTGGAGAAACAAGTCCTGCTCGAGCCCTGCAGTGTGGCAGGGAGCTCGATCGTATTGAAAGAGGCAACGGTCATTTCCACAATACTGCCACATTGTTAGTACGAATTATCCATAACGTCTAGGTACACTTCAGAGTTTATGATTTTTCGTATAATAACAAACGGGCCGTGTCTCATCCACGAAAAACAACCCCATTCCACGATAGGGACTCCGCCGAACTTAACAGTTGGAAGAACAAAGTCCAACGAAAATCGTTCGCTGGGCTGTCACCAAATACAAACATGCCCATCAGATTGGAAGAGTGAAAAGCGTGACTCATCACTCCAAGTAACAGCTTTCCAGTCGCCCACAGTCCAAGAACGATGGGAGACCCTCCACTCCAAACGGCGCTACGCATTCACGATAGTGATGTTGGCTTCTGTGCCGCTGCCCTACCATAATAACCCACCTTGTGCATCTCTCTGCAGGTAATTATGGCTCTAACGAAGCCATTAAAAGTATTTCCTACTTCAGCAGCGATGGAAACACCAGAGGAAGAACGGGATTTCTTAACATTTCTTCCCATGGCTCATCTGTCACGTTCCGTCAGTTTGTGTGCGGCCTTCCTCTATTTTTTTTTTTTTTTTTTTTTTTTTTTTCGCTGTAGTAGCACCGTCCTGCTTTCGTCTCTTCACGACATCACTTACAGTCGATTTTGGTATGTTTAGTTTAGCTGCAATGCTCCGTATGGAAACGCTTCTCAAATGACATCTTATGACCAGCCCACGCTGGAACTCGGAAAGTTCATGTCCATGCAGCACACCCGCTTTAAAGTTACTGATAGCACGACAGAACATCTCAGCTTTATGTCCGTATCTCCCCACCCACCGCGCAGCTTCCTGCGCAACAGTTCTTTGCACTTATGCAAATATTTGGTGGTGCCGGAATAGTTTTGATAATATAGTGTATCACACTTCACCGCAGAAATACCTTTAATCAATCAATCACACCTTTCCCGTATTGTGTAAAGTTTCGAGCATCCATTCCATTTAAGGTTTTACAAATTACTCAGTTTTAATAACTTTCCGTTGTCCTTGTTCAAATCGATTTCGACCAAAAAATTCAGGGTTTTTACATTTTTTCAAAAACAGTTTCTCATTTTTAACTCCAAGTTTTCAAAGTTTATTCATTAATTTTCGTATAGCATCGAATCTTCTTTTTGTAGAAGTGCAAGATGCTCGAAGTTGAGTTAGTTACAGTTTAAAGGAAAATTATACGGTAAGATTATTTCATGAAGCTTGCCACTGCTGTAGAATTATTAGAGGCATAATAATGTCAGCTGGGTTGATTATTCCCTGAAAACGAAAAAAGAAATAGAAATTTTTGATAATCGTAGCTCGTAATTCACTGTTTGCACCATTATATAAGCACCACTTATTTATTTTTTGCGTGCACTAACTCAAACAGTTTTGCAATCCAGTTGTCCTCCACGTCAGAAGGAAAAATTTTGCACAATTTTACTACGGTGGGCTGTTATGGTACACGATATTAGTTAATCTCCTGATTTTTTTAAAGAACGGTGTCTCGGAAAAATATCATAAAGAACTGTTTTTTAATTATCTCAGATCAACCGCTTTAGATACTCAGCTTTTTCAAATTCAGAACAGGGGAAATTTGACATAAAATTTTACGGATGAGGCGTCTCTTAAGAGAAAACAACAAAAAGGAACTACGTTCATTTCCGCTTCAGTTTTCGCCAATGTATCTAAAAATAAGATGAGATATAATAACTCCCTTTTTTTTTTGAATTCTGCATGTGCAAAAACTCAAATTTTATTTTTCATTGCAATCATCTGCCTGTCCTGTTCTTGAGGATGCAGTTCGTATTTTTTTACCTCTGTTTGTCTGCGCTATCAAATAATTTCCTCTAATATTAAATGAGATCTGCCCTTTTTAGGGTTCGTCTGACTATATCTTTCTCCTTTTCTACTCTAAAACTGGAGAAAGTGTTCTTTTTTTCTATCTTGTTTGCGGAGTGGGCAGAGGCGTAGGCTTTTAACAAATCGTAAAAGCCGCGCTCAGGTCGAGTCCCGGATGAGGTATTAGTGGCATGTTTGTCATACGGAGTGGCTCTCTTCCTTTCCTGGAAGTAGTGGCCCCAAATTGGGAAGAACAAACGACTGCTTATAGCCATCAGAATTCTTCATGGTGGCCGCTAAACCACAAAAAAAAAAAAAAAAAAGAAGTAGAAGAAGAAAAAAAAGGGCTGCTTCTTTCTTTATTTTTATCGAAATCATTGAAAGCACAAATGGTTCAAGATCGTTACATGCATGCAGTTTGCATCACGATTTTGCGTTGTGCATTAAACTTTGGTAACTCAGACTTCAAAGGCAATTCTTTTTACATCGGGGAGAAAAATTAATATTATATTGTATGATGTATATCCGTTTATTGATTCACGTTCTTAAAAATATATATGCCGAGCTTCCACTTTCGCAAGGCAAATAGCAGAGCAAGTGATGATTCAGAATGCTTTTATAACGTACCAAGATTTAAATGTCAGACTTGAAACTTGACTTGACTTAAATTATGCAAAAGTTCAACGGAAAGCAGCTGATGATGCCAAATAAAAACATGCAAAATCACAGTAAAGTTATACATAAATTAATTAATTAAACAAAACGTGATTAAAGCAGTTAGGTTCTACCCAGTCTTAGCATAAATACTGTTACAAACGTTCGACAGATGGCGCGCATTCGGTGTGCAACATCACCAACCAGCCAGGAAGCATGAAGCAGCTAGTGAATCGTGCGTTCAGTCACAGATGAGATAATGGGTTTCGTGAAGTACACGCTATGGAGTAGGGCGATTATGAGAATCATGTTGCTGCAATAGCGCTGCACAAAGTTAGAAAAACAGCCAGATTTTAAACATGCTGAAGAAGCTGAAAAAGAGCCGAATTTTTGTCTACTGGACCATAACAAAGTTCCTTGAGATTGGGACTGTCGCTGACCGCCCCCAAAAGGGCCGGCCACGTATCGTGAGGGCTGTTTGTCTGATGAAAGCAGTGGCAGCCCGTATTCGACAAAATCCTGTCAGAAAACAATCCGTGATGGCTTGTGAGCTGAACATTTCAAGAATGTCGATGCCGCGCATGCTGCGGAGTGTCCTAAGGGTGAGAGCCTACCGGCGGCGTACAGAGCATTTCTTCACCCAACAACTAAAGCAGCAGAGGGTGCTAAAAGAGAAACGTTTGTTGCAGCGTTACGCAGACAATCGCCACACACAGATCCTTTACTCTGTTGAAACAAAAATCACTATTGAAGGGGTTTTCAACGGCCAAAATGACAGGGTGTATGAGTCAACCTCACGAGAAGCTCAGGAGAAAGCTCCAAGGATCATGAGGGACCATCATCCTGCTTCTGTCAAGGTTTGGTGGGGAGTCTCCTGCGAGGGTACCACGAAGCTCTATGTCTGTGAGAAGGGAGTGAAAATATCCGCCAAAGTCTACCAGGACAGGGTTTTGGAGCCAGTGGTCTAAAATGTGAGTCGCATCCTCTTCCAAAACCGACAGTGGAGCTTTCAACAGGATTCCACACCTGCCCACAAGGCCAAGTCAATCCAGGAGTGGCTTCAGGCGAATTAGCCAGACTTCATTTCTCCAGCTAATTGGCCTTCAAGCAGCCCAGACCTCAACCCATTGGACTACAAGTTCTGGGCCACACTGGAGGACATGGCCTGCTGAAAGAGACACCCCAGTATTGAAAGTCTCAAGCGCTCTTTGGTGCGGGCAGTAGCAGCTTTCCCTGTGAAGACCCTGCATAAAGCTATTGATGAGTGGCCACAGAGACTGAAGGACTGTGTGAAGGCAAAATGATGCCATTTTGGAAGTAGTACATTTGTGCCATGTATTCAGAAATGTACTACTTACGTCATATCACAGTTATATTAAAATACCTTTAAATTTCTTTTGTTATTTCACTGAATGCTTTGTAACAGTATTTATGGTAAGACTAGGTAGTGTTTAAAAGATACATACAAATTTGAGGCAATTCCGTAGATACCGAACGGTAGCACAATTTTTGGGTTAATGGGATTTCCATAGTTTCTCTAACTTTGCTTCCTTTTGATGTGTTGTAAGGTTGAAAATATCTAAATAGGCTCCACTGAGATACAACACCATTATATGGCTGTAGAGACGGCGTCATTCTTTATATTTCTTTTCTGTTCAGCAATTCCGGTGCAAACTGACTTTTTCGCTATTCCTACATACAATTTTAGGAAAACACAGGGATACTTTAATTATGCAAAACAAACTCACGCTTTGCTATTTTTATTCTTATTATCTCTGAAATGTCTTAGTAAATCCATACTTACACAGAAATATTTCTGTTCCTACTCAAATCTGAACTTTGGAAGAGCTATTTTTTAAAAAAAAAGTGCGTTCAGGTACGTACGATATTTTTTTTTATTGGAGGTTTAACGACCACCGTGAGCAACTCAATGGGCTATAAGCAGTCGCCCGTCCCTAATTTAGGGTCACTGGTTCCAGGGAAAGGAGAGAGCCAGTGCCGTATGACAAACACAACATCCATGCCTCACCGGGATTTGAACCCGGACCCCTTTTGGACGAATGATCAGAGGCCATCGCCTTAGACCACTGCGCCACCGGGGCGGCTCGTACGATATTGAACTAATATAATTTACACTGGTAGTTTTGCTAACTTTTGTGATTTCAGACTTGTTTTTGATTGCAGGCAAGTTGAATTTCGCTAGATCCGGGAAGAAATCATCTGGTAAAGCTTGGTCTGTTATATTTTTTACATCTTGTTTTTTTCATTAACTGAAGAGAACACGTTTACAGTCGTAAACAGAACACATTTATACTCCTAAGCGTGATCTACAATGCTGCTTTTGTATTCTGTAGGCCTGAAATATTAGCAGGGTTGGACTGAATAGGACTAATCAGCCCGCGCGATCCGATCCAGATCGGCCTGTGTCTCTGTCTCTCTCTATATATATATACACTGACGGAAAAAAAAATCCCAACACCACGAAAAAATAGTTGTAGAGGAATGAAATGGCGGCAATACATTTGTATAGGTAACATATTTAATCGATTAAGGTTTCAAGATCACAGCTTAATGTAAGCGCGAGAAGAGCCATTTTAAATGTGAAATGCTTGTACATTAATAACCGATGTAACCGCCAGAATGTTGAATGCAAGCACGCAAACGTTCATGCATTGTGTCGTACAGGTGCTGGATGTCAGTTTGTGGGATGGAGTTCCATGCCTGTTGCACTTAGTCAGTCAATACAGGGACGGTTAATGCTGGTTGGGAGTGACGCTGGAGTTGTCGTCCAATGATGTCCCATACGTGCTCGATTGGTGAAAGATCTGGTGATCTAGCTCGCCACGGCAACATGTCGGCACTCTGTAGAGCATGTTGGGCTGCAACAGCGGTATGCGTGCGAGCGTTATCCTGTTGGAAAGCACCCCCTGGAAGGCTGTTCATGAATGGCAGCACAACAGGTTGAATCACCAGACCGACGTACAACTGTGCCGTCAGGTTGCGTGGGATAACCACAAGAGTGCTCCTGCTGTCATAGGAAATTGCTCTCCAGACCATAACTCCAGGTGTAGGTCCAGTGTGTCTCGGCCGCAGACAGGTTGGTTGCAGGCGCTCACCTGGCCTCCTTCTAACCAACACACGGCCATCACTGGCACCCAGGCAGAACCGGCTTTCATCAGAAAACACAACAGATCTCCACTACGTCCTCCAATGAGCTCTAGCTTGACACCACTGACGTCGCAAACGGCAGTGGTTTGGAGCAAGTGGAATGCACGCTACAGGGCGTCTGGCTCGGAGCTGTCCTTCAAGTAACCGATTTGTAACAGTTTGTTGTGTCACTGTGGTGGCAACTGCAGCTCGAATTGCTGTCGCAGACGCGGTACGATGCACCACGGCCATAAGCCGTACACGGCGGTCTTACCTCTCAGTAGTGCCACGTGGCCGGCCTGAACCCGGTCTTCTTGAGGCAGTACCTTCCCTTGACCACCGCTGCCAACAATCATGCACAGTGGCTACATTCCTGCCAAGTCGTTCTGCAATATTGCTGAAAGAAAATCCACCTTCTCGTAGCCCTATTACACGACCTCGTTCAAACTCCGTGAGCTGTTGATAATGGCTTCTTCGTCTTCTTAAAGGCATTCTTGACTAACATCAACACCCTACGTCGAATCTGAACGATAACTAACGCTCACGAACGTTACAGCGCGTATTTACAGTAAACCTGCTTTGCATGTTCCGAGGGGCGCTACTAGCGCCACACGTATGCGCCGAGCGCGAAATTTGCATAGACGTCATGTTACAGATGTACCCTCACCGCCTACCAACTGTCGTTTATCTAACACAACCCCTTCTTGGTGTTGGGATTTTTTCCCGTCAGTGTATATAGCTGGATTCTGGAGTGGCTACAGCACTGTAGATTATATCCATGTACTGAGAGAACTAATTGAAAGAACAAGAGAATATGAACTCCCATTATGCATGGCTTATGAAAAGGCCTTCGATTCAGTGAAACCATCAGCAGTTACAATGGCTTTGAAATCCTGCGGTATTGAAGATGCATACATTAGCGTTATTAATAACATCTATGACAATGTAAGTACAAAAGTTTGAATTTTGATACAGCACAAATAAGAATTGGAAAGAGAGTGAGACAAAGTGACACCATATTTTCTCTTTAATGCCACATTGCGAAATGTCTTTCATTCATTGAACTGGGAAAACAAAGGAATAAATATTAATGGAGATTATTTAAATCACCTTCGTTTTGCTGATGACGTAGTCAGTTTTGCAACTACCCCTTTGGAGATACACAGTATGATCCAAAACTTGCTAACAAGAGTAAAGAAGTGGGATTAAAAATGAACTTTCAGAAGACAAAAGTGATGTACAATGCTTTTACAAGAAAAGAAGATTTATCGATTGATATATACCTACATTTACCTACCTACACCTACATGTATCTTGGGCCGCAGATATTAAGTGAGGGTCCCATTGATGAAGAAATTAATCGGCGTATAAAACTTGGATGGAGAGCTTTTGGAAGAAACAGTACAATTTTTAAGAGCAATATGCCATTATGTCTTAAAAGGAAAGTGTTTAATCAATGCATCCTGCCAGTGCTTACGTATGGAGCAGAGACATGGACCTTAACTAAAAAGGACATACAAAAGCTTCAGACAACTCAAAGAAGCATGGAGAGATGCATGCTTTGTGTAAACAGGAAAAATAAGAAGAGGAACTTGTGGATAAGGAAAATGACAGGAGTGGACCACATCATAATCAGAGTGAAATCACTGAAATGGCAATGGGCTGGACATGTTGCCAGAAGAACGGACCACCGATGGACAACCGAAATTTTAGACTGGATTCCGAGGGACAGGAAAAGACCCAGAAGAAGACCCCATGGGAGATGGATGGATGAAATTCGAAAGTATGCTGGATTGACATAGAAGAGACAGGCTCAAGACAGACAATTGTGGAAGAAACTTTGAGAGACCTTCATCCAGCAGCGGATGAAGGTCTCTCAAAGATATATATATATATTGTCGTCTCTCTCTCTCTCTCTCTCTCTCTCTCTCTCTCTCTATATATATATATATATATATTCAGAATGTATGTTAAAAAAAAATTTGTTTTTAAATTTTGTCTTTAACTCTGCTTTTGGGTATGTATATATATATATGTGTGTTTTTTATTAACTATGTAGATATTGACAAAAGCACTGCCGCTCCTGACTGCGCACATTTGGGCAAAAATAAGCATCTAAAGCTTGCGAGAAAAGTAAATAAATTCAAATTTAGAACTGGCTTCTGATCATTCGTCCGAAAGGGGTGCGGGTTCGAATCCCGTGAGGCATGGATGTTTGTCTTTCGGCACTGGCTTTCTTCCTTCCCTGGAACCAGGGACCCTAAATTAGGGACGGGCGACTGCTTATAGCCTAATGAGTTGCTCACGGTGGTCGTTAGACCTCCAATCAAAAAAAAAAAAAAAATATTAGAACGTCGGACCCACGTGAATATCATCTGCGTGACAAACTCCTCACAACCTGCCATTCCTGCATCGATTACCTGTACTTTCCACAACCTGCCGTTCCTGCATCGATTACCTGTACTTACGACCACCGTTGCATACCGTAATTTCATGCAGCAACCCCCCCCTATCCCTCCTTTAAATAAGGCTGGTTTATCAGTTTTTTCTTGCTTTCAAATGAAATTGCAAAAATGTCACAGAACGGTTTAAACTCCTAAATTCAACGGCCGTTCCATAAAAACTAAGAGTAAATACACAAAATAAAGAAATACAGGTACAGAAAAATTTATGTTATTATTTGTCAAAGTATCTTCCCTCGGATGATATGCATCGATCCCATCGTTCAGTACACTTTTCAAAGCATGCGGCGAAGACATTTTGTGGAAGTTGCTTTAGCGACCCGTGTACAGCTTCAATAACATCAGCATCTGTGTAGAATGTTGCGCCCAGAGCTTCTCCTTCATTACTGGAAACAACCACAAATCGCACGGGACGTGGTCAGATTGTAGGCAGGCTGTGGCATGATTGCAATACTGCATTTCGTAAGAAACTGTTGAACACAAGCAGCCACATGTGTGTGTGTGTGTGTGTGTGTGTGGGGGGGGGTATAATCGTGTAGGGTCCACTTGCCCATCAGTTCTTCCGGTAGCTTAATCGATATGTGTCGTCACAGACGCTTCAAGACTGAAATGTAATACTCAGCATTAACAGTAATTTGTGGAGGAATGGCATGCTGGCAGCAGATTAGTAGACCCGTTCTGGAATATCAGATGAGACTCTGTTTTACAAAAACAAAAGCTTTGAAAATGTTTTACTTGATATCTGTCTGAATTCAATATATACCAGCCCGATGAACTTCACATATTTTCTCTTTTATTGCATTACTGATAAGAACAATGATTTTGTTTATGGTTGTCTTTGATAGAAGATATAAAACATCGCCGCGACGAGGCTTTGTTGTACTTTTTCGCACAACTTCATCTACATGCATTTTTAGTACGGGATCATACTTGTTACTCAAGAGTAAAATTTCTAAAAAGTAACCATAATGTAATTCAGGACTTTTCAAAGACATTCCGCTTTTATAGGCTCCTCTCTTCGCTAACTAATTAATTTTACAATTTCAATTATCTTATCCAAAACATACCGCCTTTGTTGCACTTGTTCAGCTCTAATATATTTTTGCTACGAAAAAAACAACGAATCTGTATTTTGACTTCGCGATCTCACCATATGAACTCCAACGCAGTGTAAATGTACTATTGATAGCTCATGCTCCTTAATACGCGTGTCTAATTTTGTTTGTATTGCAGTCACCCATTCCTTTAATGAACGCATTTACGTTTTTAGCTTCCGAATATGATAAGAACACTATGCAGTAAACAAACTTATTCTGCAAATCAGAAGTCAACCACTGTCTCTTTGTACCATCTTTTTTATGAAATGTTAACCTTGGTATCCAAGAAAACGATTCCGTAAGGGGTTGAATCAGATGAGCATTAAAAAAACTAAGTAACTCATTCGAGCACGGCCTCAAGAATAAGGTATCCTTGTCGAGGGTTTTTCCGCTAGTACTTTGCGTACAAATAATTTGAGATCCGGTTAAATACCTCAGATCTCTTGAAAACGAAGTACTTGACAAAGATGAAATTAATTCAGCATGCTTCAAATAATTTTGGTTGTCAGTAATTTCGGTTTGCTCTGCCAAATCAGTCTGGGCCAAATTCAAAGGCGTAAGATTTGTCACCTCTTCAGCTTTCACTTTAATTTGTGCGCAGGAAGATTCAACCTGCTCTAGGGCTTCGGGTGTTGTTTCTGTTTGCCGAACTGAAACAATTAAGCCTCCTGTGCACAATTCATTTTGTAGAGATGAAATCAATTCCCTTGGTTTTGTGTTAGTTAACAGGAAGCCACTTACTTTATCTTCCTTGAAAAATCCATCTGATTAATGTGTAAAAGCTTGGAAAACTGTTTTTTATTGTACGCCAATAAATTCTGATTACTAGTACGATTTTCTAACATGAGTTTCTTTTCCCTCTATTTCTCTGCGCCACCGTTTTTCGTTTGAGGTTTTCCATTTTTTTAAATTAACACAATGAGATATTTTAACCGATGAAATCAATTTTTGATTGCACATTCACTGTGAAAAATAACAAATTTCTAAATTAAAAAAATTTAAATCCAAAGCTATCTTAAGATTAGCGATCGTAGAAATTTCCTGCCATGCAAAAGAAGCAGCTGAATGCAATGAGATAATTGTGTCAATTCTATATGCTATTGGTACTAGCCGACGCCTGACGCGTATGCAGATTGCAAACTGAATCCTCTGCACGTGGCACTTTGAGCTTTAACCTATGTATAAATCACGAAATCGCGCGTGCCAGGTCTTTACATATGTTTTTTTTTTTTTGCCTGTTAGGCTCCGGTAGCAGGCACCGCACCATTAGATGGCTACTGCTAGTTTACAAAAGAACAGGAATGTGAGGTAGACGGTTAGTCATAACAATATTCCACTACAGACGTTACGGAGTGTATGAGAATGAAAGAGTTACAGGTGAAACTCCATATTGAGCATCAGCAACCCAGCGATGGAATTTGGGGGTGGAAGAATATCTCACATTCGCAACAACAAACATGTATAGTTGGCATAATATAATTTCAAGAGTTGTCAGCCTGAAAAACTTTCACCAACGGTCTGAAACTACACACACAGGCGCTCGCGCACGCAAAGTTATGAGAAAACGTATTGCTTGCCAAATTACAATAATACGATTTTGAAAAAACAAACAAACAACAACAACAAAAAAAAAAAAAAAAAAAAAAGCTCCGGCACAGCACCCAACCGCGCGGGCTCGCGACTGGCCAATCCAACCCTCAATATTAGAGTGAAATTGAAATAATCCTAATCACGTCAACTGTGCATTTATTATTCATTCGCCTTCTAGTTATTTGTACAGTTGCTGTTGTTCATCTGTGGTGAATACCCAGCATTGTGCGGGGCTCCAAAGAAGCAACCCTGCCATGTGGTTTGGCAGTTGGTGTTCGTGAGTCTGGAATATTTCGAGGCCGCTGTGGTGCAGTGGAAGCATATCCGGCGCGTAACTGGAAGACCCTGGGTTCAATTCCCGTTGGCGGCCGATGAGAAATTTTTCCGTGACTCACTTATAAACGTGGAAAGAGCGATGACTTCTATTTGATGAAATTGAAATATTAAAGGAAAAGTCCTGAACTGGATTCAATTGTTTTGCTTTGTTGTTGTAGTGATGTAATTTTTTTAATTAACTTCAGTGGGTACAGTGAAATACCGATTAGTCGGATTAATAATATACCTGAGTTTTTGATATGTAAACGTGGTATACAGGGTAGAAACGTAAGCTTCCATTAACAAAAATACACCTTTTGCTAAAAAAAAAAAAAAAGGAAGTACCCAGAAGGAATCATCCAATCGAGATGAAAATTGATATGTGCAGAGTATATGTGTAGGAAAGGAAATAAAATTGCAAATACAGAGCAGTTGGGCCATTTATTCGAGAATGGTAGATGATGCGTAAGTGGAGTTCCAACATGTCCCGAACATGTTGGATCGGTGAGATGTCGGGTGATCGGGCTGGCCATGAAAGAGTGTCGACATTGCAGAAGCAAGAGCCGTGCCGTGCAGTGTGGGGGAAAAATCCTGTTGAAAAATTGCTCGGCGATGCTGCGACAGGAATGGCAACACAACAGGTAATAGAATGTCGTCGACGTACCGTTGAACCGTGAGGATGGTACTGAGGACTACCAAGGCTGTCGGCTATCGTAGGAAATGGCTCTTCAGACAGTTTCTCCCTTTTTGCAGGCCGTGTGCCGTTCCACGGTAAAGGCAGGATCCATGCGCTGGCCGGCTCGTCTCAAGACATCTATGCACTGGTCATCGGCGCTAAGCGCACACCATGACTCATCACTGAAGACAGCACGACGCCACTGGACACTCTCCCGCGTTGATCGTGCCTGACACCACAAGCAACCCGTGCTGGCGATGCTCACTGCTCAGTGACAGGCGGCGGAGTGTCCTCCTCGAATGCAGTCTCCGTGCCGCAAGTCGTCGGGCAACGGTTCGGATAGCAACTTCCGTACCTGTAGACGACGCAACACGGCCACAGATGGTTGAGAGCGACGAAGCTGGTCTCACAATCGCTCGATCCTCGCGTTTTGTCGGTGCCCTTGGTCGTCCACTGCCCGCGTGCCGCTGGGTTTGGTTCTCAGTGCAACCGTAATCCGCTGTTACAGTTGTCCCTGTGTGCAAGCTTTGCTCTTGGTATACCCTGTTCGATGAGTGGTTCTCATGAGCTGTGGCGGGCCATTATTTAGTCACTGGTCGTTATTTTTTAATCATTTACATATTAGGCCTTGGTGTACTTGCATGCGGAGTTTCACCAGGATCGAACGACTTTCTCGGACTACTTCCTTTATCTTTTTTTTTTTTTTGTCAGAGAGTGGATGTGCTCTCAATTATGTAAATGCACTGAGCCTCAAATGGACAGAAACTCTTGCGGTGAGAAAAAAATCTTTCTGCAAACATAAATTGCATTAGTTTTTTCATTCATGATTTATTTATTCCCAGGTTTCCTATTGTTGTTTTCATGCTTATATAATATTTTTAAAGAATGTGAACTTCATATGTCCGGATAATCGTCTTGCAGAAAGTTGCTTGTTATTAAAGAAAACGTCTTTTTTCTTTTAGCAACGTGCTATGTGGTTTGGCAGTTAGTCGTATGTGAGTCTGGAGAATTCGAGGCCGCTGTGGTGCAGTCGTAGCATGTCCGGCGCGTAACTGGAAGACCCTAGGTTCGATTCCCGGTGGCAGCCGATGAGAATTTTTCCGTGATTCACTTATAAACGTGGAAAGAGCGATGACTTCTGTTTGATGCACGGAAATTTTACATTCCAATGGTTTTGAAAAGTCAAAACTCTGTTCTTCAAGGTTTGGACTGGAAGAAATTCCGGATCGCAGTGATGTGGTTGCTGAGTAGATGAAATACTTTCCTTTATCAGATCATCGAGAAAAATATTTGGCTGTGAAATCTTCGGCTCAGTTTCTTTCAATGAATCAGGAGCACATACAACTGCATCCTGAACTTGCTCAATTTCAACTATTTTTTTTTTAGGTTTCGAGAACCAATCATCGAAAGATTTTTGCCCTCTTTTCATTTTAAAGACATGTAAATTACAACACAACGCGAAAGCCTGATTAGAAACTCTTGTAGGGTCAGACCCAGGCAAGCCGACGCGAACTAATGTTTGACAAAATCTGCACGCAGTTTTCTGTTTAAATGAACAATTTCGTCATGAGGGAACCGCTTTTTACGTTCCCCACCAGACGCCAGAAAACAATTTCTTTCCCGTGTGATCAGGGCCAGATTTACCCTTTAACGACCAATTACCCTAAAATCTGGTATCACTCTAAATACTATAACGCCCGAAACTGTCTTTTGTATCACTTCTTTGTTTAGTAACAACAATGGTGACTGACGGTGACTCCTGCTGATCCCTCATAGGTCGTGCAAATTTAAAGAACAGGTAAGGTTAGGAAATCTAACTCACTGTAGACAGGCATTTCGAGCGGCCTTGGTCGTTTTTATGTACGGGCGTTTTAGGCGTTATGGTCGTTAAAGGGTTAAGGTCTTAGTGGGCCCCTAGGCTAAGGAATTTGAGTGGGCCCCTAGGCTAAGGAATCTGAGTGGGCCCCAAGGCCAAGACATCTGAGTGGCGCCAAAGAACTTATGGCGGAGAATTATCATGAAGTCCGTTAAAACACAAAACTGTAACACTAAATTATCTGCCGAGTTTTCATAATAAGTCACTGTATTTTTCATAGTTCTCAGAAGAACATGAGTTAAACGCTTAAGATTCCGAGATTTTGTTTTGGATTTTCTACTGATTTAGCGTGGTATACCTTTCTTAGTTCATCTTTTTTGTTAAATAAAATATGAAGCCAAAGGGGACTTCGACAACTAACGGTTCCAAGTACAAATTGGGAAGTGCGGGTGGATGGTAGTGAAAAAGCTGAAACTGTCTCACCGACTGCGCTGTGCACAGCGACATGAAACCTTTAGCCTTGGGGAGTAACTGTCTTGAAATCTGTTTGTCTTCCAGCCTCTGTGTCTTACCAAGTGAAAATCATAGGAGACAGAAGAAAAACTATTTTATAAACTTCTCTCTTTCTCTCTCTCTATTATTTTTTCAGATATGCTCCCTGGGCCCTTGGTCATGGTGGACCCCAAGGCTATAGCCCCTATAGACCCCCCCCTTAATCCGGCCCTGCGTGTGACTCGAAGTCGGAAACTGACTAAGACCGGATAAAGGGAAGCGGTCATTTCGGGTGCGGCGACTGTCACATTGAAAGGTTTTTCGTATTTGTATTTGAGAGTTGAGACAGGCAGACAGGGAGGGCAGCTAGCTCTTCCCTCCCGGCTCCTTTCGATTCTGCTTCATAGTCAGCGTTCATTTCACCCCCACTCCGCCACTCCCCACTTTAAGCGAACTTTATCTACCCTGCCCTTTGCTCACTCACTCCGTTTAAAGCCAGAAGCTGTTGTCTTTAGTACAAAGGGGGCCACGGATGGCCTAGTGGTCAACTTTCGTGACTTCCATGGGGGAAACTCTGGTTGGATCCCAGGCAGGTACAAATGCTCGAACCACTAAATATTCAATATTCGCCGTGCGTCGGATTAGCACGTTAAGCCGTCGTACCCAGGGTACTGGCCCCCGGTAATAAATAAGGATGTCTTCTTCCCCCTTTTTACCTCGCTTCGGTGTCACTTTCCTATCGGGCAATCAAGCCTAAATCTCCTAGCTTCCTATTTCTAAGGGTTGTTTAAGACCTGGGTTCAGACACTCTCTTCCTAAAATCCTCTAAATATGATCTGATCTGATTTGGTACAAAGGAAATGTCTCCTTGTAAACTTTTGTAGTCATTCCGTCAAGGTCAGGCACTTTCTACCAGTCAAACGCAATCCGCGATTAATCTTCGTGTTGAAGTTTGTCTCTTAGTCTTACTATTATACGTTTAAAAAAAAAAGAAGTGAAAAAAAAAGTCCAGAATGAAATTTTTGGTACGATTAAAATGCCAATTTTTTTTTTGCTTCTTTTCGTGTGTCCCCCATATAGCTGCGCCTGTGCTGCACGGGTTACGGCGCATGTATTATTGCATCCACATTCGCGCACTCCGATCTTCCTCCGCGGAGAACCTTTTGATTTTCCGACTTTTCGAAATAATTCTTTGTCTCTCACTCGATACATTTAGGCGGCTTCCAGCTTCCTAAAATAAAGGGAGGAGAAAGCTCAGGACCGTATCTAGCAGTAAATTTTAGGGGAGGCTAGAGAAATTTTCGTTATGTATATCATCATCATCATCATCATCATTGTCAACCATTATCAATCCACTGCTGGACGAAGGTCTCCCCAAGTTTCCTCCACAACGGTCTGTCTTGTGCCAGTCTCCTCCATGTCACCCCTGCATGCTTTTGAATTTCATCCACCCATCTCCCATGTGGTCTTCTTCTGGGTCTTTTCCTGTCCCTTGGAATCCAATCTAAAATTTCGGCTGTCCATCGATGATCTGTCCTTCTGGCAGTATGTCCAGCCCATTGCCATTTCAGGGATTTAACTCTGATCATGATGTCTTCCACTCTTGTCATTTTTCGGATCCACGAGTTCCCCTTCTTATCTCTCCTGGTTACACCAAGCATGCACCTCTCCATGCTACTTTGAGTTGTCTGCAGCCTTTGTATGTCTCTTTTATTTAAGGTCCACGTCTCTGCACCATACGTAAGCACTGGAAGGATGCATTGATCAAACACTTTTCTTTTAAGACATAATGGCATATTGCTCTTGAAAATTATGCTGTTTCTTCCAAAAGCTCTCCAGGCAAGTTTTGTACGCCGATTAATTTCTTCATCAATGTGACCCTCACTTGATATCTGCTGTCCAAGATAAACGTACGTATCTGTTATCTCCAGCTTTTCTCCATCAATCGATAAATCTTCATTTCTTGTAAAAGCATTGAACATCACTTTTGTCTTCTGAAAGTTCATTTTTAATCCCACTTCTTTACTCTTGTCAGCAAGTTCCTGGATCATACTCTGCAGCTCTGATGGGGTAGTTGCAAAAATGACTACGTCATCAGCAAAACGAAGGTGGGTTAGATAATCTCCATTAATCTTTATCCCCTTGTTTTCCCAGCTCAGCGACTGAAAAAACCCTCCAATGTGGCATTAAAGAGCTTCGGAGATATGGTGTCACCTTGTCTCACTCCCTTTCCAATTTTTACGTGTGTTGCATTTTCAAACAGACGAATCTTTGCACTTGCATTTTCATAGATGTTATTAATAATATTAATGTATGCATCTTCAATACCGCAGGTTTTCAGAGCCATTGTAACTGCTGATGGTTTCACCGAATCAAAGGCTTTTTCATAATCGATAAAAGCCATGCACAATGGAAGTTCATATTCCCTCGCTCTTTCAATTAGTTCTCTCAGTACGTGGATATGATCTATTGTGCTGTAGCCACTCCTGAATCCAGCTTGTTCTCTCGGTTGAGCCATGTCCAGTGTTACCTTCAAGCGGTGTGAAAGAACTTTAGTGAAGATTTTATAAACTACTGATAGGAGGCTGATAGGTCTATAGTTTCCGAGATCCTCAATGTCACCTTTCTTATGTAGCAGGATCATTGTAGCGGTGTTCCAATCCTCAGGAATTTTCCCTTCATTAAGGCATCGAGTGAAAATTTGGGCGACTACTGTTTCGATTTCTCCACTTGCTTCTTGTACGATGTCTACAGTAACTCCGTCTTCTCCTGGAGGTTTTCCCCGCTTCATGTTCTTGATTGCATGTGCAACTTCTGCTGGAAGGACTGGAGGAACTCTGGTACTGGTATCTTTCATGATGTCTGGAGTGCATGTATCATCCCTTTCATATAATTTGGAGTAGAAATCTTTCACTCTTGTCAAAATTTCGCCTCTATTTCTTGTTACAGAACCATCTTCTTTTCTCAGTGCCATAATCTGTTTTCTTCCCTTACTGAGATGTCCCTTTCCTATCTTTAGGCTTTGGTTGTTTTCAATTGCTTTCCTCACTAGTTCACAGTTGAATTTTCTTACATCTTCAGTGATACTTTTTCTTACTGTCTTGCATAGCTCTATATATTCCACTTTGGAAGTCACATCTTCTTTAGTTGTCCTCATCTCTCTTCTTTTTTGCAACAACATTTTCGTTTTTCCTGATAATTTGTTCACATGCAACTTGTTTTTAGACCCAGCTAATTTTGTTGCTGTTTCCATAAGAGCTTTGGTTACTTTTCTGTTAACTTCAGAGATGTCCACTTCTTCCGATGTTAGGCCTTCTAAAGCAGAGAACCTGTTCTTCAGTTCCAACTTGAAGGTATTATGGTGTTTTTTAAGGTTGGTTATGTCAATAGATTTTGTTTGTCTTATGAGCTTGCTACGTTCGAGTTTAGTGTTGAGGTGCATCTTACATCTCACGAATCTATGGTCACTACCTGTGTTGAACTTGTTTAGCACACTGCAGTCTTCTATGACGAATTTTTTGTTACACATAATAAAATCAATTTCACTTGTCGTCCCATTTGGATGTCTCCATGTCCATTTCCTGTGTGGCTTTTTCTTGAAGAAGGAGTTCGAGATGAAAAACCCTTCTGTCTCTGCAAACTCAACGAGAGTATTTACACGCTGGTTTCTGTTGCCGTGACCGAATTTACCTACTGAAGTTTCATTCTGTTGCCGTTGCCCTATTTTTGCATTGAAATCTCCCATAATTATTTTCAAGTGCTGCTTACCTTTATTATTTAGATGACAAATTTCCTCATAAACTTCTTCAATTTCTTCTTCAGGATGACTTCTGGTGGGTGCATAAGTTTGAATAATCTGAGCCTGGTATCTTTTCGAGAGTTGGATAACAAGTCGTGCAGCTCTGTCAGAGGAACTTTCAACTTGTACAACTTTATCCTTCAGTTTCTTGTTTATTATAAATCCAACACCGCTAGTTCTGCCAGTATCTGTCCCACGATAGTAGAAGAGATGTCCACTTTTCAGTTCGATGAGATCTTCTCCTTTTCTCCTTACCTCACTTAGCCCCACGATGTCCCACTTGATCCTTTGTAGTTCCTCTTCCAATTCAAGAAGCCTTGAATCAGAAGATAGGGACCGTCCGTTATACGTAGCCAAGGTCAGCATCAGATGGCAGCCTAGTCCGGTCCTCCGGGGATTCTTAGCACCCTCTGCCTTCATGTCGCACTGGCCGCTGCCTGAGCCAGGTACATTCCAGCTGCCGGAGACTGAGGGAAAAGATTTAAGTTGTGGAATCATTTTGGAGGGGTTTGGCCATAACTCACCACGCTGGCCAAGCGGGTTGGTGAGTGTGGGATAGAATTTCCTCTAATCCCGATGGTATAGTTATACCGCTATTGGCGGTCGTCAGAGCCCCTTTAGTGGGAACAGGATGTACCACGAGAAGGCGGGGTTGACATTTGTCAAGGAGAGGCTGTGATGTTACGCATCACCTGACCTTACATCCCTATATACATATGTATATATATATATATATATATATATCATCATCATTGTCAACCATTATCAATCCACTGCTGGACGAAGGTCTCCCCAAGTTTCCTCCACAACGGTCTGTCTTGTGCCAGTCTCCTCCATGTCACTCCCGCATACTTTCGAATTTCATCCACCCATCTTCCATGTGGTCTTCTTCTGGGTCTTTTCCTGTCCCTTGGAATCCAATCTAAAATTTCGGCTGTCCATCGATGGTCTGTTCTTCTGGCAGTATGTCCAGCCTTTGCCATTTCAGGGATTTAACTCTGATCATGATGTCTTCCACTCTTGTCATTTTTCGGATCCACGAGTTTCTCTTCTTATCTCTCCTGGTTACACCAAGCATGCACCTCTCCATGCTGCTTTGAGTTGTCTGCAGCCTTTGTATGTCTCTTTTAGCTAAGGTCCACGTCTCTGCACCATACGTAAGCACTGGAAGGATGCATTGATCAAACACTTTTCTTTTAAGACATAATGGCATATTGCTCTTGAAAATTATGCTGTTTCTTACAAAAGCTCTCCAGGCAAGTTTTGTACGCCGATTAATTTCTTCACCAATGTGACCCTCACTTGATATCTGCTGTCCAAGATAAACATATGTGTCTGTTATCTCCAGCTTTTCTCCATCAATCGATAAATCTTCATTTCTTGTAAAAGCATTGAACATCACCTTTGTCTTCTGAAAGTTCATTTTTAATCCCACTTCTTTACTCTTGTCAGCAAGTTCCTGGATCATACTCTGTAGCTCTGATGATGTAGTTGTAAAAATGACTATGTCATCAGCAAAACGAAGGTGGGTTAGATAATCTCCATTAATCTTTACCTCTTTGTTTTCCCAGTTCAGTGATTGAAAGACATTTTCCAATGTGGCATTAAAGAGCTTCGGAGATATGGTGTCACCTTGTCTCACTCCTTTTCCAATTTTTATGTGTGTTGTATTTTCAAATAGCAGAATCTTTGCACTTGCATTTTCATATATGTTATTAATAATATTAATGTATGCATCTTCAATACCGCAGGGTTTCAGAGCCATTGCAACTGCTGATGGTTTCACCGAATCAAAGGCTTTTTCATAGTCGATAAAAGCCATGCACAATGGAAGTTCATATTCCCTCGCTCTTTCAATTAGTTCTCTCAGTACGTGGATATGATCTATTGTGCTGTAGCCACTCCTGAATCCAGCTTGTTCTCTCGGTTGAGCCATGTCCAGTGTCACCTTCAAGCGGTGTGAAAGAACTTTAGTGAAGATTTTATAAACCACTGATAGGAGGCCGATAGGTCTGTAGTTCCTGAGATCCTCAATGTCACCTTTTTTATGTAGCAAGATCATTGTAGCGTTGTTCCAATACTCAGGAATTTTCCCTTCATTAAGGCATCGAGTGAAAATTTGGGCGAGTACTGTTTCGATTTCTCCACTTGCTTCTTGTATGATGTCTACAGTAACTCCATCTTCTCCTGGAGGTTTTCCCCGCTTCATGTTCTTGATTGCATGTGCAACTTCTGCTGGAAGGACTGGAAGAACTCTGGTACTGGTACCTTTCATGATGTCTGGAGTACATGTATAATCCCTTTCATATAATTTGGAGTAGAAATCTTTCACTCTTGTCAAAATTTCGCCTCTATTTCTTGTTACAGAACCATCTTCTTTTCTCAGTGCCATAATCTGTTTTTTTCCCTTACTGAGATGTCCCTTTGCTATCTTTAGGCTTTGGTTGTTTTCAATTGTTTCCTTACTAGTTCACAGTTGAATTTCCTTACGTCTTCAGTGATACTTTTTCGTACTGTCTTGCATAGCTCTATATATTTCACTTTGGAAGTCACATCTTCTTTAGTTGTCCTCATCTCTCTTCTTTTTTGCATCAACATTTTGGTTTTTCCTGATAATTTGTTCACATACAATTTGTTCTTAGACCCAGCTAATTTTGTTGCTGTTTCCATAAGAGCTTTGGTTACTTTTCTGTTAACTTCAGAAATATCCACTTGTTCCAATGTTAGGCCTTCTAAAGCAGAGAATCTGTTCTTCAGTTCCAACTTGATGGTTTTATGGTGTTTTTTAAGGTTGGTTATTTCAATACATTTTGTTTGTCTTATGAGCTTGCTACGTTCGAGTTTAGTGTTGAGGTGCATCTTACATCTCACCAATCTATGGTCACTGCCTGTGTTGAACTTGTTTAGCACACTGCAGTCTTCTATGACGAATTTTTTGTTACACATAATAAAATCAATTTCACTTGTCGTCCCATTTGGATGTCTCCATGTCCATTTCCTGTGTGGCTTTTTCTTGAAAAAGGAGTTTAAGATGAAAAACCCTTCTGCCTCTGCAAACTCGACGAGAGTATTTCCACGCTGGTTTCTGTTGCCGTGACCGTGACCGAATTTACCTACTGAAGTTTCATTCTGTTGCCGTTGCCCTATTTTTGCATTGAAATCTCCCATAATTATCTTCAAGTGCTGCTTACCTTTATTATTTAGATCACGAATTTCCTCATAAAATTCTTCAATTTCTTCTTCAGCATGACTTGTGGTGGATGCATAAGTTTGAATAATCTGAGCCTGGTATCTTCTCGAGAGTTGGATAACGAGTCGTGCAGCTCTGTCAGAACTTCTACAACTTTATCCTTCAGTTTCTTGTTTATTATAAATCCAACACCACTAGTTCTGCCAGTATCTGTCCCACGATAGTAGAAGAGATGTCCACTTTTCAGTTCGATGAGATCTTCTCCTTTTCTCCTTACCTCACTTAGCCCGACGATGTCCCACTTGATCCTTTGTAGTTCCTCTTCCAATTCAAGAAGCCTTGAATCAGAAGATAGGGAGCGTCCGTTATACGTAGCCAATGTCAGCATCAGATGGCAGCCTAGTCCGGTCCTCCGGGGATTCATATCTACTGTCTACAATGAAAATCCCTTAATGAGGACTTACCTATTTTTTGTATATTAAATCAATTTTTCTTCCTTTTAAAGCTGCAAATGTTTCTATTATGTCGTCATAAGATGGTTGTTTCTTCGTAAGCATCAATAAAATGTCTTCCTGAATAGAAATATTTCCCAACGAAGCCAGTCTATCTTGGGAACTAGTGTTTCTTGAGCAAGTTTGTATTCTTTTAAGAAAACTTCTTTCCATTGGCACACTTGTAGATGGAATTGTTAAAATAAGGAAAACCAATTTATAATCTTCTGTAAAAATGTCTTTGTCTCCGTGAAACACTCGAAGGAGTTCTTGAGTCAATAAATTCCTCTAGTTTTTATCAGCATATGCAAAACTCAGTTCATTTTTAAGGCGCTGGTGTTTAGTAAATATGTTTCCGTAAAAATGCAGATTTCCAAGAGCGCGAGAAGGAAAACATGCATTAAATTATTCGAATTTGGTTGTGTCAGCAAGTCAGACAAATTGAAGTTTCTTACAGTCTTGAAATCTTATATCCATTTCCACAAGAATGTGGTCCAAAATTTCAAAATACAATTGTTTATAATTTTGAAAAATTGTTTCCTGTGTAAGAGCAGTGCTTATTTCTGTGATTTTGCTAGCTTTTCCAAACTGTGTTTCAAATACCTTATCGTTCCTTTTATGGCTCAAATTTCACGATTTTTTTTTAATTTGAGTTACACAGTAGTTTATGTTTAGTTATTTTTTCTTCAAAAGTTCGAATAATAGATCTGTGGAGCCAAAAATGTAAATTCGAAAATGTACATATCATTCAAAAACCCCTTGACAAGATGAATTGATTTTTTGTCTGATTGTTCGCTATTCGTCAGAAATCCAAACACTTCCTTCAATGTATCCCTATCTTCAACAACTACTCTTGCTAATTTCGAAGTGAAGGACCATCGAGTTTCTGTTATGGTTGGTCTGCGTCTTGCGGTTGTTGATATAAGTGTATAAGACCGCTTCGCAGAATGGTGAACAAACGAAGCAATTCCACTGAGGCTTGTAAAAAGTATTCGACACTTAGAAATTTTAGAAAAACTCTGGTGTAATACAAGATTCAAACGATGAACTAAGCAATGAACACAAACAGCGTGAGAAGCTTTATCCTTGAATTTTTTTCTGTAGCCCATTTAAGTGTCCAGACATTATACCTGCCCCATCGTAACATTGTCCTATTTATTTGTGTTGGTAATCAGACTGTCCCAAAATTTTGTCTAGCATTTTGTATAAAGCTCCTGACGTTCTATTTTCACTCACATCATGGATACCCAAAAATCCCTTAACCAATACACCTTCCGAATCAACAATAAAAAATTACTTAATTTTTGACGATCGTTTATATATTCGGAAATACATTCAATTAATTCATTGTGAATAGTTTTTTATCCTTTCGTACTGATTTTCAATTTCTAAAGAATTTCTTCATATCAACAATAAAAGTAATTCAATGAAATTTCCACGATTTATCGTGCACATGCGTTCGTCATGTCCATGGAATGCTAGTTCTTGTTTGCTCAAATACAGTATAGACTAATACTGCATCAATCACTGTCTGTAGGAAAAGTCTATTTAAAGGAACGTTTTCGTTAAAGTGCGTTTTCAAAAGCCCAGCATTCTTCCTCAGGTCATCGGCAATGGTGTTGTGAATTTTTTCAAAATTCCTTAACGTTAATCCGCATTTCAGGTGTTCGCAAGAATCACGATGTTTATGAAGTGACCGTGTTACGCTTAATAAATATGAGAATCCGTCTTTATTCCACGCCGAATGTTTATTACAAAAAAGTAAGCAGGGCCAAAAAAAATTAACACAGGAGTGCTGCAAATCCATTTATATTGAGTAAACCAACATTTTTTTAAAATTAATATTGTTAGATTTACCGCTCTTCTTGATTTCTTTCTTAGCAACAATTGTCAGTGAAACTGTCGGTCGTCCTTGAAGCAAAATGTGCATTTTTTTCATCTTTCCACCGATTAAATGGAGTTTGCAATAAATTACAAACAATGTCGTCCACAGGATGCACACTAAAAACTATCACTGTCAGTTAAATTGTACACAAACCTAAAATATCAGCTAAAGCTTTCAACAAATAGTCACAAAGCCCGAAAGAACAAATTCCTTTCGGAAAATCATGTACCACAGCATCACAAAGAAAAAGTCCTAGTAGATTGCAAGGTACCATGGTAGTCCGCCCGCTCCTCCATGATCACTCACGACTTTGGGCTCAAAAACTGAGAGATGCAGAGGTAAGGCGCCTGAAGCTGAAACACTTCACTTGAGCAAGCAGATTGGGGAGGGTGACGACGTCACGGTTACCATGACAACTCGGCCGAAAACTGGAGATTTCCAAGCATTCTCATTTCGGCTCTTCACTTGCACTGTTTTGCGTATAATGATTTGTTTTCCGTATTGAGCGCGCCATGTGAATTAATATCTATTCAAAATTTTGAGTATTTTGGAACTGAATAAAGGCAAAAAAGAATATATTTAAAAAAAATACGGAATGAAACTTTATTTTGAGTAAAATAGGCGAAGAGGCACTTCACCTACTTCATCTGAAAAGCCGTCACTGCCTGAAAGTGTTGTTACGGAGCATATTGTTAACACTGTTTGGGCAATCCAGCAAGAAGATCGACGAATGACGTGGGAAGAATGACGGCGTCAACTAATATTTCAAAAACGTCGGTATTCCGTATTCTACGCGAGAAATTACTGCTACATCGTATGTGTTCCAGATGGGTACCTCATCACTTGACGAGAGAACGATTGTCAGCCAGAGTTCAGGTCTGTCATGAGTGAAAATAAATGATTGCAAAGGACCCAAACTTTCTAAACACAGTAATTACTGCCGATGAAACATGGGTCCACTATTTCGACCCCTCAAGAAGCGCGTAACGAGTGTCTGGAAACACACAGGCTTGCCTCCTCCGAAAAAAGACCGCCGAACCAAATCAGCTGACAAGGTGATGATGACAATTTTCTTTGATCATAAAAGTGTAGTCTATACCAGCATGGCGTTCCTTCACAAATTACTGTCAATGATGAGTATTACATTTGAGTCTTGAAGCGTCTGCGCCGACACATATCGACCAAGCTACCGTAACTGGTGGGCAAGTGGACTGTTCACCATGATAACGCCCGCCCACATGTGGCTGCTTGGGTTCAACAGTTTCTTACGAAATGCAGTATTGAAATCATGCCACAGCCTGCCTACAGTCCTGCCCTCGCCCCGTGCGGTTTCTCGTTGTTTCCAGTAATGAAGTAGAAGTTCTGTGGCGCAACATTCAACACAGGTGCTGACGTTATTCAAGTTGTACAGGGGTCGCTAAAACAGCTTCCACAAAATGCCTTCGCCACATGCTTTGAAAAGGAGACTGAACGATGGGACTGTTGCATATCATCCAAGGGAATATACTTTGAGAAAGAATAACATATAGTTTGCTGTACCTATATTTCTTCATTTTGGGTGATTTTACTCTCCGTTTTTATAGAACGGCCGTTGTACATAAACACTATTGTCTGTGGAAATTTCAACACCAAGAAAGAATTTTGCTATTCAAATGAAATGCATATCACAGATTCCTCATGTTTCAAGAGATAACTGATTACATTTTTAGGACTATGTAAGATGTTTTCGCTTCAAAACTCAGTATCGGACGAAGCCACCTTAAGCAACAATAACAGCCTCTACATGGCATGGCATCGAATGGAAGAAGATTTTGATACCGTCTTGGGGACTAGCCTGCCAGGTTGCTTCTATGCGAGACCAGAGTTCATTTGCGTGACTAGCGGAGTTGCTTAGCTACCATGTCCCAGACATGTTCGATCGGCGACATATCCGGTGAATGTGTAGGCCAGAGAAGAAATGGTATCTACCATTCATGGAAGAGGTCTTGGATATCCTGGGCCACATGAGGCCAAGCATTGTCCTGTCCTTCTGGAATATACGGCCAGGACAACTCTAAAGGAAGGGTATCGCCTCTGCCTATAAAACATCTGTATGGCTGGCTGTTGAGGATTCCCTCAATTCGTATCAGAGGATATCGCGAATTAAACCCAATGACGCCCCAAACCATAACAGTTGGCGTTGGTGCGGTATGACGCTGCAAACCATGACGCTTGGCGTTGGGGCGGTATGACGCTGCAAACCATGACGCTTGGTGTTGGGGCAGTATGACGGTGCAAATTGCATGGTGCCGTTCACCACGATATCTTCGAACATGTATGCGACCATTGTGGTACATAAAGTTGAATCGTGACTCGTCGGAAAACACGACCTGTTTCCAATCAACGTGCTACTGTCTGAGTTCTGAGACCCCATCACAGCCGGAGGCGTTTGTGTTTGAGGGTCAAAGGAATGAGCAAAAATAAGTTGCTAGTGACCAGTCCTCTGTTAAGCAGACTACGTCGAACTGTGGTGGAGGACAAAGGCTGACCTATGACAGTGCACCACTGCTGCGCTAACACCGTAGGTGTCGCTGTGCGATCGATCTCTATCATGCGGTAGAGGTGTCCGTCATCCTGTGAAGTCGTGCGATTTCTTGTTCCACTTCCCTGATTTCTGTGTCTCATCTGTCCACTGACGCCCACGTTCGCACAATTGTACTGGCGTTTTGTCCCCGTACGGGTGGCAAATTCATGGTAAACAAATTCAGCTTCTCTCATCCCAACAATCCTTCCTCCCTCAAAGTCCGTCAAGTGTTCATAATGCGACTTTTTTCGGCGACTGGGCATATTAAGACACAAGAAACACCCTTTCGACTCAATGTCCGATCTTCACTCATTGCAGCATCTTGTTTGAGCCATCTCTTTATACTCAAGACCAAACAGTTCAGAGGGCGTTGCTCCGAAACGTCATGCGCATTTTCACTGACATTTTAATCATTTGCATTTGCATGGCCCAAACCATTGTACACGTTCTGTAAGTTTCAGCTAATATCAGAAGTCCTTTACGGTGTTGCAGTTTTCACAAACATACATATCCTCAGAGCACCTCACCTTTTGGTGCCCTTAATGATACCAAAAGAGGAGGTACCTTCGGGACTCTTTTTTTCTTTCTAGAATGAAATGAGTCAGAAGCTGTTTAACCGATGAAAACGAAATTTGATATTTCCAAGCTTTGTGTTTAAAAAAAAAATTGTAGTCGATTTAATTGAAATGGGACAAAAAAACAAAAAAACAAACAAAAACAAAAAACAAAGAAAGATGCAATACCGTTGTTTGTTTCCTCAAGGCTATGCGATTTTAGAAAATTTTGTCGAAATATTTATGAGAATTTCAAAGGAAAATCTTTCAAGAATGATCGAAGACAAGCTACTCATTAATTTTTATGAGATGAATAATTCATTACTATTAGTTAAAATTTGTATTAACCGGAAACTCTACAGAATATATTTATTCCACGGAGAAACGTGTTTTTGAACTGGTACAGATGTCTGTAAATGTCATACATATCTGTCTAATAATGGAATGTTTCACATTACATTTCTGTTGTGTATGAGCTTTTGAGACATGTAGATTGTCTTCCTTTCGCGCATAACTAGTACGAGTACATTAATAACCACTACGTGTACTGATTTCCCATTGCATAGTATCACTCAGTTTGAAGTGTTTCACTTGCTTCTCAATGCTTGTATTCCCTTGCTTCTTAATTTTACGTTCTAGCGTCGATATTGATTGCAGTAGTTTATCGTAGAAGTCAGAGCGACAAGTTGATATGCGAACTGAATTGCTGTTTTTTAAGCAAGTTTCTGTGAAAATACTTCGGTATTTTAGAACTTTCAACTTCCATATTTACGGCTCAAGATACATGATCTTCAATCAGCTGGTTTACGGGTTTTCCCTCTCATTCAGATCGATATATAGCGCTTTAGGTGTGATACTGAAAAAGTTTTTCGTTAATTTTTTTTTCAAAATATGGCTTGTGCTAATTATTATTAAGTTCGTTGAGTCTTTCGCAGGGGAGGCTCAAAACTTTTTAGGAGTGTCTGAGCCTCCCTTGGCGGCCCCGAAGCTACGGCCATGAGATAGATCTTCGATGCCCTAAGAAAGCCCAGTTTCTTCGTCTCGAGGACTTCTCATTATTTGTGATGTAGCTTCCAACAACCTTTGACATTACTTTCGTATTTAATTGGAACACAATGTTTTATGATCCATTCAATATTTATTATATTTCGTCATTCATATGGAATATTAAGAAAAAAATTCCGATATGGGAGTAGAGAAGAATATAATTCATAATGTGCACAGAAATGCGATTAATAATCGTAACCTGAGAATGTGAGGAAGTAAAACTGATATGTGATACAGGAAACAAATTTTTTGAAACCCGGTAATATCTTTTTTCAGTTCAGTGTAATTTATTTTCCCCTACCACCGTCTTACGAACACGTTATGCTATAAACCAAAACTTTGCGTTCAGTCCTGTCTAAAAATAATCCAATCCGATTCGGCAAAAAAAAAAAAAAGAAACCCTTTTGTCACTTTCAAGGTTTCGAAATGGATAAAAATTCGAACGTATGACCTTGTGAAAGAAGAAAGTAGCAAATAGAAATACTGCTAGATTTAAAAGAAAGAGACTAAAAGACGTAAAAAAATTTCGGAATTCAAACTGAAGTATATCAGTTCAGTTTTGTTCTTAAAATAACAACTGAAAATGTTAACCCAGAAGTCAAAAATTCGATATTACGAAGCAACCTCAAATGAATAAAATTTACTTTAAAATGCTATACGGTACAGGTCTGGTACGATTCATCCAAAGCCGATTCGTCCAATTCCGTCCGATCTGTCAGAAGTGCTATTCGTGCTATACAAATCTCATCTGTTCTAATTCTGTCTTCGATGTTATGTGAAAGTACCAAATAATGTAAAATAATGTAAAATAATCTTACATTTCATGCCTAATATTGTGGTTATAGATCCCCCCCCCCCCCTGGAATCGCGTTTTCTTGTTCTATCGTCCTCGCTGTCGTATGACGTTACTATTGTACGAGCCATTTCAATCAACTTCGATGTTTCCCTTTTGCATTAAATAATATAAAATACTAGTTTTCTGTTTCTGTTTGTAGCATGCAGTGGGGTTCGGCCAAGTGGCCAATGGAGGCAACTGGTCGGAGTTCGGATTTAGGCCTTTTTAACAATTTTTATTCTATCAATGCCATATTCATAACCAAGTAAATCAAATCAAGTAAATAATTATGAAAGAAATACGGGATTACACCATATAATACAAATTTTGAAAATGACAATCCGATTTTTGGTGTAAATGTGACAAGGATGATTAGTCAGATAATATCCGAAAACTTAAAAATTTTCATAACCACTACACCATCTAGATCGACCAAGTCTCAAGTTTCTGATTAATTTGAATATAACCATACCCGGGCGCTCTGGGAGACGCGGATTCGAGTCCGGCTCCAGGACGATGAAAATTTTCAGGTTTTCGGATATTATCTAACTTACCATCCTTGTCACATTTACACCAAAAATCGGATTGTCATCTTCAAAATTTGTATGAAGTTAATAATATTGCGCTTTCACTTAAGCGCGAAATACATATTAATTCATAGGCCCTAGGCCTTTTTAAAAGTTTTTTTCCACCGATGTCATATCCATATTGCGCTTTTATTTAATCCTTTAAGCGGCCGATGTACCTGAACCAAATGATGCCAAAACATTTCTGCTCTCCCCAAACAGAGATATTTCAATAACGACCGATTTCACGAAAGTTAAGGCGAAACAATGCCTTTTATACTCTCATCTGAGAAGTACCGGTCATAAACCTGTCACTTGGGATCAGCGCTCCCTTTTAGACCTTTATTCTCTGATTCATGACATGATGGAGAAGGTTTACTCCCCAGACACGGATATCATTCCACTGGATAGAAAAAACAACAACTCAAACTTCTTCTGTTTCCTTTCTTAGGTTCATCCACATTGTTGTGGTACTTTCAGCATCTAATCACTCAGAAAGGATCATTGTCAATCACTTCTCTAAATCACCGCTTTGAATAGCAAAGCAAAGGAGGGAAAGCGACACTTTCTGATCCTCTGGTTTTTCAGGTCACTCCCTGGAGCGGTGTTAAAACCACTTAAACATACCACGAATTAATTCGTTGCAGCCACATTTCACTCACTTTTTAGACAGCGAAAATATTCGTTTGAGCTGACTTCAGCCCATTTTCTCAACCCGGAGTTAACTCGTTCCGGCCACTTAAAAGGTTAAGCACTAAATATTAATTCGTAGGCCCTAGGCTTAGGCCTTTTTAACAGTTTTTATTCTACCGATGCCATATTCATAACGTTTACATATCAAGTCTATAACGAAGTCAATTTCTCCGTCATTTTCTGTCCACGCCAGGATTCGAACCCGCACCCCCTCATTCCGGAATAAGGTGCTCTACCAATTGAGCTACGCGGACGTTTTATTCTGATTCCTATCTGCCTTTATGTCGTGTGCGTCCTTCTGGCATGTACGTCACATCTCCTGGTACGTTACAAGTCAACTTACTAATATTGTGCTAATATTTTTAACTTTACTTGATATGTAAACGGTAGAATATGACATCGGTAGAATAAAAACTGTTTAAAAGTCCCGCGGCTTAGATGCCTTGTAAATAGCTGTAAAACAATCCATTGAGGGCCTTTTATTAGGTTTTATGAAATGTTTACCAATAGTAAATATCTAAGTTGTAACTAAAAGTCTTCTAAAAATACCCGCGTCCTAGGTGCCTTGCAAAGAGGTGAGAGATAATCCGTTGAGGGCCTTTTGTTAGGTTTTATAAAATGTTTACAAATACCAAATATCTGGGTTGTAACTTAATATCTTCTAAAAAGGTCTGCGGGCTAGGTCATCACTGCCTTATAGCTAGGTGCTTTGTAAACAGCTGAGAAGTGTTCCATTGAGTGCTTTTTACCAGGTTCATAAAATGTTTACAAATACCAAATACGTATACGGAAATCATTTTTCAAAAGGTTATAAAGAGGAGAATAACTTAAATATTTATTCATTTCTGAAGAATAAAAAAGTTTACCGTTGGTCGGATGATACCATTGGACGAATCGGCGTTGGACCAATCGTATTATTGGACGATTCGGCATTGTACTAATCGTACATTGGACCAAACGGTATTGGACCAACAGTCCCTTTGGACGAATTGTCCAGGACCGACACGGTACAGTTGAAGTGCAAGAATAAACATATAACGCTCATAGATAGAACAAAGCCGATTGATTGTCAAATGTAGTTTTTCCTAGTAATGGATTTGAATTTCTTTTATTTCACCATTATTTTCCTTCTGATGTTTTACAAAATACTGGAAACATGAGACAGAAGGAAGTAACGGTGGTATATGAAAAATCTAGCATATGCATCATTCTTGACAGGGACAAATGATTAGACGCCATTACATAGTGTGTCTATGAAAGATGATTATTTCAAAGCATGTAAGTAAAAAGAAATCTTAATATCTATGTCTGTCTCACAGTTTTTTCAGTGCACTGTTTTTACCTAAAGAAAGTTTTCCGACAACAGTGGTGTGCGCTAATCTGCAGTGAGAAACATTCGATTAAGGTATACCCATTAGTTTATAAATGTTTTCTGTGGTAGACCCCAAATTTAAAAACATTAATTCCAAACAAACTGTCTTGAAACAATGCAGTGTCAAAACCTGCATATCACGAACGGATTTCTACAATAAATGAAAGGTATTATTTGAACTCGTCTTTTGGAAAAATATAGGCATTTTATAACATTATTTCGTCCGTCCATCTATTTGTGGGCACTCTGTCTCTGCACCTATTAGTCCGATCTGAAAAAGTCTTTTCGCATCGGAAATCTCGAATTTAGAAAACCATGATCCAATCATTTTTATGTTTTCCTTATACATAATCTTGCTACTAGAAGGCGTAAATGCAGATGCTCTTGGCATTGATAATGTTTTATTCCATATCATTGCTCCAAAAAAGCCGATTAAAACAAGTTCTTCGACATTAACCTGCCATCACGAACGCTTTTTTGCCCACACTTTTTACAGTAGATAATGCACAGTGTTTCTGTTACGCAAGATAAAATATGTTCTCCATTTTCCCCGTTACACCTACTTCTAAAAATTCAGTTTGAAAAATCCTTTTTGCATTGTTTAGCTTGTTTTAGGCAGAATGTTTCGCTCATGTTTCTACTTTTTTCATAACGAAGAGTTATGCCATTACGGAACATAAGTGAATTTATATATTTGCAAAGGTATCTCAGCTTCGAAAAATCCGATTGAAAAATATTGCTTCTAAAAATACGTTTAAAATTATCCTCCTTGGTCTGACAGGTCAGGTATACTATGAAAAACCTTCTTCGCATCTTTACTGAATAAAAAAGTGCAGAATTTTCATGCTAGGGAACTAAGCTTATATTTTATTTCTACCGCTATCTCTATATCTTAAATTCTTTTTTTTAAAATGCATACTGAGACTACAGAAAATATTTTTTTTTATATTTTTTTAATTTTTGATAATGTATGGGTCAGCCTCTAGATGGCATAAGTGTGTCTTTATATTTGCAACTGTATATCTGCTTCTTTAAACCATACTGAAATAACGCTTTTTAGCGACAGATTCCATTCACTGTAATGACGATTTTGCACTTTTCTCTACTTCTCTTTTTCCGTCAGATTTTCTGTTTTCTTCTAAACGTCCTGTTTGGACAAATCTCTTCCTTCGTATAGCTGCCACTACGAAGACCTTTTGTGTGTGTTTCGGCTCTATCATAATTCACAGTGAAGCTGATACGGAGTTTAAGTGTTTACAACAGAACCCATAATTTCAAGGTCAAAAAGTTAATTTTGTTTACATCGGTATGTTTATAAAATCTCCCTTTTTTTTTCATCCGAGTTCCACATGACGTAGAGGCTTTCGAACACAACACGCTGTCTGGTGACCCAAGAATGACGGAAGATTGTATGGTTGATTGAAGTCATTTTGCTCCTTAAATCTCTGCCGAAATACTGAAACCAAGGTTTTCTTGTCTCGGATCGACGGGTCACTGGTGAAGTGGATGATCAGGCTCACGTAAGTCAATAATTATGTGGCACAATTCCCAAAATACTATTTTCCTTTTATTTTATTTTAATTTTAAAATGCAGGATGAGTTCAAGAAAATAATTATGTGCTCTAGATTTGTTTTCGGATATAAAGCTTTAGTTGACTTTCATCAATCGGATAAAAACGGTTTTGTCGTTTTTGATATGTGTGAGCTAAATCTAGTTTTTAATATTTTTATGTGTAATATATGGAAAATATTTATCTCCATGGCGTCCTTCAGACGCATCTTTATCACGAATTACACAAGCCGACATCGCCATGTCCTGATCTCTGAACTTGAATTTCGTCCCGAAAAATGTAGTGTTCAAACATTATTAGAGGAACCTTGAAACATATATCACAAAACTTAAATAATTATTTGTTACATTCGCAGGAAAAAAATCTGATAACCGAAATAACTGTACAAAACGTAAGTTAAGCTTATTTGATTATCTATGCTCCTAGGACTCTGATTTAAAAACTAAATCTTTTTTTGTCAGATAGCGTCCGCTGTGAGAAACATTTGAAGTGTATTTTTTGGTTTTCGATATTGCACAGTTCTGTCGTTTGGAGGCGGAAATGCATATTCTAATTTGAAGCCATAACTTTGCTTGTAAAAGGTGTACAGAAAACATTCCCTTTGCATCGGATGTCAGTCACAGTGAAACACATTTAAAATTTATCCACATTTTTAAACACACAGTTGAATGCTAGGACGAGCAAATGTGTATTTATACGTCTCGTATTTACGACCGTATCTCCGTTTTCAAAACGGAACAAACTATTTATGCTTAGGATTTCATTCTGTGTGATAAGAAGTTTGTTTACAGTATCACACTTTCTAGTATCATTTTATAGTATCACACTTTCTTTTAGTTACAAAGACGTACTCATTATATCCGAAAATTCGGTGGTATCTATCTTGTTTTAAACATAGGGACAGAATTGATTTTCATTATAAAGAACAATATGTTTTCTTCCGTGGGGCAAATTTTCATTTGTTCATGTGCTGTGGGAAGCACTTGCGCATTGAATGGCACATTGGCGGCAATGTGCAGAATATTTGACATAAGGAGTGACATTCATAAAAGCCGAATGAATATCGATTTAGCAGTTTCTGATTTTACAAAAATGTTTCTGAGGCACAACATTCATAACACTTAAAGTATTTTACATGTTGCACACTAATTGCATTCTAGTGTGGACATTTAACATTTGTACAACATATTTAAGTAATTCCCTTTTTTACGCTTTCCAACCGTAGGTTGAAGAAGCGTATATGCTCCAGCTTTGTCCGCACGATAACTGGCGTAAAAATGGTTCGATTTCGATGAAATTTTAGTATGTGGTAGGGGAGGGGACAAACCCTATTGAAAATGGGACAAATGGGGTCAAAGGTCACGACGTAGGAGCGGAATCATTCCATTGCTCTTATGCGCCATAACTTGCGTAAATATGGTTCGATTTCAATGAAACTTTACTATGTGGTAGGGGACCACCTAGGAACGAATCCTATTGAAAATAGAACAAATGGGGTCAAAGGTCACGACGTAGGAGCGGGATCATTCCATTGCCTTTATGCGTCATGACTTGCGTAAATATGGTTCGATTTCAATGAAAGTTTACTATGTGATAGGAGACCGCCTGGGGACAAACCCTGCTCAAAATGGGTGAAGTGGGATCAAAGGTTAGGACATAAGATCCGGATGCATTCCATTGCCCTTATGCGTCATAACTTGCGTAAAAATGGTTCGATTTCGATGAAATTTCAATATGTAGTAGGGGACCACCTGGGGACAAACCCTATTGAAAATAGACGAAATGTGGTCAAAGGTCAGTACATAGGATTGCGATCCTTTCCATTGCCCTTATCCCATATTATTAAGGTGGACGTCAAGTAATTTTGCTTTCTACACTTCCAATGGAAAAAGTTTTGTAAACATTTCCTTCACAATTATTGTGTTCCATGAAAATTTGAACATCGATTAAAATAACTTCATATTATAACTTGGAAAACTTAATATGTTCTAAAACATAACTATAATCATATTAAAAATCAATAACTTTTCCTTTGGTTGTGTTGAAACCAGAGAAAAGATGGCGCGACCTGTGTTTGATGACGTCAGTGGTCAAAAAAATGTTGGATTGCATAATTACGGTTATGGTTTAGAAAATATTAAGTATTCCAAGTTATGAAATGAAGCTATTTTAATCAATGTTCAAGTTTTCCTCCTTGTGAATGCATTAATTGTCCAGAAAAAAGATGGCGCGACCTGTGTTTTCATGACGTCAGTAGACAAACAAATGTTGAATTGCATAATTATGGTTATGTTTTAGAAAATATTAAGTATTCCAAGTTGTAATATGAAGCTATTTTAATCGATGTTCAAATTTTCATCCTTGGGAACGCATTAATTGTGAAGAAAATGTGTACAGAAGTTTTTCCATTGGAAATATAGGAAGCAAAATTACTTGACGTCCACCTTAAAGTAGCAATTCTTTTATGTTTGTATGTACATTTTATTTTGAAAACAGCTCTAAGAATTTTGATGAAAGTCGTTAACCTCCCGTTTTCTGGTACTAGAAATCAATTTAGCTTGATCTCGACTTTAGGAGAATTCGTTCAGTGGGTTAAATAACCACCCCGAATTATAATGTTTTTAGTGATGGCGTTGTTCCATTATTCCATTAATGTTACCAATGCTTAGAAATCTTATGATGTCACAATCTCGCCGCGTTTGAGAATGTTGGCGCGGTCACGCCATCTGTCTCATTACGTCACGCATTGTGTGTGGATCATATTAAAGCTTTATGACGTCACACTTGCGGCGAGCGATGGTCGCGATTCCCATCTGCCTCATTACGTCACGCGTTGTGTGATTGGTCCGTCCGCACAATAACTCGCGTAACAGTCGTTCGATTTCGATGAAATTTCAGTATCTATTAGGGGATCACCTGGGAAGGTACCCTATTTAAAGTGAACGAAATGAGGTCAAAGGTCAGTACATAGGAGTGAGATCCATTCCACTGCTATTATGCGTCATAACTAACGTAAAAAAGGTTCGATTTCGATGAAATTTTAGTATGTGGTAGAAAACCACCTGGCGACAAACCTTATTGAAAATGGGTGAAATATGGTCAAAGGTCAGGACATAGAAGCGGAATCACTTCCATCGCCATTATGCGTCATAAGTTACGTAAAAATGCTTCGATTTGGATGAAATGTTAGTATGTTGTAGGGTCTTGCCTGGGGACAAATTCTATTGAAAATGGGCGAAATGGGGTCAAAGGTTCGGACACAGGAGCGGGATCTATTCCATAGTTACGTAAAAACGCTTCGATTGCGACAAAACTTTATCATGTTATTTCGGAGGTATACCGAACCGGTTCTGTTGAATATCATCGAAATGGGATCAAAGGTCAGGGCACAGGACCGAGATTTATTCCACAGCCATTATTCTCATAACTTGAGTGATAACTTGAGTAATGATTTCTGGTATGTTGGAAAGCGTATTATAATCAATGCATTGCATGATTTTACTAACTTGTTTCTTTATATCTGAAATTGTTCGTATCAAATAATAATTAAATTGCTTTCCGTCTTTATGAGATTGAGCGTCCTGCTACTTATCTGGTAGTGTTGTCCAAAGAATTTTGGAAAACATAAAGAAGCCACACCATGAAGAACGAACTTTTGAATGAACATGCGTGGCAAAAACAACGGTATAACATGAAGGATTTTTGACAGAAGGTGTGTGGCAAAAACGCCAAATCAGACAGGAATGACGTGCGAATATGTCCTCAAGCCACACTAAGGCAGCTGTGCTAGAATACCTGATTACACGCTTTTCGTTAGCTACTTAACAATAAAAAAAAAACAATTAAAAAGTTCATGATCCTAAACTTCGCGTTCGTTATTTCCACATATATGCTTGAAGCGTCATTTCACGACCTCTGTTATCTAGGTGGGTTGAAACGAAATTATAATTAGAATTATTAAGCATGCTTACATTTTTAAAGCAGGAATTTGCTCTTGAAGCTTTCGGTATCTTGAATCCATATTTGCAAATTGGGTATAGCAACCTTGAGCTGTCAAGTTTAAGAAATGAAAAAAAAAGCAAGGCAATTAAGTCATTGCAATTAAACGACCTGTTGTGTGTCTTGAAGTTGTCTGCTGGCTGCAACTAAAATGTTAAGTAAAGAAAATCATGGTGACCATGCCTGCCAGACTATCTCGAACTTGCTCCTTCTCCGCTCTTCGCGTGGCGGTTAAGTGGGACGAGCGTAGCCCTGAAGGAAAGCAGACAGTTCTGGTAACCATTGGAAAGCTACTGATATTCCAAGATTGCGAACAAACTGCATCCAAGCGAAGAAAAAGAGAAAGAAAGAAATGGGGTCGAACGCTGCCTTGCTGTTCATCTAAATTTCAACCATGTTTCTGCTTTATTATCTGCATCTTCTTCGTGCAGATAAAGGGCACAAACATTTTTTTAAAGCAAGTGCAAAAATATTTTCTTCGTTTTGCAACTGATCTTGTCATGAGCAGAGTACGTGAACTCTGTGGGTCTAAAAAGCAGAACATGAACTCTAATTGTTTTTTCATTTTTTGCGCTTTATGCTTGGGGTTCCTAAATGCCAAAGTCGTTGTAATTTCATGAAGTAATTCAGATGATTACATTTGTTTCTTTTCGCCGAAATCTGAGCTCACGAAAATAATTATTTATTTACTTTTCTGTCCAATAATGCTTCAGAGACGTGTCTGCCCAAGTAAATGTCCCACAAAATTAACTTTCTGCAACATAACTCCTCAGTCACATTCTGAAACTATAATATATATCTGTTAATAGAAGTCTTCATCTGTAAAAAAGACACAGCCAACTTTTAACAACTATAAACGACCTCGTGAACAAAAAGACATGACAGTAAAATACCGAACTTGCTATGTGAGCAGTATGAAAAAAGGATAACATTAAATTGATTGGAGCGCAAAAGAGTACCGTAGCTTATTCATAGGGATCACGGACGGTCACAGGCCCCGTGATGCCGGTGAATATTATGTATTTTCCTAAACAATCAATGTAATGCTAATGAGATGCTTTCCGTTATCACTGTACAGCACTTATATTTCGGAGGAAAATTACATTGACTAATGCAGGCTCCAGAACTAATTTTCTTTTTAGCACGTCTTTTGTTTAAAAAGATCGTGCTTATGTTACCGGTTTGTCCACCCGTCCGTCAGTCAGTCCGTCCGTCTGTACCCACGATATCTCTGCAACTATTAGTCCGATTTGAAAAATTCGTTTTGCATTGGGAAGCTTGAAATATGCGAATGATGATCCTTCATTTCGTTTTTTTTCACGATGTACAATTTCGCCGCTAGAAGGCGAAAATGCAGATAATGTCGAATTCAGAAATACGTTTTATTCCACATATTTGCTTCTAAACATCCGATTGAAAAAAATATTTTATTTTTCGATTCCATTTATGTCCAAGAGTATTTTAGATACAGTTACTTTTTCAAATTACGCATAGATTTTCTGCCAGGGGGCGTAAAACCAAATTACATTTTTCCCGATAATTCTTCTTCTAAAACTCTGATTTCAATTTTTTTTTCTTCAGATGGAAAATCTTTTCTAAAACTCCAATTTCAAAATCTTTTTACACCTCCTGATGGAAAATCTTTCCATATAATTTCTATTTTTTGGTAAATAATACTTTGGCCACCAGGGGGCGTAAGCGTTAATTTTTGCTTCTGATGTATTTGCCATAAAATCTGAGCTTCTGAAATATCGATTGAAAACATTCTTCTTCTGCCGCCCCGGTGGCGCAGTGGTCTAAGGCGCTGGCCTCTGATCATTCGTCCGTAAGGGGTCCGGGTTCCAATCCCGGTCAGGCATGGATGTTGGGTTTTGTCTTACGGCACTGGCTCTCTCCCTTCCCTGGAACCAGTGACCCTAAATTAGGGACGGGCGACTGCTTATAGCCCATTGAGTTGCTCACGGTGGTCGTTAAACCTCCAATCCAAAAAAAAAAAACATTCTTCGTCGATTGATGCCACTCACATCCATAAACCTTTTCGGAATATTTTCTTCTTAAAATATTCCAGTTTCTCCGCCAGGGGCGTAGATGTATATCTTATTTTTGTCAATATCTCTACTTCTAGGAGTCCGATTTGAAAAAATTCCTTCTTTGTTGGATAGTGTTTTCAGTGTGACATGTTTTTCATATAATTTCAAAATCTTCAAGTAATTCAATAACCCCTATATCTCTGCTGCTAAATTTCCGATTTGAAATTTTTTTTCTGCACCGGATACAGTTCCTGATGGGAAATGCTTTGCATGGAATTTCTATTTTTTTTTTTAAATGGTTTGGCCAGCAGGTGGCATCTTAATTTCCGCTTCTGATGTATTTGCAGCGTAATATGAGCTTCTACAATCTCGACTGCAAAAAAAAACAGTCCTTTGTTTACCGATACCACTTATGTCGACAAACCTTTTAGGAACATTTTCTTCTTGAAATAGTACATGGGTTCTACGCCAGGGGCGAAGATGTATATCTTTTTATTGTCAATATCTCTACTTCTAGCAGTCCGATTTGAAAAATTCCTTCTTTGTTGGATAGTGTTTCCGATGCGAAATGTTTTTCCTATAAATTCAAAATTTTCAAGTAAATCACAGACTTTCCGCTAGGGGGCACAAAGGTAAATTGCGTTTTCTGCGTTATTTCGGCTTTTAAAACTCCGATTTGAAAAATTCTTCCTGTATCACATACAAGACCTGATGGAAAATATTTTTCACATAATTTTTTATGTTTGGTAAAGAATAGTTTGGCAACCAGGGGTCATAAGTGTTAATTTCTGCTTCTGATGTATTTGTAACAAATCTGGGCTTCTGAGAACTCGACTAAATTTTTTTTTTCTTGGACCGATACGCTCGTATGGAAAAACGTTTTGAGAATACTTTCTTCCTAAAATAATGCCTGGTTTTCCCACCAGGGGACGTAAAGTCCCAGCTCTTTTTTGTCGATATCTCTGTTTCTAAGAGTCCGATTTGAAAATTGCTTTCTGTGTTGGAGAGCGTTTCCGGTGCGAAATGTTTCTCATATAAAATCATGTTTTTGTTAACGCGCAAGTCTGCAACCAGAGGGCGTAAGCTCACGATTCGGTTTACAGCAATATATGAGGGATTAAAAACCCGATTGAAAAAATCTTTCTTCCGTCAGATACTATTGTTTTCCATACCGGTTCCATTGACTTTGAATAGCTTTGATAAATTTAATTTGCGTCAGAACGGATTCAAAAGACGTATTTATTACACCCGAAAATTTGGTGTCATCTTTCTTGTTTATTAGTGTTTTTATCTTTTTCTCAGTTGGCTTATCACTTCAAGCCTGCCAAACTGTGACATCATTCCAGTGCCCATTATTTCTGAGTTGTGTAAGAGGAGTAGGAATGTTCTGCAGATTTCTCAAACCGAGGTGTCAGCTGAGCTGCTAAATAGCGAAATTCACCTTCAGCGAGCAATCTTTTTCGCTTTAAAAATGACTTTTTCTGTCCTTTTGCCGGCGACTCCTTCCCAGATGTTTGATTATTGTGGAGTGGCCCTTCTCTTGAGGCCCATGAGTTTCTTATTATCAATGTTACTTCTTTTAGGCGATGCCTTATTATATTTGACCCCGTCTGATCCGACATATCTTGTAAGTCGTAAACTACTCCCCCCTCCCTCCCCCCAGTATCCCTCTGAAGGACTGAGTGTTGATGAATTTTTTGTCGCCGTAGTTCGGGCGCACGAACAGATTTCCTAATTATGGGTAACTGGAAAAACAATTTTTCCTGGGACATTTGGGCGAGAAAAATGTAAATCGTGAGAACATCTGAACATCACTTATTGTCGAGATTGGAATTTAGGAGGCATAGAAAAGCATCACGCAGTAAACATTTTTTGGCTATTATCGAGATTTTGTTTAAGTACGATTAGGCGTTATCTAAACTGCTTCACAATAGAAAAAAGAATAAAATTACTTACGTAAGTTTCAAAATATAAAATGAGTTAATCAGTATGATCTCAACAGCTTTGCAGAATGATATCATTTCAGAAATACACAAGTCTCAGTTCTTTTCCATAACTAGATACAACACAAAATTAGCCAGACATGGTCAAATGAGTAAGATATTTTCCTCAACGTAACTGTTTTCTATGATGTCAAGGATTGCCGACATTAGTTCAAAATGAATGAAAGTTTTCTTGGCTTTACGCCCATTTCTTATAGCAGCGCTGAAGGTTTAATGAAGGAAACTATAAATTCTATTGAAGAAAATAACAATCACTAAAAATCTGAGGGGATCAAAGTTACAACGATGCAAAAGTCATGTGTATTCTCTGTTGAGGAGTGCAACAGCGTGTACGACAAATAGCAAAAAATGCTGTATACTTTCATTGCGCCCCTCATAACTTGAAGTTGGTACTGAACGATGCAGCTAAAGTCCTTCAGGTCAATGTATTTTACAATTATGTAAAACGATATATATGTTTTTCAACAGTAGGACGAAAAGTTAGGAGCTTTTGGAGAAAGTAGAAAAGCAGCATGAAGGTCAGACTCCTACTCTGAAAACAATATGTCCAACGAGATGATCATCAAGAGACATGATCATACAGCAGCTGTTTGGTTTCGTTATAGTGGTATCATGAGATGTTTATGTTACATAATTCTAATGTCTAAAAAGTCGGAAGAACGATTTGAAACTATGGCCATCAAAATTATGGAAACTTGCAAATTCACTATTAACACAATTATTTAATCAAAAATAACTGAGACTACTGATTTAGTTTCCAAAACTCTGCTGTCTCCAAATGTAAATGGACTTGCAGCACGAAAATGTTAGATAATGTTATAGAAATATTAAAAGAAAGTAGAAATCAATTTGCCGAAATAAAATGAAGCGATCGATGCATTCCTGGAAAGTACATGGGGTACAAAATATAAATTTCTATAAAAACGAAAATCGAAGTGGAAGGAATTTTCAACAAACCGCTAAAGATTTTGTTTCGAGAAAGACAGAAGCAATTGTTAACTAGTATTTAAAATGAACATTTTGTAACCTCTATTTTAAAAATCGGGTGACAATGATTGTGGCTAACGTCGGAGAAATATGTATATAAGGCTAACGTCGGAGAAATATGCTTCCAATAATTTATTTAAGTTCTTGAAACACATGTAAATATTTTTTTCTGTTATTGATCTAAAGCACGTAGGGCTAGTGACAAATTGCATAATGAATTCGGTGAAGTCGGATATTTTTATGCTCTGTGAAAACCAGAAGGTGCAGACGTGTTCTGCAGTTTAGCAAAACCCCACCTAATTCAACTTGTATGCAACCTGCACAAAAAGAACTTTGACGATTTTGAAATCAAAGTTAATTTGAAATAAATAGTAGCTGTTATAGCTTAATAATTGAGAGAAAACATTTAATTTTCGATTTTCACATTTCAGTACATTCATCAGCTTTCAGTAATTTTTTCCTGATTTATGACATTGATTGCAACTAACATGATGAATTTAAGGAATGCTCAGAACATTGATTGTAAGTCGTGGTAAAAGGTTGAGGAGAAAAGGTGTATATTTTATCCATTTCTTTTAACACAGAAAAACTGATGCGGGTGTCAACAACTCATATATGTACATTTTAGCGACATCCATGCACAAAGTATCATGTGACTAATAAAGGTTGCATGAAATTTTGTGATTCAACGTCAGAGCACTATGTATAAAAGGAAAGACTGTAATAACCGAGAAGAATTTATCGTTCTTATCTTACAGTTCGGGACTTGAATTCAGTATTATCTTAACCGTTACAAAGAATTCAGCTACATTTTACCCGTTTCTTTTTTTTTCGGGAAGTGAAAAGTGTGTGCTTTAATAGCAAAAAATTTCTGATACAAGAGAGAAAAGAAGGAAAGCATTGAGAAACATCGGATTACGGCGAAGTATTATTAACCGTTTGTTTTAGCGAAACACTCAGTCTACATAGAAACAGGTAAAAAGAAAGAAAAGATGTCGTAGACATTAATTTCCTGATGGTTCTTCTGCTACTTATCTTTTCTTTGTCCCTTTATTTTTCCCTTCTTGCAGTGAATTATTACTTCCAGGTAGGAGACAGATATATGATAAATGACGTCGTTCCAAAATGATGACAGCTGATTTCATATGATCATTATAACAATATAAACGTTGCAATCTTTTAGTTACCAGTGACTACCAGAGGCGCCAGGTTTGGCGTTTCTGACATTCACGGAAACGTTTAATAAGGTTCAATTATTTTTATCTTCCAAATCTAACTGGAAATCGATTTGTGCAACACTCTTTGTTTGTGGACATAGAAATTATAAAGATATACAGCTGTGTACTCCCGGAACAAACGTAGGCAATTTCTATTTCTGATTTTGTTTCTTTTCGACTTTTTTTTTCTTAAGAAACATCTTCTTTAACGTCTTACATTGTCCTCAGTATGTAGCAGCTACTTCTTTTTAGTCAAAGAAAATCAAATGACGTTTCAAAGAACTGTTAATGAAAACCAAATGACAGTCAAAGATCCTGTAATTGGATGAATAGTGATGATGACCGCAAGGTAAGATTCACGAAAGGAATGACGCTGGGATCTCATCTTTAAAGATCGGGATAATATTACTCTGATGAAGCGATAACAACTGGGGATATTCCGTTTCCCTGAATTTATCATACAGACTGTGCAGAAAAAGACCAAGTCCCCCACAATTTCGCTTAAAAGATATGCTGAAAGTGTAGTGCATCCTATATTCTTGGAATTCTTATTGGGATTCATACCCGCATGATGAATTAAAATTTCAGGAATGCTCTACCTACTACGACGAAGAGAAGATTATAACTACCTGGCGCCGCCAATTTTATAGGAGTGCCGCACGCAGTCCTGAAATCGCTGTTTCGTTCCAGCTTTGAGAAAAATTTGAGATAGAAATCAAACGTTGCCCATATGTTCTGCTGATTTCTGAAAACGATTAGTGACGAGCCTAAGGCTCGCAATTAGTTACAATTGAAAATCACTGAAAGCCCAGAGATAGTTAAGTAGTGGATTCAGCATTGATATTCTCAGTCTACGCTGAAAGCTAAGGTGAAATTCAATATGGGAAGGGACAAATTGTAACTGCCAATTGCATTTTGTATTTTCAGAAACCTTATAAATCGGGAAGTTCGTTGGTTTCCATGTTAAAAAATTGTCGCCGATGGTTCTCAGTACAGGGCAGTTTTCAAGAAAGATATTTTTGCATCGAATTTATTTTAGCATCTGCCTTACTTTTCCACTTATCGATCTGAAACCTGCGAAATAGTGCCAAGAAAATAGAACAGACTGAATCCACTTATCTTTCACCTTAGAGGATTCCAGTACTGATGAGCGCTTTTAAAGACCACAACAATTATTTTCCTGCTCTCTGTTCATTTCCCTGAGCTTAATTCTTAGTGAGAGAGTGTTTTCTTTTTTTATCGTTTCCATCTGGGTAAAGTGTTTGTGAATGCGAACGTTTTCTCTATTATACATGACAGCTCAGTTTCTCAGGTGGTCGGAGGTCAGGATTTCCTGGTGTGTGCGACTATTCAATTAAATTTGGTCAACGATTTATTCACCAGCAATTAGGAGTATGAAACTCAGATTTGGAAGAAACTAATTAAGAAAAAAACATTCAATGTATAAAAATACAAATTTTTAAGGCCAAAGATTTGAAGTGCTAAATTTGAACAATGGCTTATGCATTACACATTGAAAAACTGATGGACACGAATTATGCCACCTGAAAATTTAGAGTTGAAAAGTTATTAATTAGAAAAATTCTGTATAAGACGTTTTTTTAACACAAACATCAGGTAGTTGAGAAGTTATTAATTAGAAAAAATCTCTATAAGACGTTTTTTTAACGCAAACCTCAGGTAGTTTATGACGCATGGTTAAAGAGGAACGTTTTTACGTACAACGATTCTCTGTTGTATCACGTATCACACGAAACCAGTGCTAAAGATCCTTCGAATCAACTAAAAAATACACATGAAACTAGCATTTTACGAAATAAACAACATTTGTGGGAAAACTATGTACTATGCAAAAACGTATGAAAGAAGTTTGTAAACATATCGAAAAGCTGAATTTTGTAGAATATCACATTAAGAAAAAGCATTTGAGTATGATCTTGTGATGTTACTTGCCAAACAGCTACAGTGCTTTAATCACAGCAATACAGACCAAGTGAAAAGGATTGACTTGGTCTGTATTGCTGTTACTACGCCCATATTGATGAATATGGGCGTAAGTAACATGTTAAGGAGGCATCGTTCTTACACTTTCGGTAGTAATCGTTAGTCTCTAAGTCAAAGGAAAGTTTTATAGCAATCGTTAATCTCTAAATCAAAGAGGAGTTTTATAAAGAAATATTGTATACATTGCCATAAGTCTTATCATTTTAATAGCGAGTGCACACATTTGGTAGCCGGAAATAAAGCAAGTAGTCCTAATCAAAGAATCAAAGCTTAAATTCTTTACAAAGCGACCAGTATAGAATAACAAAGTTTGGAGCAATAATAATACTTACAATAATTTTAACTTTCATAGTAACTTTGATAAATCAAAGAAAGAAAATACTATTCAAGTGTTACAGTAAAAAATTTAAACCATGTTGTATCAAACGGAAAGCGATTTGCCAACAGTTGTGAAACTTTAAGTGATACATAAAAGACCTAAGTAATAATAGTTCTGATGTCTGTTGGAAGTCGACTAAACGCCACAACTGAAATTAGTGGTCACAAGAATTTCTTTTAAACCAACTGACAGAAAACTCGGAAGAAAGTGCAAATGGCCGAAGGATAAAATCGAATGGTTTTGGCGAAATGAATTGTTAGTCAAAATTTGGCAGAACGAAAGCAAAGTCCTAAGTTTGTCAGAGGTTTCATGCATTCCTGACTTAACAGGGAATTTGTTCTCAGTCAAAGCACTTACCAGTAAGGGATCATCACCATCATCTTTGTCAACCATTATCAATCCACTGCTGGACGAAGGTCTCCCCAAGTTTCCTCCACAACGGTCTGTCTTGTGCTAGTCTCCTCCATGTCACTCCCGCATACTTTCGAATTTCATCCACCCATCTTCCATGTGGTCTTCTTCTGGGTCTTTTCCTGTCCCTTGGAATCCAATCTAAAATTTCGGCTGTCCATCGATGGTCTGTCCTTCTGGCAGTATGTCCAGCCCATTGCCATTTCAGGGATTTAACTCTGATCATGATGTCTTCCACTCTTGTTATTTTTCTGATCCACGAGTTCCTCTTCTTATCTCTCCTGGTTACACCAAGCATGCACCTCTCCATGCTGCTTTGAGTTGTACGCAGCCTTTGTATGTCTCTTTTAGTTAAGGTCCACGTCTCTGCACCATACGTAAGCACTGGAACAATGCATTGATCAAACACTTTTCTTTTAAGACATAATAGCATATTGCTCTTGAAAATTATGCTGTTTCTTCCAAAAGCTCTCCAGGCAAGTTTTGAACGCCGATTAATTTCTTCATCAGTGTGATCCTCACTTAATATCTGCTGTCCAAGATAAACGTACGTGTCTGTTATCTCCAGCTTTTCTCCATCAATCGATAAATCTTCATTTCTTGTAAAAGCATTGAACATCACTTTTGTCTTCTGAAAGTTCATTTTTAATCCCACTTCTTTACTCCTGTCATGAAGTTCCTGGATCATACTCTTCAGCTCTGATGGGGTAGTTGCAAAAATAACTACGTCATCAACAAAACGAAGGCGGGTTAGATAATCTCCATTAATTTTTATCCCTTTGTTTTCCCAGTTCATTGATTGAAAGACATTTTCCAATGTTGCATTAAAGAACTTCGGAGATATGGTGTCACCTTCTCTCACTCCCTTTCGAATTTTTATGTGGGCTGTATTCTCAAACAGCCGAATCTTTGCATTTGCATTTTCATAGATGTTATTAATAATAATAATAATGTATGCATCTTCAATACTGCAGGGTTTCAAAGCCATTGTAACTGCTAATGGTTTCACCGAACCAAAGGCTTATTCATAATCGATAAAAGCCATGCACAATGGAAGTTCATATTCCCTCGCTCTTTCAATTAGTTCTCTCAGTACGTGGATATGATCTATTGTGCTGTAGCCACTCCTAAATCCAGCTTGTTCTCTCGGTTGTGCCATGTCCAGTGTTACCTTCAAGCGGTGTGAAAGAACTTTAGTGAAGGTTTTATAAACCACTGATAGGAGGCTGACAGGACTGTAGTTCCTGAGATCCTCAACGTCACCTTTCTTATGTAGCAGGATCATTGTAGCGTTGTTCCAATCCTCAGGAATCTTCCCTTCATTAAGGCATCGAGTGAAAATTTGGGCGAGTACTGTTTCGATTTCTCTACTTGCTTCTTGTATGATGTCTACAGTGATTCCATCTTCTCCTGGAGGTTTTCCCCGCTTCATGTTCTTGATTGCATGTGCAACTTCTGCTGGGAGGACTGGAAGAACTCTGGTACTGGTACCTTTCATGATGTCTGGAGTACATGTATCATCCCTTTCATAAAATTTGGAGTAGAAATCTTTCACTCTTGTCAAAATTTCGCCTCTATTTCTTGTTACAGAACCATCTTTTCTCAGTGCCATAATCTGTTTTCTTCCCTTACTGAGATGTCCCTTTGCTATCTTTAGGCTTTGGTTGTTTTCAGTTGCTTTCCTCACTAGTTCACAGTTGAATTTCCTTACGTCTTCAGTGATACTTTTTCGTACTGTCTTGCATAGCTCTATATATTCCACTTTGGAAGTCACATCTTATTTAGTTGTCCTCATCTCTCTTCTTTTTTGCATCAACATTTTGGTTTTTCCTGATAATTTGTTCACATGCAACTTGTTCTTAGACCCACCTAATTTTGTTTCTGTTTCCATAAGAGCTTTGGTTACTTTTCTGTTAATTTCAGAAATAACCATTTCTTCCAATGTTAGGAGTTCTAAAGCAGAGAACCTGTTCTTCAGTTCCAATTTGAAGGTATTATGGTGTTTTTTAAGGTTGGTTATGTCAATACATCTTGTTTATGTTATGAGCTTGCCACGTTCGAGTTTAGTGTTGAGGTGCATCTTACATCTCACCAATCTATGGTCACTACCTGCGTTGAACTTGTTTAGCACACTGCAGTCTTCTATGACGAAATTTTTGCTACACATAATAAAATCAATTTCATTTGCCGTCCCATTTGCATGTCTCCATGTCCATTTCCTGTGTGGCTTTTTCTTGAAAAAGAAGTTCAAGATGAAAAACCCTTCTGCCTCTGCACCCTCGACGAGAGTATTTCCACGCTGGTTTCTGTTGCCGTGACCGAATTTACCTACTGAAGTTTCATTCTGTTGCCGTTGCCCTATTTTTGCATTGAAATCTCCCATAATTATCTTCAAGTGCTGCTTACCTTTATTATTTAGATGACGAATTTCCTCATAAAATTCTTCAATTTCTTCTTCAGCATGACTTGTGGTGGGTGCATAAGTTTGAATAATCTGAGCCTGGTATCTTCTCGAGAGTTGGATAACGAGTCGTGCAGTTCTGTCAGAGGAACTTTCAACTTCTACAACTTTATCCTTCAGTTTCTTGTTTATTATAAATCCAACACCACTAGTTCTGCCAGTATCTGTCCCACGATAGTAGAAGAGATGTCCACTTTTCAGTTCAATGAGATCTTCTCCTTTTCTCCTTACCTCACTTAGCCCGACGATGTCCTACTTGATCCTTTGTAGTTCCTCTTCCATTTCAAAAAGCCTTGAATCAGAAGACAGGGAACGTCCATTGCAAGTAGCCATCAGCATCAAATGGCAGCCTAGTCCGGTCCTCCGGTAATTCTTAGCACCCTCTGCCTTCATGTCGCACTGGTGGCTGCATTGGCCAGGTACATTCCAGCTGCCGGAGACTGAGGGCCAAGATTTAAGTTGTGGCGTCATTTTGGAGGGGTTTGGCCATAACTCATCACGCTGTCCAAGTGGGATGGTGAGTGTGGGATAGCATTTCCTCTAATCCCGATGGTATAGTTATATCGCTATTGGCAGTCGTCAGAGCCCCTTTAGTGGGAACAGGATGCACCACGAAAAGGAGGGGTTGACATTTGGGAAGGAGAGACTGTAATGCTACGCATCACCTGACCTTACATCCCACCCGTAAGGGATACACGGTATTATTTGAAGGAAACAGAAGTGGAGGTTATTGCTCCACTTCTGTTTCCTTCAAATAATACAATGCTATTATTATCAGCTGCAAAGTGAAGAAGACTTATTTCCAGAAATCATAGGTACAGGCAAACCATAGGTTTCGTACTATAATATCCAGAAGTTCAACAACTGACATGACTACTGCCAGTACCTGCTATTTATGTTTAGTAACGCCCGGTGCGACAAAATTGTGTGTGTGGTATTGTATGGTTTTTCCTGCACGTATGAAAGATATACAACAAAAAATAGTAGTTATGCTATATATCCACTTCTACGGTATTCTCAAATACCGTAGAAGTGGAATTTATGCATGGAATGGATATTTAAACACCATCAGTCAAATATAGTTGTAAATGTTATTGCCTAAAATAATATACATATTTTGTATATTATTGTTGTATATAGTCAAATATAGTTGTATTATTTTATATCAGCCAAATATAGTTGTATTATTTTATTGCCTATAATAATATACATAATTTGTATAAATAATTCTTGTCGAGTGGCTGGGCAACACCTTTTTTAACCATAAACAAACACTTCTTGGCCGCATGCCTCGATCTGATCGGAGCTCTCCGGGTTCGAACACTAGCCCTGGGTCATTAAAAAAAAAACAGCTCAAACACACTCAAAACTCAGAGGACAGTTTTAAGGCAAATAAGCGCCATATTTTGTTGAATTAACTAAATAAGTATTGAATTTCGATACATTATGCACACCACAAAATATGTTTGGTTGGTTGCGTGCTGACCCTCGAAGGTCAAATAGTTGTACTAATCCCAAGAAATTTCCATTATTTGCCGTTACAGCTTAGTATATAACTTCCCAAAGGTCAAATTGTGCTTTAATAAAAACTCAGGTAGTTTATGTAAATTGTGCTCTAATAAAAACTCGGGTTAAAGTATTAACATAAGTCTTTCTATCATCTTTCTAATCAATAATTTGGTTAATCATTTGCTGATGTGAAGTGTCCACAACTTTATTTAACGGAAGTCTGTCCTGTATTTTCACCCAAACGCAATAAGATGTCATTCGATCCAGTGACTTATTGTGTTCCTTGAAACGAACATTTATTTGCCTCCATTCGCGAAAACCTGCACTTCCTGAAGTTTGTAAAATTTCGTCTGCAAAAATTTTGCAACAAAAACAATATAACAATATGCACAGTGTGAAGTCTCTGAGTAAACAGCCGTCCGCGTTTTATTTCATTACCATTGTGTGCCCAGTGTCCTCATCTCAAAGATTTTTGAAAACCGACGTTCATTCTTATTTAAAGGAAGATTTTAAATCCTCAATTTCAGGTGGTCCGGAAAGTACATCGTTATCTATAAGTGCAAAATTCAATAGTTTGGGTCACAGTCCCGGATCAGCCGTATCATCATGCAGGGAGAATGACGTGTCTGTGTACTAGTATTCTGATAATTATTTAGCGCAGCCGCTGAATCTCCTTCAATTTCTTTGTCAGCTGAAACTAAAGATGATTCTAATTCAAAATCTGAAGAATCCTGAGCAGTGGGGACACCAGCAGCTCAGAATGGGGGGCGGTGTCACAAATTTTAAAGTGGTTGGCAGAAATCTTGCCAACAATTCCGTTCATGTAGATTTCATCCGACGCTGACGATGCCATCCCCAGTGAAAAAAAGATTTCAAGTGCATACTGTACGAAATATTCGATGTATTTGTCGTTATAAGGCTGTTTATGAATTTTAGTTTGTAACCTGACTAGGAATGTTTCTCTCCCTCTTCTTTTTAAATTATAATTTAAACAAGAAAGATGACACCGAATTTTCGGGTGTGATAAGCACGTCTTTTGAATCCGTTCTTACGCAAATTAAATTTATCAAAGCTATTCAAAGTCAATGGAACTGGTATGGAAAACAATAGTATCTGACGGAAGAAAGAAGTTTTTCAATCGGGTTTTTAATCCCTCAGATATTGCTATAAACGGAATCGTGAGCTTACGCCCTATGGTTGCAGACTTGTGCGTTAAGAGAAACATTTCGCACCGGAAACGCTCTCCAACATCGAAAGAAGTTTTCAAATCGGACTATTTGAAACAGAGATATCGACAAAAATAAGATGTGACTTTACGTCCCCTGGTGCGAAAACCATGCATTATTTTAGGAGGAAAGTATTCTCAAAACATTTTCCCATATGAGCGGTATCGGTCCAAGAAAAAAAAAATTAGTCGTGTTTTCAGGAACCCCGATTTTGCTACAAATACATCAGAAGCAGAAACTAACACTTATGCCCCCTGGTGGCCAAACCATTATTTACCAAACATTAAAAATTATGTGAAAAATATTTTCCATCAGGTCTTGCATGCGATACAGGAAGAATTTTTCAAATCGGAGTTTTAGAAGCAGAAATAACGCAGAAAACGCAATTTACCATTGTGTCACCTAGCGGAAAGTCTATAATTTACTTGAAAATTTCGAATTTATAGGAAAAACATTTCGCATCGGAAACACTATCCAACAAAGAAGGAATTTTTTAAATCGGACTCCTAGAAGTAGAGATATTGACAAAAATAACATATACATCAACGCCCCCTGGCGTAGAAACCATGTACTATTTCAAGAAGAAAATGTTCCTAAAAGGTTTGTTGACATGAGTAGCAACGGTCAAAAAACGATTTTTTTGCAATAGGGATTTTAGAAGCTCATATTTTTCTGCAAATTCATCAGAAGCGGAAATTAAGACTTACGGCACCTGTTGGCCAAACCATTTTTTACAAAAATTAGAAATTACGTGCAAAGGATTTTCCATCAGGAGCTGTATCCGGTGCAGAAAGAATTTTTCAAATCGGAGATTTAGAAAAAGAGATATAGGGAGAAAAGCAATTTATCTTTACGCCCCCTAGCGGAAAGTCTACGAATTACTTGAATATTTTGAAATTATATGAAAAACATGTCACACTAGAAACACTCTCCAACAGAGAAGGAATTTTTCAAATCGGACGCCTAGAAGTAGAGATATTGACAAAAATAAGATCTATATCTACGCCCCCTGGCGAGATACCATGCATCATTTTAAGAAGAAAATGTTTCTAAAAGGTTTGTCGACATCAGTCGTATCGGTCTACAAACGACGTTTTTTTCAATCGAGAATTTAGAAGCTCATATTTTGCTCCAAATACATCAGAAGCGGAAATTAGGATTTACGGACCTTGGTGGCCAAACCATTTTTTGTACAAGAATTGGAAATTATTTGCAAACGATTTCCCATAAGGAGATGTATCCGATGCAGAAAGAATTTTTCAAATCGGAGATTAAGAAGCAGAGATATAGGGGGAAACGCAATTTATCTGTACGCCCCCTAGCGGAAAGTTTATGAATTACTTGAAAATTTTGAAATTATATGAAAAACATGTCACACTGAAAACACTATCCAACAAAGAAGGAATTTTTCAAATCAAACTCCTAGAAGTAGAGACATTGATAAAAATAAGATATACATCTACGCCCCCTGGGGGAGAAACTGTGTAATATTTTAAGAAGAAAATATTTCGAAAAGATTTATCGATGTGAGTGGCATCAGTCCAGGAAAGAATTTTTTCAAACGATATTTTAGAAGCTCAGATTTTATGACAAATACATCAGAAGCAAAAATTAACACTTAGGCCTCCTTGTGGCCAAAGTATTCTTTACCAAAAATTTGAAATTATATGCAAAAGATTTTCCATTAGGAGTTCTATCCGCTGAAGAAAACAGTTTTCAAATCAGGGTTTTAGAAGAAGAGTTATCGGGAAAAATGTAATTTATTTTTACTCCCCCTAGCGGAAAATCTATGCGTAATTTGAAAAAGTAACTATATCTAAAATACTCTTCGACATAAATGGAATCGAAAGATAAAAGAATTTTTTCAATCGGATGTTTAAAAGCAAATATGTGGAATAAAACGTATTTTTCAATTCGTCATCATCTGAATTTACGCTTTCTAGTGGCGAAATTGTAAATCGTAAAGAAAAACAAAATGAAGGATCATCATTCGCATATTTCAAGCTTCTGAATGCACAAAGAATTTTACAAATAGGACTGATAGTTGCAGAGATATCGTGGGTACAGACGGACGGACAGATAAACCGGTAACATAAGCACGATCTTTTTCTACAAAAGACGTGCTAAAAATGGAGTCTTTCTACTATTCTTTCAGACATTCGCTCAGATGATTCCTTCCATTTCATAAAAGTACAAACAATAAATTTAACAAAAAATTCATTTTATTTAACAAAATTTCTGTGAATTTGAAAAATTGACGTTCATTTTTCCAAGTTTCCTAAAATCCTAAATGGTTGCACTTGCCAAGTGTTCTAACTGGTTAAATATATATATTTTTTGTGTGTGTGTGTGGGGGGGGGGGGGGGGGTTAATGGCCCACCCGTAGCGTCGCGTCTTATTCTGAGATTCAAACGATAACCTCTCTTCTATACCACATCTTTTTTTTTTCGTATGAATTAGCAAGTTATAAAAAAATTTCAAGGCTTTTCGCAGGTATCTTTTCTTGTGCTTTTCTTTCCACTTGTCCGTTCCCATCTTGTGCTGATCAAGCTCGGACTGGCCTGTCGGCACACCGGCCAGAGGGCAGCTGCGCCTCGAGTAGACAAATACGGGCTCCCTCAGCACAGGCTTCGCCTCCCTCTTGGCGATAAAAATTGCGATAATGAAAATAAGAAATTTAAATTCATAATAGTATTCGAACAATCAAGACTAAGCGGAGAAGAAATTAAATTTAGAGTGAGTACAGGTTTATAGGGTGGGGACGTTCAGCAACAAGGGGTGATTGCCGTCAGGCGAAAGGGGGTGAGAAGCACACCTTTTCCATGACTTGTATGGACGTGTCGTGTGGCGTAGTGGAAATCAGCTTCCCTTGGCGCAGTGGAAATCAGCTTTTTAGTTGCTTACGCGCCTTGAGTGATTGTGTTTGATATTGTTTTTATGCGTGGCAGCATGTGCTAGGGTCCTGCATAATCTTTCGTTACTGAGGTAAGAATTAAGGAAATTTAAATTATTAGACAGCAAGAACTATTGTTTAATTATTAGTTTGTTTAGTAGGAAAAGCCTTTTGTAGGTTCGTACCCACATAACCTTTTTTTTTTTTTTTTTGATTGAAGGTTTAACGACCACCGTGAGCAACTCAATTGGCTATAAGCAGTCGCCCGTCCCTAATTTAGGGTCACTGGTTCCAGGGAAGGGAGAGAGCCAGTGCCGTAAGACAAACACAACATCCATGCCTCACCGGGATTCGAACCCGGACCCCTTTCGGACGAATGATCAGAGGCCATCGCTTAGACCACTGCGCCACCGGGGCGGCTCCACATAACCTTGATGAGCTCGTAACGCAACTCCCTGGAATTAATTTTTATTACAACGATCTCTCTCTCTCTCTCTCTCTCTCTTTCTCACTCTTTTCCATTTCTAATTTCTCTAATGAACTCACTGTAACGAGTAGTATTATATAAACCCGCCCCCCCCCATCCTAAAAAATTTTTGGCTACGCCACAGGTGAGCACTAATTTTCTTTGGTTATCATGGAAGAGAAGCTTTGGAAAGAACGGAAGTCAGGCTATGATTTAAGGAAAGAGAAAGAGGCTCGACAGAGAGGAAGAGGGGCTGCCTTGTTATGTGCAAAAAATCACAACTTTCTGTGAGTCACAATAACAAAGCTCCAAAAGCACACTGCAACACATCCATCATCTGTGCAAGATGAACAGATGAGTATTGAAAGGGTTGAGACTGAGACTTTGGACCGTAACGTTGAACAAGAACAAAATTTTGACTAACAAGAGCAAAAACAAGATGAAATTTTGCAGTAAATGGATGTGGATATTAGAGGAAATAAGGACTCGAACTCAAAAGAGCAAGACTTGCAAGGGTTAGGCCTGGTTGATTTTTTTAAAAGTCTGGACAGAACAGTTTGGACCAATTTTTTTTTCACTTTATCCAGTCCAAGCAGTGCAACAGAAGGGTGCGCCCCCTGGCATTTGACGATAAAGTTTTTCATGTCAAACACGGCGATGATCAAATTTTCAAGCGGAACGAGCTAAGTTACAATGTAAATAACCAAAAATTATATTGTATTGTTTGCCTTGCCTTCACTGATGAATCTACAGTATTTTGTCAAGGCTTTGAACGATATAGACATTTGAGCCAAACGCTTGCGGAAAATGAGAAACCAAATGCTCACATAGAGTCAGTGAAGACTTACATCGAACACAAAAAAGTAAGAACATCTGAAACCATGCTTTTAGGAAAACAACTTGAAAAAAGAAAAAAAGAAAGAATTGAATGCAGAAAAGTTTTGTCTGGTGTTATTGATGTAATCAAGTTGATTGCGAAGCAGGGTCTTGATTTCCGAGCGAAGGAAGAAGGTGCCTACAACCCTGATGATCCTTTTGTCAACCATGGAAATGTTTTGGAAATGTTTCTCTTGCTCTCTAATTATGATTGTAATTTAGCCAAGCATGTGAGGAGTATGACTGAGAAGCGTAAATCTGCAGTTGAAACAAGAAGGAAATCTGGACAAAAAGAAAGGCAGACAGTCCAATTTCTGAGTAATACGACTGTTACAAAACTAAACATTATCAAGCTTGCAATGCAGACTGAAATTGCGAACGAAGTAAAGCAAGCAAAACTTTTCTTTTCTGTATTAATGGACTCAACCATAGGTGAGTCAAGTTATGACTAGTGTGTTATAGCAGTTAGGTATCTGCTATAAAAAGAAGAGAAGAAGAAAGTCGTAGGGTTGATGTGTGTCCAGTCCTCTACAGGCCGAATTTTTGTTCAACACATTCCTGGGCATTTTGAATAATACAGGACTTGCTGTACAAAACTTCGTAGCAAATATTATGTATTACTTCAAACACGAGCTGAGAGTATAGCGGGCTCTCATCCAGACTCAAAGATATAATACAAAACCACCTTCATATCTGGTGCTATGCGTATGTGTTGAATCTTGTACTGTCAGATACTGCTGAGTGTTTAAAAATCTGTGGTACAAGATTGGCCCCAGATATCCACAATGTTGGGAGAAGAATATCCCAACTTTGAACTAAAGACACGGACATGGATTCAGAAAGTGAAATGTCAGAGAATGCGAAGAAAATTAAAGTATAGACATGTCTGTCGAATGCGAGAACCTTCTAAGGTATGCATAAAACTGTGTGTGTAAAATGATCTCGTACTACAACTCATGTACTATATTCTGTACACAGGGCTTAGTAAAGTTCATAAATTTCTGCTCACATACCTCTAACCGAAGTAAGTTGTTAGCAAGCGTTTTCTAAGCTTAATCTTATAAAAACAAGGCTGTGTTCCAATCTGATAAATGACAACCAGGAAGCATTCCTCATAATGCAATGTGAGAGGTACAAACATTTGGCAGTTAACAATGATATCAACAGACAATGTGAAAAGAGTGAAGAAATGATGCGACTTTTAGCACTGTAAAAAATACAGACTATTTATCTGAGTCCCTATGTTAATTTGTTTCAGTGGCATTTGCATATCAAAAGAAAAAAATTGAAGTGAGCTTCTTGACAAATTAATTTTTGAAGGAAATATTTTATAAGAAATATTTTGTTTTCAGAGTAAATGCCTTGTTGGTGCAATAGAACAAGTAATTTTGTTGTGATGTATAAGTGTCTCTGGATTTTCCAGTTTTGTATTACCAAAAATTTCATAAATAAAAAGTAAAAAATCTGAGAAAGGGAGTTCAAGGGAAAGGTATAGAAAAATATTGTTTATATAGAAACACACTATAATATGTAGTAAAAATATTAGTGCTGTAAATCAAATGAAGTACAAGTATTCTGCCGTAGGTGCACAATTAAAAAATCTGAGAAAGGGAGTTCAAGGGAAAGGTATAGAAAAATATTGTTTATATAGAAACACACTATAATATGTAGTAAAAATATTAGTGCTGTAAATCAAATGAAGTACAAGTATTCTGCCGTAGGTGCACGATTAAAGAGGCTCAAGGTTGCAGGAGATAATAAAATGCTTAGTAATAATCCTTAGTTAAAAAGTTAAAAACAACATGAGATCTTTCGTGAGTGCAACAGCCACATCACCAGATGGAAAGACCCGAGTGTTATAAAACTGACAGTTAAATACAAAGTAGAAAACAGGTTGTTGCCATTCATTCTGAATAAATACCTGATAACAAAAAGAATAACGCCACCACAGTAAGGCTACAAGTATACATAACTTAAAGTTCAATGACTTCTGTTGTCAAATAATAACCTCCATGGTTGATGTAAGGAGATAGTAAGTTCATCATTACAACTAATATTATAGTTATGAAAAATATACATACTTTCGGTGAGTAGCAATAAAGTCTTGGAGACTGGAACAGCAAGGATGGTAATCTCGCTCCAAATGGGAGAGTGTTAACCCTTATAGGCCAGGCGGGAGAGGGCTGTAGATTGTGAAAATTTTTTCACACTGTACGTATGTTCAGAGAGCCTAGTTTTTAATCTTCTTGAGGTCGACCCAATATAAATGCAGTCGTTATCAACCTCCTCTCTCGCCTTAAGGGGAATACAGTATACACCATATCTGTCAGGCACATCGATTTCATCTCGATCTTTATTAACTGTAGCGAGGATACTCCGAGTTCGGGTGCCAAACGTCAAATTAAAGCGGTGACACACATTTTTCAGGATCTGAACACATTCTGGAACGTAATCAGTGGCCCCAACGAATTTGGTGGAGCAACTCTAACTTGTCAGTGTTGTAAATGTCCACCTCTGAACTTTCCTTAAAATGCAATCAACATGTGCTTTAGCATAACCATGTGCAATAGCAAGGTTATAAATCTTCTGCAACTCAGTCCTGCGTTGGTGGAAAGAGAAGAATGGGAGAAGGTCCAGCGGACGAGGAAGTTGAGGAAGTCAGCATGTGGTTTATGGGATGAGCTGAAGAAAATGGAATCAAATTAGGGGTAAAAGATGGATTCCTATAATCCGAATACTGTAAAGTGTTGGAAGAGGGGTCCCTCTCCAGAAGAAAATCTAAAAAATGGAGGGAAGGATTAACTTCAACTTGGACGGAAACTTTAATAGTAGGATGGAAAGAAGACAAAGTATCTGCAAAGTGAGAAAGTTCCTCGATGGACGCTAGCCAAAAAATGAGGACGTCGTCAACATACCTTAGAAGGGGCCACACAATGGGGTCAAGGAGGGCACGGGTTTCAATGTCCTGAAGGATTATCTCAGCTAATAGAGGTGAAAGTGGGGGCCCATTGGGGCACTTTCTAGTTGACGATAGACTTGCCCATTAAACCTTAAGAAAGAACGATTGATGATCAAACGGAGAGCCTGAAGGATAAAAGCAATTTCTCAACTAAAAGGTGCCCAACGGGGTCCCACTTTCACCTCTATTAGCTGAAATAATTTTTCAGGAAATTGAATTCCGTGCCCTCCTTGACCTTATTGTGCGGCCCCTTCTGCACCGAAGGTATGTTGACGACGTCCTCATTTTTTGGTCAGGGCCCATCGAGGAACTTTCTCACTTTGCAAATACTTTGTCTTCTTTCTATACTACTATTAAATTTTCCGTCAAAGTTGAAGTTAATCTTTCCCTCCGTCTTTTAGATTTTCTTCTGGAGAGGGACCCTTCCTCCAACACAATATAGTATTCAGATTATATGAAAACACCTTTTACCCCTAATTTGATTCCGTTTTCTTCAGCTCATCCCATAAACCACAAACTGGCTTCCCTTAACTTCCTTGTCCGTTGGACCTTCTCCCATTCTTCTACTTTCCACCAACGCAGGATTGAGTTGCAGAAGATTTATAACCTTGCTATTTATTGCACATGGTTATGCTAAAACACATGTTGATTGCATTTTAAGGAAAGTTCAGAGGTGGGCATTTACAACACTGACAAGTGAGAGTCGCTCCACCAAATTCGTTGGAGCCATTGATTACGTTCCAGAATGTGTTCAGATCCTGAAAAATATGTGTCACCGCTATAATATGTCGTTTGCCACCCGAACTTGGAGCATCCTCGCTACAGTTAATAAAGATCGAGATGAAATCGATGTGCTTGACAGATATGGTGTATACTGTATTCCCCTTAAAGCGAGAGAGGAGGTTGATAACGACTGCATTTATATTGGATTGACCTCAAGAAGATTAAAAGATAGGCTCTCTGAACATAGGTACAGTGTGAAATTTTGTTCACAATCTAGAGCCCTCTCGCGCCCGGTCAATAAGGATTCACACTCTCCCATTTGGAGCGAGATTACCATCCTTGCTGTTCCAGTCTCCAGGACTTTATTGGTACTCACCGAAAGTATGTATATTTTTCATAACTATAATATTAGTTGTAATGATGAACTTACTATCTCCTTACATCAACCATGGAGGTTATTATTTGACAACAGAAGTCATTGAACTTTAAGTTATGCATACTTGTAGCCTTACTGTGGTGGCGTTATTTTATTTGTTATTCAGATTGAATGGCAACAACCTGTTTTCTACTTTGTACTTAACTGTCAGAATTTGAGCACTAGGGTCTTTGCGTCTGGTGATGTGGCTGTTGCAGCCACGAAAGATCTCATGGTGTTTTTAACTTTTTAACTAAGGATTATTATTGAACATTTCATTTTCTCCTGCAGCTTTGAACCTCTTTAATCGTGCACCTGCGGCAGAATAGCTGTACTTCACAGTATAATATCTTGTACAATTTGTTCTTTAAATGCTGAGTGTTTTTCCAGTTTCTTGAAATAAAATTCACTTGTCCCATGAATTTTTCTTTATTGGTAGATCAATATTAATGAAAAGAAAAAAACCCTTCAGTACTTCACAATGTTCAACAATGCTTTGAGCCACATGGGGAAAATCAAAATTATGTTATTTTGGAAGTCATTGCAACGATATCGGAGGCTGTATTAATTTGAGGGTGTAGACCCGTTACGCGCCTGTGCAGTTGTAAGAAAAGTTTAATGGGTAAGCTATTTTGAGTCCGTCCAACTATTTTACGCCCTTCTGGAGAGCGTAAAATAGTAGGGCGCAGATCTAAGGTCTGCGCCAATCTGGAGGGCCCAGTCCGACCGCTGTGCTGATTTTAACATTTTTGGGCTCAATCCTCTAAACTGTAATTCCAGATATTAGCCTGAAAAATGTTATAATATATATAGCGTTGTATATACACTGCTGGCCACCCAAAATGCAACACCAAGAAGGACACGAGATAGCAAAACCATTTCTGTACACTATTTCTGTACCAAGTACACTATTTCTGAAATGCTCGCTGAATAACACTAGCTTTACATATTAAACAGTTGAAGGAAACACTAAATATCAAGGACAAAGTACTATGCCATAGACATCGAAAAGTCAACGCTACACACGAAACTCTCACCTCTGCACAATCTCCGTAACACGCGATGCATTTCAATATCCCTTCGATATCATGATCAAACTCTTATGTGGAGTCTCCCAAGACTTAGGTATAAGGTCAGGTGATGCGTAACATCACAGCCTCTCCTTGACAAATGTCAACCCCGCCTTCTCGTGGTACATCCTGTTCCCACTAAAGGGGCTCTGACGACCGCCAATAGCGGTATAACTATACCATCGGGATTAGACGAAATGCTATCCCACACTCACCAACCCGCTTGGCCAGCGTGGTGAGTTATGGCCAAACCCCTCCAAAATGACTCCACAACTTAAATCTTGGCCCTCAGTCTCCGGCAGCTGGAATGTACCTGGCCAAGGTAGCGGCCAGTGCGACATGAAGGCAGAGGGTGCCAAGAATCCCCGGAGGACCGGACTAGGCTGCCATCTGATGCTGACCTTGGCTACGTACAACGGACGCTCCCTATCTTCTGATTCAATGCTTCTTGAATTGGAAGAGGAACTACAAAGGACCAAGTGGAACATCGTCGGGCTAAGTGAGGTAAGGAGAAAAGGAGAAGATCTCATTGAACTGAAAAGTGGACATCTCTTCTACTATCGTGGGACAGATACTGGCAGAACTAGTGGTGTTGGATTTATAATAAACAAGAAACTGAAGGATAAAGTTGTAGAAGTTGAAAGTTCCTCTGACAGAGCTGCACGACTTGTTATCCAACTCTCGAGAAGATACCAGGCTCAGATTATTCAAACTTATGCACCCACCACAAGTCATGCTGAAGAAGAAATTGAAGAATTTTATGAGGAAATTCGTGATCTAAATAATAAAGGTAAGCAGCACTTAAAGATAATTATGGGAGATTTCAATGCAAAAATAAGGCAACGGCAACAGAATGAAACTTCAGTAGGTAAATTCGGTCACGGCAACAGAAACCAGCGTGGAAATACTCTCGTAGAGTTTGCAGAGGCAGAAGGGTTTTTCATCTTGAACTCCTTTTTCAAGAAAAAGCCACACAGGAAATGGACATGGAGACATCCAAATGGGACGACAAGTGAAATTGATTTTTTTATGTGTAACAAAAAATTCGTCATAGAAGACTGCAGTGTGCTAAACAAGTTCAACACAGGCAGTGACCATAGATTGGTGAGATGTAAGATGCACCTCAACACTAAACTCGAACGTAGCAAGCTCATAAGACAAACAAAATGTATTGACATAACCAACCTTAAAAAACACCATAATACCTTCAAATTGGAACTGAAGAACAGGTTCTCTGCTTTAGAAGGCCTAACATTGGAAGAAGTGGATATTTCTGAAGTTAACAGAAAAGTAACCAAAGCTCTTATGGAAACAGCAACAAAATTAGCTATGTCTAAGAACAAATTTCATGTGAACAAATTATCAGGAAAAACCAAAATTTTGATGCGAAAAAGAAGAGAGATGAGGACAACTAAAGAACATGTGACTTCCAAAGTGGAATATATAGAGCTATGCAAGACAGTACGAAAAAGTATCACTGAAGACGTAAGGAAATTCAACTGTGAACTTGTAAGGAAAGCAATTGAAAACAACCAAAGCCTAAAGATAGCAAAGGGACATCTCAGTAAGGGAAAAAAACAGGATATGGTGGGGCGAACTTAATACCTCTATTAATAGCAGTAAGTTCACTTTTTGTTAAATTTAGTGTTGACATATTAATCACATTAGCCGGAATAATAAGTGCAGTAGAACAAAAGTTACTATATCGGGTAATATGATTAATATGTCAACACTAAATTTAACAAAAAGTCAACTTACTGTTATTAATAGAGGTATTAAGTATTTGAAAAACAGTACCTGCAACCTAGCACAACATTTCTCACCTTATCAATTTATATAAAGTGGAAAATGTCAAAATGACTCACGATTTTTCTTCACTCTCGCGAGAGGACGGCTTTCGTTTATACCCTTTGTTAAGGACCCAATATTTTCATTGAACTTTCAAGGAGAGCCGCATGCCAATTCAGAAGGCTGATAGAACGAGACGCAGGAGACGATATTTCTGGAACGGTAGCAAACGTGCACGAAAATGCACGTTGACACAAGGATAACAACAAAACAACGTTCCTTTTGGTTCTTAATTGAAACAATACTCTGTTTTGATGATTTGGACCTTTCTCGTCTCCTATTATAATCGCTCATCGTCTTAAATTATTATACAACACTCGTTCTCGGTGCTGCGCAACGTTTCGCCGCCGTGGAGCCGGCCCTGACTATTGCTACCCACATACTGGTGAGATCAGAAGTTACCATAAAGTGCATAGAGAAAGATAGGGGGAAAGGGGTGTCAGACGTCAAGAGATTTTGAATAACAAAAACCAACGCAAGATTTCAAACTACATGTTTCACCTGATCGTCCTGCAGTTTTACAAGTTTTCGCGGATTGTGATTGGAATCAGGACAGAAGCGACACAAAATCAATTGAAGTCATTTTTTAATACCAGACGAGGACTGCACTGCGTACAGCATGGATGACTAAGAAGTAGAATTATATTTCGCTGTCGTCAGCCGAAAAATGGAGTTCGTCTCACTCACACAATAAACACAAGAAGTAAATTGGATACTTCAACTACTGAAAGGTAGTTGAAGTAAATTGAATACTTCAACTACTGAAAGGTAGTTGAAGTATCCACTTACTTAACACGACTTGCTTGTAAAAGATACATAACACGACTTGCTTGTAAAAATTTTTCGACGTTATGTCTCTAAAATTAAGTCGGTTCAGTCAGAAAAGAATAATCACATACAGGAAAAGATACGATTCGGGACATCTCGGCCGTCCGTATTTCTCTCGTGCAAGAATGGTGCTTCTACTTCGAAATGTTCATATGATGCAATTTTCTTTCTGCAGAGGGAAAGAACTGTATGGGATTTCAGACTGAACTGACTTTCCTCCTGTCGTCATTTGGTCTGTCCGTCCGTCCGGTCAAATTATTTTTCCACTTCTATCGGAAAATGACATTTCGTCTTCAAAGAAATTATTTCGGCAAATGACAGGTACAGGCATGCTCCCAAGATTATTAATTCATTTTCTTCCGCTCATCCTCTAGTCTTCTGTCTTTCTGCAGAAATGATACTGACGCTGCCGCATATCGGATTGTTAAAATTCTTTTTCAATCTACAGGCGAAACCATGAGCATAAGATTTCAGACATCTCTTCATGCGTCCATCTATTCGTCAGTTTGTCTGTCATTTCGTCTTCAGAAACTATACTTCATATTATAACTGCCACAATAAAAAATTCCTTCTTTGATTGATAGAGACCTAAACGCGCACAAGATTATGAATGTCTGTCCATCATTCCATCTCGCTCTCCATCTGCAACAACCACATTTCCTCTTCAAATTCTTAGACTCTTAAAATTATTTCTCTGCCTATCGGGGAAAGCGTGAGCATAAAATTTAAGGCATCTCTCGGTACGTCAACTCATCCGTCAGTTTGTCTGTCCACCTGTAGAAACGACACTTGACCTTTGGAAGCATCGATATAATTTTGTGGAGGAAGGGACAGACAACCAAACTGAAGAATAGGCAAACGGACGAAAACATGTGTGAGACCTTATGCTCATATCTTTCCCTATAGCGCAGAGAAATTTTTTTGTCTATATTTTGAAGCGGAAATAACGTTTCTGCAGACGGGCAAACAGGCGGATGAAACGAAACGCAAATGTTAATAATATTGTATGCTGCCCCGGAGAGCGAGTGGCTAGACGCGCTGGCTGTACCATATCAGTGTAACCCGTAGCCCAAAATTCTGAGCTGTCCTTTAAGTGCTTTTATAATCCTAAGAGTAGCTCATGGTGGTCGCAAAACTCCGAAATTAAAAACAAATCTTCTTCTCACATCTGTCACAAAAAGAATTTCTTGAATCGGACATTAGGAGTGGAGATATCGTTTCTGCTGACTGACGTTCAGACAGACACATAACGAGTAGATGGACGGGCTGAGAGGTGTCTGAAATTTTAGGCTTTTGTTTTCCTTGTAGGGAAAAAAAAGAATTTTAAAAATCCGACATTTTGGAGTTGAAATATCGTTGCTGAAGACAAACAGATGAAAGAAAGGATAGACATCGCTAATTTTGTGTGCAGGCCTATTTCTATCAGTACCAGAAAGAATTTCTTCAATCTGGCAATAGAAGCGGAGATTTAGTTTTTACGGACCGACGTACAGACGCATGAATGCAGGAATAGATGTCAATAGTCTTGTACGCATGCCTGTACGTCTATCATAGAAAGACTCTTCGGTCTGGCCGTTAGAAGCGGTAATATTTCGGCGGACAAATAGACCAATTTACGATCGAGAGGACAGAAGGAATGATGTCTGTAATCTTATGCAATTCTTTCAGTAAATCAACATTTAAAAGCGGAGGCACCATTCTGGCCAGAGAGGCATCAGGACGGAAAGGCAACTCAAATGGTATGTTCTCCTGTACACGATTTGCATGTAACTAAAAGTTGGAAACCCGACGAATTTGTCCTCGATGAATTCGTCCCTATATAAGACAATACAGCATATTGCCCATCGAACTCCTCGTTGAAATATTGACACGGCATCTTACTGAGCTGCGTGCAATTTCGTGCGTCGATAAACGATTGTGCATATACCTTGAAAAAAAACCACACTTGCAAGTCCTAAAAAGCAGCATTATCTCAACATAAAATGACTGTTGTCAATGAGGAGTTTGATGGACAATTTTGATAGCGACAGTAAAACATTTTCGGCTCGATGTGTATTTCTCTGAGCGAACTCCTAGCTGTGTGATGTTGCTATTTTTCTTTTGAGCCAAGTGTTTGTGAAGAACGGAAAAGATTTTTCCCATTATCCATGCAAGCCGGATTTTTTTTTCAGGAAGTAGAAGGTAAAGGCTTTTTTATAATCCGGCAGTTAAATTTGATGCTTAATTTGTTTTTGTAATCTGGCAATTAAAGTTAATGCTTAATGTGTTTTTGTAATTCGGCAGTTAAATTAATATTAAATTTTATGCTGCTTAGTTAATTGTTATGAGTTGGTACTTACCGTATCTGATAACGGTTCTTGCCGGTAAGACTACGGCCAAATTATTTTCTTCAAACACAACTAGCAGTATATCGCTGCAAGGGAAGCTTTGAGTGTTGTCCAGTCTTCGGACTGTACAGAGGAATATCGTTTTGTATGAGCTGCGAGGCAGCTTGTGAATTTTTATATATTTTGTTTTCAGGATTTAACGACCGCAGAGTAAAAGCTTTAACGACCACAGAGTAAAGATGCTACAAGCAGTAGCCAGTCCCAAATTTAAGGTAATTGGTTTTAGGGAAATGAAAGAACCATCGCCATCAGATAATACTGGATAATTTGCACGTGTGTTTTAGTTTCTATCTTCCTGCTGTTCTGCAAGTGACGGCTTATTTTCTTCATAAAGTAATTTATTAGTTCCCCCTTACATGAGTGATACGTTTAGATAAAGATGCAATCTTACAACACTAAAATGGCTCGCGAGGCTGTGGCTGCCTCCACCAATATCAATGGTACAAATTTCGGTGTTGCATTACTGGAAGCCATCATCAACGAAGGGTGTTGTTCCCCAAAACACATATTCAACACTGAAAAGGGATTTGTTCCCTTTTAAACAGAATAACCCTAGAGCGACGGAAATACAAAATTGTCGAAGAACGTTTTAGAAAAGACAAGTGTTGCCCTAAAATGCTTAAAGGAAAAACAAATTATAGTTTGGGCATTGAAAAGAGTAAAATCATATGGACTTTATCTTTACTACCAGCATTTCTAAATTCCGACAGTATCTTCACAGCTAGACTCAACTCCATTGCCCAAATAGTCATCTAATCAATACGACTCCCTCCCCAAAAACGTGTCTGACATCCCCACCACAACATTCTCAGCGAGCATGTAACATAAAGGTTAACAAAACATTACTTTTAAAATGTTAAAATGGTGTTTCATTGTCGTTACCATTGTTAGCAAAACAGGGGCATAGCTGAATATAAAACACAACGAAAGAGATAGATGAGCGATTGTGATTTTGGTCATTGTGTTCCAAAACCAGTTTTCATTCCCGTTATTCCTGATGAGAAAACTAAGTTTGATTTATGTAGTTATTCTCAAAAACCTGACTATAGTGTGAATCGAGAGTTATTTGTAATTTTAGTTTTGTGCCCGTCATGTTGCCAAAAATATTGAATTTTGACAGAAGGGTGCATAATGCAAAGAACATGTTAGCAGATTACGAAAATGAAGAAGCCGTTCTAGGCAGATAAGCATATATGCGAACTCTACGAACATGTCTGCAGGACGTCGATGCAAAACACGTTGATTTCCAAATGAAACAGCATTCCAGAACTTAATGATAAGGCGAGTACGATACTGTATACCCTGTACAGACCTTATGCTTTCAACGGAAAAGGGTCCGAAGTGTTTACCAAGCCTTGTTACAGGAAAAAAAGCTTTACCTCAATCACCCTAAAAATTCAAAACTGCGCTAAGATGAATGTTACTATGCGACCAGTAAGCAGAATGTTGCACGTACTGAATTTTTGTGAGTGAGCAACTCCCGTATACCTCTGACAACAAGAATTTATAATGAGCTACTGTTACAATAGTGCTTAGCCCGTAATAACCAGAATCTGGATTCCATGAAACGGGCAGATTGGAGCAACAAAATCCTTGAGAATAGGCTTTTATTGGTTTAGATTACTGAAATTTGACGTAAGCCCTACGAACAAGTCTGCAGTGTCCAACACTATAACCTGAAATGGAAATACGTTAAAATGAGATGTGTGTTTTTTTATTTTATTTTTATTGTCCGGAAAGTAGTCTTTTTTTATTTTTTATCGATGCTACGGTGAATGACGATGTGTTTCTCAGTGTCTGGATTAAAATTACGTTTCCTGCACTTAACGAATTCTACAGCGAAAAGCAGCACATTTTCACGCAAAACAAGTTCCCTTCACATAGGAAAGTCTACTATGGTTTGGTTTGTGAATAACAATATGCATTTAACTGGAGCGTGGAGCCCTGCCCGCAGTATCCAAATCTGACTGAATTCTTGTGAGAGGAATTGGAACGATGTTTGAGAAATCGCTGCAGATGCCTAAAATGAATAGTCGATTTCAGGACTGTGCTGAGTGAAAAAAATTAGATACTGTGATACATATCAAAACGGTTCTACACAGACCAAATGAGCTCATTTCATCTTGTGTGTTTCAGTAGACATTTGGTAGTGTAATGTAATATTCTATTCAATGATTGAATGCTACTACTATGTCATCTGCGATAATATTTTATTTATGGTCGTGTCCCTTTGGTATGCGTAAAACTCCACAAAACTCCCAGAAAAAATTGCCAAATCTTCCCGTAATGCATACACCGAAAAGGAAAGCACCTTAAAGTGTTGCTGATATTATAACAATGAAAGTTTCGCAACTTCATTATTCCTTTCATTACCAGTTTTCGTACTATATTTTTTGGTAGTATATGTACTATAACGAATTTAAAAATATGTGAATTAATATTCCATGATTAATTCTTTGGGGGCCAGTGGTACATGCAAATAGCAAATGACTTTGTTAATTGTCTCAACCTTTCAAATTTTGTATGGAGTTTTATGTATCATTTGGTTTTAAAGGGGTTAAATATTTCTGCTTACATAAGTGCACAGGTCCCCGTCTTCTTACTTAAAATATTTGACATGTGCTACCACGTTTCTTCGCGAATCCACACAAGAAAGTTTCTTCCTACACGTGTCCTTCAGAAAGTTCAACAATCTACTTAGTGGCACGTGACCTTGCCCTCTTTACTTGAACCTAGGAGTTAGCGGCCTCAGAATCGAAATTCATCGTGCTCTGTAACTTCAGCGCAGGCGTTACAATTCATCATGTCTCTGAAGAACATAGTCTGACGATTGGCAAAATTTACCCACATCCGAACTCAGAAAACTAGCGATATCTTTATTGTACCAATGGACGGCATTAATTCTTGTTTTAGTTTTAAAACCAAGAAAGATGACACCGAATTTTCGGTTGTAATGAGCACCTGTTTTGAATCTTTATGACATGAATTAAATTTATCAAAGTTTATCAAGGTCAATGCAACCGGGTAGGAAAAAATCAGTCGGATTTCGACAACTGGTAAAATATCCAGAAATAGAAACAGCTACTTACTTCCACCAGCAGCTTTTTAAAAAGTATATTACGAAAATTAACAAATGACGCACAAAAAGTTTCATGTAAAAGAAGGAAGGTATCGGAGAAAAACAGATTTTCAAATCGAACAGTCAAAAGAAGAAATATATGAGGAAACTTGATACAACTTTACCCTTCTAGCGGAAAAATTTTGGATCATGGGAGTGTTGAAGATAGGCGAAAAATATTCTTCACGGAAAAACTACGACAAAAAAAAAAAAAAAAGTTTTCAAGTACGTCTCCCAGAAGAGACGAGATAACGAGAAAAAGGGGTTGACCTTTACGCCCCTGACGAGAAATCTGTGCATTATTTAAAGAGGATAATGCTCCGAATCACTACTGTAGCAAATGGCATACAGTAAAAAACAAATTTCTCAATAAGGTTTTAGAAACGAAGGTACAGCTGCAAACAAAAGTACACAAACACCACCTAGCGACAGAACTGTGAACTATAATATACTCTTCAAATACTAACCAAAAATGTTTCACAAGGTAAATGACATCCGGTGTGGAAAGAAATTTTTAAATTACACATGTAGAAGCGCAGATATTGAGAGAAACAAATTAAACATTGGTGTCTCATAGCGGCGAGAGTGTGCATTGTTTTGGGGGAGGGGGAATACACCTGAGTAGTTTTCATAGTTAGTAGTATCTCACCGAAGAAAAAAAATTCAGTCGGGTTTTTAGTCTCGCAGATATTGCTGTAAACGGAAACGTGAACTTACGCTCTCTAATGGCAAACTTCTGCGTTAAGAAAAATTGAAATTTTATGAGAAACATTTCGCAGAGGAACAAAAATCTAACAAATTTTGTTTTACCAAATCGGACTCTAAGAAGTAGAGATATCGTCAAAAACAAGGTATATATCTATGCCCCCTGGGGTAAAAGCTGTGCATTATTTAAAAAAAAAGGATTCTGAAACGATTTTTTGAGGTGAGGGTTCACTAAATAATTTTTTCGATCGAGTTTTCAGAAGCTCAGATTTTGCTGCAAATATATCAGAAGCAGAAATAGATCCTTACGCCCCGTGGTAGCCAAACCATTCTTAATCAAAAATTAGAAATTATGCGCAGAACATTTCCCATCAAGGACTGTATCCGATGCAGGAAGAATTTTTAAAATCGGAGTTTTAGAAGCAGAGATATCGGGGATAACGCAATTTGCCCTTAAGCTGCCTAGCGGAAATTCTGTGCTTTACTTGAAAATTCTGAAACTATGTATGAAACATTTCGCACCGGAAACGCTTTCTAACAAAGGAAGAATTTTTGAAATCTGACTCTTCGAAGCAGAGATAACGGCAAAAATAAGATATACATCTACGCTTGGCGGGAAAAGTATGCACTATTTTAAACAGTAGGTATTCTCAAAAGGTTTTTTGAGGTGAGAAGTATTAGTCCACGCAAGAATTTTTTTAATCGAGTTTTCAAAAGCTCAGATTTTTCTGCAAATACATCCGAAACAGAAATAAAGCTTACGCCCCCTGATAGCCAAACGACTTCTTTTTAAAAATTTGAAATTGCATTCAAAACATTTCCCATGAAGGGCTGTTTGATATGCAGGAAGAATTTTTCAAATCGAAGTTTTCGAAGTCAAGATAACAAGGAAAATGCAGTTTATTCCCCGAGCAGAAAGTTAATGGCATCGAAAGGGCAAAAAGAATATTTTCAATCGGATATTTAGAAGCAGAAAAAAAAAACAACCGTAATGCAAGGATCATCATTTGTACATTTCAAGCTTCCCAATGAAAAAAGAATTTTTGAAATCGGCCTCATAGTTCCAGAGATATTGTGCCCACAGACGGACGGACAAACCGATAACATAAGCACGATCTTTTTTTACAAAAGACGTTACAAAGAAGCACGGTCTTTTTTTACAAAAGACGTTCTAATTCTCAGTTTTTGTGTGATTTTGCATGTGTTTAAACATCGACAAAAAAAATAGACACCTTAAAAAAGTCATTAGCACGTCTTTTGATAATAAAGATCGTGCTTATGTTATCAGTTTGTCCGTTCGTTCGTCTGTGGACACCATATCTCTGCGATTGCGTCCGGGAAGCGATCGTGCGCCAAGCGACCCTGTGGAAAATCGTGCGCGAAGCGACCTTGTTATATTTCACCGTGGACGAAGCGACCCTGCTAATCCCAAGGTCACACCTGAGGGTCACTCCGCAAAAAAAACCAACGTTCCAGCCAATAGAAATGCTTGTGTGCGAGCCTACCAGTACATTCCATTTTGGCATTCGGTATTGTGGGATACGTTTTGAAAAGCTTGTTCTTCGTTATGGAGTTACTTTCTACAAGCCTTGTTTAGTAATGGGTGGCTACCAATATCGCCTTCAGAAGAAAAGTAAATTAACTATCACATGGCTGTGTTTGAAAGAGAAAAAAGAAAAGTGTAAAGGAAGTGTTAAAACGGATTTTCAAAATAATATAATAAGCAAAACAGGCCATGTTTGTGTTCCAAATGAAGCAGAAGTAGAAGTGAAAAAAGTGATGGAAGTCTGTAGAAAAAGAGTAACCGAAGAGGTTTCTGTTCCTGTAAATAAAATTTTTAAAGAGGAAATTTCCAGAGTTTATGATAAAGGGTATGATTTAGTAGCTGCAACCCCATCATACGAAAACGTAAAAAGTACATTATGCAAAGAAAGAAGAAAAACATTAGAAACAACACAGAATCCTAAAGACAGTTCAGAAATAGAGTTCCCAAGTGACCTCCTCCTCTTACCGAATAAAGAAAAATTTCTTCGCTTAGATTTTGTAAATGATGTTGGCAAAATAATTCTAGTGTTTGCCGGCAAGGGCTACCAAGATGTATTAAAGAATGACGATTTCTTCTTGGATGGGACTTTCAAAAGCTGCTCGAAACAGTTCTATCAACTTCTAAGTGTTCATGCTGATTTAGGGAGCACTGTACTTCAAAATCAAGTGTATTCAGCACTGTTCTGTTTACTACCAGATAAACGAGAAGGAACATACCGCTCATTGTTTAAGAAACCAAAGACTTTGTGTCCACATTGGGTTCCAAAGTTGATAAAGACCGACTTCAAAGCAGCGCTTGTAAAAGCAACTAAAGAAGTATTCCCTGATGCAACTGTCTCCGGTTGCAATTTTCACTTCAGTCAAAGTCAATTTAGGAATTTTCAAGATCTGGGACTTACACAACTCTAAAAAACCAACGAAGAAATAAGAAGCATATGTGAAATATGCGCTGCTTTGGCCCACCTACTTGCAGAAAATGTTGAAGACGCATGGCTGCTTATTACGGAGGACGTTCCACAGAATGAAAGGTTAGATTTATTTCTTGACTATTTTGTTAACCAGTGGACGGAAAATCCTAATGTTCCAATTCAAATGTGGAATGTACATGGTCAGCGCCATAGAACCAACAACGCCTTAGAAGAATGGAACTCAAAATGAAATAGTATGCTAGGAAAAAAAACAGCCAAATATATAAGAACTTATTAAATACCTAAAGGAAGAATCAAAACGTGTGATGCTCAAACAACAATTAAAAAAAATTAGGAGAACTTGGTCCAAAAAGGAAGAAAAGTAGACGAACGCATTCGCAACATCATGGCGGAATTTGGAAATTCTAAAGACCTTAAAAAATGCTTGAAAGCATTAAGCTATGTTACGAAGTTGGACTAAGGACCAAAGCTATAAAATTCAGAAGATGTAAGTAATTAATTAATTGCATGAAAATAATTTGACTACGATTTATATATATATATATAGGTAAAATGATATTAAAAACTTGTAATTTGACTACGATTTGTATATGATCATCATCATCATCATTGTCAACCATTATCAATCCACTGCTGGACGAAGGTCTCCCCAAGTTTCCTCCACAACGGTCTGTCTTGTGCCAGTCTCCTCCATGTCACCCCTGCATACTTTCGAATTTCATCCACCCATCTCCCATGTGGTCCTCTTCGGGGTCTTTTCCTGTCCCTTGGAATCCAATCAAAAATTTCGGCTGTCCATCGATGGTCTGTCCTTCTGGCAGTATGTCCAGCGGATTGCCATTTCAGGGATTTAACTCTGATCATGATGTCTTCTACTCTTGTCATTTTCGGACCCACGTGTTCCTCTTCGTATCTCTCCTGGTTACACCAAGCATGCACCTCTCCATGCTGCTTTGAGTTGTCTGCAGCCTTTGTACGTCTGTTTTAGTTAAGGTTCACGTCTCTGCACCATACGTAAACACTGGATGGATGCATTGATCAAACACTTTTCTTTTAAGACATAATGGAATATTGCTCTTGAAAATTATGCTGTTTCTTCCAAAAGCTCTCCAGGCAAGTTTTGTACGCCGATTAATTTCTTCATCAATGTGACCCTCACTTGATATCTGCTGTCCAAGATAAACATACGTATCTGTTATCTCCAGTTTTTCTCCATCAATCGATAAATCTTCATTTCTTGAAAAAGCATTGAACATCACTTTTGTCTTCTGAAAGTTCATTTTTAAACCCACTTCTTTACTCTTGTCAGCAAGTTCCTGGATCATACTCTGCAGCTCTGATGGGGTAGTTGCAAAAATGACTACGTCATCAGCAAAACGAAGGTGAGTTATATTATCTCCATTAATCTTTATCCCCTTGTTTTCCCAGCTCAGCGACTGAAAGACACCCTTAAATGTAGCATTAAAGAGCTTCGGAGATATGGTGTCACCCTGTCTCACTCCCTTTCCTACTTTTATGTGTGCTGTATTCTCAAACAGCCGAATCTTTGCACTTGCAGTTTCATAGATGTTATTAATAATATTAATGTATGCATCTTCAATACCACAGGATTTCAGAGCCATTGTAACTGCTGATGGTTTCACCGAATCAAAGGCTTTTTCATAATCGATAAAAGCCATGCACAATGGAAGTTCATATTCCCTCGCTCTTTCAATTAGTTCTCTCAGTACGTGGATATGATCTATTGTGCTGTATCCACCCCTGAATCCAGCTTGTTCTCTCGGTTGAGCCATGTCCAGTGTTACCTTCAAGCGGTGTGAAAGAACTTTAGTGAAGATTTTATAAACCACTGAGAGGAGGCTGATAGGTCTGTAGTTCCCGAGATCCTCAATGTCACCTTTTTTATGTAGCAGGATCATTGTAGTTCCAATCCTCAGGAATCTTCCCTTCATTAAGGCATCGAGTGAAAATTTGGGCGAGTACTGTTTCAATTTCTCCACTTGCTTCTTGTATGATGTCTATAGTAATTCCATCTTCTCCTGGAGCTTTTCCCCGCTTCATGTTCTTGATTGCATTCGCAACTTCTGCTGGGAGGACTGGAAGAACTCTGGTACTGGTACCTTCCATGATGTCTGGAGTACATGTATCATCCCTTTCATATAATTTGGAGTAGAAATCTTTCACTCTTGTCAAAATTTCGCTTCTATTTCTTGTTACAGAACCATCTTCTTTTCTCAGTGCCATAATCTGTTTTCTTCCCTTACTGAGATGTCCCTTTGCTATCTTTAGGCTTTGGTTGTTTTCAATTGCTTTCCTCACTAGTTCACAGTTGAATTTCCTTACGTCTTCAGTGATACTTTTTCGTAGTGTCTTGCACAGCTCTATATATTCCACTTTGGAAGTCACATCTTCTTTAGTTGTCCTCATCTCTCTTCTTTTTTGCATCAACATTTTGGTTTTTCCTGATAATTTGTTGACATGCAACTTGTTCTTAGACCCAGCTAATTTTGTTGCTGTTTTCATAAGAGCTTTAGTTACTTTTCTGTTAACTTCGGAAATATCCACTTCTTCCGATGTTAGGCCTTCTAAAGCGGAGAATCTGTTCTTCAGTTCCAACTTGGAGGTATTATGGTGTTTTTTAAGGTTGGTTATGTCATTAGATTTTGTTTGTCTTATGAGCTTGCCACGTTCAAGTTTAGTGTTGAGATGCATCTTACATCTCACCGGTCTATGGTCACTACCTGTGTTGAACTTGTGTAGCACACTGCAGTCTTCTATGACGAAATTTTTGCTACACATAATAAAATCAATTTTACTTGTCGTTCCATTTGGATGTCTCCATGTCCATTTCCTGTGTGGCTTTTTCTTGAAAAAGGAGTTCAAGATGAAAAACCCTTCTGCCTCTGCAAACTCAACGAGAGTATTTCCACGCTGGTTTCTGTTGCCGTGACCGAATTTACCTACTGAAGTTTCATTCTGTTGCCGTTGCCCTATTTTTGCATTGAAATCTCCCATAATTATCTTCAAATGCTGCTTACCTTTATTATTTAGATCACGAATTTCCTCATAAAATTCTTCAATTTCTTCTTCAGGATGACTTGTGGTGGATGCATAAGTTTGAATTATCTGAGCCTGGTATCTTCTCGAGAGTTGGATAACGAGTCGTGCAACTCTGTCAGAGGAATTTTTAATTTCCACAACTTTATCCTTCAGTTTCTTGTTTATTATAAATCCAACACCACTAGTTTTGCCAGTATCTGTCCCACGATAGTAGAAGAAATGTCCACTTTTCAGTTCAATGAGATCTCCTTTTCTCCTTACCTCACTTAGCCCGATAATGTTCCACCTGATCCTTTGTAGTTCCTCTTCCAATTCAAGAAGCCTTGAATCAGAAGATAGGGAGCGTCCATTATAAGCCAAGGTCAGCATCAGATGGCAGCCTAGTCCGGTCCTCCGGGGATTCTTAGCACCCTCTGCCTTCATGTCACACTGGCCGCTGCCTAGGCCAGGTATATTCCAGCTGCCGGAGACTGAGTGCCAACATTTAAGTTGTGGAGTAATTTTGGAGGGGTATGGCCATAACTCACCACGCTGGCCAAGCGGGTTGGTGAATGTGGGATAGCATTTCCTCTAATCCCGATGGTATAGTTACACCGCTATTGGCGGTCGTCAGAGCCCCTTTAGTGGGAACAGGATGCACCAGGAGAAAGCGGGGTTGACATTTGTCAAGGAGAGGCTGTGATGTTACGCATCACCTGACCTTACATCCCGATTTGTATATATATGTATATATAAGAAAAATGATATTAAAAACTTGTATTTCTAAAAAGAGCATTAAACTATGTTACAAAGTAAGATTTACAAGTAACCAACAACGCAGTATTTCTAAAAAAAGCATTAAGCTATGTTACAAAGTAAGATGACAAATTTACAAGTAACCAACAACGCAGTTGAAGAGGAAAACATCGGTCTGTTTTTCTACAAAGTAAGATGTAAGTGACTACGATTAGCAGGGTCGCTCCGTCCACGGTGAAATATAACAGGGTCGCTTCGCGCACGAATTCTAGAGGGTCGCTTGGCGCACGAATTCTAGAGGGTCGCTTGGCGCACGGTCGCTTCGCAACCCGCTTCGCTCACCAACCCGCTTGGCCAGCGTGGTGAGTTATGGCCAAACACCTCCAAAATGACTCTACAACTTAAATCTTGGCCCTCAGTCTCCGGCAGCTGGAATGTACCTGGCCAAGGCAGCGGCCAGTGCGACATGAAGGCAGAGGGTGCTAAGAATCCCCGGAGGACCGGACTAGGCTGCCATTTGATGCTGACCTTGGCTACCTATAATGGACTCTCCCTATCTTCTGATTCAAGGCTTCTTGAATTGGAAGAGGAACTACAAAGGATCAAGTGGGACATCGTGGGGCTAAGTGAGGTAAGGAGAAAAGGAGAAGATCTCATTGAACTGAAAAGTGGACATCTCTTCTATTATCGTGGGACAGATACTGGCAGGACTAGTGGTGTTGGATTTATAATAAACAAGAAACTGAAGGATAAAGTGGTAGAAGTTGAAAGTTCCTCTGACAGAGCTGCACGACTCGTTATCCAACTATCGAGAAGATACCAGGCTTAGATTATTCAAACTTATGCACCCACCACAAGTCATCCTGAAGAAGAAATTGAAGAATTTTATGAGGAAATTCGTCATCTAAATAATAAAGGTAAGCAGCACTTGAAGATAATTATGGGAGATTTCAATGCAAAAATAGGGCACCGGCAACAGAATGAAACTTCAGTAGGTAAATTCGGTCACGGCAACAGAAACCAGCGTGGAAATACTCTCGTTGAGTTTGCAGAGGCAGAAGGATTTTTCATCTTGAACTCCTTTTTCAAGAAAAAGCCACATAGGAAATGGACATGGAGACATCCAATTGGGACGACAAGTGAAATTGATTTTATTATGTGTAACAAAAAATTCGTCGTCGAAGACTGCAGTGTGCTGAACAAGTTCAACACAGGTAGTGACCATAGATTGGTGAGATGTAAGATGCACCTCAACACTAAACTGGAACGTGGCAAGCTCATAAGACAAACAAAATGTATTGACATAACCAACCTTAAAAAACACCATAATACTTTCAAGTTGGAACTGAAGAACAGATTCTCTGCTTTAGAAGGCCTAACATCGGAAGAAGTGGATATTTCGGAAGTTAACAGAAAAGTAACCAAAGCTCTTACGGAAACAGCAACAAAATTAGCTGGGTCTAAGAACAAGTTGCATGTGAATAAATTATCAGGAAAAACCAAAATGTTGATGCAAAAAAGAAGAGAGATGAGGACAACTAAAGAAGATGTGACTTCCAAAGTGGAATATATAGAGCTATGCAAGACAGCACGAAAAAGTATCACTGAAGACGTAAGAAAATTCAACTGTGAGCTAGTGAGGAAAGCAATTGAAAACAACCAAAGCCTTAAGATAGCAAAGGGACATCTCAGTAAGTGGAAGAAAACAGATTATGGCTCTGAGAAAAGAAGATGGTTCTATAACAAGAAATAGAGGCGAAATTTTGACAAGAGTGAAAGATTTCTACTCCAAATTATATGAAAGGGATGATACATGTACTCCAGACATCATGAAAGGTACCAGAGTTCTTCCAGTACTCCCAGCAGAAGTTGCTCATGCAATCAAGAACATGAAGCGGGGGAAAGCTCCAGGAGAAGATGGAATTACTATAGACATCATACAAGAAGCAAGTGGAGAAATTGAAACAGTACTCGCCCAAATTTTCACTCGATGCCTTAATGAAGGGAAGATTCCTGAGGATTGGAACAATGCTACAATGATCCTGCTACATAAAAAAGGTGACATTGAGGATCTCAGGAACTACAGACCTATCAGCCTCCTATCAGTGGTTTATAAAATCTTCACTAAAGTTCTTTCACACCGCTTGAAGGTAACACTGGACATGGCTCAACCGAGAGAACAAGCTGGATTCAGGAGTGGCTACAGCACAATAGATCATATCCACGTACTGTGAGAACTAATTGAAAGAGCGAGGGAATATGAACTTCCATTGTGCATGGCTTTTATCGATTATGAAAAAGCCTTTGATTCGGTGAAACCATCAGCAGTTACCACGGCTCTGAAATCCTGCGGTATTGAAGATGCATACATTAATATTATTAATAACATCTATGAAAATGCAAGTGCAAAGATTCGGCTGTTTGAAAATACAACACACATAAAAATTGGAAAGGGAGTGAGACAAGGTGACACCATATCTCCAAAGCGCTTTAATGCCACATTGGAAAATGTCTTTCAATCACTGAACTGGGAAAACAAAGGGATAAAGATTAATGGAGATTATCTAACCCTCCTTCGTTTTGCTGATGACGTAGTCATTTTTGCAACTACCCCATCAGAGCTGCAGAGTATGATCCAGGAACTTGCTGACAAGAGTAAAGAAGTGGGATTAAAAATGAACTTTCAGAAGACAAAAGTGATGTTCAATGCTTTTACAAGAAATGAAGATTTATCGATTGATGGAGAAAAACTGGAGATAACAGATACGTATGTTTATCTTGGACAGCAGATATCAAGTGAGGGTCACATTGATGAAGAAATTAATAGGCGTACAAAACTTGCCTGGAGAGCTTTTGGAAGAAACGGCATAATTTTCAAGAGCAATATGCCATTATGTCTTAAAAGAAAAGTGTTTGATCAATGCATCCTTCCAGTGCTTACGTATGGTGCAGAGACGTGGACCTTAACTAAAAGAGACATACAAAGGCTGCAAACAACTCAAAGAAGCATGGAGAGGTGCATGCTTGGTATAACCAGGAGAGATAAGAAGAGAAACTCGTGGATCCGAAAAATGACGAGAGTGGAAGACATCATGATCAGAGTTAAATCCCTGAAATGGCAATGGGCTGGACATACTGCCAGAAGGACAGACCATAGATGGACAGCCGAAATTTTTGATTGGATTCCAAGGGACAGGAAAAGACCCAGAAAAAGACCACATGGGAGATGGGTGGATGAAATTCGTAAATATGCGGGAGTGACATGGAGGAGACTGGCACAAGACAGACCGTTGTGGAGGAAACTTGGGGAGGCCTTCGTCCAGCAGTGGATTGATAATGGTTGACAATGATGATGATGATGATAAGAAAAATGATATTAAAAACTTTTATTTCTAAAAAGAGCATTAAACTATGTTACAAAGTAAGATTTACAAGTAACCAACAACGCAGTATTTCTAAAAAAAGCATTAAGCTATGTTACAAAGTAAGATGACAAATTTACAAGTAACCAACAACGCAGTTGAAGAGGAAAACATCGGTCTGTTTTTCTACAAAGTAAGATGTAAGTGACTACGATTAGCAGGGTCGCTCCGTTCACGGTGAAATATAACAGGGTCGCTTCGCGCACGAATTCTAGAGGGTCGCTTGGCGCACGGTCGCTTCGCGCACGACACCATCTCTGCAACAAATAGTCCGATTTAAAAAAATCCTTTTGCATTGGAAGGCTTGAAATGTGAGAATAATGCCTTGCCTTCGGTTTTTTCGATGAAAAACTTCGCCGCTAGAGAGTGTAAATGCAGATTATATCGAATTCAAAATACATTTTATTGCATATATTTGCTTCTTAATAACTGATTGAAAATATTCTTTCTTCCTTTCGATGCCATTTATAACGAGGACTACTTTTTCCTTTCTCAAGTAATGCATAGATTTTCTGCTAAGGGCGTAAAGGTAAATTGCGTTTTCTCCGATATCACCGCTTCTAAATGTCCGATTTGAAAAAGTCTTCGTGCATCGGAAACAGTTACTCATGGGAAATGTTGTGCATATAATTTCTAATTTTCATAAATAATGGTTTGACCACCAGGGTTTTTGTTTCTGCTTCTGATGTATTTGCAAAATCTAAGCTTCTGAAAACTCGACTGAAAGAATTATTTCGTAGACTGATACACCTCGCCTCGAAAATACTTTTGAGAACCTCCTGCTTAAAGTAATGCATAGTTTTTCCGCCAGGGGTGTAGACATTTATAGTATTTTTGTCCGTATCTCTGCTTCTAAGAATCCGATGTGAAAAATTCTTTCCTTGCCGGAGAGCGTTTTATGTGCTAAATATTTCTCATGCAGTTTCAAAATTTTTAAGTAATGCATAGATTTTCCTCTAAGGGGTGTAAGGATAAATTGCTTTTTCTCCTATATCTCTGCTTCTACAACTACGATTTGAAAAATTCTTCCTGCAGCCGATACAACTCCTGATGGCAGGGCCGGATTAAGGGGGGGGGGTATAGCGGGAATATAGTCTATGTGCCCACCATTACCAAGGGCCCAGGTCGCATGCCACTACACCTTAAATGATATACAGCTTATATACAGTATTTATAATATAGAGGGAAGTAAAATAGTTCTACTTTTGTCTCGTATTATTTCCACTCGATCAAAAGCAGTGGCTGGAAGACGAACAGATTTCAAGGCAGTGATTCACTAAACCTAAATGTTTCATGTCGCTGTGTACGGCGGGGCCGGCGAGACAGTTTCAACTTCTTCTCTATCATCCACCCACACCTGTCTGTTTGCATTTGGAACCGTTACTGGGCGAAATTCATTGTGACTTCACATTGCATATCAAACAAGAAATATGACACCGATTTTTTGGTTGTAATGAGCACGTCTTCTGAATCCGTTCTGACGCGAATTAAATTTATGAAAGCTATTCAAAGTCAATGCAACCGGTTAGGAAAACAATCAACTGGTTTCTACAAGCCATAAAACACCAGGGGTAGAAACTTCTACTTACTTCCATCAGCGGATAAAAAGCATGCTACGAAATTTAACAAATGACGCACAAAAAGTTTCTCCTGGCACAAGGAAGTTATGAGAGACAAAGAGATTTTCAAATCAAACAGATAAAAGAAGAAATATAGAAGGAAACATGATATACGTCTACGTCCGCAAGTGGAAGAATTTTGCATAATAGAGAAGTTGTAAATAGGCGAAAAATATTCTTCATGGAAGAAGCTATGATGGAAAAATAACTTTTCAAATACTTGTGCATCTCCCGGAAGCAGAGATAGCAAAAAATAAAGGAGGGGGGGGGGTCGACCTTTACGCACCGAGCGGGAAATCTTTGCAGTATTTAAAGAGGATAATGTTCCACATCTCTATTGCAGCGAATGGCATACAGTAAAAGAGAAATTTCTCAAGAGTGTTTTTAGAAGCGGCGATACAGCTGCAAACTGAAGTATAAAAACACCACTTACCGACAGAACTGTGAACTGCAAAATTCCTCATTTACTAGCCTTAAGGGTTCTACAAGATAAATGGCATCCGGTTTTGAAAGAATTTTTTAAATCGCACATGTAGAAGCACAGATATTGAGAAAAAAGATTAAGCATCTGCGCCCCTAGCGGCGAAATTGGGTATTATTTTGGGAAAAAAGTACGCACACAGAGTTTGCTTAGTTGGTAGTATCTGACCGAAGAAAGAAGTTTTTCAATCGGGATTTTAGTCCCGCAGATATTGCTGTAAACGGAAACGTGAGCTTGCGCCGTTTGGTGGCAGATTTGTGAGTTTAGAAAAATTTGAAATCATATGAGAAACATTTATCGGCGAAAACGCTTTCCAACAAAGAAATAATGTTTCAAATCAGGCTCTTAGAAGTAGAGATATGGCCAAAAATAAGATATACATCTACGCCCTCGGAGAAGCCATGCATTATTTTAAGAAGAAAATATTCCGAAAAGGTTTATCGACGTGAAAGATATCGGTCCACCAAATAATTTTTTAATTTGAAATTTTAAAAGCTCAGATTTTGCTGCAAATACATCAGAAGCAGAAATTAACACTTACCAAAACATTCTTTACCAAATATTAGAAATTAAATGCAAAGCATTTTCAATCAGGATCTGTATCCGGTGCAGAAAGAATTTCTCAAATCGGACTTTTAGAAACAGAGATATCGGGGAAAATGCAATTTACCTTTACACCCCCTAGTGGAAAGTCTATGAATTACTTGAAAATTTCGAAATTATATGAAAAACATTTCGCACCGGAAACTCTATCTAACGAAGAAGAGGGAATTTTTCAAATCGGACTCTTAGAAGCAGAGCTATTGACAAAAATAAGACTTATCTTTATGTCCCCCTGGAGGAGAAACTATGTATTATTTTAAGAAAAAAATATTCCGAAAAGTTTTATCGGCATGAGTGGTATCGGTTCACGAAAGTTTTTTTCCAATCGAGATTTTAGAAGCTCAAATTTTTCCTGCAAATACGTCAGAAGCAGAAATTAGCACTTATGCCCCCTGGTGGCCAAACGATTTTTTATGCAAAACATTTCCCATTAGGAGCTGTCCCGCTGTAGAAAGAATTTTTCAAATCGGAGTTTTAGAAGCAAAGATATTGGTGAAAACGCAATTTACTTTTACGCCCCAATAGCGGCAAAATTGTAGCAGAAACACTATGCAAAACTTAAAAAAGTGAGTAAGCCTAAAATAGTCTTCGACAAAAATGGAATCGAAAGGTAAAAGTATTTTTCAATCGGATGTTTAGAAGTTATGGAATAAAATGTATTTTGAATTCGATATCATCTGCATTTACGCCCTATAGCGGCAAAATTGTGCATCATAAAATCATAAAAAACAAAACAAAAAAAAACAAGTTAGTAAAATAATGCAATGCATTGATTATGATACGCTTTCCAACACACCAGAAATCATTACTCAAGTTATGAGGATAATGGCTCTACAATAAATCTCGGTCCTATGACCTGACCTTTGATCCCATTTTGATGATATTTAACAGAACCGGTAAAGTATACTTCCGGAAAAACATGATAAAGTTTTGTCACAATCAAAGCATTGTTACGTAAGTTATAACGCATAAGGGCAATGGAATGGATCCCGATCCTATGTCCTGACCTTTGACCCCATTTCGCCTATTTTCAATAGGGTTCGTCCCCATGTAGTCCCCTACCACATACTAAAATTTCATTGAAATCGAACCATTTTTACCCAAGTTATGATGCATAAGGGCAGTGGAATGCATCCCGCTCCTATGTCCTGACCTTTGACCCACTTCACCCATTTTTAATAGGGTTCATCCCCAGGTTATCCCCCACGACATACTAAAATTTCATTGAAATCGAACCATATTTACGCAAGTTATGACGCATAAGGGCAATGGAATCTATCCCGCTCCTATGTCGTGACCTTTGACCTCATTAACCACATTTTCAACAGGGTTCGTCCCCAGGTAGTCCCATACCACATACTAAAATTTCATCGAAATCGAACCATTTTTATGCGAGTTATCGTGCGGAAAGACGGACAAAGCTGGAGCATTTACGCTTCTTCAACCTACAGTTGGAAAGCCTAAACAAGTTAGTAAAATCATGCAATGCATTGATGTGATACGCTTTCCAACATACCAGAAATCATTACTCAAGTTATTACTCAAGTTATGAAGATAATGGCTGTAGAATAAATCTCACTCCTATGACCTGACCTTTGACCCCATTTCGATGATATTCAACAGAACCGGTAAAGAATACATCCGGAACAACATGATAAAGTTTTGTCTCAATCGAAGCATTTTTACGTAAATTATAATGCAATATCAGGAACACCGAAGATCGCTTGGTTAAAGGGAGGAAGAGGAAACAGTTTTTTTTAATTTTGATATGTTATTTCCAAGTATTGTGATGCTAAGTCGTTCAATTGCACGTTGTCCCAAGTGTTCCAGTCGCTGAACACGTTCTTCCGCGGTTTCGGTTGCGATTCACTGTGATGAACGGCTTCGCAGTTCTTCCAAGCGCTGGTTACGTTCTTCGGAATATTTAGCTGCGATTCGCTGTCTATTTTTTCGCCGCATTGGATCGAGGGTTTCTTCCGATATAGATTCATTGAGGGTTATAATAACGTCGGAAACTATTTCCATGCTCCTCGCCTTAGCTGCTCGGAATAGTCTTTTTGTAGGCTGATCTTCTTCCAATGGTAGGTCATATATTTCGAGACTGGAATGTGATCCGAAACCATCGTCTCTTGAATATCCAAGCTGTTCCATATTTACTTCTTCCACTTGTTCTTGTTCCAACACTGCCGTATTCTACTTATTCTTCTTATTGAAGTTGAAACGCTCACGTTTCGTAGGGGGTCGACCAGCCATATTTTTTTACATTGTTTTACCATCCACGGGGCACTCTGTTAATAGTAATGAATAAAAATGAACTAATCATATTTTAGCACAGCGGATACGCTCGTCATCAAGTGACTATTAAAAAACATAACAAAAAAATGCTGTATTAACAGTTTACCTTTTGAAGGGAAAAACACATCAGCGTTCCGCTGTTTATATTGTACTACGAATCAACTCCAAACAGCTGGCACAACTAACTTTTTGTTCTAGAAGAAAATAGAAGTAAAGCGTAACACGCCCACAAAACGTGACGTAATGAGGCAGATGGTCGCGAGAGCGTGACGTCATAAAACTTTAATAGGATACACACACAACGCGTGACGTAATGAGGCAAATGGCGTGACCGTGCGCCAACATCTCAATCGCGAGAGTGTGACGTCATAAGATTTCTAAGTATGGGAAAAATTAATAGGACGACGGCATGACACTAAAAACGTGGTAACTCAAGGTTATTATTTAACTCACTAAACGAATTTCCCCAAAGTCGAGATCAAGCTAAATCGATTTCTAGTACCAGAAAACTGTAGGTTAACGACTTTCATCAAAATCCTTTGAGCCGTTTTCAAAATAAAATTTACATAGATAAAAGAATTGTTCCTTTAAGGTGGACGTCAAGTAATTTTGTTTCCTGTACTTCCAATGGAAAAACTTCTGTACACATTTCTTCCCAATTAATGCGTTCCCAAGGATGAAAATTTGAACATCGATTAAAATAGCTTCATTTTGTAACTTGGAATACTTAATATTTTCTAAAACATAACCATATTTATGCAATCCAACATTTGTTTGTCTACTGACGTCATCAAAGTACAGGTCGCGCCATCTTTTTTCTGGTTTCAACACCACCAAAGGATAAGTTATTGATTTTTAATATAATTATGGTTATGTTTTAGAAAATATTAAGTAGTCCAAGTTATAATATGAAGTTATTTTAATCGATGTTCAAATTTTCATCACTGGGAACACACTAATTGTAAAAGTAATGTGTACAAACGTTTTTCCATTAGAAGTATAGGAAGCAAAATTACTTGACGTCCACCTTAATAGTATGGGATAAGGGCGATGGAATGGATCCCAATCTTATGTCCTGACCTTTGACCCCATTTCGCCCATTTTCAGTGGGGTTCGTCCCCAGGTGGTCCCTACCACATACTAAAATGTCATCGAAATCAAACCATTTTTACGCACGTTATGACGCATATGGGCAATGGAATGCATCCCTCGGCTATGTCCTGACCTTTGAACATACTTCACCCATTTTCAAAAGGGTTCGTCCCCAGCGGTCCCATACCACATACCACATAACAAAATTTCGTTGAAATCCAACCATATTTACGCAAGCTATGACGCATAAGGGCAATGGAATGGATCCCACTCCTACGTCGTAATCTTTGACCTCATTTGTCCCATTGGCAATAGGGTTCGTCCCCAGGTGGTCCCCTATCACATACTAAAATTTCATCGAAATCGAACCATTTTTACGCGAGTTATCGTGCGGACAGACGGACGGACGGACGGACGGGAAAAGCTGGATCATATACGCTTCTTCAACCTACGGCTGGAAAGCGTAAAAAAGGAAAGAAACAAAATAATGGGTCATCATTCGCACATTTCAAGATTCCAAATGCGAAAAGAATTTGTCAAATCGGACTAATAGTTGCAGAGGAATTGTGTCCACAGTCGAATGGACGGGCAAACCGGCAACATAAGCACGATGTTTTTTTACAAAAGACGTGCTAAAAAGGGCACCAAGAAAAGCATCTAATTCTAAATTATTAAAAATTCCAGGACAAAATCTAGGAATCTTAAGCTTTTAACTTATGTTTTTGTGAGAATAATGATAAATACAATGACTTTTTATGAAAATTGTGCAGGTGATTTATTAGTGTGAAGAATGCACTACGTTTTAATTATTACAAGCATATTGATAGATTCGTGTTTTAACGAACTTCAATAATGATTGTCCATCATAAGTTCGTTGCGGGCTCACTCAGATGTCTTTGCCTTGGTAGCTCACTGAGATATTTTAGCCTAGGGGCCCTCTAAGGTCTTGATCCGCCCGTGCCTCATGGTAATATTTTTATTATAATTTCTGATGTTTGATAAAGAATGGTTTGGCCACCAGGGGCGTAAGTGCTTTTTTCCGCTTCTGAAGTACACTGCCGGACAATTGCTAAGGACGGATGACAATAGCAACGATAGCAACCATAAAATGGAAGGCAGGAAAATGTGGAAATTAGCATATGTGCGGGATACAGTAAGACGTGTTGTGCGTATGCAAATTTTGGATTGCCGAACCTGTTCGTGACGTCATAGCGCTGATAAGAGATATAAAGGATTTGACGCGTATTGACCGTTGTTGTTCAAACGCAAAGTTGTGAGGGAAAGAATCAATTGACGAACTTGCAATTTTCAGTATGTCTTCCCGACATCACCTAGATGATTTTACGCGTGGCCGTATTATTGGCAAGACTGAAGAAGGGCGAAAAAACAGATGTTGCCTGGGAGTTCGACGTCAGCCACAGTGTTGTTTCAAGGCTTTGGATATCATTTCAAACAAATGGAGAGTGTAGCAAACGTCACGGGGGAGGTCGTGTTCGCAGTAAGACACCTGCAGAAGATCGTTACATAGTGCTATCAACAAAAAGACACCGGCGCAGCACAGCTAGTGAGGTAGCAAATCAGTTTATGGCTGCTACTGGCAAACGGATCTCCCGAAAAACTGTCGCCAGACGTTTGCATGAAGGAGGACAATACGCCCGCCGTCCTACTGTGTGCATCCCATTGTCCAGACGTCACCGTACCGCCCGTTTGCAATGGTGCCATCAACATCGCAATTGGACTGATAACGACTGGTCTGCTGTCCTCTTCTCAGGTGAGAGTAGATACAGTCTGTCGTCTGATTGTCGACGACAACTGATCTGGCGTGATAGTGGTACTGCATATTGTCCAGCAAACATACAGGAGGAAAGGGACCGATATCCGACATGTAGTGTCATGGTATGGGCTGGCATCCTGATCAATGGCCGTACGTCCCTCTATGTGCTTCTAACTGGGACTATGACTGGCCAACGATACATTAATGATGTTCTGCTACCTCATGTTCGCATGTTCCGTGGTGCTGTCGGTGATAGATTCCTTTTCATGGACGACAACGCAACATGTCATCGAACAGTCGCTGTCCAGGAGTGTCTTGAGAGCGAGGATATTCAACGCCTCGTATGGCCAGCACGTTCTCCAGATCTGAATCCCATTGAAAATGTGTGGGATGCTTTGGGGAGGAGTCTTGCTGGTCGCCAATGCCCTTCAATAAACAAGGACACCCTCATCCGTGCACTGACAGAGGAATGGGATAAATTACCCCAACAGCTGCTTGATAATGTTGTGCAAAGCATGACACGACGTGTGGAATCTTGCATCTCCCTCCATGGTGGCCATATCCCGTATGGACATCTTACGCCGGAACGCCTGCGGACGGTAATTGCATTTTTTCACGTTTGCGTATTCTGCACAAAATAGCCTGTTTGTCCCTTGAACACGTTCCAAAGCCTTCTGGATTTCAGAGCACAATAAATTGTCTTTCTTGTAATGTCCTGGCATTCTGACATTATTTTGTTTCACTTGGCATCCAACCACACTTACTTTTTTATGCGCTATATATAGCCGTTTATGATCCGTCCTTAGCAATTGTCCAGCAGTGTATTTGTAGCAAAACTTGAGCTTCCGAAAACTCAAATGAATAAATTTATTCGTGGGCCGATACCACTCACCTCGAGAAGCCTTTTCAGAATGCTTTCTTCTTAAAATAACGCATAGTTTTCCCGCCAGGGGTCATAGACGTACATCATATTTTTGTCGATATCTCTGCTTCTAAGAGCCCGATTTGAAAAATCCTTTCTTTGTTGGAGAGTGCTTACGTTGCAAAATGTTTTTCATATAGTTTAATATTTTTCTTCGCAAAAATTTGTCACTAGAGGACGTAAGTTCACGTTTCTATTTAATGCAATATCTGCGGGACTAAAACCCCGATTGAAACCTTCTTCAGTGAGGTACTACTAACTATAAAAACTTTTTATGTGTATTTTCTTCCCAAAATAATGCACAATTTCGCCGCTGGGGGCGCCAATGTTTAATCTGTTTTTCTCAATATCTGTGCTTCTACAAGTCTCGTTTAAAAATTTATTTTAGCAACGGATGCCATTACCTTGTAGAACAGTTTAGGTTAGTATTTGAAGAGTTTTACAGTTCACAGTTCTGTTGCTAGGTGATGTTTGTGTACTTGTGTTTGCAGCTGCATCTCCGCTTCTAAAATGCTATTGAGAAATTTCTTTTTTATTGTATGCCGTTTGCTACAACAGAGATCTATTATCCTCTTTAAATAATGCGCAGATTTCCTGCTAGGGGGTAAAGTTCAAAACCCTTTCCTCGCTATCTCTGCTTCCGGGAGACGTATTTGAAAAGTTCGCTTCCTTAGCATAGCTTTTCCCACGAAGAATATTTTTTGCCTATTTTAAACTTTTCCATGATGCAAATTTTTCCGCTGGAAGTCGTAGAATTATATCATGTTTCCTTCTGCATATTTTCTCTTTTAACTTTTTGAATTGAAAATCATTTTCTCTCCCGTACCTTCCTCTTGCTATGAGAAACGTTTTGTGCGCCATTTTTAAATTTTCGTAACTTACTTTTTAAGCCGCTGTTGTAAGTAACTGTTTTTATTTCTGGCTGTTTTATCGATTGTAGAAATTCGATTGATTTTTTTCTAACCGGTTACAATAACTTTGAATAACTTTGACAAATATAATTCACATCTGAAGGGATTCAAAGGCGTGCTCATTAGAACCGAAAATTTGCTGTCTATCTTCTTTTTTTGTCAGTTCTGGGTATGTAAACCTTAGTTTTTGCTCATTTTTCTCTCACCTACGGATTACCTTTATTCAGTGATCACCTTTTCTGCTTTGCATACATTGCCGTTACAGTGTGCAATTCAGTTACATCATAAAATAGGATGTTCTAGCGTGGATTGGTTTTAATTAGAGCGTGAGGCAAAAAAATTAAAACTTTAAATTTATAGTTAATTTATACGAGACTTTTCCCTATACATCAGCTGTTCAAAAGAATTTAATGTATAAAACAGGAAGTTTTGGGCAGCCAATTCCACACAAGAAAGTAAGTATTTAATAAAAGTATGTATACTGAGTGGCCAAATTATTATGACCACCAGATCATTTTGTGCAACGTAGCTATCCTGCAAATGCTGCTGATGCAAGATGGCTGAATAGGTATAAAATGGGAACACTGAAAGGATGCACATACTAATGAAGTGCATTGAGCAAGAAATAATGGGTAAAAGACGCGATCTAACGGATTTTCAACGTGGAATGGTCGTGGGTGTTCAAAGCGTTGGTGCGAACATTAGCAAAACGGCTGTACTTGTGAAATGTTCTGTTAAAGTTTACAGAAAATGGGCCACCAGTCAAAAAACCGGGTCTGAGCACAAGGCGTGTAGTTGTCAACGGCTACTGGATGCTCGAGTTGAGTGGAGAGTAGGCAGATTTGTCCAGTCCAACAGAAGGGCAACACTTAATCAAATTACAGATAATCTGAATCAGGCAGCAAATCCGACGAACTCTGAACGTTTAGTTCGCGGCACATTGCATCATATGGGCCACAGAAACAGACGGCCTGCCCGTAAGCCATTGCTATCTGCAGCGAACAAGAAGAAACTGCTCTGGTTTTTTAGGAACACAAAAATCGGACAGTAAATGAAAGGGAAAAGGTAATGTGGTCCGACGAATTACGTTTTCAACTACACCATGCAGATGGAAGAGTGAGGATATCGGGAAAGCAACACGAAAGCATGGACCCCATCATGCATCGGCACTACTCTTCAAACTGGCGGAGGCAACGTTATGGTCTGTGGCATGTTCTCGTGGACATGTTTGGGCCCTTTCATTCGTGTATAGCAACATTTGATCATATTTAAGTTTCGTTTCCGACCAAGTCCATCCAGTTATGTTGATGGTTTGTCCCAATGAGACGGATAGTTCAGCAGGACAATGCTCATGTCATTATGCCCCCATTGTCCGCAGTAGTTTGAGGAGCATCACGGAGACTTTTTCCTAGTATATTGGCCTCTTCAATCACCAGATCAACCCAATTGAGCACCTGTGACATGAAGTCAAAAGGGACGTCAGACAACTGGATCCGCTGCCATTAAATTTTCAAGAGCTACAAGGTGCAATTCATCGCATTTTGGATAATATACCCCTACCCACTTACCGACATTTAATGGAGTCCATACCAAGACGAATTCGTGCAGCATTAAGGGCAAAAGGTTGCCCAACAACAAGTTAACCAGGTGGTCAAAATAATTCGGCCACTGAGTGTATGAATTTGCCTTGAATGAAATAGTTATGATATGAGTGCTTAATGTAGTTTTGAAAATGCAAATCAATGTGTTGGATTGACAGATGCTTAATTCACAAAGGCTGCCTCTAGATTAGAATTTACTTGTACTTATATGAAAATTTGAACTTTGAAACAGTTAATAAACGAGTTGGATAATCAGACCGTGGATGCAAAGTTTTGAAATACTTTCTTCTAAAAAATAAGATGAGAATGTTTTTTAATTTTAATGGAATGCGGAACATTTTCATCGAAACAAACATGATTAAAGAAGTAGAAATTTTTTATTAAAAAGAAAAAGAGTAAGAAAAAATAAAAAAAGAAAAAAATAGCGAAAACTTTGGACGAAAGAGGTTTATTTACTGCTTTCTTCTGGTACACTTTGAAAGTACATATTTACCATTCTTATAAAAAGAATTTCTATTTTCCATTCAGTGAAAACTTTTCAGCCATTTTGCTATGGTTATAATTCAAATATATAAAACCGACAAAAAATCGGAAACAAAAAACAAAAAAAAAACCAGACGATCTTCAGAGAAACGAAATGGTTTGTTGTTTTTCTATAGCGTAAAAATAATCTCAGCTGAAACAAGTAGGTAGGATTTGCCTTATGACCCATTTATCTCGTTTAATGTTCATTCTGTATTTTTAATGTATCTCATTTCATATAGAAATGAAAAGTCTGTTTCATTTATCGATCTATTTAATGTCACCTAAGATAATTAGTTACCCATTCCCTTGATGACACAATTCTGTTCTTAGTTTCACTCATTGGTTGTTAACTGGGCAGTTATCTCTTACCCTTCCCTTTTCTTCTCCCTTTCCTTTTCTTTTCCTTTACTTTACTTTACTTACCTTTCCTTTCTTTATTCCCAGTCACGATATTTAAACCTTGTTTTTAATTCTAGTGATTTTACGGAAATACTGTTTGCCTATTTTGCACTTGGGTGACCTTTAAAAACTCAGTCGTCGTCCCTGTGCAAGTATAGCAAGTATTGTGAACCGGTTTATTGATTGTCCACTGTTTCATTACTTTTACACAACCACAGCACACGATAGTCACCAAAATAGCGGCTTCTGGTTTCCGTGCTAACATTAACGAGAAGCAGTTTTCAATGTAAACACCATCGAAGAACTAAGTTCCCAGCAAGCTTCTTTTACTTCATCAAACGTTATCACTAAGCAAAAGACTTTGACGTCTGCTTCATCTAATCTGTAACACTAGGCAATACTGTACCAGGCTGTCAGGGATGGAACCTGCTCCTTTGCTAAACGCTTTCTATGCCAAAATCACTAGCGCTTCTAGAAATGTACCAAACATATTTCCAAATCATGATTGTTGTCAATAACTGGAACAAGGACAGCAAAAAGCGAAAGCTCTCGAAAGCACCTGTTAATCCAATGCCAATCCCTGTTCAGAAGGTTCGTCGACATATAGTAATGATTCATTCTCTCCCAAATATACCAGTAACGAGGAACCTTGAAGACTTAAGCGCGTTTTACCACCAAATCAATTAAACATATCAGTCGATTAGAAGGCATAGCACAAGTTTTCCCTCCCAAGATTTGGGTGAAAGCTGCAGTGCTTCATCGAGTTGATAGAAGCCACCAACTCGACATATAACTTCTGTCCTCCCTACCGATTAAACTAGCTATTTCAAATGCTCTGCCATAGATTTCACATATTCACATTCCAGCTATGATCCTCAAATTTGGACGAATAATTTGACTTTATTCATGCTGTGACCTCATGCTCAATACTTATCTTTTGATTACAGTCAACATGGAATTTGATACGGAAGAAAATATGAAATGCATACCAAAAACCGTAACTACAACAAATGAAGATATCCCATACACATTTTCTCTTACTGTTCAGTGCTTTACACGTAAAGTAACTGGGCACAAGCCACAATAAGTTCCTCACCTCACCACACCTATAACAGAAGAGAGAGAAGGATGCTTGCGTGGATCATTTCAGTCAACTGAGGCAGAAAATGTATTCGTCGACAAAGCGAACTCCACATTGTCGAGAAATGCATTGGCTAATGAACAAATAAAACATGAGGAATCTTCGATGGAAGCGATAACACGCATTGACAAACTGTTTTAACAAGGCAATACCAATAATGTTGCATGATTTCAGAGACCATAGGTGCTACAGCAAAAATTCAAAAGGTATAATCATCATACAGTACATCACCCTTCCTTGTTCAGTATGCACACAAACGATCGACACTTATACGAAAATTAAAAAGTTAAAACTTTTTTACCTTAAAATGAAACAATAATTAAGTTAATTAAATTCTCATAATTTCATTATTAATACTGATAATATAAGTGAAAATGATAATAATAATAATAATAATCCCCACCGTGGGTGCCACTTTGTCTCGGTGGTGGAGCTTGTGTGTCCCGATGAGGTTGAGAGCTATGCTGGCGGTAGCAATGCTACCAGCAGGGCCACCCAAGCCAGACAGGTCTTGACTGAGGAGTCAGAATAAGAGTACCCAACAACCATCAACCATGATGAGATGAAACAAAAAGAAATCCATACCGGATCGGTCATCGCCCGGGTCAACAAGGACCACGCAGGTGCTATGGCTCCTGGACACCTGTCGACAAATGGGCTTCAGGGCTCAGAAGATCTTGTTGAGGAACCAGGACAGGCTGCTGCAATGCTACTGGAACAAAAGAAACGGAAAACTTGGACAGTTGCTGAAAATTGAGAAATCATGAAATGCTATTACCAGGCAAATCCACCAGCCCGTGGTTTTTAAAAAAGAATGATGCAAATTTGGAAAGGAAAATATTCAGACAGTGGAATAACAGAACAAAGAATAATGAATCAAAGAAGGTTTATCATCAGGAACACGGTATTTACAGAACTGGAACTGCAAAAGATGGAGAAATTGGCAAAAGAAAGACCAACACAAAATAAGGACCACGCCGTGGAAAACGTTGTGCTAGTAAAGCCTGAAGATCAAGTAGCAGAAAATATTTTACCCGAAGAACAATTTGTGAAACAACATGACAACCATGAATTGACAAAATAGCAAAATCTCCTGAAAGAGAACATTTTAATCCATATGATGCAAGGTGAGGAACGACAAAGACTTCCTGTAATTCGCCAAATACGAAGCAAACAAGTGAAACATTTGTTAAAAACTGCAAATGATGTCGTGGACAAAATTCCAACACATACTTTAAAGGAAACAAACCAGCTCATGTACAGTACAGCTACCATAGTAACCATGGAACTTGGTTACAAGATGCCAAAGAAGAAAATGCCTGGCACTCCTAAGGAAAATTCGGCTAGAAAAGAAAAGAAATAAACTCCGTAGTGACATTAGTAATTTAAAATGCCTGAAAGATGGGGAGCTTAAAAGTAGAAAAATAAAAGATGGACTCTGCAAAAAATACGACCTGGAAAGAAAAAGAATTGTTGAAATTATGGAAGAATTAAAACAACGAGTAACAGCTACTGCAAAGAAAATTGAAAGATATGACGGTCGAATAAAGCAGTACAAAGAAAATGCGCAATTCCGGAATCTTCAGCAAGTGTTTTATAAATCATTGAGACAAAAGGCAATCCAAATAAACATCAGCCCATGTAAGGAAGATGCCTTGCAATTTTGGAAAGAAATTTGGGAAAGTCCAGTTGAACATAATAAAATGCCTTGTGGATCAACGATGTTCGTAAAGATTTGAAAAGAATACACATGGATAATCTGATGATAACAGCTGATATGATTACACAGCAAGTAAAGAATGTGAAAGCCTCCATTGGGCGCACCTGGGCCAGATGAATTGCACGGATTTCGGTTGAAGTATCTTACAAGTCTTCATCAACGAATAGCTATGCAATTCAATATAATACTACAGAATTCTGCCACAGAAGATTGGATGACAGCAGGTCGCATATTCCTTATAATGAAAGATCAAGAAAAAGGCAATAAACCTATTAACTATCGTCCAATTACATGCCTCCCAACAACATTCAAATTTTCCACAAGACTACTAGCAAGATCAATATATGACTACTTATGGGAAAACAATTTGTACCCAATAGAACAGAAGGGGAATTTCAAAAGGTCAAGAGCACAAAAGACCAGCTGCTAATTGACAAAATGGTACTAAAAAACTCCAAAAGAAGAAAAACGAATTTGAATATGGCATGGATAGATTATAAAAAAGCCTTTGGTTCATTGCCCCACAGCTGGATTAACACTTGTTTGGAACTATTTGGAGTTAGCAAGAACATCCGCCGATTCCTCAAAGAAAATATGCAAAACTGCAAAATAGTGTTACATGCATATGGTGAAGAACTCGGAGAAGTTAATATCAAGAGAGGCATATTTCAAGGGGATTCTTTGTCGCCTTTATTGTTTAATATCTCTTTAATTCCATTGTCAATGATGTTGAACAAAATAAAAATGGGCTATCACATTTCGGACCAACATGGAAAAATAAACCATCTGCTGTACACGAATGACCTTAAATTTTACGCAAATATTTAGTGATGATATACAAATGGAATTTGGACTGGAAAATTGTGCAGTACTATCCATGCGCTGGGGAAAAGTTCAGAATATAGATGGAATAGAACTAGAAAATGGTAATATAATGAAATCATTGTCAGATAATGAAAATTATAAACACCTTGGAATTCTTGAATCAGTTAACATCTTACATACAAAAGTAAAAGGTCAAACTCAGAGTGAGTATATCAAGAGAGTCAGAAAAATATTGAAATCAAAACTAAATGGTGAAAATACAATCAAAGCCATAAATACATGAGCCATTCCAGTAATCAGATACCCAGCTGGAATAATAGATTGGTAGATGTAGCGAAAAAAAACATTAAAAAAACAGTATATGAGAAAATCTTGAAATATGAGAACCTGCGAATGGAAATCCAAAGGATCTGGAAACAAAGAATAACACAGATAGTACCAGCCATCATTTCGACAACCGCAGTGGTATCAAATAACTCTGAAATTTTTCGAGTGATCAGGATTGCCACAGAGACTGCCTCGCACAATTTAAAAGGCAGTCATTCTACAAACCTGTTTTTTTTTCTTTTTTTATTGGGAGTTTAACGACCACCTTAAGCAACTGAATGGGCTAGAAGCAGTCCCACGTCCCTAATTCAGGGCCACTGGTTCCAGAAAGGGAGAAAGTCAGCACCGTAAGACAAACACAGCATCCATGCCTTACCAGGATTTGTACCCGGACCCATCTCGGACGAATGATCATTAGCCAGCGCTTAGACCACTGCACCATTGGGACAGCAAAACTGTTTACAAAGCTACGTTTGTAGACTTCATCACTGGTCCACTTGAACAGTTGAATCAGATCAGATCATATCATATGTAGAAGATTTTAGGACGGAAGCACGTGATCCCATGTCTTAAACAACCCTTAGAAATAGGAAGCTAAGAGATTTGGGCTAGACTACCCGATAGAAAAGTCACACGAAAGCGAGGTAGAAAGGGGGAGGAAGACGCCCTTATTTATAACCGGGGGCCAGTACCCGTGGTCCGACGGCTTAACGTGCCCATCCGACGCACGGCGGATATTTAGTGGTTCGAGTCTTCGTACCTGCCTGGGATCGAACTTACTCCGGGGCAGTCACGAACGTCTGTTGAATGCAATTTACCAGCTACAATTAGAAAGTATCAGAAGGTAGTTTTGAAGAAGTGTGCATTGAACTGTATATTTTTTGCACCTCCTAATCACAGTCGCAGAAGATAAGCGAGCATTCAAAAAGCTTGCCATCATTAAAAACAATGTGCGGGTAGCCGTGTCCTTAAACAGTTTGGGATTTCTTTCGGTAAGACGCGAAATATCACTCAAAATTGATTTCACTAAAAGTTACAAAAGATTTTGTGCTGTCGTGAATAATATAAGTCGTCATTAATATACATATTTTAACTTACACCAATCTGGCAAACCCGATCGATACACAAGTAATAAAGATTTGTTTTTATTATTATTTTCTTCGGTTTCTTAATTGTAGTTCACCACCTTACCTATCTCGGGAGGGGGAGCCCAAAATTTCTATCTCCGGCCTTACATACAGTGTATGTACATTTGGTTTCCGTTTGTTTTAATTCACTGTGTGTGTGTGTGTGTGTTTAAACACAGAACTTCATTTCAAAAATATGTCGTTTTTATTTCTTTGTTTATGTGTGAAACTGATTTTGATGCTACTTATAAAAAAACAAATTGCTTCTTGAAGTCGGTGTCACCTTTATGATCTATTTTGGATTTCTTTCAGTTAGACGCGAAATATCACTCAAAATTGATTTAGTTATGACATAAATTCTTCATGACATAAATTCATTGTTATGCTTATACTTCTGTCGTATACACAATTGTGAAGATTAAGCGCAACATTATTTAATAGATGACTAAAGCTTCACAAAGATTGCGTTCATTCTAAGTGTTTCACGCGGTGCACTGGCGCTGCCGTTCTCATATATTAAAAGCCCCGCCTCTCCCCTACCCTCATGCTAAAGCTATACTTCTTACCGGCGTTTAAGTTTTAAGGAATCCAGCTCTGATTACTCTTAAATTGCACTATATACCTACATATTACTTACGTATGCAACTCTATTCCATCTAGATGAGCAAATAAATAAAAACAAGAATTAATGCTGCTTTGATTTAAAAAAAGTGTTTGTTCAAAGTCTACGTCCTTCATTAAAAAAAATACTGCCATTTTGAGTAAAAAAGTGACTTTTCCTTCAAAGTCTATCTCATGCCATTTATAACACTATACTCAAAACAACCCTGGTATATTCTTGCAAAAGACAAGCATTTTTAATTCTTGGAATAGAAAGTGGTGGTTTTTTCTTTTCCGGCAATCCTCTGTTACCTAAGGTGCCCCCTCTTGGGTTTTTCAATTCCGTTTTTGGTTTGTAGGTTGACCATTACTCCATTTGACCTGAATTTCGGATATGACTGCACCACATCCGGGTGAAATCTCTGGATGAAAGTGAATGATTCCTTGTTACACACAGTTTTAGACTTCACTTGTAAACAACAAGTTTCAGTGTTTTACAATGGCAGGAAAAAAATTGTACGGGTTTTGGGACAGAATTCTTCAAGACAATCTTGGAAACATTCGGAAGCAGAAGTAAGTTCAAGTTTTATTCTTGATTATGGAAAACTTGGTAACCTTCTTTAGAATTTGCTGATGCGAATAAATAAGAGAAGGACATGTATTGAACTGTCAAAATATATTTTGGGGTATTTACAAGCCCTCCTCCACGAAATTTTTAGTAGATATTAGGAGCAGCCCGTCCATAAGTGTTGGATGTAAATCAGGAAACTGGCTGAACATCACACCATCATTCATTCATGATATTCTTGATCTACCTAAGGAACTACAGCTGCGTCTCGCCCCCCTTCCGGCGTGGCATGGATGTTGTGTTTGTCTTACCGCACTAGCTCTCTCCTTTTCCTGGAAGCAGTGACCCTAAATTCATAAATTAAGGACAGGCGACTGCTCATAGCCCATCGAGTTGCTCACGGTGGTCGTTAAACCCTAAAAGAAAAAAAGAACCGTGGCGTAAGCCCCCACGAACATAAAAGTCACTGATCTACAAGAGAAGTGCAGCTGCTAACATTACAGCGAAGGTTCAACCCTTTAAGGTTCACTGTAAACTGCCACACATTGGAAAAGTGCCACACAGGAAAAAATGCCCCATGTTTTTCATTAAGGAGCCATGCACAATTTGCTTTTCTTCCAAGGAACACTTGAACGTGTGGCAATTTTCCAGTGGGGCAGTTTTCCAAGTTTCCGAATTATGTGTGGCAGTTTTCCAAGGTTCCCAGTGACGGGAATGACTTATTTTCTTAGTCTGAACTTTCAGGCTGGTTCATACAAACCACCAAATAAACTTCAGGTTATGATTTTAATATTTATGGTATATGAAAAACTAATGAAAACTAACGAGGAGAATACAGTACCTTAGTTCTTCGGTATTTGCAAGGCACTTAGGCTGGCGGCCACTTTGACACATTTTATTTTGCAATTTTAACATACGTATGCGAGGGGAGTGGGATTCGGACACGAACTCATCTTCCGTGATCGACTAGGGAACAGGGGGAATCAGAGCACACCGCATGGGGGTTCGGACAACTGGCCACAAAAATTTAAAGTGCCGTATAAAATTTCATTTCTTGACCCTACAACGGGAACCGAATTAGGAACTCCTAACAAATTTCGGAAAAAAGTTCAATGTAAGTCAAGCGACAATTGTACTTTAATTTTAGGAAGTAAATTGCCGGGACTTAGTACTCATCTTTACTATTACGGTGTTAGACAAAACAATGGAATCACAGCATGACTCATGCTATGTTCGGAAAAAGACAATGAGATGGGATTTCTTAATAACGCTGCGCTTTTACTTAGACACTACATATTTACATAACATGCCAAGTTACTAAGTTTGCTCACTTATTTAGGCATAAAATATTAATTACTAGACCTAGGCCCTTTCGACAGGCTTTATTCTACCGATGACATATATTTTTAATATTATGACGCCTTTACTTTGGCATTAAATATTAATTAGTAAGCCCTAGGCCTATGCGGAGGGCATATGAATTAATATTTAATGCCTAAGTAAAAGCGTGGCTATCAACCGCAATACTTATTATGTGAACGTTATGAATATCAGGGTGCTGGATTTAAAACTGTTAAAGAGGCGTCTAGGGCCTTTCATTTAGTGTTTGGTGCCAAAGTAAAAGCGGAATATTATTAACTTGACTTGTAATACAAACGTTATGAATATGACATCGTTAGAATAAAAAATGTTAAAAGGTCTTGGACTGGGGCCTATGAATTAATTAAGAGAAATATTAATAACTTGACATGTTAAGTAAATATTTACTGTCTAAGTAAAAGCACAGCGTTATTAAAAAATTTCAGCTTGTCGTCCTTTTCTGAACGTAACATGAGTCATGCTGTAATTCCGTTGTTTCGTCGAACACCGTTATTTAAAAAAATGTACTAAGTCACGGCAATTTATTTCCACAAATTAAAGTACAATTCTCGCTTAGCTTAAAAGAACGTTTTCTCGAAATTTGTTTGGAGTTCAAAATTCAATTCTCAATATAAGAAACAGGAATTTCAGTACCTCCCTTTAAACATTTGTGGCCAGTTGTCAGAACTTCAGCCTGATATTCAGACAAAAAAAAAATAGAGCTTCTCGCCATTGGGAACCTTGGAAAACTGCCACACATTCAAGTGTTCCTCGGTGGAAGAGTAATTTGTGCACGGTTCCTTAGTGATAAACATGGAACAGTTTTCCTGTGTGGCACTTTTCCAATGTGTGGCATTTTTCCAAGTTGCTGAAGGATGTGTTGAAGTTTTCATGTGTGACGGTTTACCGACAACAGTCTCCTCCATGTCACTCCGGCATGCTACCGAATTTCATTCATCCATTTCCCACGTGCTTTCTTCTGGGTGTTTTTGCTGTCCCTTGGAATCCAATCTAGTATTTAAGCTGTCTTACGGGGATCAGTTTTTTTACATATATTTGTGAGTTCATTTTTGGCAGAGGGGGAAGATTAAGCATGCTGGCGTGAGTTGGAAGAGGGTGGCTCAAAAAAATATTATTATGCCATTTTAGCAATTTTTAACGACAGTACTTATGTAGTAAGATATATATTGAAAATACAAGTCATAATGTCAGGTACAACACGTCAGTTATAAGGCCTTTGGAGCTTTGGTCGATTTAACAATTTTTAATCCGCCGTTCTGGTATTTGTAAGGTTTACATAAGTCAACAAACATAATTACAAGGCCTAAGTCCTTGGCCTATTTTGGAAGTTTGATTCGTCGTGCTCAAATTCATAATGTTTACATAACCAATATAGGTAATAATGCTACGTTTCTACCCAGTATCAGAAACGAACTATATCCTAGGACAGTTTATGGCCTATTTACAACTGCTTTGTTCCTGAGTAAAAGCGGAATATTATAACCTAAATTTCTTCTGTAAACCTTATGATATGAGCTAGGTTGAGTTAAAAATAGTGCCTAAGTCCAATAAATTGATGTTTCACGCCCTAGTGAAAACGGCAGATTAAAAATTTCCGAAAAGTCCAGGCTTAGGGATTTGTAATTTATATTTTGTGTCAGTGTAAAAATAATAAGGCGAGTAAACTTTTTGTGCCTGTATGAAAATTGCAAAGCGAGTAAAAATTCTGTGCCGATAAAACTTGTTATGTAATCTTTAAAAAATAATAATAAAACTTAAAACTGGGGAGAGAGAGAGAGAGAGAGAGAGAGAGAGAGAGAGCTTTTGCACATCAACCTGATGGCTTTTTTAAAGAAGATCGACAACTAACTGCAAACAGAATAATAGATCCCTTCTCAGCTTGAATCATTTTATTATTAAAACTTGAAGTGTTCTGTTATTCCATTTGCTGTTAGCTGTCTGCCTTCCTTGAAAAAGTCATGTGGTTGGTGTGGGAAAGCTTGGAAACTTCAATTTCTGTTTTCGCCAATAAATTCGGACTAGTATTGTAGTACAGTTTACTATACTTTAAGTTAGTTGGTATACAGTTTCTTTTCATTAATTTGTTATGCAATCCTTATGAATATGAGAACGGCAGATTCAAAATTCCTAAAAAGGCCCAGGGCAAGCGACTTAAAATTAAAGTTTTGTGCTTGAGTAAAAAGTGTGATATGTCACTGCTCCGAAAGCTGCTGTTTTTAGAAGCAGTGGATTCCCGCTGGATAATATTTTTTAAAGAAAATATTTAGCACAAACAATGCAGCAGAAAAAAATACCGAAATATTTCTTAAAGCATATATTTAACACAGACAAAATCCTTCGTAATCACCTTTTCGGAACATAGCATGAGTCACGCGTGTTGTCATTCCGTTGTTTCACGCGACACCATAACTTTAAAAATCTATAGTCAAATGAAGGTACAATTTTCACATGATCTTCTAATGCAGTTCAACAAGGCAAGTTTTCCATTAGTATACAAGAAACTTATTTAGTTTGATAGAATTACCAAGTCAATTATAAAAAATATCAGTGATAATGATATAAGATATTTGTTTTGCTATGTTGGTAAGCGAGGTGGCCACCATATTGCAATTTTCATGTGGCTTCTCAAAGTACACTCATTCTCATAAAAGTCCGCGCACCAAGAAGGAGACGTCGGATTGAAATCAGATTTTAGTAGTGAGATGGTACATACCAAGGACAGAAGTGATTACAATATCACAGCAGTAGAACGATTCCCCGCGGACATACGGTACACATTCCGGTCAGCGTTAGTACCGCGTCAAACCGCCTCGTGCTCGAATACATGCGGTGATACGGTCCGGCATGGAGTTAAAAAGACGCCGTATGTTATCCTGGGACAGATTGGCCCACACTTCTTACAACTGACGCTCTAAATCACGAACTCTGAGACATGCAGATAGCTGGCGTCACATATGGCCCCACACGTGCTCGATGGGCGAGAAATCAGGCGATCTGGCAGGCCACGGAAGCGTCGAAGCAGGACGTAGGCAGTCCTGGGAAACCAGAGCCATGTGCAGAAGGGCGTTATCTTGTTGGAAAATGGCTCCGGGCCACCCCGCCAGGAAAGGTAGCAGATGGGGCCGCAGGATCTCCTGATCTCCTACAGCGCTGGGCTGTCAACGTCCCTCGGATCACTGCGAGAAAAGTCCGGCTGTCATACACGAAGGTTCTCCAGACCATTACGCCTGCAGTTCCGGACGTGTGCCGCTGTACAGTGAGGTTGGGATTGTAGTGCTCACTACGGTCACTTTGATACGGTGGTCGTCCGTCCCCATACAGAAGCGGGATTCGTCGCTGAACACTATACGTCGCCAGTCCGTAACATTCCGCGTTGCTCGCTGCTGACACCACTGCAATAGACGCCGACGATGGTCAGGTGTTAATGGCAGAAAACGTAAGGGCCGTCGAGAGTGCAGAATCGCCTCTGCCAGGCTTTTGGAAATGGTTCTGGCGGACACAAGAGTCCCTTGTACATCCGCCACATGTCTCTGGATATTGGACAAGGACGTCGTTGCATGTGTGCGTGCCGCTCTCACGATCCCACGGTCCTCTCTGCTGGTGGTGTGTTTGGGTCTTCCAGAGCCAGTCCGTCGTGTCTGGGTGCCTTCCCATGTCCATTGCTCCCAACACGATCGCACCGCACTGTCCGACTGACCCAAATGGCGGCCGATCCTCATGCCGACGATACAACCTCGTTCAAACTGTCCGACTGGCCACCGTGCCTCTCTCATGCCGACGACACAACCTCTTTCAAACTTCGTCAGTTACCTATACGCACATCTACGAGGACTCTTCGGCATGTCTATCACTCAGGGATCTCACCTGACTCTTACAGTGCACTTCGGCACGAATATGAAGTCCCCTGCGCGGCGCCTAATAAGACCCAAGGATTGCGAGTGCAGCGCCGGTCTTGGACACGCGGGCATGCGGAATCGCACGCATTTCCCGTAGCTATTCGCCGATCTTCGCATTAATCGCACGGTATTTTCTTTGCACGAATTTTTATGACAATGAGTGCATGTGTGGCCACGTAAACTAAACTGCAGTTTTGAAAAGTATCAGCTACAGCAACAATGCATTTTTCATCATAAAGTTGTTAAATATACATTAATTTTCTCGCTCTTGAATTTCGCGCACCTTGTAAATTTGTTTTTAAATTAAATTCTCAGTGCAAAAAATTTTCAATTTGTTAAAAAGATATTTTTCGCAGTAATTTTGTTTGTGGTAGGTAGGATTTGAATCTTAATTTGCCTGCGATGGATTTTCCTTTTCACTCAACACGGAGAAACTTTTACAGTTCTCAATTCAATGATTGCAATAAAATTCAAAAAGAGGGAACAAAAATTTCGACAATCTCTCTTAGAGAACGTTCTATGTCTATTGCTTTACATCAGCGAAAATAATATGTTATATTTCAATATTACAGTTTATTAAGGATACCTAGTAAATACTATATTTCAGAAAAATGACAAAATGTTATTAACTAATTACTGCCTCAATACTAATGCTACAGTAATTCGTAGACTTGTATTGAAAAGATGTTTAAACACGAATTGACGATGGTGATATATTGTTAATTTTAGAATTTGGGTACCTTGATAATTCTTCCCTAATAGTGGACCACAAAAACCGCTCCTGAGAGGTTCATGGATCGCCAGTTCATGTACGCCGTCCCGGTTGTTGGGTGGTCTGTGGCTGGCTTCTGATCATTCGTCCGAATTGGACCGGGTTCGATTCTCCAATAAAACATGGGTGGTGTGTTCGTCCAATGGAGCTGGTTCTGTACCTTCCCTGGAAAAAGTGGCCCAAAATTTAGGTAGCGCAACTGACTGCTTAAAGCCTTATGAGTTGCTTATAGTTGTCGTTAAAACCCAAAGCAAATAGTGAAAATAAAGTTCTAGGTGTAATAATAATATACCGCTTCTCACGGATGCTATAGTGAAATTCCAAGGCAACAGAAATAGCATACCGTTAGACGGATCACATCTGTGCCTTTTCCAATTCGATTGCATATTACTTCTTTGCGCTGAAAGATTCTGTACTTAAAAAAAAAAAAAATTGCTAAATCTTGGTCATGCATCCAACCAGAAAGAATTCTTCGATTGCGTCTTCCTTTCCAAGGGCACACACCGAGCGGAGATACATGTCTCTGGAAATCAACATTTTTCCAGGAGATAGCGTAATAAGTTCACAATTACGCCACCTAGTGAGAAAATTATGCTGCTGAGAAAGCTAGAAAATATATATGAAATTTTGACAATATTAGTTCTATTCCACCCAACATCTATTTCCTAAATTCATTTTCTAAAATCACTGATATAATAACAACGGCAAGTGAAAATTTACGCCTGGAGTACAGAAAAATTATACATGCACCAGGGAAAATAAAAAACGGAAATATAATATTACAGAAAATTTTGAACGTGTATATGATCCAAACATAAATTATGACATTGTATTCTAGATATAAAAATACGTGCGTACAGTGAGAAATCGAAATGCGTACTCATGCCAATTACAAGAAAAAAAGTTGTCAGGAAAAGCTGCAAAATATAGGAAAAATTTCAATCATAATTACCTCTGTATTGATAATTTATTTTTTCATTTTGACATAGATATATCTTCCCTGATGCAAATGGGTTTTTACGTCACATAATGGGCCACTATATTGAAGGGCTGAACATTTATGGAAAATCTTAATTATGCTATATCTATCCGATACCAAAAGAAATTTTATAATGCGAGATTTATTAGGGAGTTATCATCTCCCTCGTTTCTGCAGATACTAAGTACTCTAGACAGACAAAGCCATAAGAGAAACGTATAATTTGGACACACATTTACTCATTTAGTACTTGCTTACGTATGTTAAAAGATATAGTAAAAAATGTACTCACTGATGTGATTAATAAATTCGTTCTTTATTTGTTTATTTCTTTTAATAAGATGGTGTATATCAAAAATTCAGAAAGTGAAATCTCCCTGAAATGCAACCTGTGCGTTAGGTAAGAACAATTATTTGATTTTCGTGGTAGAGATTCTTCGTGCGCATCTAAACTTTTCTCCTAGGCTAACGAATAATAACGCAGGGATATTGTAATGTAGGAAATAAGAATTTCACCAGTTTTCAGAAAAATCAGACTGCAGGGTTTAAATTTAAGATGAAGTCCTTCAAGCATGTAATCGATTGGAAATTGCCGAATGAACTTTACTGGAAATGAGAGCTTAAGGATAAGGCCAAAAAAAAAAAAAAAAAAAAAAAAAGGACAATGTTAAATTTGTGAAGCACTCATTTGTGAAAGGCATTTATTGAACAGATTGAACAGGAAAGAAGGTGGAGAATAAAGAGAAAGAAATCTTTAAAACCACGTTCGATTTAAACAGAACTGGAACAGTTAGCTGTTACACAGTGCGCATGACAAAATATTCAGTAAGAAGCCTAAAATCCTGAATATTGCATTAAATATAATTGTGGTCATTAAGAAGTCCCTTACACACATTTATGTTAAAAAACAACTTTCTAGCATCAGCTTTAGAAATTCCTCCTTTTATTGACTTTCACGTGTGTATCAATAAATACTAGAATGAAACTGGCTATGAATCAGGGTTCGAATCTCTATGGAGCATGGATGCTGTGTTTGTCTTACAGCACCAGCTCTCTTTATTTCCTGGAACCACTGGCCCTAATTTAGACCTCAAGCACCCCATGGAGTTGCTTGCGGCGGTCGTTAAACCTCCAAATAGAAAAATACGAAACTGGTCAGTTATTCAAAGAAAATGTATTCCAGTAAAGTTTGCTGTTACTCCAAGAAAATATTTTTAAACAATTAGGAATGTTACTGAACAATGAAAAGAAATTAAAATCGCGGTCTATGTTCTCCAAAATTAAAATCGTGGTCTATGTTCTACACATTGGTGTATATGTCTTCAGAAAGGGGTGCAGCTGGTGTAGCACCACTTTTTGGTGCAACCAATCACAAATTTTTAACAGTGTACGGAGTGCAGAAATCATTTCATGGACAGGATTACAGCCAGAGATTCACTTCAACTGACGCAGCAAGCTTTTCGCACACGCATAAATTTCTTGCAACTATAGTCTTTTCTGCCGAAAACAAGCTGCTGGGCAGGGCTCGAATCACAGTCTTTGTTCTTACAGTTAGCGGCTCTCTTTCTTTTCTGGAACAAGTAATATCGAAGCGGGACCCCTTCTTATAGCCTGAAGTATTTATGGGGCCACAGGTCCTTAAAAGCCTCGAAGTAAGAAAAACAAATACGTTAAGAAAATTCTTAAGGGATGTGTGATTATCCATACTTCTTCTCGGTCCATTAGCCAGAAGGCAGCGGATAACTCTGAGAACTGCAAGTTAGATACTAACGGCAACTGTTCGTCTGCTCGTTGAACATAACAGTTAGGTGTAGCTTCCCCACATACGTATTCACCTAATTTCAAGTATTTTGGACAATTTCTGGCCATTTGTCTTGTACTTGCTACAACCAACAGGATTTGGGTCTCTGAATCACAAACATTTGCCACAGACTAAATTACACTGGTACTTTTCATGCCCACAGTTTAGGAACATATTATTCATAATGAGACGAGATATTAATAATTACCCTCAAATATTTTTATCATTGCTTTGCTGTTACAGGAATCACAGTAATTTGAAGATGTTCATATATACTTCCTGAACGACTTAATATATAAAAAAAAACCCTCAAATTTTCCGTTACAGATATTTCGACGCGATACGCACATAAGGCCTTTTAACAGGAATTGTGGCTTCTAACCTCCAAGAAGAAGCAAAAACTAAGCAAACCTCAACATTACTTTTGTCTTTATGGTTAAGTACTGTTTCTGTTCTGTCATAGAATTCTTAGCTACGAAACAATTCTTTCGCAACAGGAAGCGAAAACGGAAAGATCGTAAAGACTGCATTTTTTTCTGTTGCCTCGTAACACACAAGGCATGAAACTATGCAACGTACGTTTAACTCTTTGCCTTGATCATCTCGATGAGTTAAGGGAGCCAAGGACGCACGAAAAAATGGGTCAGAATGCCGAGACAAGAAATGAACCTGTGTCGCCCCTTTTGCGTAGACGTGACCTTTGACTAATGGGAATCCCGGATTTACGTGACCCTGGTCCTTTGTAATGAGTCGTCATATCTTGGACTTCCAGTTTGAGAGTAAGTGGCTTTCAACTAGAATTATTCATGTAGATTTACAGACTGCATCTAAGAAAAAAGAAAAGAACTCAAAGTTATATTTTCACTGAAAAAAATGTGTTTACATTTATCTCGGGAGATTATTTATTTGAAAAAATTTAGATCTAATAATGTCTCTTGTAAATGCATTCAAATCGCAAATTCTACTGCCTTCGTTTTTACGGAAATGAACAAAGCAATTAAAATATGACAGGAATGGAAAAAATTTCCGAAAAAAAAAAAAGGAAATTCTTTTTTTGAACAAGCAAGAGTTATCGCAGCCTGCTCACGTCACTCACCAACCGTATGTTACTCCGAAAGTGAATTTTATGATTTCATGCATTAGATCTGAAATATTAAACCTGGACGACTTCGTAGCGTAATGATTCAGTTGTATGGGAAGAAAAAAGTGTCTTAAGACATTTCACTTTGTTCACATGGGGAATTTTGTTGTTTGACTGTAAATAAGTCATTAATCCACTCGACAGATCGTCGTCTGCTGCATTTACATAGCCATTGCAAAGAAACGTTAAGGGAAACGTTCACAAATGGGAAAATTCTTCTCGCAAAAAAAAAAAAAAAAAAAGCGTTTCTACCAGAAAAGAAATTAATTCGATCTTTAAATATCCACGTCTGTGTCACTTACCTCTTTTGCTCTCTCAGCGCTCACCCTCACTTAAACCCTCACCACATGGAGAACCTTCCACAAAAATAAATTTTATGTTGGATCAGTTTGCAAATCTGTGTTTACAGTGATTGTCTGTAAAAAGGCAAATAAATTCTCATATAGAAATTGTTAGCTAATTCATGAAAGAAATACGGGATTACGCCAAATAATACAAATTTTGAAGATGACAATCCGATTTTTGGTGTAAATGTGACAAGGATGGTAAGTCAGATAATATCCGAAAACTTGAAAACTTTCATCGTCCTGGAGCGGGACTCGAAACCGCATCTCCCAGAAAACGCCCGGGTATGCTAAGTTTTTGGATATTTTCAAGTTTTCGGATAATATCTGACTTACCATCCTTGTCACATTTATGCCAAAAATCGGATTGTCATCTTCAAAATTTGTATTATTTGGCGTAATCCCGTATGTCTTTCATGATTTATCTGCTTCTCCGGGCAAACACGGGATAAGATTCTTAACCTCCAGATTCGCTAAACATGAATGCTGGTTGCTTCGACTAGCGAATCCTGTGAAGGTTATATTCAAATTGATCGGAAACTTGAAACTTGGTCGTTCTGGGTGGTGTAGTGGTTAGCATACCCGGGCGTTTTGTGGGAGACGCGGGTTCGAGTTCCACTCCAGGACGATGAAAATTTTCAAGTTTTCGGATATTATCTGATTTACCATCCTTGTCATATTTACGCCAAAAATCGGATTGTCATCTTCAAAATTTGTATTGTTAGCTAATATTCATAGGCTATTGCTTCCACGGCTATGCGTACACAGCCACTGTCTGGAATATTTTGTTGAACATTTTATCCGGCACTAAACAGCCAATTTTAGTTATGCTTTTCTGTCTATATGTGGCGGCAAAAGTTATTGTCGAAATATTTCTCTGAGAAAGAAAATGAATTCCTCTCTTGACTCTTTTGCAATGAAAATTATATACAGAAAGGGAATCAGGTTCGAAGAAAAACATTATTGAAACGGAAAATATGAGTAATGTGTCCGCACCACATGTAGGTTCCATTTGCTAGGACGATCGATAACTGGGAAAGCAAAACTGCGCTGGCGAAACCAGTCATATCAGTGATATACTGTGTATCGTTCTCTTCTGTAAAAATCGAAGCACAAAGCAGTTCTCAACGAGTAAAAGTTATGTGGAGAAGTCTCATACATTCACACACTTTCTCATCTGCTGAAACGTCATGTTATTACTTAAAAGACATGCACTAACGAATCAGATTTATTCTTTTTCTTCTGAAGAATAAAACTGTTTTGTAAGAACATAATGAAAACTTCGAGTATTTGTTTTTCTCCATTATTTTACAAGATGTGTCAGAAGGGAGGCACTGTTTTCAAAACAGAGAAAATATGGTGGGCTGAATAAAGATGAGGAAAATGTCATAATTACTTTACGTAAAAGATTGATGTGTAAAAGAATTTACAATAAATAAATTTGTAAATCTTATTTTTCTATTTTTATCTGACGATAAACATCTCTGGTTATTAACTTTAGAATGATGAATGATTCCTTCAAATTTGTTTTCACAAAAAAAGATACTTTCATATTCACATCAGATTCTATAAGATACCTTCGAAAATTATGGAAAGGGAAATGGCAAGAAATGAGATTTAAAAATATGATAATAAATATAGTTAATAATGATAATATATTTTTTTTAATTTTACACCGTATTATGGCGTTGTAAATTTTAATAATCCAAATACACTCAGAATATAATTTTCATAATTTTAATATATAAAAACACAATGTGAATTTAAATAATCCTAATACACTCAGAATATAATTTTCTTAGAGTTATCAAGTTTCTCTGTTGCTCTCCTCAAATCGTTCTTTGCATTGCATTGGGTCTCTCCCCTTCGTTCTCGGTTTTTCTTATTTTCTCAAGAACTCTCTTAAGAAATTTGACTTTGACATCGGAATAAGAGCTAAAAGGTCAATCTATTATGCTCACGGCAAATTGAGACCAGCCCCCACTGACTACAGACACTTGTGTGTTTTCTATCCCTTTAGAGTAAGTACCCTGATCGGTCTCTAAAGCATTATATTTGTATGACCAGCGGTCCTTTAACTTTTAGGTTGACTTCTTGAGCATAAGCATGATGTGAAACAAGGCAAAGTAACCACGGCTTTATTACGACAAGATAAGATCCTCGCTGCTCTCTCTAAATGGGATTAAATCAAGAAGATAACTCCGTATACAAAGGCAAGAGCCACGACATATAGGAAACAGTTGAGATGTTTACCAACCCGAATGTTTGTAACGAGGACATTTCCATTGGCCTTCCTACTGTTTGGCCCGCTCTTCTGGGTGTTCCGCGCTTTTAAATCTGGAATTTACGGAAACTGCGCGAGATTTAATCTAAGCCTCTGTCACGTTTTATGTTGTTTAAGTTTTGAATTTTTTCGGTAGAACCGCTTCTGATTTATTTTAGTGAACAACTTCCTGATGAAGCCACTCGTTTGGTGTGCGAAAGCTTGCGTGTTTACCCCAATAAACGAATTTTTCATACGTTACAACTATAGTTAAAGGTGTTTTACCGGAAATTGCGCTGCATTCAGAAAAACTTGGAATACTGAGAGATTACAGTCACCCTTGTAGGTGAAGTCGCAGACGGACAATTATTTCGTCGGCTGGCGGTCTTTCTTTGACAGAGAACAGAAAAAAAAGAAGATTTTTTTTATTCTTACCTATAGGATTCCTGTATTACAACGCAGGCAGACATTTTGGCACCTATTTTTTCTACCGTGGAAAAAGTATATGTTTTTTTCGTTATTGTCGTCATATTCCGTGACTGAGTATTGGCGCTGTGTACACCAAACACTTGTGTACCCATTAAGTGAAGTTTGCACAAGGGTACACTAGAGAGATTCGCCGCCACTTTTTTGGATCGAAGAACCAGGCTATTGATAACAGGATACCACTGACGCCACGTATTTGGAGGATTTTCACTTATATTCCCACCAATACTATACCACAATTGACCCTCGGAAAATTTTATATTTACCTACCTTGAGTTCCAAATAAAATTTTAAGTGTACCCTACACGACCATGGACTGATCTCCCCCTCTCGTCGGAGAGGGAAATTGAAAACTGCGTCCAAGAAGAATATGCTCGTGTAAGGGTGTAAAGTTCCACCCACGTCTTTTAGAGGGCATGGCAGAGATAGTATGTGTGTTCGTCAACCTCAGAATCTTGAAGAACATCTTTTGTAACTGAAATGAATGAAAATGGGTTCAACAAGAAAATGTCTGTGTGAGGTTGTAAACTTCCACCACGTCCTCTACAGGAGATGGGGTGAAAGTTTGTGTGGACGTCAACTCCAGATTATTGATGAACATCTTCCTCGTTGAGCTTAATTTCCGTGATTTGATGCAAATGTCTCATAACACCCTGTATATATTAGGCTTCTTCCCAAAACATCTGCCAAAGAAAAATAAAATCATTTGCTTTTTTTAAGAGTTCTGGACAGTGGCGTATCTTGGGTCAGAGACTTGGGCTATCTCACCCACTTCCCCTCTCCCCACAGTACTGTTTTTTTTTAATTGCGAAGTTTACTTTTCAATTGTTAAGTAACAGAAGTTATTTTTTTCAAAATTTCAGGTACATGCTATTGCTAACATGATAATAAATAATTATGAGAATTAGGATTTGAACACTTATTTGTACATGGACTCCATTCTTCTTTCCTTTTGTGTGAACTTGAGTGTTACGTTTTCACAAAAATGTTTCTTCTGAGTACTTTTTCATATTTAAAAACAATGTTTTTCTCTATTAACAAACCAGCCAAGTTGCTCGAATGTGCATGCCCTTGTGTGGCTCTAAGATATATCTTGATTCTTTTTAATACGGAAAAACTTCTTTCGGCAGTTGTTGATGGAACAGTTCAATATTGATGTGCTAATTTGTACACATCAATAAACACTGTGTCCAATTATTCAACTTTATGTAACAAGTAATGACTCTTACTGATTTGTTTTGTATTCATCAAGGGAATAAAACACCTTCAGTTCCTTTTTTATTCGAGCTGTATCAAAATTTGAAGCATAGAGTTCTTTAAGCTCTGATAGTAGATGTTAAGGAAAGCTTTCACAAAATTTATCAAAGTAGTTCGAATCCAACAAAGCCACGAATTTAAGATATAATATCACTGATTTTAATTCACTGACACTTCACACAAACTGAAACCAATCTCGTGAAACACGCGCTGTTAAAGGTGGAAGCATGGAGGGACTCAGGTAGTCCGAAGTCTTCTCTTTTCTGAGCAAACCGTTGCGTAAAGAGGTGGCACATTCACCTCCATACACCGACTCATGTTGTCATGGAAACGCTAGCAGGCGATCGTATCAAAGTTCTTTGCATCAGAACAGCGAAGACTCGAAGACCTGCTTGCGTTATGCCGTTGGTAATCGCTCGCCAGACTGATTCTAATAATTGAAAAAAGCGAATTCGCTCGTGGTTTTTTTCCCACCGAAAGCATCGCCCTTGATCTTAATACCGTTGATAATTGACTTTTATTTGTGTATATTTAATTGATCTTTATTTATTATTACAGAGGGATCTGTGGCACGCAGTCCGGTCATCTTCTGGGCTTCGCAGCTAGCCTAACTAGCCTCAAATATACGCCATTGGTTCTGGACTTTTGTTTGACCCAAAGGTCAAAGGAGAAAATAAAAATGCAAAACATTCCAGCAATCGGCGATTCTGCGCACAAAAACAACCAATGGATTAGTGGGGTCGGAAGTGAGTGACGAGTCGTGCAAATGAACAGACGAGGCAATCACTGCATAATTAAACACTGGTGTGCCGAGGGTCATCTCCGAACTCATCAGAGGAGAATTCCAGCAGACTCATCCCGTCGCACACTGACGCGGATAGGCTATAACAAAAATCCCCTCGTGCACCACTTGTCTTTGCTATAAACCGACAAATTTGTCTGCAGTGGGAGCGAGAGCACCCAACCCGGACCCTTGAGGACTGGAAAAATCTTTTTGTCCGAGAAATCCGTTGTTCAGTTAATACACTCCTTTGGAAGGGCAAGAATATGGCTCAACAGCCCAAATCAAAAGATCCCACAGCTGATTTCCGTTAATTGTACAAGATGGTCCAGGAGGCGAAGTGGTCTGGAGTCTGTGTTCATACAGGATATTGGGTTACTTCACACTTCTAGAACAGCATCTGGATTCCACGAGGTATCTGAACACTACTGCAGAGCACTATACTAGTACATGTGTATGATGTTTCCTGACGGTGAAAGCTATTCTCAGTAGTATAATGCACCATGCCACAAAGCTCAAATCATCACACAGTGGTTCCAGAAAATTGGTGGACTTCAAAGTGTTAAAATACCCCCCCCCCCCCCAGCCTCTATATCATAACCCAATCGAACACTTGTGAGATGAGATTGAGAGAGCCTTTCCTAACAAAGATCCTACTTCAGCAAACATACGGCAATTGACAGACTGAACATACCTGTAGAGCGATATTAGAACCTCATTAAGTCCAAGCCACATCAAACCGAGACTATTTTAAAGCTCAAACGAGGCTCAGCGCTTTATTATTTCTCCTACAATTTGCTACTTCAGTGTATTTGCAGTATTACTCTCTTAATAATAGGGAGGCGTACAATTGAGATCCGCATTCGGATAGAAAAAGAGATGGTACAATATTGTGATTTTCTGCAGTATATATTCCATAAACTATGTAGTTGTGCTACAAGTATGGTAAGATTGCGGCGACAGATTTCCTTGCTACAGGTAGTACAGCAAAGTAACGTGTAAGTATGGGCAAGATGAAGCACAGGGCCGTCATCCTTTTCCTGTTTCACCTAGGCAAAACCCATAAGATTATGCGTGAGGAAATGAGTGCGGGTTATGAGGCTGAACACCCATCTCAGAATGTTGTGGCAAAGTGGTATAGACAATTCAGGTTCGGGTGAGCATCCACAGCGAAGAAAGTCTTGGCAGACCAACAACTGCTGTGACGGAGGAGACTGTGATGAAATTCATAGCAGTAATGATAAAAGATCATCGCATAAAAATATGAGAAGTAGCTGCTGACGTCAAAATTAGTACTGGCGCTGTAAAAACATCATTCATAACCACTTGCATACGATACAAGTAGCTGCCAGAAAAATTTCATTCATTCTCACACCTTTAGAGAAGAGATGCAGAATGGAAGCAACTTCTGTCCATCACCGAATCAACTTTTTTCCATCGCCTACGGTGACTTTGATGGCTTCTTTCTCGATTAGTGACGACAGAAGAAATCTAGGTTCATCATTTCGATCCAGAAACAAACGAAAGCTTCAAACAGTGGAAGCATCCAGAGTCATTTCTCCCCAAAAGGCGCGAATCCAAACTTCTGCTAGAAAGATTATGCACAGCAAGTTTTAGGATCAGCAAACTGAGACCCTCACCTATTACTTTCCTGGGGGTCCTTTATCATCCGAACATATTATGCCAACGTTCTTAACTTACTGCTTAGAAATATGAGGAAGCACAAAGACGATGAATACTAACGAAAGGTCACCTGCTGCTTCTGTACAATGCCCCAGCTCGTGGCTTCCTTTGCTAAAGCACAAAAAAAAAAAAAAAAAAAAGGCCATGAACGAGGCATCCATATTTTGTTTTATCTGCCCTTTTCGCCTGTACTCTCATTTTCTGATTTCTTTCCATTTCTATCCTTGAAGTCATTTCTACAGAGCAAGCATTTTCCTGATGATGACGCCGACATTTCTGGGATGACGCAGAGTCGTAGTTCAAAGTGCACTCCAAGACATTCTACAAAGAAGGCTCTCGCAAGTATGCCCATTGTTGGGAAACGTATGTTTCTTTGGGTGATGACTATGTAGAAAAGGATTAATCAACTTACTGTCCAGCATCGTTGTATGGGGTGAATATGGATTTTTATTGAACACTCTTCCTATAATACACTGCTGTCAACCCAAAGTACAACACCAAGAAGGAAGCATCCGATTGGCCTGAAATTCGCAGCATGCGTCGCCCGCGAGAAGACATGCAAAGAATCATCATTGCAGGGCATATACAAATCCTGTGCCCCCGCCACGCCACCGAGAAGCACTACAAGAAGGGTGCACAGAAGGCGGGGTGTAAGTAGTGGAAGTGTGTTGTACTGCCGGACCTGTACGTGGGAAGCTTCATGATGCCTCGTCGCAGAATACGGCAATCATTCCAGCACGTTTCGAAGTTCGACAGAGGACGAATAGTGGTTTATCGCGACAGCGGTTTATCGTACCGAGACATCGGCGTCCGTGTGGGACGACATCCAGCCACAGTGAGGCGAGTATGGATTCGGTGGGTGCAGGAGGGACGGACGGACCGACGTGAGCGATTGCCGCAGCCCCGGCACACCCCCGAACGAGAGGACCGGCATGTTGTGCGGCGGGCATTGACGGCTCGCTCCGCCACATCACGAACGTTAGCGCAGGAATTAGGGTGTGTTGCGCAACAACCTGTGTCAGCACGTACCGTTCGACGTCGTCTGCAGGAGCGGGGATTTGTCGCGCGGTGCCCATTACTCCGATTACCATTGACGTTACACCACCGGCGAGTGCGGTGGCAGTGAGCCGTTGAAAGCCGCACCTGGACTACAGAATGGTAGGACACTGTCTTCTCCGACGAATCCCGCTTCTGCTTGCAACACCACGACGGTCGGATCCGCGTGTGGCGGCACCGCGGCGAGAGACTGTATGACGCCTGCATTATGCAATGCCATACCAGTCCGTCGCCTAGCGTTATGGTTTGGGGCGCAATTGGATATGACACCCGCACCCCTCTGGTACGCATCGCCGGTACACTCAACAGCCACCGCTACATCTCCGACGTTTTGGAGCTTGTAGTCCTCCCTTACCTGCAGGACCTGCCAGCGGCCACGTCTCAACAGGACAATGCGCGCCCGCACGGGGCACGCATCGTGCAACAATTCTTCACGGCCCACCAGGTGTCACTGCTGCCGTGGCCCGCCAATTCTCCCGATATGTCGCCCATCGAACATGTCTGGTCGCTGATCGGCAACCGAGTGGCTCGGCAAGCACCACCCGCGGCATACCCCAAGTCCACATCCAAAGCCTCTTTCGTTCGATGCCGCGGCGTGTAGCGGCCGTAATTTCCAGCCATGGGATCCACACGAACTATTGATGTCTGCGTGTTCCGCAAGTCGCACGGGCCTGTAAGCTCAATCGTTTCATCTTTCCATCTGTTGTTATGTGTCCAGTAAATCTGGTTTTGCTATCTCGTGTCCTTCTTGGTGTTGCATTTTGGGTGGCCAGCAGTGTAAATCCACGGGGACGTGCACCAGGAACATCAAATAGAAGTCATCGCTCTTTCCACGTTTATAAGTGAGTCACGGAAAAATTCTCATCGGCCGCCACCGAAATCGAACCCAGGGTCTTCCAGTTACGCGCCGGACAAGCTTCCACTGCACCACAGCGGCCTAAAAATTCTCCAGACTCACTTACGACAGCGGGGCTGCAAAGACGCAACTTGCCAGGTGTTTGTCGGATGTGAGTCTGGAGAATTTCGGGGCCGCTGTTGTGCAGTGGAAGCATGTCCGGCGCGTAACTGGAAGACCCTGGGTTCGATTCCCGCTGGCGGCCGACGAGAATTTTTCCGTGACTCGTTTAAGAACGTGGAAAGAGCGATGACTTCTATTTGATGTTCCTGGTCCAAGTCAACTGTGTATTTGTTATTCATTCGCCTTCTAGTTATTTGTTCAGTTAAGGCTGCAACACTTTTATTATCTGCAACACTTTCATTTTCAGTGTTACGACCTTCTATAATCATCAGGATTGAGCCTAACATAGAAGAACTTACTGATTTATTGTAAATTTTTCTCAAACTTTCACAGAATCATTTTACTCGAAACTGAAATATTTCTATTCGAACAATGGCAGCTGTGCGAGCAAGACACATATCATATTGAAACGAATTTTTCTCATACATGCTGAAGACATTTTCTCTCACACCGTCTGTGCGAATTAGAAGAATATCTCTTCCTTTGCTTAGCTGTACGTTCTGGCAATCTCAACCATGGCTTTCTGCGATTACGCAGAATGGTTTTGGCATGCGTGCAGGAATGTTCTCTTTTGATCTTGTGCTGTGAAGTGTGTTTTTCTGCGTGTTCAACAACTAATTTTGTTATGCGCTGAACTTCAAGTGATTTCATGTTGAATTAACATTAAGAGAGGTGATCCCTCAAATGCCTAAAGCGTTTCGTTTTTCCGACTTTAAAAGTTCTCCTGAAAGCATACCGTAGATCAATGTAGCATTTCACCCTTCAGATTTTTTATTTCTCTGGTTTGCGAGTCGTTTATACAAGCTGGCAAGAAAATGTTGGTGATGTTTTTCATCGATTGCAACTACATCACCACCACTAAACTGACAAGATGTTTGAGTAGCTGAACGCAACTACAGGGTCACGAACTCGCTTACTCAGTTCCAACGTACTAACCTCCTTGATGTCGCAAGCACTTCACCCAACTCTTCGTCGCAAAAGAAGTACTTGTCTTTCACTGTCCGAACCAAAAATGTAGTACGTGTAATCCTGAAAGAGATATCTTGATCCTGATCTCTTTACTCAGTTACTTTAAGTCTATTTTTATTTCAGTCTCGAAAGTTTAGATTTATCATATTTGTTCTTGTAATTTTTATGAAACTTTGTCTAACAAGTGATAGTTCCATCAAACTGTTATCCTTAAATAATTGAGTCTTAATGCTTAATGGGAGTACTTTTGCTTCATCAAGAAATTGGAGATCTTCACACAAACTTTTGTACCAACTTCCTTTATGAGACTATTTGCTCTTAGCTGAACACGCTAAAGCTTCACACAAATCTTGCTAACACAGCACACAAAGGCTCCAGTCAATCGTAGTACCAATATTTTCCCCACTGTATATACAGTAAATTCTTCTGTTCTACTAACAAGTTCACACCTTCTTTTAGTCATTTTTATCCCCTGCAGATAGCCTTTCTTGTATGGAAATGATATGCGATGAAATAAAACATTAACACTGCTGTTTTGTTTCCCAATGTACGCACGAAAGAAAATTTTCACCGCGCTTTTAGGGATTAACTGCAAAAGCAAAATAATTATGACACAAGTGTCATTTATTCAGCAAAAACAAAATTAAAAATCATTGCAATATAAAGAAAACAGATGACATTGAACAAATTGTACTCTAAATTACATAAAATAAAGATAAATAGTTCCTATGCTCAAAAATATATTTGTACAGGTTTCGCACACTTTCAAGTGATAAATAAAGTGAAATAATTATGGCCCTCTGGGCGTTTAATTCTTGTGTGTCATTTTTAGGAGCTGGACATTTTTAATATTTTGTCCACTCAACTTTAGCATTGTAGCAAGTTTTCAAACTGTCCTTATTCATGAAATAACTGCAATTTTCATACACCTTCCATGCCAGCATACACCACACATTCTCTACTATATTCAGCTCAGGTGATTTTGCCGGCCAAGGTTCAAGTAATTTTACTTTTTTCGACTTAAATCAGATCTGGAACGCTTTCGACACATGAAATTTGAAGTTGTCCTGCTGAAACAACCAATTTTTACCAACCATTTTAAGTAAATTTCGAGGAAAATGCTTGCTTAATATTTGTTGGTAACCCGAACTGTTCATTTTTCCATCCACAAACGCAATATCATTTTTCTTTTTC